>CM053399.1:102270068-102287578 GCA_028644305.1 Xerus rutilus | reverse complement strand
CAGAAGAAGATATACAATCTATCAACAGACATATGAAAAAATGTTCAACATCTCTAGGAATCAGAGAAATGCAAATCAAAACTACCCTAAGATTTCATCTCATACCAGTCAGAATGGCAATTATCAAGAATACAAACAACAATAAGTGTTGACGAGGTTGTGGGGAAAAAGGTACACTCATACATTGCTTTTGGAACTGAAACTTCGTACAACCAATCTGGAAAGCAGTATGGAGATTCCTTAGAAAACTTGGAATGGAACCACCATTTGAGTCTGCTATCTCACCCCTAGGTCTATACCCAGAAGACTTAAAAACAGCGTACTACAGTGCTGCAGCCACTTCAATGTTTATAGCAGCTCAATTCACAATAGCTAAACTATGGAACCAATCTAGATGCCCTTCAATAGATGAATGGATAAAGAAGCTGTGGTATATATACACAATGGAATATTACTCAGCAATAAAAGAAAATAAAATTATGGCATTTGCAGGTAAATGGATGGAGTTGGAGAATATTATGCTAAGTGAAGTAAGCCAATCTCAGAAAACCAAATGTACTCGTTGATAAGTGGATACTGATCCATAATGTGGGGAAGGACATGGGAACAATGGAGGAATTATGTTCACAGGGGTGTAAGGGGTGAGGGGGCATGGGGACAGTAAAGGTGGTGGAATATGATGGTCATCATAGCCCTAACTTTATGTATGACTGCATGTATGTTGTGATTCTATATCACTTACAACCAGAGAAATGAAATGTTATTCTCTAAAAATAATAATAATAATAATAAAATTTTTTATGGAACTATATGGACATTTGGAGAGGATATATTAAGTTCCATTCTCTTGAACTTTCAAATGAGAAATAGGCATTTTTGTCATCATGTAAGTTAATGTGTATAAGGACACATTTTATGCAGTAAAATTTGGAATATTGAGCTGAATAAATAAATAAATAAATAAATAAATAAATAAATAAAAACAAAAGATTAGGGAAAAGCAAGGAAATCAAGACCCAGAGAGGCAAAAAGAACAGAGAGAGGCTATTACAGAAGACAAAAATATTTCAGGAGGAGAGGAAAGGTCATTTGTGTCAAATTTTGCCATGAGTTTCATTCAATCCTTTTAATTTGGGGAGTTTGTAGAGACATTCCTACTCCTGTTCATCTGTATGGTGAGCACAAAGATGAGCACAAAACAGTAAGAGGCAATGCTTTCCTCATTTCCCCAAGGAACAAATTTTTCTATTCCACAGGTGCCAGAATCCCCACATTACCTCAGGAGGTACTACCAGGCAGTTTACAAAAACACAAACAAATTTTAAAAATCTGCCATTTCCTTCTACACATAAAATAAAATGGGAAATTTCACCCCAAAGTTAGTAAATGTTTGATTGCCTTCTTTCCAGGCTAAACCTCAGAAACATACTGCCTAGGGAAATGGCCTACTCCCCAGGAACACACATATGCATTTATATTATTTACATTTATGTATTTGTGCATTGCTTATATGTATTATGTATATTTATAGGAGGAAGGGGTTTTTAAAAAATAGCATGTACACACAGATATATTTTATGTCAGTTTTTAACACATTGCAGACAAAAAATGCATTCATTTGTGGAGTGACATTAGACAAACTGAAACTGCACTAGGGGTGTAGCTCAGTGGTAGGGCACTTGCTTAGTATGCATGAAGTCCTGGGTTCAATCTTCAGCACCAAAATAGAAAAGGAAAGAAAGAAAGAAAAAGAAAACTTCAAAGCAAGTTATTTAAAAATGATATGTGTGTTTGTGTGTATGTGTGTGTATGTATGTGTGGTGTATAGTATATATATCCTATGTATGTGTATATATATTTATATATTATCATTCATTTGACATTTTTACATTTGTGATTCAGGTATTTCTTCAAGAAAAGAATAGGTTATTGGAGCAAAAATGAAAAAGCCATGCATAAACCCCAATTTTAATATTTAAAATAGCTTTACTATTATCATCAAATCTTGTAAGTACTGTTAAATTTCAACATGAAATGTAATTATTTCTAGTAACCAAATATCTAATTTTTTCATTTCCATTTGGGATTTTTTTCTTATATTTTCTCTGTTGATTTTTGTTTTTCTTATATTTTTACTGAAAATATAATATACAGACAGAATAGACCATAAATCTTCAGCTCAATGAAATATCATTAAGAGAACACATTCATATAACAACTTCAAGATAAAAATAGAACATTAGCACCTTCTCAGAAATCTCCTCATGAATGCTGATACTTAATTGCTTATTGTGTCGGTTTTCCATTATTTATTAAACACCTGATAATAATCAACTTATTAAAGAGAAAAGGTTCATTTTGGCTCACAGTATTATAGGTTTCAGCCCATGATAAATTGACTCTATTGCTCTGGACCTGTGGTGGCACATCATGGTGGGAGTGTATGGAGGAGAAAACCACTCACCTCATGGCCAGGAAAGGAAAGAAAGAGAGTGTGATATCACAGTCTCCTTTAAGAGCATGTCCTCAGTGATCCAAAGGCTTCCATTGAACCCATCTCTTAAAGTTTCTACCATATCCCAGAAGTGCCAAGTTGGGGAGCAAGCTTTTGTACCATTTGGCCCAGTTATCCCACTCCTTGGTATATATCCAAAGGATTTAAAATCAGCATACTACAGTGATGCAGCCACATCAATGTTTATAGAAGCTTAATTCACAATAGCTAAGCTATGGAACCAACTTAGATGCCCCTCAACAAGTTAATGGGTAAAGAATATGTGGTATATGTATACACAATGCAGTGTTATTCAGCCATAATGAAGAATGAATTTATGACATTTGCCAGTAAATGGATGGTTCTGGAGATTATCGTGCTAAGCAAAATATGCCAGTCCCCCAAAATGCCAAAGATCAAATGTTTTCACTGATATGTACAAGCTAATCCATAGTAAGGGAGGAGAGAAGAATAATAGATATTGAGTAGATTAGACAAAGAGGAATAAAGAGAAAGGAGGGGTAATAGGAAGAGGAAAGACAGTGGAATGAATTTGAAATAATTTTCCTATGTGCTTATATGAATACATAGTGAATCCCACCATGGTGTACATCCATAAGAATGGAATCCTAATTAGAATAAGATATATGCCATGCTCATATAGTTATATAAAAATGAATTCTACTGTCATGTATAATGAAAAAGAACCAATAAAAAGTATTTTGTGTTCTTTTGAAGAACATTTTTTTCTATTCAAACAATGAAGATATTCTCCCATGTTATCCTCTAAAAGCTGATTATTTTACATTTGTATTAAATCTAACATTTACTTTGAACTTATTTTCATGTGTGATATGAAATAATTTCTTTTAATTTTTCTTTAATTTTGGAGGAGAGGTATAAAAATGTTTCCACCTAGGCACAGTGACACATGCCTGTAATACCAGTGGCTCCAGAGGCTGAGACAGGAGAATCACAAGTTCAAAGGCAGGCTCAGCAATTTAGCAAGACCCTAAGTAACTTAGCAAGACACTGTATCAAAATAAAAAATAAAAAAGGGATGGGGATGTGGCTCAGTGGTTAAGTGCCCCCAGGTTCAATCCCTAATACCAAGAAGAAGAAAAAAAAAAACTGTTTCCACTTTCACAACAGTTTTAAAAATTGCATGGCTATTCTACCTCCTTATCTCAATGGTTACAGAAATTGAAATCAGAAAGATGGAATTATTTTCCTAGAGTCATATATCTTTAACTAGACCTTAGTGATCACTGACCCATTTTTCAGTTTAAATCTCTTCTCCCTCTTCTCTCTTTCCTGTCTTCCTCATGTGTTGGAGTCCTGATTCTCTCTACACACTTCTTTCCATGGAAAAATACTTTCTGTATATAAGATTAGTGCTATCAATACCGAGAGTACCTATGTTTCAAATAATAGTTAAGTGAAACATGACAATGTTTGAACTTAAGAGGAGGCTACCATTATGTGTGGAAGAATTAGGCAGGTTTGATACATTGATAGAAAGTCTTTTCCTTCTTGCTAAAATCTCAAAGCTTAGGTAAAAGATAATAAAGACCCATCAATTCTAAACAAGTATTATACAAGGAGACAGGACTTGCTAAAAGGTGGCCATCCTTGGATCTTTGACCATCACTCTTATGATATAATAAAATGTTTATTTGGACTTCATTCCTACTTCCTGACATACAACTCCTAGAACTATTGGTGTATTGAAAGTGATGAGTGTATTTTGAGTGTTAATAGTATGAGTGGCGGCTGAAGGTCCTTAGGTAGCTTTTGGATGAGGACTGGTCACCAGAAAGACCCAGGTATTATTTAAGGGAGTTGAGACTTTCATCTCCCCCTCAAACTCCATGGAGGCAGGGGAAGCTGAAGGTTGAATTGCTCACCAATAGCCAATCACTCATGATTGTGTAATGAAGCTTCCATAGAAACTCAAAATGACAGGGTACAGGGAACTTCTGGGTACCTGGACATGTGGAGGTTCATGGAAGATTGTGTGCCAGAGAGAGGGAAGGGAAGCCCCACATCCTTTCTCACGAACCGCCCCCCATACTCATTTCTTCCATCTGACAATTCCTCTATACCCTTTATAACATTTTTTATAATAAATGAGTAAACAAAGTATTTCTGTAGTATTTCTGTAGGATGCTCCAGCAAATCAGTTAAAATAGAGGAGTAGTTTGTGAAATGCTAATTTATGAAAGACTGGTCAGAAGTTCTAGAGGACTGGACTTGCAACTAGCATCTGAACTTGGCAGTCTTGTGGGACTGAGTCCTCATTCTTTAGGATCTGACCTTATGTCCAGGTAGATAATATCAGAATTAAGTTGGACATGCAGTTTATGTCTGCTACAGAATTGGTTGCTGCTGGGTATCTTCCCAAATTTTGGTGATTTGAGTTGAAGTATGTAGTATTGAGAGACTGTATAAGAAAGTAAAATAGAAATAAAACACTTCGGAAGACACACTAGTATTTTTCCCATTTCTCACAACCTTTAAAAGCTCACGTAAGGTAAGGCTAGAGATTCATCAAAGGAGAAGATTCTTTGAAGGGAGTTCACAAGAGTAGGGAAAGTTATGCCATTTCCTTTTTTCCCCTTCAGCTAGAAATGATTTAACAAGCAATTATTGAGCATCCATTGTATTTTAAACACTATCCTAAGTTATATAAAGGATTTATCTCTCTGAATCATCATGTTGTTCCTTATGAGGTAGACGTGGTTGCTTGTGTGACCCTGAGATTGAGCACCTCTATGTAATGCACTGAGTGCTTCTTTTTCCTCACCATAGTCCCAGCCCTGCCACAGAGAATGAAATGCTAAAAACACAAACAAAACATCATCTTTCTCAGTCCCTCAGATTCTACATGCAGTTTAGGTTTTGGCAATTGGATACACTTGAACGATACAGAAGATGAATGTGAGCAGAGGCCATCTTCCTGTTGCTGTTTTTGCTGGCAAGTGAAAACCTAAAACTGTGAGAATCAAGATGCATGAATGACAGCCACATGTGGCATTCCACTTTCCAGCCCCAACTTCATGTCAGGAGGTATCTGGGCAAAGGCACTGGCTTTCTGATGCCTGGATTTGGTATTGTGTCCTTGAACTTGATGATTCCAACACTTGACTCTACTCTTGAAACAATTCCAATAATTTTGAAGCACCAAATTTTCTATAGTAAATTCTCTCCATGCTTAAGGTACACAGGGTATTCATGATTCCCTGAAGAATGATAGCAGCCATGGCTAATAAATGGCACTAATGTTTGACTTTTTTTATTTACTCTAATAGACACATCAAATCCCATGACAAGATAGAGTCTAGCCTTTCCCCTCCAGAACACATTCTGTTATCATGAGCCAAGATGGCCCTGAGGGAGTGGCCAAGTGATGCCCATACCTCAGCAGCAAAAGCTAACATGTACTTCACTTTTCTGCTTCTGCCAAAGTCATCCTGTTGGTCTATATCAGGTCACCCTAGAAACTACTCTCTCTGCCCTCATTTCTAGTGCTATAAATGCTTCCCCAAACTACCTGTCCTTGGTTTACCTGTTCAGACATTTCTTGCATGACTCCCACAGTCATCTCTCAACTTGTCCTCTGGAACAATCTAAACTCTAGGTTATGTAGACAGATCCTGGCAGTCCCCCCATGACTTGATCACATGTGGAACATGAATCCTTATCCATTCTATTTCCATCACACCTAGCTCTGTACATGCTATTTCAACCTCCATAATGGGGCAGTGAAACTTCCTGTTGCTATTTTTTATTCGGGAAGAAAAATTACCAGAAATTTGGAATAAGTGACAAAGTAGTGATGTTTCTGACAGGACTCTGGCATTCTCTCAGCAGGGCGACTCTTGCCCTACAGGACAACTTTATTAGAACCTTAAGACTGTCTCCCTAATGATTAATATGGTGCGTCTTCATCCCCAGAGCCAGGAGCTGTGTGTACATGTGGGAACCCACGGGCTTCTGTACATTTGCGTTGTCAAGCTCAGCTGTGGGAAAGCTGCTAATTGCCTCTGAGGTAATTTAACTGTGATTAAGTTAAGCTGCCACCAGGTGGACATAGGAGCCTTAGTTAAACCATTTTAAGCTCTGTAGCTAGAATCCCTACAGGCATGATAAATTAAAGAGAGAATGTAGTTTGATTTCCACCTAATCCTGTTTTAATAAATAAACAGGAGGAAAAAGTAGTAGTTTAGCATACAATTCCAATTAAAATAGAATAAATAGTGTAATGATGGCTTATTCATATGTTTGGCCAATATTTATTGAATGGCTACCATATGAAAAAGACTGTTCTACAAATAAGAATGGGAAAGAGAACTAGATAAACCAGGTACCTAAATTCATAGAGTCTATATCTTGGGGTTTTGAGACAAATTGTAAACAAATTAAAATACATGTTCATCCTGTATAAATTTATGTGTTGTGATAAATAATATCTGTGACCTGACCATCCCCAAGTATCACCAGCCTATAAATACAGATAAACTCACAGTAATAACAACCAGATTTTACTGATTCCCTGTACACCACAAACCTATGAATGAAGGACATCATTCCTCTATAGAGTTTTTCTTTTCCCTGAACCTGAATTATTAGTGGAATTTTTAGGACATATTTGAGATATGCTTATATATGTTCTAGTTAGTAAGTTTGGTCAGCTACTATGTGGTTCACACCAGCAACAATTAATGTCTGTCCTAAGTACTCATCACTAACCAGGCACCACTGCCCCTGCCATACACTTTAGTTTTCATTTCTTCCTATTTATTCATTCAACAAACTTTTATTGAACAACTACTTTGATTCTTTAGGGAATGATATATGGCTCTGTCCTCATAGAGTTTTTAACCTGGTAGTGAAGAAAGACATTGAAAACAAATTATAACTGTAAATTAGTGTGGCGAACAGAATACCATGGAACCACCTAAAAGGCAAAAATGAAGAGAACAGATATTCATAGGACAGGCTTCCTATTGGAGTCATGTGTGGATTGAGATGTAGAGAACTAATAAAAGTTAATTAGGTAACCAGTATGTAGAAAAGTGTTCTCTGCAAAAGGTACAGTGTTTTCAGTGAGCATGAGACATACTGCATTCCAGGCAGAGTAGTGTCTTGCCCTGCCCTTTTACCAGTGTCTCAGAAAACTCAAAACATGAACATTGAGACTAGAGGAAGTAGAAGAAAGTGGATGAAATCTCCCATTTAAAACATCTTTAAAATACAAATAAATGAAATAATGGTTTGAAAGACACATCAAAATTCAAAAGACAATGATTTCTGAGAAAGAGAAACCAATAAAATTAGTATTGTCATTGCCTCAGGCTACTGCCTGGAGAGAGTATCTAGTCATGGCACACCAGGGAATCCCAGGAGGGTATAGCACTCACCCTGAATTAAGGAAATGGAGTTAAAATCATAGAGAGATCATGGCAACCAGAATTCAGAAGGGCAGAGTACCAGCAAGGAGTGAGTTGTACAGAAGGAACTCCAGAGATCTGCATAGGATTCCTCTGAATTATTAAGCAGCATGATCATCAAATCCATGTAAGAAAGCTATGCAAAACCATAAGAGAATCAACCAAATGGTTTAGAAAGAACAGAACATATGGTTTACATATGACTGGAAATAATGTCTATTTCCCCCAGTAATAATGGAAAACTTACAATTCACAGTGCATTAAGTATAGTACTCAGAAGATTTTTGCCTAAGTAGTGGTGAAAAAATATCAGCTACAGATTAAATGCTTCTTTGATCTACTTATCAGAGCTTAAAAATAAGACCTGAGGAGATCAAATAGTTTCCAAGTAACTTAAAAGTATCTCAGAACAAAAATCAAGTATATTGATAGGAATACAAAAGTATCAAGCACCCAACAATGCAATATTTGTAATCTCTGACATCTAGGTAAAAATTATAAGGCATGAAAAGAAGCATCATAATACAATCCATAATAAAGAGAAAATTTAATAAATTTAAACTAACTCAGAAATGAAAAATATGATAGAATTAGCAGACAAAGGGATTAAAATAATTGTTTGTACTATATTCCATATGTTTAAGAAACTAGATGAAAATTTAACATGTTAAAAAGAGATATGAAAGATAAATTTTAAAGACCCTAGAGATTAGAAAAAGATTATGTTTGAAATAAACGGTAACAGAAATAAATATATTGCAACAAAACTATTCCAAATGAGAAATAGAGAAGACTGGAGTAAAATGCACATCAGTGAGCTGCAAGAAATTTATAAGTGATCTGATATATGTATAATTGGAGCTAGCAAGATAAGAGAGATAAAAGAGACAGACAAAATATTTGAAAAAATTATGCTTAAAATTTTTCCAAATTTTATGAAAACCATAATTCCACAGGTCCATGGATCTCAAAAATACTAAGCAAATTCTGAAAGGGAAAAAACATGAAATTTCAATTCTTGGACCAGTGAAAAATTTTTTCAAAAGTAAGTATGAAATGAAAACACTGCTAGATAGGTAAGTTGAAAAGCTCCAAGCAATGGGGACAAATGACCATGGAATGAAACCTCTAAATCATGCGACAAAATAAATCTTTCCTCCTTTAAGTTGGTTTTGTCAGTTATTTTGTCACAGTGAAGGAAAGCAGACTAACAAAATGCAAATGTATATTATAATGACAATAAGGTGATATTATATGCAACTTAATGTAAATGAATTCAACAACCTAGATGAAATAGAAAAATTCCTCTAAGGACACAAACTATCAAAACTCTCTCAAGGAAAACCAATCAACCTGATCTATATATCAGAAAACTGAATACATAATTACAAATCCTCCCCTAAACCATCCCACTTCATTGGAGAATTCTGACAAACACGTAAGGAGCAAAAAATATAAATTATAAAATTTCTTCTAGAGAATTCAAGAGTAGTCAATATTTTCCAACTCAATCTTCATCCAATACTACTTGGACACTAACCCAGATAGACATTACAAGAAAATAAACCTACATATCAATATTGCTCATTAATTCTTAACAAAATTTTAGCAAACTCTTAACAGTAGTTCAGTAAACTGATTTCACCTCTCTATAAGAAAGGACAATACCTCATGGCCATATTTTAATTCATCACATTGATGTAACAAAAAATAGATTATTCTAAAAAAAGAAAAAAGAAAAAAGAAGTATTTGAAAAAACATAGCATACCTTTCTGGTAAAACTTTTCAACATACTAGGGATAGCAAGGTGCATCCTTAACCTGATAAAGGACATCCACAATATAAAGGAAACACTGCAATTAATGGTGAAAGACTGATACTTTACCCTGAATCAAGAATTTTATATATATATATAAAGAATTTTATATATAAATATATATTTTATATATATAAAAATCATATATATATATATTCAGCTGGAGTCTGATTCCATATATATAATCACTATATATAATCAGCTGGAATCACAAGAAAGTGTAATGAGGCCAGAAAAAGAACAAATTAATAATCTGATGGAATTAACAAAAAAAATCTACTAGAACTGGTAAAAGCAATAACTGAATTTATCAGTGTTATGAGATACAAGGTTAACATACAAAAATCAATGATTGGGATTGGGCACTAAGAGTGAGAGGTATATAACTCTGTGATTGAGTTTCAGTCTACATTACCTCAAAGAAAAATCAACTATAGACATGCTCTAATTTTAATTGTCATTTTTGATTGTTGGACTATAGTCACACTACATCACAAAAAATTACCGTTTGTAATATCTTCAGAAATAAGAAATACCTAAGGATAAATCTAGCAAAAGATATGCAAAGACCCAAACACTGAAAACTACAAAATTTTGCTGGGAAAATTAAAGAAAGTCTAAACAAATTGACAGATATATACAATGTTAATGAATCATAACACTAAAGAGTATTCAGATGTCAGTTGTCCCCAAGCTGATCCATGAATTTAAATCAATAATAATTAAAATTCTACTACGCATTACTTTGAATAAATTGACAAGCTGACTCCAAAATTCATATGGACAGCAAAGGTCCTGAAAACAACTTTGAAAAAGAGCAAAGTTGGAAAATTTATGCTATCTGTCTTTAAGAGTTATTTTAAACCCACAGAATTCAAAATAGTGTTTTATTGTCATCGAAATCACAAATAAACAAAGAGAACAGAAGAGTGCATCTGGGAATAGACCCATGCATATCTTGTCAATTAATTTTTAACAAAGATGCAAAAGCAATAGATATAACATTGATTTTTCAAATGATTTGTTGAAACAACTGGATGACATAGGTAAAAAATAAATTTCAAAACATATCTTGCACTATATGCAAAATTTAATTAAAAATAGATAATGTAACTAAATGTAAAATTAAAACCATAAAACTTTTAGAATAAAACAGAATAAAATCTTTGTGACCTTGAGTTAGGCAAAGATTTCTTAGATGCAGCACCAAAAACATATGAGAAAGAAAGAAATTGAACTTCATTAAATTAAGAACTTTTGCTCTGTAAAAGATAACATTAAATAAATGAAGAGATAACACAAAACATATATTGGGAGAAAAAACTGGCATATTACATTTCTAATTAAGAATGTGTATCTAGAATATGTAAAGAACTTAAACTCAATAATAAATGAAGTAAAAACAAATAAAGAAATATACAACTCAATAATTAAAAAGCAAGGACTTGACAGGAATTTCACCCAAAATGATATTTCGATAGCACAGAAAAGAATGCTCACAGAATTAGTAATTAGAGAAATGCAAACTAAACCACATGCTACACATCTATTAAAATGTGTAAATTTAAAATGACAGATAGTAGTAAGTGCTGGTGGGGCTATGAAGCAAATAAAACTCTTATACACTGCTGGTGGTAATATAAAATGGTACTGTTTTAGTAAGCTGTTTTGCTGTTGTAACTAAAAGACCTGACCAGAACAACTGTAGAGGAGGAAAAGTTTATTTGAGGTTTCACAGTTTCAACCATCTCAGAGTATATACAGCCAGCTCTATTGTGGAGGAAGAGTATGGCTGAGGGAAGCAGTTCACATGGTGATCAGAAGGGGATGGAGGTGGAGAGACTCCACTCTCCAGATACAAAATACATACCCAAAGAAAGAGAGTGAGAGCGAGAGAGAGAGAGAGAGAGAAAGAGACTCCACTCTCCAGATACAAAATACATACCCCAAAGCCATGCCCCAATTCCTATCTCCTCCAACCACACCCTACCACTTCAGTTACTACTCAGTTAATCCTTATGATGGGATTCATTCACTGGTTTTGTTAAAGACTCTCACAACCCAATCACTTCTCCTCTGAACCTTCTTGCACTGTCTCACAGGTGAGCTTTTGGGGGACACCTCACATCCAAAATATAAAAGGTACAATTGCTTTATAAGCCAGTTTGACAGATATACCTATCATGTTATTCTGACATTCCACCACTAGCTATGCATCCATAGCATATGAAAACATAGGTCCATACAAAGACTTGAATGGACACAGCCTTTGTACCAGACATTAATACTTGCCTTAGCTTTAATTATGATATCTACCATCAACAAATAATCCAGGTATTCATTCACATGATTACCTGAACAAATTGTGGTATATCCATACAATGCAATATTACTCAACAATAAAAAGGAATATACTCTTCAGACATGATACATGATACAACTTAGATGAATCTCAAAAGAATTATGCCAGGCTGAGTATGGTGGCACATTCCTATAATCTCAGAGACTCAGGAAGCTGAGGCAGGAGGATCACAAGTTCCAGACCAGCCTGTGTAACTTAGTGAGACCTTGTCTCAAAAAAATAAAAATAAAAATAAAAGGACTGGGGTGGAGCTCAGTGGTAACGTGCCACTGGGTTCAATCCCCAGTACCAGCCCCCCTACCCACACACACAAAAGAGAGTTCAAAGAATAAATACAATATAGAAAACACAAATCACCTACAATTGAAGAAAGCAGATTAATGGTTGCCTGAGAAAGGGGAAGTCAGTGAGAGGCATAAGGAAGGGATTATAATGGGGTACAAGGAAAATTTGAGGGTGATAGATATGTTTATTATCTTTATTATAATGGTAGGTTCATGGTTATAATATTCTCAAGTTGAAATGTGCAGTTTATTATATGTCAATTATGTTTCAGTGAAGCTGCTTTTTAAAAAAACAATAATAATGCTGCAAAATGATCTGAGGCTATATGGCGAGAGTGCCTCCACTTTCACTTTAGAGTAGAGTTGGTCAGTGATATCAAAGCCTTGCAGCAAGTGCTCAGTCTTGAAGAGCTAGGAGAAGATGTCTCTTTCTGCATTTACTTCTATAAACTTATCTTCTGAGAGCCCAGAACAGGAATTAGAAATGAAAGGTGGTATATTGTGCAAATACAGAACTGAATGGCAGTCATCACAGTGAACTCAGAATCATTCTCCTGTCAGACCCTACGTCTCTCTTTTAACATAGATCAAGCTGGTCAGCCGGGCTTCCTTTCCCTAAGGGTGAGAACATTCCTGGGAGTCTACATTTTCTCACTCCATGTTACACCTTGAAGACTTTTTATTAGTTTGCCAAACAACCAATAACTTGTCTGAATTCAGCATAAGACTTCTATCCTACCTATTTAAAGGGAAATGCAATTAGAGCAAAGATTTTAAAAAATAGAAATAATTACCCACTTAATTTATCAATCATTTCTTAATCTACCTGTAGTGTTCCCTGCAGACTTAAGTTGAATGATTTCTTCAGTTCAGCTAAATCTGTATACCTCAGTTAAAAGCCCCTCTGTGGATAAATGCACAATGTTGAATTTTCAGCATTTTCATCAGTGTTCTCTGTAGTCTTTCTTCTACAGAGCCTTTAATTCTCTTGAAAAGAGTATATAATTTTAAAAGGCTTTTGTTGAAGATCTTTTCCTAAGCACTCTGAGTCCCAGGCTGCAGAAGGCTGGGATGAAATAAGAGAATGAGGATGATACCTTAGGTGTGATGAGGAGAGGGCAGGAAGACAGGCCACAAGTAAGAATCATATTCAAATGCTTTTCTCCCAAAATCCTGATAAAATGAATAAAAATACATCCCCATGTGTGTTGGTCAGCCTTGCAGTACTGTGACCAAAATATCTGACAAGAACAACTTAGAAGCCAGGCATGATGGCACACACCTATAATCCCAGTGATCTGAGGCAGGAGGACTGCAAGTTTAAGGCCAGCCTCAGAAACTTAAGCCTTAAGCAACTTGGTGAGACCCTATCTCAAAATAAAAAATAAAAAGGGCTGGGGATGTGACTCAGTGGTAAAGTGCCTCTGGGTTCAATTCCCAGTACAAAAAAAAAAAAACTTAGAAAAGGAAAGATTCATCATTTTTGACTTACAGTTTCAGAGAATTCAGTTCATGGGCAACTAGCTGCAAGGCAGAAACATCATGGTAAATAGGCATGAAGGAGAAAAGCTACTCAACTTTTAGCAGAGAGAAAGAGAGAGGAAGGGGCCAGGAAGAAGATAAACCCTTCCAAGTCAAGCCCCCAGTTACCTACTTCCTCCAACTAGGTCCCATCTCCCAGTGGTCCATCCAGTTATCAGTGGATTAGGTCAGAGCCCTAATCACTTCCTGAAGGCCCCATCTCTGAGCAAATGAGACTTTGGGGGATATTCCAGATTCAGACCATAACACTATGGTAAAACAGCTTTGCGTCAAAAACTCCAGGGTATGTGCAGCAAGTAGAGAGTAGGAAATCTGCTCTGATTAACCATGCTCTATGTTACTATTTCTACCAATGGAAGAAAAAACAGATTTGTAAGCATGGACTATATACTTTCATATAATCTCGGGAACTACCCTTAGTCTATTATAAAATTCTGAGTAGATTCACACATGTCAATGTTGAATCAGATATTAACAAATAACTTTAACTTTTAATGGAATTGAATATGCTACTCATTACAGAAAATATCTTGGATCTACTGAAAAATTCCAGTTTAATCTGTCTGAATATTTTTTCCATAATTTTTTTACCCAGAGATCCATTTGACCTTAATCTCTAATAGAAATCTACCAGTGCCTTGGAAGGGTCTGGTGTATATAAAATTCTTCCCCAAATTAATCCTAACACTCCTAAAAATTTGATTTCCTTACTTTCCTTGTTTTTGTTTTTATTTATTTATTTATTTATTTATTTATATCTTCTGTGAGCAAATACATTCTTGTGGCCCCTATCCTAGCCTCTTCTTTTTACTCCTGAACACCTCCAGCAGCTCTACCAATCAGCCAGTAAGAATCTGCCTTCAGTCTATCTTCACAGCCAAAACTCATAATGGATGAAAGATAAACTTACATTAGAAGACCACAGCAATCCCTTCTTACATGTGTTTCTTTGGACAGAGAGAAAGGCAACCACTTTCACTGCCTAACAATCCCCACATACCTGGGTGTCCTAGTCATTGTGGTATAAGCAACTATGAATTTTCCAGTTCTATGAGGACTTTGGCCTCAAGATTCTGCCTTATAGCTCTTAGTGCTCAAGAAAATTCCTTGATAATATAACCATTCAAAATCCAATAGAATTTCCATTTTGAAGTCCTAAGGCCATTTTAAATAACTTACTATCCTCAAATACACAAGAATTTCAGTGAGACCATCTCTATGCCCAGCCCACACTTTGAATTTGAACCCATTGGAAACTTATTGCCATCATGGACAGATTTGAATCATAATCTCTATGTAGCTAGAAACACATTACGTGTACACTTGACTTTTTTGCAGTGTTTGGATTGAAATGTCCCCTCCAGGATGTTTGAAAAACAGAAATCATAACACCCCATTAGTCTATTGCTGTGTGTTGTTGTCTTGCTCCATAATTAGCAAAGTTACCAGGTATGTGTAATAAGTATCATGTTATGCATTGTTATAATGAAGAATATGGCTGCATTTAGCTAGATGAGGAAAAGTTGAGAAATAATTCCCACCAGGGAAATGGGAACTCTCTCATAACCTCCAAAAATCAGAAACATTTTAATGGAATTTGCCATAGAAGCTTACTTCTATTATTGCCTTGGTGTCTGGCACAACACATTCATCACCGCAGTTTGACAGACAGCACACACACTTTTAGCTTTCTGAGATGTATGCATCTCCATAAGGCCTGTCACTTGATCCCATGTGGTCCTGAGGTAGCCTGCATTGAAGAGGTCTACCCAGAAGCAGTAATAGCAATTAGACAAACCAATCAGACTGTCTTTTTCTAAAGTTTGCACTAAAGAATATAAAGAGCTTTTGTTAATAATCATGTAAGTCAAAGAGAAAAGGCAAATATCTTGACTAAGAAGCTATGGAGTTTATGAGACCAAGATGGAAAGAGTAAGCAGTGCTGAAGCTCCTCTCCACCCTGATGCCTTGTCAGGGCCCATTCCCTTGCATCTTTACAAAAAATTCCTTTTGTTACAGTGACCAAAATAAAATTCTTTTCATTACAGCATAAACATAAAAAGATACTGGTGGCATAATTATAGTAGTTAGTGTTTATTAAAAGTTTACCCACTTGACAAGCAAATTATTTATAATAACTTATTCCATGTTAACATCAATCATGTGAAATAGGTTTAGTGGCAATCCTACTTACAGTGAAGAAACTGAGGCATAAAGAACTTAAGGGGCTTTCCCATGGTCATGTAATTAATAAATGGAGGAGCTGACATTGGAACTCACATGTTTTTGCATTGTGATTGGAAACCCACAAGCTTTCATGTTTCATTGCTACACCAAACTGCCTCTGGCAATGTGATGACCAAAATTTTAATGATACAGATAAAAATAAAAGATAGAGAGAAGGGAGAACAGAAGATAAGAGGAGAAGAGAGGAAAGCAGAAGAGAGGAGAGAAAAGGAGAGGAGAGGGAAGAAGGAAGTCTAAATTGGGGTTGGAAGTCTTCATAGATTAGGAAGGATTTGCAAAGCTAAGATAAGAAATCAAAAATTATACATGAAGGAACAAGGCCATTCAGGGCTAGAAGAACAATGCGCAAAGACACAGATGAAAATGATAAATAAATCATACTCCAGGGACAGAAGTAGAATCATCAAATTGGAGTGAATTGCATTTACTTGGGATAAATATTGACCTTGACCATCAGGCTGAAGAATTTGTTCTTCATCTTACCTTATCCCCTTTAACCACTCCACCATGCCCAGTACATGTGCACATTTCCCATGGGAGCCGTCCCACCAAATTCATAGTTTACTGGTAATGAGAAGAATGCAAATAACAAAGATTGCTGCCGTGTAAGTCTAGTCCTGCAGCAGAATCTAACAAAGAATAAATGCTAACTCAAAACTCTCTCCTTTCATTTTGTCAACAAAGCTGGATTGTGTTCCAATATTATTGACAAAGTACAAGAGTTTAAATCTCTTTCCTCTCTTCTGAATGTCCTGGATTCTAGATCAATGTTGACCTTTAACTTGGAATCAATAGTCAACGACCCTGGCTGCCATGTCAAGTATAACCAAATTTAGGAGAATGGGACTGATCTGACCCACCTACTGAATACATGAGGGGGGAGAAAACTTAAACTAGACGTTTCTTTAAGCATTTTAAACATACCATAATACTTTATCAAAAAATTAATGTTTGAATTCTAAAGGTGTTGGGAGAATTTTAGTTCCAGTAATATTTGAATATTTTTCTTATAAACATTTTTACTAAACATTAAAAACCCAATAGCAACAGGAACTGTGTAACTGGTATAGTGTTTGAATGTTTAGGCCACCTTTCAAATTCATCTATTGAAATCTTTTTTTTTTTTTTTTTTTGGTACTGGGGATTGAACTCAGGGGCACTCGACCACTGAGCCACATCCCCAGCCCTATTTTGTGTTTTATGTAGAGACAAGGTCTCACTGAGTTGCTTAGTGCCTCGCCATTGCTGAGGCTGGCTTTGAACTCGCGATTCTCCTGTCTCAGCCTCCCTAAGTGCTGGGATTACAAGCGT
>CM053399.1:102148445-102269968 GCA_028644305.1 Xerus rutilus | reverse complement strand
TGCTATCTATTGAAATCTTAACCCCCAAGATAATGATATAAGTAAATGGGCCATTGGGAGGTGATTAGGTCATGGGAGTAAAACTTTCATGAATAGGATTAGTACCCTTGTAAAAGAGACACCAGAGAAATCCTTCACCCTTCTTGCCTTGTGAAAATACAGGGAGAATATGACAATTTTTGAACCAGTAGGCAGGCCTTCATCTTCTGATTCCTTGATTTTGGACTTTCATCCTCCAAAACCGTAAGAAATAAATTTTTGTTATTTATAAATCACCCAGTTTATGGTATTTTATTAGAGCAGCCTGAATGAGCTAAGGCACTTGGGAAATTCAACTCACTAATTCAGTATCACCATGCTATCAACATTTAACATCTAGTCCATAGCATATTGACATTTTTAAGGGAAAATAATATTCAAACTACTCTTACAAGGCAGCATAATTTCATCTACCTTGGGCACCAAATTCCTATCCTAGTAAATCCCTTTTGATGGGCAAACTTCATATGGTACTCATGATAACAGCTTCTACAGTCTCATAAAACTATGCCTTTGTGCTCTGGATCACACCTCAGGACTATCTAGCACAGAAGAATTCTAACAAATATCTGTGGTCCCAACTTGGACAATTCTTTCCTACTTGCTACTTGTTTGACCATCAGATTCCTAATCATCTTCTAATAAGAATACTATGGTGTGGGTATGGTTTAAGTGTGACCCTCGAGTGTTCATATGTTGGAAGCTTGGTCCCCAATGTGGCCATATTAAGAGGTGGTGGAAACTTAAAGAGATGGAGCCTAGTGGTAGATCCTTAGGTCATGGAGGGGCCTCTTCTCAGAGGAGTTAACACAGTTCTCATGGGACCACACTGTGTGTAAATGGGAAGGGCACAGAGGAAGGAGGAACTATGTAATTGGTTTACTGTTAGTTCCGCGAACGTGATCAGCTCGTGGACAGAATTCAGGGGGCTTATGTGCCTTGCCACATGGACAGCTATTGCCTACGTGCATTGTCTCTGATTGGCCGAATGGCCCTATAAGTTGAATGCTTCTTCTGCAAATATACGAGTACTTGCCTTGACTTGACTCCCTGGTGTGTCTGATTGTCCTACAGCAGAGGGCTGGGAACAGGCAACCAGTTGGCTCCAACTCTTCCCAACTTCCACTGCTAGGTGAATGTGGGGGTGCCCCTTTGACCCACTGGCTCGGGGCAGACTGCAACCCCCGCACTTTCAAGTGCAACAGACACAGAAAAATCGTCAGGATGAACATGGATTTGAGAGGACAGAGTTTGGGCCCAGCTGAAGCCATTGCTTGTTTTGTCTGCAATGTGATTAAGAAGAGGGGAGACTATGCTCCCATTAAGTTTCTAGAGCTTCTGTAAGAAACCAGAACTGAGTCAATTTCTGAAGTCACTGAAGGACTGAGGTAAATAACATAAGAAATGGATTTCCTTCGATAAACTGGACACACCTACATCCTCTAATCAGTTGCTTTTGGCAACCTCAAGCCTACAGAAGAATCCTCTCTAGTCTTGTGGAAATGAGGGTTCCAGAAACCCCCTAGGCTATATCGTGCTGGTTTGGTCAGGCTCGAATTCTACTGAAGCGTAGATTTCAGCTCCCAGGTTTGGCTCTGCTCCTAAAGTCCAGCTATCACAGCTGATAAAATATAACTGTTACACATAAGATTGTGCTGATCACTAAACACTAGGCATGGAGTAGTTCCACTGGGGATTCAGGGAATGAAAGGCAATGTTGCTAGGAAGGTATGAAGAAGAAGTCTGTGATTTCCATACAGACAATGCCAGAGCTCAGGAGACCCTTTCATCAGGACTTTATAAATTAGTAATTAGCAATAAATCAACACAGTTAGTGGGGTGGCTGTTCTCCAGTGTGTGACTGTACAAGTTATAATTCATGAAATCTGTTAGATGTGCAAGGTCTCTGACAAGTTGGAGAAGACAAGACGAGGATATGGGAAGATCAAGGACTTTAAGACCAAGAAGGTTTGGTGTATAGAGGATGAGCAGATGTGTCCCATTTCCTCCAAGGACACCATCAGAAGAATCAAATTTCTGCAACAGGAGCACCCTGGTGAGTGCAGCCCAGCAGCCTGTCAGTCTGCAGCAGCCTGTGTTTGTGGTGTCAGGCCACAGTCAGTGCATCTCTCCTCGTAGTAATTCATGCTGGCAGAAAGATGAGTGGCATCCAATGCTGAGGCAATGTCAAGGAGAAATCTATAATTTTCATGTAAATACATTCTAAGTCCTTGGCAAAAGCATCCACTAGATCCAATAAGTCGATCCCCAGCACAAAGCATTCTTCTGTGGAGATGCTGGCACCTGATGGGCAGGGTTCAGGCTGGCAAGTGTTCCAACTCAACTTATCAGGGCACCCTCTCCTCTTGTCACCTCCACAACCCACCAGCTCTGTTCTACCTGGGAACTCGGTGCTTGACCACAATAACCAGCTGTTAAGAGTGAGTTTTATACTGGCTGTAGATTAATCTGTTTTAATTGGCTTTATTTCCAGTCAAATGTGGAGAATGGGGCAAAGGATGGATCCCAGTAGGATTTCAGGAAAGCTTTTATTTTACTCTATCACAGCATCTAGAAGAGTTACAGTAAAATAAAATGTAGACAGACACCCTCTCTCCCTCCAACCCGCCTGTGTCTCGGAATAATAAGCTTTCCATTTCAGTGGGGAATGAAGCTATTTGTCAGTTCCAATGTCAAGAATGAATGCAATACGAATTCTCCAGCCATTTATTTCAACAATTCTCTATTCTTCAGCTGAAATAACTTAACATAAGAAATGGCTGTTCACTCAATGTAAAACTTGCAAACCTGGTTCCACAAGGCATATTTCTAGAAAAATAATGAATCTGGAGGGGCTGTTGGATAAGATGCTCCATCCATCTTGGCACAATGGTAATGCCCAAGCCCACTGGACCACTTTCCTCCACCATTCTAGGCTCAGGGGAAGCATCCCAATAGGCCCATCTCGTCCCTTCACTCTTCATTACCATCATTCTAA
Organism: Xerus rutilus; assembly: GCA_028644305.1. Classification (NCBI taxonomy): domain Eukaryota; kingdom Metazoa; phylum Chordata; class Mammalia; order Rodentia; family Sciuridae; genus Xerus; species Xerus rutilus. The sequence goes on along the minus strand of CM053399.1, from coordinate 102,266,931 downwards.
TTGCTACCGTTTCCTCATAAACATTCACGATTCATCATCTTTTCTTTTTAAACCTGATGCTTTGATGACACCCAAATGGCCCAAATGTAAAACCTTCAATGACTGAGACATCCAGAAAAATTAGAAATAATGATAAAAATTTTTCATTTCACTGCTGACAAATCCCCACTGTAGACAGCTGAAGAAGACAAAATGAGCAGCAGTTTGCAGCAGGTAATGGCTCTGAGTAGAGGGTGGAGGGGAAATCTGTTGATCCAGCCCAAGCCTTCCATGTTTATGGTCTGCCTTTGAGCCAAACACCGAGCCTCAAGATTTATACTCCAAAGATGCCTCTTTTCCACCAGATGGTTAGGATGGATGTTAAGGATGGATGAACAGTGTAATTTGTCCCTGTGGTGAGTTGAGTCTACATCTTGTTATCTGTACATGTGTTACAGTTTTCAGTGGGTATCAGCTGCTGAAATTCTAGGGGATTGTGGGAGACTAAAGATAGTCTTGTCATCCTTCCTATTAACCTAGGGTTTTGGCCATTGATGGTTTTACCGTATAAGCAAAATAGGGTGAAATCAGGCACCAAGCTGGGACAACTGTAAGATCATGGACACTTTTTGTGAACACATACTTAAGGGATGGGGAAATAATAGGAATGCCACTATCTATCAAAGCCAAAAATAACAGAGCTTTAATCAACAAGAACAATATCAACCTAAATCCTTGGTTAACTAGTTTTCTTTCCTTCAGTCCACTTTCAGCATAAAAAGGCAAATAATCAGGTTTCTAATTTATAGATGACACTTAAAAATGCTATATCAAGAAAATGAGAAGGCAAACTACATTCTGGAAGAGAACATGCACAAAAGACAAATCTGATAGAAGACTTATCTAAAATACACAAAGAACTCTAAAAATTCAACAATAAGAAAACTAACAACCCAATGACAAATGGGGAAATAACCTGAGCAAACACCAAAAAAAGCTATGCACATGGCAAAGAAGCACATGGAAAAATGCTTCATGTGATATGGCATCAAGAAAATGCAAATTAAAACAACAGTGAGATACCACTCTGCATCTGTTTAAAAAAGCTGTAATGTAAAACACTAACAATGGCATTCAGTGGATGAATGGATAAATTAACTGTAGTACATCCAAACAATGGGATGCTATTCAGAACTAAAAAGAAATGAGCAATCAAATCAGTGAAAGACATGAAGGAATCTTAAACACATATTACTAAGTGAAAGAAGCCCATTTGAAAAGGTAATATATTGTATGATTTTACTATATGACATTCCGAAAAAGCCAAAACTATGGACACGGTAAATAAAAAAATAAAAAAATTTAAAAATCAGGAATTTCTAGGTGTTGGAGAGAGAGGATAAATAGAATATGAAGGATTTTAAGGGTCCTCAGACTACTCCTAATGAAACTGTAATGGTTGGTATGTGTCATTATATGTTTGTCAAAACCTAGACTGCATAAAGACAAGAGTAAATCCTAATGTTCACTATGGACTTTGGGTGCTAATGGTGTGTCTGAATAGGTTTGCTGATTCCAACAAAACTCTAGTGGATGGTGTCAATAGTGGGGGAGGTTGCGCAGGTGGAAGCAGGAGGCATAGTTGAACTCTACTTTCTGCTTAATGTTGCAATGAAACTAAACTTGTTCCTTAAAAAATAAAGTCTATTTAAATTGTGAAAAAAATCTATGATATGTCTTGAGTTTAAAATAAATTTAAACCTATCTCTTATGTATCTGTAGAGCTTCAGTGGTGAGAACCTCTCTGCAGACTGATGTTTCTGAAGTCCTGAATCCTGGGAAATTAAATTATGACCAAGGTCAAAGCAGCAAAGGGTCATAACACATTGTGGAAAAGTTTCCAAAAATCAGTTACCTACAGTTTCACTAAACAGTTTTTGAGGCACTGGATTGAGCTCTGAGGATCTAAGAATAATATAACTCAAACATAGAATCTGAATAATAGAGTTCACAGCATAGTGAGAAAGATAGACCTGCAAGCAAATGGCTGAACTGAGTAGTAGTGGCATAATGGAGAAAGGGTAAGTCACTGTGGGAGCCCAGAGAAAAGATGGAAAGTGGCCTGGAGGAGATGAAGACTAATACTCAGTGAACCAGAGCTCAGTTAACCACTGTTCTTGGTTGCCTTTATATGTAGTTAAGTGACAAATTAGCTGGTCAGTGTACCAGATACCAAAGAGTTTTATGGCACAAACTCCAGGGTCACAAAATCCTCTATTTTACTTCCTAAAGAACATGGTGTTTAAGCTTGACTATGAACCCTTCCAAAGAAACTAGTTAATAAGACCAAAAAAAAAAAAAATGGAAATTTTGTATACTCAAATTGCAGACTATTTGGCATTAGGAAGAACATTAGAGGTGTTTTGTCACTGTGGTTCTCAAATGTAGTTTTGATTAGCATGGCATGGCAACCTTTTAGTAAACACCGTACCCAGGTTTCAACTCACACCAATTGAATCAGAATATCTGGAGACTGAAAGCAGACATTGGTGTGTTTAAAATCTCTCTAGGTGATTGAGGTGCATAATGAAAATTAAAATTGCCTACCAATCTAATCCTGTCTTTTAACTGATTTTGAATCAGTGTTAAAAATAAAAGAGATAAGATTACAAAGAGACCTAATTAATAAAACAAAATCTATGATTTACCATACAAATTATGAACTATAACATTACCAATATCTTGCATCTAACTAATATAAGACACTCCTCCTCCCAGTCCTGTTCTCCTGAGCAGTAACCACTATATTGTAAATATTATGATTGATATTTTTATTAGTTTATTTCATATTTATATACAGTACACCTAAATAGCACACCCCAGATTAGATTTTTTTTCTTTTGAGCTTCATAATGAAGGAATATACCATATATCATCTTAGGATTGTGGTACTTAAAATGTGATTATACTCAAGTAGTAGCATCACCCAAAAACTTGTTAGAAATGCAGAATCTGAAGTATCAGTTTAAATCCATTCTATTAGTTACTTTGCATTGCCATAACCAAAATACCTGACCAGAACAACTTGGAAGAGGAAAAGTTTAGTTTGGCTCACGTTTCAGAGGAAGCCTCTATTGTTGCTGGCGTCCATTGCTCTAGGATCAAGGTGACATAGAACATTACTGCACAGGATGTGGTGAAGCATCCCTACTCTATTCATGGCAGACAGGAAATGGAGAGAGGGGTAAGGAACTGCAGAGCAAATGAACATTTCCAGGGCATGCTCCCAATGACCGCTCTCCTCCAGCTATACTCGACCTATCTATAGTTACCTCCCTGTCAGTCCATTCAAACTAGGACAGACCCATTAGGTTACAGCTATGATAATCTAATCCTTTTACCTCCCAACATTCCCACATTAACACAGGAGATATTGGGGAACATCTCACATCCAAACGAAATCATCCACCAAATAAGAATCATTTTAAAATATGTATGCATATTAAAGTTTAAGAAACACTGCTCTAAAGAATTGTCAGAGAATTATTCAAGTTGTTGCATGTAAGTATAATTGTGTAAATGAATAGAGTGTATTCAGTTTTTGTTTTATTTCAGGATTTTAAAAATTTGTTCTAATTAGTTATACATGACAGCAGAATGCATTTTAATTCATTGTACATAAATAGAGCACAACTTTTCATTCCTCTGGTTGTACATGATGTGGAGTTGCACCATATGTGCAGTCATACATATACCTAGGGTATAATTTTATTCTCTTTAAAGCTGAGTAATATTACATTGTGTATATACATCATAGTTATATTCAAGTTTTTAAATGATGAAAATACTGTTATGAACACTCTTATATGTCTCCTACCATACAAGTGAAGAGTTTTCCTAAGATATATGCCAAGGAGTTGGGTTGATGGGAAATAAATAACATGAATGTTGAATGTTAAAGTGCCAAATTATTTTCCAAAGTAACTTAAGTTTCATATAGCCCACTAGAATGTGTAAGAGTTTCTACAAAGTCACACCTTCTCTAAAATTGGGTATTGTTATACTTCTTGATTTTGGCCTATTTAATGGATGGATTTATTGAAGTCTTGGTTTATATTTCTTGTATTTACTAATGAGCTTGAAAATAATTTTAAGTACTTATTCATCATCTATATTTGCTGTTCCATGAAAAATGTCTATTCATTTATTTTGCCAATTTTTGATTGGGTTATTTGGCTTTTTTTCTAATTAGTTTACAGATTTTATATTCATAGATATGAATGTATCTTCAATTATACATGTTGCCAATAACTTCTGATAGTATGTACCTTACCTTTTCATTTACTGCATGAAGACTAGTGATAAAAATAAATTCTAAGTTCTACTATTAAAATTAACGCATTCTTATACTCTGGTTAGTGATTTTTATCTTTTGTAAGGGATATTTTCTTGAACAGATGTCTGAAATATATTCTCCTACATTTTCTTCCAACAGTTTTAATGTTTTGCTTTCTCATGTAAGTCCTTAATCCATCCAGAATTGAGTTTTGTGCTCTTTGTACAGTAGGGATCTAATGTCATTTTTTTTCTTTCTTTTTTTTTCTTTCGGTATGAAAAGTCAATTGTCCCAGAACTGTTATTGAATAGTTGCTCCTTTCTTCCAAATGACCTAAAAGCCTCTTGGGTCATGTATATTCATCAATCTGTTTCTGGGCTCTCTGCCTTGTTTCATTTGACAAATTATTCTAGCACCAATCCTACATAGTTTTAATCATTACAACTTTATAGTAAATCTTGATATCTGGTAGGGCAAGTCCTTCTATCCTATATTTTTCCTAACGTTTTGGCTAATCTTATCCCTTCTAATTTTCATATAAATTTTAAAATCAATGTGTCATGTTCCACTCAAAACACCACTGCAACGTTTATTGGAATTCATTAGAATCAGTTTGGGGATAACTGTTATCTTCATAGTATTTAGTATTGAGTCTTTCTTTCCATGAACAATTGAAAATGAATGCCTTTCAATAAAATTTTATAAACTACTCCACAAAGTTCTTACATATGTTTGATTAGATTGGCAGCTACATGTATATTTTTGTTACTATTAATTTGATTCCTAAAGTTTTATTGATGACATATAAAAAATCAAACAAGATATACATATTATTCTTTAGTCTGTCACATAAATCCTCTCATTATTTCTAATACTTTATCATGAAATTAAAGACAAGTAATTGTTTCTGAAAAGGATAAGCATATTTCCAATCCATATGTGTGACCGAGGCTGCTAACTTCTTTAAATATATATTATCTCTTTCTCCTGTTTAGTAATAGAATACTTTGAATTTTAGCTGGGATCATTGCTACCTTGAAGCAAGTGTGACCAAATGGCCAAGGTGAGACCAACAGGCTGTAAGCAGACATGGTGACTGAAACTTTCACCCCAGAACCTTAAAGATGGGTGAAATCTGATTGACTAAGACTAAATCTGGCAATCTTGAAAAAGTCAATTGATTTTGTGTGGTCAAATAATGGTAATGGGATTACTACTCACAGCCTTTCTCAGTGATCTCCCATTAACTGCTCCTACCAGCCAGAGCATGGGAGAACTCTGGGAGAACGGGCAAACATCAAGTATGAGGCTGTCCCACCCAGAGTACCTTTGCAAGCAACCTCAACATGTTACCATAACTAAAAGAGTCATGAGTGAGTACAAAAGGTAGTAAAAAAAAAAAGATTTAATAGATATAAAACTTACAACCTAAAGAGATCATTGGATGTGATAACTTTTACAAGGAAGCGATTATAAACAAAGACAAAAAGTAATTTAAATGGTAAAGCATTATGTGAGTGCAAAACAAACAGAAAACTCTGGCCCTTGGAAGCATGAGATTCAATCCCTAAAGTCACAGTCAAGTCCCTTAAACCTATACACGATCCCTAAAAAGGCATATTCCCAATACTACTCCAGATACATCTATGGAGAATCATGAAAAGAGAAGGAAAACCCAGGGGGAAACAGCAAGGAACAATGAACAATGATTTATTCCAGAGAGCAGACTCACAGGTGGCCAGATGTGCTAAGCAAGGAAAAGGCCCTATTGCCTGGATAGGAGTCTTTCCAATTCATGCCAAGCAAGATTTGATGACTCCTCATGTTTTTTATTGTTTGCTTTCCATATAGAAGTTCTGATTGTAATTACCTACTTCTTATTTTATTAGTAAAGATATGGGCTAAGATGTAATAGCAAAAAGATCTCAAAATGGAAGTTCATTTTGAACTAATATTCCAAATAATGTAGAATGTAAGAGACCACTCAAGGTCTAATACTGGCAGGGTAAAGCTGTTATCCTTAACACATGACTCTGGCTTCTATTTCTGGTTCTAAGTTGTCGTCAATTCCTTGTTAGCTGGAAATCCTGAGTGTGTATCTTGTTGGAACACGAACTGTGCATGCATCACTTTTACAAATTTCACATTGACCTAAATTTTGTCACACGTCCACCCCTACTTGTAAGGAAGTTTAGAAAATGTGATCTGTAGCTGAGCAGTCGTGTGCCTATCTGAAACTTTGCTATTGAAAGGAAGGGAAGGAGAATGAATTGCTGGAGACAATTAGCAGTCCTATTAATCTATGATTTCATATTGAGTGTAAAGCATTGACATGAAGGTATTTTGCCTTCTATGTGTTTATCTATAAACTACAAGAATACACAAAAAGACCTGGGAGACAAACAAGCATCACCCAGATAACCTATATTTTATAACAAATGCACTTGCTAAACACAACTTCGAGTCATTAGAGAAGAGTTTTTCTCTATGAGTAGGAAGAAGAGGTCACAAAAATACTTAGATGTCATGAAGGGGTAACTTGGCACTTTTTCACCCAGGACCATAAGGGAAAATGTACAAGGATACTCATCACAGCATTATTTTATGATAAGATGGACTAATTTATGTCTTAATACCATTTATATAAATTTAAAATGTACCAAACAATACAATACATACTTGTAAGACTCAGACTATTAATTTATTAGAATGAGAGGAAGACATGAGAATATGGACCAATAGGGTAAAAATGGAAAATTAAAACAGAGAATATCCTTACATATGCCAAAGTTACCTGACATGAGCTGCAAAGAATAATGAGATCAATCCTCTGCATCTGACATCTAAAATGAAAACAGGATAATTTATGCAAGAGAAGTGCGAAGAAAGTAGGATTTACACACTGAAAAAATATCTTAAGGAGGATCATCTCTATTTTCACTCCTGAGACAACTAGAAAACTAGAAAAAAATATATGAAATAATACTTCCCAAGATATTGGACATCAGGCAACAAAACAAAAAGATTTCTAAAGGGAAAAAAACAAGATGAACTCTACAATTGCCTTGCTAATGGCCTGAAGAGAGTCATCAGTCCACACTGCAAGCAAAAACATGTGGTCTCCCTAAGTTGAGAAGATAGACCAGAAATCTAAAGGTCAGAGTAGTTAGAGTTCACAAAACAGAGTGCCAGAGAGAAGACAAGCCAGAAGGAGAACTCTGAATGTCTGCACAGGATCTCTCTAAATTCTTCAACTGAATGCTGATCAGGCAGTCCAGGAAAGACATTGCTAAAGGGGAAAGAGAAAAACACACTTGAAAGGATTAGAGGAAGTAGTATCCAGCACTGACCAAAGGAATTTGAATAAAGGGAGCATCGGTGAGCTTTCTGGCAAGGCGCTTCATAAATATGTTTTTGAAGTCTCTAAAAGAGAGGATCAGGGGTGGCAGAAAAAATAGTTGAAGAATAATAGTCAAATTTTTTGCAAATTTGATAAAAGCTGTATATCCACAGATCCAAAAAACTCAATAAACCCCAAGCACAAGAAGCATGAAGAAAACTATATGAAGGCACATCATGATCAAATTACCTAATACCAGAGTTCAAAAGAAGTTCTTAATGCAGCCAAAGATAAAAGTTATATTTTATGCAGGGGAATGAAACTAAGGATGATAGCATATTTCTACTCAGAAACAACAAAAGCCAGAAGAAAGTGAAGCAATATCTTTAAAGTACTAAATTTTTTAAAAAACACTTTCAACCTACAATTGTATGCCCAGAAATACATATTTTTGAAGGTAAAATAAAGACTTTTGTGGCATATAAGTAAAAGATTTTGTTTTCAGTATAACTATCCTATACAAGAAATGTTAGGAAAGTCCTTTAGACAAATACAGATCCACACAAGAAATAAAGAGTCACCAGATATGGTAACTATGAGGAAAAAAAATGTATGTTTATTACTCAAATCTCTGTTAAGCAAAAAATAATTAATATATTCTATAGTTTATAAAATAAGCAAAAGTTAAATATATAACAATAATATAATAATCCAAAATAGAAAATTAATACATACTGTTGCAGTACTCCTAAACTATATGTAATGCAGCATAATATTATGTGGTAGGAGACACCATTAAACTAAAGACAGATACCATAAACCCTAAAGGCAACACTTAAAAAGTAGCAAATGAGACAACAAAGGAGAAACCATCATTAAAATGTTTGATTAAGCCAGGCACAGTGATGCACACCTGTAATCCCAGCACTTTGGAAAGCTGAGACTGAAGAATTATGAGTTCAAAGCCAGCCTCAGCAATGGCAAGGCACTAAACAACTCAGTGAGACCCTGTCTCTACATAAAACACAAAATAGGGCTGGGGATGTGGCTCAGTGGTCGAGTACCTAAAAAAAAAATTTTTTTTTGATTAATACAAGACAATGAATAAAAACCAAAAAAAGGGCAAAAAGCATAGATGGAACAAATGAAAAACAAATAGCAAAATGGTAGACTTAAACTCAGCATACAAAAATCATAATAAATGTAAGTGGACAAAACATAAGTAAAAGGCAGTGATTGCATATTAGATAAAAAAGCAAAAACTATTAGCTACCTATAAAAACCCAATTTAAATATGATAATAAAAATAGCATAAACACATGAAAAACTGAATACCATTCTAACACAAATCAAAAAAAATTTTAACACAATTTGAAAGTGATACTCTACCTATTTAGGCACAATTTCTCACTTCTCTCTCCACTTTCTTTCTTTTGGAGGGTTGGGTACCAGAGATTGAACCCAGGGGTACTCAACCACTGAGCCACATCCTCAGCCCTATTTTGTGTTTTATGTAGAGACAGGGTCTCACTGAGTTGCTCAGCCTCTCGCCCTCCTGAGGCTGGTTTGAACTCGCAATTCTCCTGTCTCAGCCTCCCAAAGTGCTAGGATTACAGGTGTGTGCCACCGCGCCTGGCTCTCTCCCCACTTTCTTTATTGTAGTTCTCAAGAATGTTTTAGGAGCCGGGCGCGGTGGCTCACGCTTGCAATCCCAGCACTTAGGGAGGCTGAGACAGGAGAATCGCAAGTTCAAAGCCAGCCTCGGCAATGGCGAGGCGCTAAGCAACTCAGTGAGACCCTGTCTCTACATAAAACACAAAATAGGGCTGGGGATGTGGCTCAGTGGTCGAGTGCCCCTGAGTTCAATCCCCGGGCTAGCAATTAACAAGGGTGCAAGGTGCTTTTGACACATACATTCAAGGCCCATTTGAGCAAAGATGTCTCCTCAATGGTACCTAGGGCAATTTCCTACGGACGTATTATAACTTTGGATCTTAATGGAAAAGAAGCCAAATGCAAAAGAGATACTTTTCTCCCTGAAAGAAAAAAGAAAAAAAAACGGCCAGAACAGACTGTGCTCTATTCCTGTCCCTCCTAAGCTGATGCTTTAACCTGTATCTCATATTCCACCCAGAGTTTAAAGCCCATGATGGGCTGCTTTCTGGGACCCTTCAGATGTGGTACAAAGTTGAGCCTGAATAGACAAGACTCCTTCCGCCCCTGGGAAGCTTTCCCAAGACTTAGAGAAACAGTTTGCAGTGAGTCCTAAGCTTATACTGTCCTTTAATGCCTATCTGTGAGTAACAAAGTTGCTTTTCTCAGCATGTATCAGTGTTTTGTCTCAACAGACTTATGCAAATAGTAGACATTGCAGCCCAAGATGCGTTTGGCTAAAGTGTTAACCAATGCAGATGAACCTGTTTCACATGTATATCTTAATGATTCTGTATCTCTGGAAAACCCAGACTGATATAAATATTGATACTAAGAATGATTCTGGAGGAACAGAATCTTGGCACTGAGTTTATTGAGCTTATTGAGTCACTTCTGGAGTTTCTGGAAGTGATTTTTAAAACTAAGAATATTTAAATGTCTGTAATAACTCTATTTCCCATGGTAAAGAGGGCACAGATAGACCTTGGTATGATGTGGCAACCCCATAAGATTAAATTGCCTGGTGCTATCATAGCTTTCTTAGTCAGTAGAGTGACAAAAATCACATAACAATACATTCTCAGAATATATCCCTGTTATTAAACAATGCATATCTGTACTTATAAGAGGCAAGGTTCTGGATGACCACGTATTTGATCCTTAGAATATTTTAATTAAACTAACAAGTATAAAAAGATTGGTTGGTTAATGTTAACTGTACTGGAAAAATAAAAAAAGAAAAAGATAAGCTTGATTTTCAGGCTGCAAATTCCTAATTCAAGTTCAGTATAAATAAGCTGAAAGTGTCTATGTCATCCCTGAAAGAACCCCTTATCTCTTATATGCACAAAGCTGAGATTGCTGAATGCTAAGCTCAAAGTCTAATCCATCAAGTGGTTGAGTTACAATGTAAATTGATTTTTTAACCTCAATGGTGTCTTCTGTTAACACTGGGAAAGAATAGAATCCTAAAAATTGGAATGGGGACTTAGGCAGACCTTGATGAGTTCTTGGGATCTGACCTCTTAAATTCTGCTGAAACTTATTCACTAATAGAAGAAGTCTTTCCATGCTATATGAAGAGCACCATCCAAGTTCTTTCACAACTATGAGAAATAAATTATAAAAGGAGCCCTAACATCCTTTTAAGAGGTTCCTCTTTTCTGTAGGTCAGAAATTATAGTGGGAACTACTGGTTTGGAAGTAGGATACTTACATGCAATAGAAATAATTAGATCATATGGTAGAAAGATCCAAGTGATGGCACTTACTCACCAAAGATGAGTTAGGGGTTGCTACCATGATAGACAGTAGGGTAAAAACAGCAGTAAGAATAGTCAACTCATGGAGGTCGATGGCCTCACTAGTGATCATTATCCTTTAAAAAGAAATATATGGGCAGTCTACTAAATTAAGTGGAAAAGTTCTAAGTCAAGTGAACAGAAGTCTAAATTGAATCACCAAAATAAAGCCCTGCCTCCTTATTCAATTCCCAGACTTGAGCCAGTTTGACTATATAATGGAAAATGATCATACTTTTATAGGATTATTGAACACAGACTTTCAACTGTCACTAGTTCCAGGAGACTTGAAATGTCACTATGACCCACCAGTCAGAGTAGGTGAAGACTTAGTATGGAAATCAGGCGAAGTTTTAGCTCAGGTACATCTTACAGTGGACCCATACTGTGGTTAGTTCCAAATTCTGGAAGGCATAATTGGACTAGACATACTGAGCAAATGTCATAATCCCCAAGTTGGTTTAATCACCTTAGAGTAGGAAAGGTCGAGTGGAAACCCCTAAAACTGCCTATATAAAGTAAAATATTAAGCAAAAATTAATATTACAGCCTTGAATGGAGTTCCAGGACCTCTGGTAGCATTTCATGATTCGGTGAACTTTAAGAACTTGAAAGTTGGAGAGGTGATGATGTCTACCACACCCTGTTCAACTCCTCTATTTGGAAAGTTGAAAACAGATGGATCTTGAGAAAGCAGTGGATTATTATAAACTTAACCAGGTGGTGACTCTAATGACACCTGCTGTTCCAGATGTGATTTCATTGCTTGAGCAAATTGGCGTATCCCCTGGCACCTGGTATGCAGCTATTGAGCTGGCAAATAATTTTTTTCTCCATATCTGTTACTAAAGACCAACAGAAGTCATTTTCTTTCAGCTGGCAATATAACTTCCCTGTCTTATTCCAGGAGTACATGAACTTTCTTGACCTGGGTTATAATTTGGTCAACAGAGATCCTGATCACCTTTCCCTTCCACAAGATATCACATGGATCTGTTACATTTATGACATTGATAGCATTGTGTTGACTGGACCTAGTGAGTAAGAAGTGGTAACAACTAGATTGATTGGTAAGATATTTGCATATAATAGGGTGGAAAAATCAGACAAAAATTCAAGAGTCTTCAAATCCTTAAAATTGTCTAGGGATCAAGTCGTGTGGCACATGTCAAGATATCTCTAGATATCTACACAGAATGCCCAGTGGCACTCTGTATTTAAAAGATGTGTTGCTCCAATTCATTTATCAAGACATCCAAAGAGCTGCTAGTTATAAGTTGATCAAGAAGAAGAGAAGGCTCTGTAATAGGTAGAGGCTAACATGCAAGCACTTCTACCACGTGAACCAAAACATCCATTAGACCTAATTGTGCTTCAAGAGTCAGTAGCAGATAGAGATGCAGTCTGAGGCCTTTGGCCCTAATAGGTAAGTCATAGTGTACAGCCTTAGGATTTTGGAGCAAAGCAGACAACTGTTCTCCTTTTGAGAAACAGCTTTTGGCTTGATGTTGGGTCCTAGCAAGGACTGAATATTTTGCCATGGTCCATCTGCAACTGAACTGGTGCATGAGCCGGTGCTCCCCACAAAATGGTGTTATTGATTCAGCAAGTCGTAAAGCTGATCATGCACACCAGGATTCCATCATCAAATAGAAGAGGTATACACACATTTGAGCCTGAGAAGAGCTTAAAAGCACAAGTTACATGAAAAAGTTGCTCAAATCTCTATGTTTCCTCTCCTGGTTTCTCTCTGTCTCTCCCAGCCTTCACTTGCCTCACGTGGAGTGACTTAAAATCAGTAATGGGAGGGAGAGAAAACACAGGTTTAGTTCACAGATAGCTCTCCACCATGTCCAAATACCATGTGGCAATGGATGACTGCAGTACTTCATCCCCTCTCTGGGACACTCCTGAAAGACAGTGAAGGGAAGTATTTCCAGTGGGCAGAACTTCAAGCAGTGCACCTGTTTGTGCATTTTTATGAGATGGAAAATAGCCAGACATGATTATATACCAACTTGTGGGGGCTGTGGTCAATGATTTGGCTAGAGATTCAGGAACTTAGATGGAACATAATTGGAAAGTTGGTGAAAAGGAGTTGTGAGAAGAGACTACAAATTGGACTTCTTCAAAATTAAGAACTTTTGTTCTTGAAAAGATACTGTGAAGCAAGTCACAAATTTAAAGAAAATATTGGCAAAGTACTTGCATCCAGTATATAAAAAGAACTTTGAAAAACTCAATACTAAGCTGGGCTTCATGGCACATACCTATAACCCCAGCTCCTTGGGAGGCTGAAACAGGGGGATTGCAAGTTTGAGGCCAGCCTGGGCAACCTAGAGAGACTTTGTCTCAAAATTTAAATAAATAAATAAATAAATGGCTGGGGGTGCAGCTCAGTGGTAAAGTTCCCCTGGGTTCAATTCTCAAAAACAGAAAATAATAAAAAATAGAATTAGGCAAAAGATTGTTAGTACATACAATCCAGCAGTAAAAAAGTTGGACCTAAAAAGATATATATGGATAGCAGATATGATGTAAGGTGTTCAACATCTTATTTATTAAGAAAATGCAAATAAAAATTACAACAGAGAACACTACACACCTATTAAAATATTTAAAATCAAAATGGCCATACCAGGAAGACAGAAAGAGAGCAGGTTCCAGTTAGCAAGACTATGGAGCCACTGGACTCCTCATATACTCCCAATGTGGATATAAAAATGGTATAATCCATTAGAAAACAGTTTAGGAGTCTCATTAAAGGTTTAACATCCACTTACCACACAACCCAATCATTTCACTAGTAGATATTTTTCCAAGAGAAAATATCTTATGGAATTTGCACACAAAGTGTGCATACCAGCTTTTCTGATAGCCAAAAAAAAAAAATCCAATGTTTATCAGTAGGTGAAAGAATAAACATATATTTACATGGAATACTACTCAGATATAAAAAGGAATAAACTATTGATACACAATAACCTGGGTGTCTCTCAAAATATTTAGCACCACATGAAGGGAGTCAGACACAGACATAAGAAGGTACATTGTGTGTGAATCCATTTACATAACATTTTGGAAATGCTTCAGTCATCTTTTTTACTGCTGTGACTAAAAGACCCAACCAGAACAATTGTAGAGGAGTAAATGTGTATTGGGGGCTCATGATTTCAGAGGTCACAATCCATAGACAGCAGGCTCCATTCCTCAGGGCTCAAGGTGAGGCTGAACACCATGGTGGAAGAGAGTGACAGAGGGAAGCAGCTCACAGGATGATCAGGAAGCAGAGAATCCACCAACTAGATACAAAATATATACCCCAAGGCCACACACCACAGGGACCCATCTCCTCTAGCCACACACTAGCTGCCTTCAGTTACCACTCAGTTAATCCCCATCAGAGGATTAACTTAATGGTTGGATTAAGGCTGTTATAGTCCAATTGTTTCTCCTCTAAACTGTCTTGCTTTGTCTCATATGTGAGCTTTGGGGGACACCTCACATCCAAGCCATAACAGGAAAGTACCAAGTAATTTAAAGTGAATTAAAATAATTGAAGTAAATCAAGAGAATGGATGTGTTATCTTTATTGCTGTGTTGGTTTAATGAGTTTGTGTGTGTGTGTGTGTGTACATGTGCATGTATGAAAACTTACAACTTATAAAATTGTGCACTTTATTCAAAATTCATCTTGGGTCAATTATACCTCTGTAACCAATAGAGCTATATTAAATATGTAAATGTAAGAAACTAATTGAATGGAGAAAGTGCTTGTAATGTTTATCATTCAAATGATATTTTAAGATGAGGAATGCTCTCTTAAAACAGTTACTTAGAAGGTTTGTTCACTTCTACATGAAATCATGAGTAAAAGTATTAAATACTTTTACTACATCTACTGAGATAGCATATGAATTTTCCATTTTAATGTAGTAGCTGATGATTATGGAATTTTTAAATGCTAAGCCACCCTCACAGTATCTATCACACACACACACACACACACGTAACTGGATTTAATTAGCTAATACTTCATATAAGACATTTTGGAGTCTAAGTTGATAAGACAAGGTATCCTATAAATTTTCTTTTCTTTTCTGTCTTATCTAGTTCTGATCTCAAGTTTACAACATACTTATGAGTAGTCAAATATTTCCTTTTTCCTTCTTATCAGGAGTTTATGTAAGATTATACAAACTTAGAATGACCTATTCTATTTAATATTAGTTGGGGAAAATTTGTTGTCAAAAACCATCTAGTATTTTCTTTGCAGTTAATTTTCAAAATGTTATTTAATTGCTTAATAGATACAGATTTATTCAGATGTCCTAATTCTTCTTGAGATTATTTCATAACATGTTTTTCTAAAAAATATTTATATTTTATCTAGAGTTTAAATTTGCTTCCATAAAGTTATGTTTTTAATCTAAGTATATATAATTACAAATGTTTTCAGATTTAATGTTTATTAAGTTTCTTTTTCATTTCAAATTAATTTCACTTTTTTCAATTCTTTTTAAAAAAACAATCAACTTTTGGCTTTGTTGATCTACTTTAAATTGTTAATGCTTTCTGAATCTGTAATTTTATGTTTTAATCTCACTTTTAGAAAATTCTCTGCTAAAAGCATTTTAAATGTTTACTTCTTTTCCATTATATTACCCCTCCCAGGACTCTTTATTATATAGATATTATAATTTTTATTCTATCACCCATTTATCTTAATTTGTCTTTCATATACACTATCCCCTAGCTCTCTGCATGCTGCAATCTAAGTAATTTCTTTCAACCAATAATCCAGGTCAATAATTTTTCTTCCTTCATATGCAATCAACTATTTAAAACATCTGTTAAGATTCTTTATGTCAGTAGTCATATTTGCATTTACAGAGGTTCCATCTGGCTATATTTTGAAACTATATGGCCATCTTTGGCAATCTGTTAATGCTAGGTCCTATTACTCCTTTGAAGTTCTTACATAGATCTTCTATACGTAGTTTCAGACAATTTCTATATCTACAGTCCTGGAAGCCTAAATCTGTCATTTATTAATTTTTTCTAATTCTCACTCACTCTGGCTTCCCTTTCCATATATTTGATAACCTTGGATTTGGAGTTCACATTGTATTATTTCATGGTCTTAAAATGAGAATATTTTCTTCCAGAAAGGATTGGTATGTCTTCCAGGAGCTTCCACTGATCTAGAACCTCTTCAACAACCCCCACCCAACGTTGTGGTTCAAAACAGAATTCCAGGGCTTAATTCCACTTCCATCCTGCCAGAGCAAACCTCAGAACCTGGATTGTGGTTTTGCTAAGGCTACTCTCTGGGGCTACTTGCCCCTTTCATCTGCCCACTGCTCACTACTCTCAGTTCCCTCTCCACTCATCTCAAAGTTTGTTTTCAGTCTTGTTCAGGTTTGTTTGTGGATAAGATAAGTGTATCTTGGACTCCCTGCCTCCTTTGAATCCTCTTATGAACTTATTAATTCATCACAAAGTGTTTCATCTTCAATACCTGGTTGTTTTGTAGTGGGAGTAATACTCTATATGACCAAGTGTGAAAGTTAATCCTAGATCTCTTTAACTTTTAGTTCAGTTCTGTTTCTACTTCTGTAGGCAGTTAAAAGAAATATTGGGAACTATCAAAACTATCATCCTCCTTTTCAATACCATGATAATCAAAATATGGTCATTCACAAAACCCACAACTAGAAAGGAACCATTATGGACCAAGTCCTGTCCCTTCAAAATTCATTTACTGAAGTCCTAATGGCCAGTACAGCACAGGATGTGACTATATTTGGAAATGAGACATTTACTTAGGTAATTAAGGTTAAACAAGGCCATAAGAGCAAGGTACTAATCCCACATGACTGTTAGGAAAGAAAAAGAGACAACAGAAATGCCTGTGCAGGGAAGAAAGACTCTACGAGGACACAGTGACAGACTAACCATTTAGAAGCCAAGGACAGAATCAAACTTGTGAACATTTAGCTCTTGGACTTCCAGCCTTTAGAACTGTGAGAAATTTCTGATGTTTAAACCACTCCATCTGTTGTATTTTGTTATGAGCCCTAGCAAGCTAATACGGGAGCTTATGCAGAATTCCAAATGTTTTCTTCCTTCCCAGAATGACCTATTCCTCCCTTATTCATAGCAAATTTAACCCATCCTTCAATGCCAATTCAAATGTCATCTCTTCTGTACAACATTTTGGCATATTTCTATTATACTACTTTCCCATTGTGTCAAGGTATACTTCTTACAGTAGATTGTGAATTCAGAAGAGAAACTACATAAAGTCCATTTCTGAATTCCTAATAACTAGCTTCATCCCTGTCGAATGAATAGATGGATACAAGAATTGATGAGCCCAGGAATAAGCAGGATGCAAACATCTCCGTTACAAACCTCTCCTCGAGCTGCTGTGCTCCCTGCTGCCCTCTGGCGGCCATTTATTCTCCATCACTGCGTCTAAGGCAGGCGATGGAAATGCTCTTGGCAACATCCTAGGGCTTCCTTCAGATCATTTGTGTTCCGACTCATACAAATAACTTCCTCCTAACGTGTTGGCATTGTCAGGCTCTTTTATGCTTATTTCATCATCTTTCAACCTCCTGGTGGTTCTCATTTGTTGAGAACCTTTCTCCCAAGATCATCCTCCCTAGCATGACTTCCAGGCCCAGGAAGATCCTTCTCAAACAGGCAGACTCAACATTCCTTGCTCAACTCTAACACATTATCAGGAACTTACTTCAGGAGATTAATTGGCCATACTCTTACTTCATCTAAAACATCTAACTACTTAGGCTCTGTAGTGCTCCCAAGTGATGTCTGCCTGCACCTAATCCCTGGCACCTGTGACTATGTCATTGTACTTGGCTAAAACTGTAGATTTGATTAAGTTCAAGATCTTGAGATGTGAAGATTATACTGGGTTGTACAGGAAGACCCAGTGTAATCATGAAGGAACTTCTAGGATAGAGGCAGAAGCATCAGAATCAGAGAAAGAGATGTGACAACAGAGATCGGAGTAATGTGGGGACAAGAGCCAAAGGGGGCCTCTTTAGAAGCTGGAAAGGGCAAGAAAACAGATTTTCCCTTCTGTCCAGAAGAGACATGGCTCTGACAACTCATTTTAGACTTCAAGAACTATAAAAGAATAAATGTATGTTGCTGTAAGCCACTAGTTGGTGATAATTTGGTAGAACAGCCAGAGGAAACTAATACAGGAGCCAACAGCCCAATATCCAACCAAAACCTTTGTTCTTCTGTCTCATTCACTCCCTTTTTGCAGATCACTAAACCCTATTTTCACAATTTTTCCTCTCTCTCCTGTTTTTATTTCCTTTCTACGACAACTAGACACCATGCTTTTCAATTTTAACACCTCTCTTTTTGGGATGTCAGGGTCCTCACCACTTACTTCTCTTCATCTACACTGATACTCCCAACATGGTAATTTACCAACCTCCTGCTCACGTCTTTCCTATATTGAGGACACTAAATACCTAAGGAGAAAGCAACTCAACAATGTATATTGTGCCACTACAAATTGATGCCCTCAATCCTTCTTTTTCCTTCTTGTAACCTTTATTGGCAAATACTTCTGCACCGTCACCTTTTCTCCCCTCACCTGCTCCATCACTGAAACTCTCTTCATTACTTTGTCTTGTATTTTCTAGAGAAAATTAATGTGTGGTATGGACTGATTCCAGCCTGGCCTCTTGTCACAGTGCCATTTTCTCTCATTGCCCCTGACTGTTCTCACATGTATGCTGCAGCCTAAAAGACCTCCTCTCCCTCTGCCTCTGCACTCTCTATCCTAGATTTTCCTAAAATACACTTACTTCTTTTGCATTTCCCAACTTACAGGTAAACTTTCTGTGAACCATGTAATTCCCTAGTTGACCATCCCTCCTTTGAGTTCCTACTTTATTGCACACTCTTCTATCGGCAACTATAGTAGCACATCACATAAAACATGAGATCATGCTTAATTACATTTATTCTATTTGTCTCTCTTTTAACTAGAATGAGAGTCCCTTGAGATGAGTAACTGTGTCTTATTTATCTTATTATCCCCAACACTCTGGCACTATGCTGTTAATGTTTTGAGAAATGATAAGAAAAAAAGAAAGGACTCTGCAAGAAACTGAGTGGTGTGGCCAGACAGACAGGTTTCCCCCACCACATACACACACCACTGAACATCAGTCCTGACTCACCTCCTCCCAGTGACTAATCTGTTTGGAGACTCAGGACTGTCCCAGACCCGTGGGCAGAAACTCAGATCTGTCCACATGACAAGTGCATTGGCATGTCCATCAAATCCGCTTCAGAATCAGGAAGACACTCTTGGATACTTCACTACCCCAGACCATCTGGTCAGGTGGCGTAGTGCCCACTTACAAGGTCAGTTCCTTATTGCCCTGAACATTCCAGATCATGCTGCAGAGTAAACTTTCTCTCTGACCCACCAGGCAATTTTTTCAGCAGCATCATTAAACCTTTCATCATTCACTTTTTTATTTTAATCCTCAACTAGGTGGCATGGATATTTCTCTAGGGCATCACTGTCATCATCTAATTGTTCCTGAGAACAATGGAACGGTCTGGAAGGGGAAAGAGAGTCAGTACCCACTTCTCATATTTCTTTTCCATAAGAAGGAGAGTACCATTGAAGTGGAGTATACTGTGGAACGTGGACTGGCATTCTGGGATTTGAGAGAGGTTCCCAGTCAGCTTAGTGAAGACCTCAATCCTAAATTGCATCTTTTGCTTTAGAAGTGGTTAGCTATAAACCATGCCTAACATCGAAATGATGGTTGTATTAAAAGGAATTTTTGCAACAACAGTAGAAATGGAAATGAGAGAATAAGCTGCAATATGCTCCTTGTTGGAACAATTTTTTATCGGAATTGGCCAGAAGATTTCCTTTTACATCTAGAAAGTAAATTCTATAATGACAAAAAGGCTGCTAGCAGCATAGAGAATGCTGGAGATGGGCGACCATAGCAGTTTTATGCAAATGATATACAGTCTGTGACAAAATAAAAAGGAGAGCCACATTGCAGACAGCATTCCTAAGGACCAAGGTGGGGAAGGAAGCTGGCTTCACACCAAATGAGCATAAAAATTTCTACACTGTCAAATGTTTAATCTTCCTATAGGTTATTCTATTTAAGTAGACATCTAAGTGTATTAAAACTAAAAAAAAAATCATAGAGCATATTCCAAACCAATATTAGAGAATTAGCTAAAAACACATCTCTACCTCTGCCATTTTCTCCTATGTATTTTGGAAGTGAGAGGAGGAAGAGATGGAAGTGGATAGAAAGAAATCCTCATCCCTGATGATTCAGCATCAAAGTACCTTCTCTGTGAAGTTCACCTTGACCATTGCAACACACCATGATCTTTCCTTCCTCTGAATACCTATAAAATTTTGCATGTTGCTATATCACATACTGGTATGTATAATTACATATCCATTTATGTTCAAAGAAGTCATTTACTCAATTAGTCACAAGGGTCTTGAGGACAAGAATCATTTCTATTTCCTCAATCTACCTGTCATAGCATCTGAACATAGTAAATGCTCAAAATATTTAATGACACCAGCAAATAACCCCAAATCACAAAATTTGATTTTGTAATGCAGTGTATAGAATTGAAGGAATAAATTTGTCTCTGTATTGTTTTATGACATGTATTTTGCAATTATTGAGAACAAGTGAGGTAGGCTGTGAATTGAGGATGGAGTGGGGATGGGAGTGGTTTTGAAGAAAGGGGATGAACTTTTAAAATCCATCAGAACAAGGAAATACGGCTCTATAGGATTCAAATAAGCAGGATTTAAAATAAACAGGATTACCAAGAATGTGCTTCAGTTTAAGCGGTGTTTGCAGACAAGATTGAATAATTGGAGCTGGAACTCGTTTTAAAGGCGCTAGAAACCTGAGTCTGTGAGTCACTGCCTCATTGCCACAGTGGTTTAGTGACCAATGGAATCCTTGTCCTCGCTTGGGGAGCACAAGCTCTGCACCTTCTCAGGTATGGAGAACGACCGTCACAACGGCTTCTCACCACCAGGGGGCACCTTACAGAGCCGCTTCTCCCGGCGCCAGCAGCTGCTCTCCCAGCCTGCCTCGCTTCTGCCGCCACGACCCGGAAGTTGTTGCCGGCTGCGGGCCGGCCCGCAGCCCTGGCACAGTCGGAGCTGCGGAACACAGTCGCCCTACCGGCCCAAGACTGCTGGGGCTGCGGGCTGAGGCTGTCGGCGAGAAGCCCAATGAGTCCACTCCAGGCGGGAGCTCAGACTGGACCCGGGGCCTCTGGCGACGTGTGACCCGACCTCGGCCGGCCGCTCCATCGGCGTTTGTAAGTGTGGGGGACTGAGCCGGCCCTGCACCGCCCTCCCTGAGGCTGCGGAGAGGCGCTCAGCCCGGGGCATTATGAAGGCCGCAGAGCTTTCCTCGGAAACAGCATCTCCGCTGGAAGCGACTACTTGGAGGGCTCTGATAACAATAGTGAGGGGGAGAAGCAGAGCTGCAGCTGTCACTTTGCAGCGCCTATAGGACTTCAAGGGCCCGAAGCCCGTGCCGGTTCTCTGCAGGGAAACCCAGTTTTCTCGTATCTGGAACACAGTACCTGTCTCCTTCCCTGACGCTTAAGTAAAATAGAAGGTTGTCATCTGGGGGAATCCACTGAGCCGTTCAGCCATGGAGGCCAACACAATGGTCCCTATCCAGGAGACCTCTGCTGAGTCTTTATGTAACTTCAATAATCTGTGGAGTAGCCGGAAGTTGATGATTGTGGGGGTCTTACTTGGCTGGCTTCTAGTCATCCACCTTCTGGTCAATGTGTGGCTTCTGTGCCTTCTCTCAGCATTGCTAGTGGTGCTGGGAGGCTGGCTAGGCTCCAGCTCCATTGTGGGGTCTTCAGGTCGAGTACACCTGGAACGGTTCATCCCATTGACCACCTGTCCTCCATGCCCTGAGGCAGAAAAGCAATTGGAGCAGGAGATCAACAGCACCATCCAGATGATTATTCGGGATTTTGTGTTATCCTGGTATCGTTCAGTGAGCCAGGAGCCAGCCTTTGAGGAAGAGATGGAGGCGGCCATGAAGGGGTTGGTGCAGGAACTTCGGAGGCGGATGAGTATGGTGAATAGTCATGCTCTTGCCCAAAGGGTTCTGACTCTCTGTGGTTGTCATCTGCAGAGCTACATTCAGGCAAAGGAGACCGTTGCAGAGAGGCAGAGTGGTCCAGTCCAGCCTTCCCAGCTCTGGGAGGCTTACTGCCAGGTTACTGCCCCACATCCTGCTGTGCTCAATCCTAGTACAGAGGTCACCTATACCCGTGGCATTGTGAATTTGTTGCTTCAAGGGCTGGTGCCCAAGCCCCATTTGGAGACTAGAACTGGACGCCATGTAGTGGTTGAACTCATTACTTGCAATGTAATCTTACCACTGATCAGCAAGCTGTCAGATCCTGACTGGATCCACCTTGTACTTGTGAGTATCTTTTCCAAGACCAGACATGATTCATCAAAAGTGAACAAATCACTCTGCCCAACCAGTTCCTTGGAACAGCCCTCAGTGCCCACATCTCTGCCACTGATGGTTGAGGTAGAAAGTCTGTCAGAAGGAAGAGCCCCTTCTCCAGTAGAAGCCCCAGTGCTCCTAAACTGCAGTGAGCTAGGCCCCTCCCCAGAGGTTGAAGAAGGCCATGAAGCTGTAGAGGCAGATATGGCTGGAATACTGGAAGAAAGAAAAGTAGGAAGCGACTCATCTCATTTCCTGCAGCCAGATATTCGAGGCCCCCTGTTCTTATGTGAAGACTCAGAGCTGGAGTCTCCACTCTCTGAACTGAGCAAAGAAACCATCATGCTCATGACCCCAGGCAACTTCCTTTCTGACAGGATCCAGGATGCCCTGTGTGCCCTAGAGGACTCCCAGGCTCTGGAACAAAAGGAAGGTGAAGGATCCGAGGGCAATGAAGGAACAGAGACTGAGGAGGGTTCAGGGACAGAAACAGGCCTGCTGGTCTCCATGCTGAACTCCTGCCCAGAGATCCAGATTGACCCAGCAGACAAGGAGGTGGAGCAAGGAGATGTCACCTCTCTTACACCTTTGTTGGAGGAACCAAAAAAGATCCAGCCCCTGCGACCTTCATGCTTAGATAATAAGGATCTCATCAATGATGTGAGCTCCCTTGATCCAACTCTGCCACCAGTTCCACTTTCTTCCTCTCCACCCGGTCCTCTCAGCTCAGCCACTTTCAGCTTTGAGCCCCTGAGCAGTCCAGATGGCCCAGTTGTCATCCAGAACCTTCGAATCACTGGTACCATTACTGCCCGAGAGCACAGTGGCACTGGATTCCACCCATATACACTCTACACTGTGAAGGTAACAGAATTCAAGCTACAGGAACCCACCATGGGCTGGGAATGCAATCAGAAATCAGAGTCAGCAAAACTAATGTTCTCTGGGGAGATGACTTTTTGTTTGCTATGTTTAATTCAACAAACATCTATATGTGAATGATCTAAAGCTAATTTATAAGGCAGAATAGGCTCTTACCCTATTCCTACACAAACAATCCAGAAGCTCAGGGTTTTATAGTGGTTCCCAGTCCTGGCTGTACCTCAGAACCACTTGGTCTGCTTTTTAAATACACTGATTCTGACAGACCTTGACAGATTCTGAAGGAGAATGTCCAAAGTAGAGTCCCAGAATTCTATGTATTTTAAAAATAAAACTCTCCAGGCAACATGGAGACACCCTGACCTCAGGCTATTTGGGGGGAATCAGCTGCTCTAACCAGCCTCCTTTATTATCATCTCTGCCAAATAGTTTCCAAGTTTGTGCTTATATGTCTTCAGGAATAAGAAAATTCCCACCTTCTGAGGTAAATACAGGTAAATAATCTGCCTTCCATAAACAAAGTTGATAACTTATATTTTTTAAGAAGAAAGTTGCAGGAAAGAAGTTTGGAAAAAGAATTCCTAGGCAAGACCCTATCTGTTGGATTTTACTTACTTTTTCCTTGCTTTTCTCATTGAGTCCAAAAACTTCCATGAGGCATGAACCTGGATACTGCTGCACTCTTATCCTCAAAATCCCAGTCCTATTAAGAGGAAAAGGGCCTTCCCTAATCTGCTGAACACAGTTGCATCATAACAGAGCATTTTGAAAATTAACATGACATTTTGAAGTTAAGACAACAGAATCATAAACATGCAAATACATATATTCATACACACACACAAACACTCCTTATAAAATAGACAAGTTTTATAAGTATAGACATCTGTCATCCGATAACTGTGGCTAGCCTCAAAGGACTGGTGTCTGTTAACATTTTACCTGTCTTTTAGTTCTAATTTCACATGTCCCAATGACAACCTTTCTCAGCTGTATAGGTATCAGCTTCTGATTCTTCCATCTTCTATTTATGGTATATTCTAACACTGATATTAAACAGCAATTAATTTTCTTCATTAGTAGAAAAATTAATTTGATAGAATTTTTAAATCATAATCTTTCTCCCACTTATTATTTTTGTTGTTGCTAAATTTTGACACTAGTTACTACCCACTTCAAGTATACATTGAAAAAGGGTAAGGTGAAAAATGAGCAACAAAATAATACAGTCAATTATGTATAGTTTGAGATTGGCTTTAGATTTTTAAAAAGACATAACTATGATTTTAACTTGATGTCAACATTATTATACTTTCTGATAGTAAAACAGTTCAATTTGTGTGATGGAAATGAACACATCAGTATTGAGCATTGTCCTCCCAAGGAGCAGAATATTGCACAGAAATATTACAACTCCTAGTTGCTCCTAGTCTGAGAGCCCTACCCTAAATTCTACCTGTGTCTTTGTTTCTGAGCACTGGTCTTAGGAACTTCTTTTCTCACTTTAATTCATAGTGAAAACCCTGCCTTCTCTATATATAGAAAAGTTTAAAACACCAGCAAGTCCCACCAACAATGAGATAGTATTTTCTATCACTTGCCACAATATAGTCACTGTACCAAACAAGAATAACTTACTCCTAATTAGCCTATTCGTAATAAGAGCAAGCATAACAGTTCCTTGTATCTTAACTACCCTGTCAAAGACAAAGTTTTCCTCTGTACTGAGTCACAACTTCCATACTGTTCAGGGTGCTCACTTTTCTGGGAACATAAAAGAACAAGTCATCTTTCCCACATACCAGCCTTCCAAGCATTCAAAGGCAACACTCTGACAACATCTCCAGTCATCACGTGACTTCTAATACAGATGTCATGTACTTTGAGGAAAAAAGTTTAGCCCTAAGAATAACAACTCGGAAGATTAATCTGTCCAAAGTAAAACTAAAACATATTTTCTTTTAATTCATTCCAGGCAAACAAATGATTTGTGTTCATCTGCTGTTTGGGATTATTTGTTCTTCTCCCAACTAATACAGATCATCACTGAATAAGTATAAAAGCAAAATGGCTTTTCCCTTAATAAGGTCCAGCTTGTAATTTAGGGATGATAGAGGTTAGCATCATTTTTATAGGTGTTATGCCTTCTGTTTTATACTCGCCTTTCAAGATTTGAATAATAATTATGTAGCCATTTTTTGTAGATAAAGTACATATCTGAGGGTGGGAAGAGTGAAATTCATTTCTGACATTCAGGGCCACATGTATTAGGAAGTGTATCTTCATTCTTCAGTTCAGCTTCCTTGGAGTTTGAGTTACTCATTATTACAACTCAGTAGAGCAGTCAGATGTGTTAGGTTCTGTAACAGAATAGGAATATCTCCCTCCCTTTATCTCTACTGTGCTGTTACTGTGTATCCATTGAACAAATTTTCATTAAAGCCAGAATAGAAGATTGCCTAAACCTGGCTGATTCAGTCAATAAATCTGTTCCTTCAACAGTATGAGACAGCCTTTAATGGTGAGAACAGCAGTGGCCTGCAGCAGCTGGCCTACCACACTGTGAACCGTCGCTACCGGGAGTTCTTGAATCTGCAGACCCGTCTGGAGGAGAAACCAGATCTACGAAAGTTCATCAAAAGTCAGGAATTGCCCAGTCCCTGACTGGCTGCTTGCTTTTCATATCTAGATACCCTAACCTGAATGAATGGTGGCCTATGGGTTTGTGGAGAGAATGCAGCATTGATGTTCTTCCCCAAATTTGCTTTGAAAGTTTGGGGATTTTGTACTAGACAGCTGTGGTCACATTCTTTCTGAGGTAGTCCTTTGCTGCTAAATGCATTCACATTTCTACCTGTGCCCATAAGATAGAGAAGTTAAATTAACTTTTCTAGAAAAATAGGTCAATCACCTTTAAATATTAAAATATCCAGCAGTTCACATCACTTTTTGTCCTTTAACAACTAGGGCTTTTGTGTGCTGTTTGACACCTCAAAGGGAAAATAAGAAAGTGTAATAAAACTTAACTATAAATATAAGCTAGTCACTGGCTACTTTTTTTTTTGTAAAAGCTAATTCTGGCCCAAATAAATATTTTAATAACTATGAGCATAACTGTATATTTTTTTTCTTAGTAACAATAACCAATACTGAGACAAGCTTGAAAACATGGGCCAGGTTTTCTTCTAAGTACTTTACATGTGTTAGTTAATTTAATCCTCATTATAGCCTATAAGATACCATCATCTCCCTTTTACAGAAAAAAACAGTCACAGAAAGATTATGCAATTTTCCTGCCATCAATATTATAGTAGGGATTGGAGCCCAAACCTGAGCTATTGGACTTCAAAGCCTTCTCTTGTATCTGCTATATCAGTTGGTCTCTTTATGTTAGTAGTGAGTAGATTCTATGTATCACATCCTGGGACCATATTCGGAACCCCTGAAATTTTAAAAAAAAAAAAGGTCAGGAAAATCATATTCTATAATTGTTTGTTTTATATAGGATAATTCTCTATGAATATTAAATGAACAAAGTATTTTTGTTTTATTTTGAAGATGTGAAGGGTCCTAAAAAGCTTTTTCCAGATCTTCCATTTGGGAACATGGATAGTGACAGAGTGGAAGCCCGAAAGAGCCTTCTGGAATCATTCCTTAAGGTCAGTATCTTCTTTTTTGCCTTTGCCCTCATTCTGACTCCCACCTACCTAAGCCAGGGTGAAGAGATCTAGGAACTGGGACTTCTCTTTAAATTCTTTCTCTCTTAAATTTGCAGCAACTCTGTGCCATTCCTGAAATTGCTAACAGTGAAGAGGTGCAGGAATTTCTTGCTCTGAACACAGATGCTCGCATTGCCTTTGTCAAGAAACCATTCATGGTCTCCAGAATAGATAAGGTACCAGCAGAGCTGCTATGCTTACCTTTCATTTCTCTCTGCAGATGTAGAGTGTTATCAGAATGGAGGCAGTACCTAAAAAATAAAGGAGGTGGGGTATGGGGCAAGGCAGCACAGAAGAGTCAGTAGAACATGGACTAGAATTTTCAAGACTTGTTGCCAAATATTGATTGGATCATCAACTTGCCAAATCACAGCAGCTATTAGGAGATAGTATCCCTGACTCTTAAGTGTACATACATCTCCTGGGGGAATGTATTACTGCAGTAGAGGCATGTAAAGATAGGAGTGCATATTCATGGATAATTACAGGGAGTCTCTTCTTACAGGAAAGGTCATTCCTAGTGTAGGACATCAGGAAAGAGAACTCCAAGACAGGACACTAACCTGGATTTCAGTTGGTGTTGTGATTCTCTGATGGAGAGTCTCATTGGCAGAAGAGGGGCTTCCCTCTTCTCATCTAGGCTTGGGAGCACAAAATAAAATGGAATTTCATATGATAGGTGCCAGGGGACATCTGGTATGTGGGGAAAACCACAAATTACAAAGGGATCAACTAACTAAAACTCCCAGAGTTCCATGCAGATATATTCATTCATTGATTCTTTCAACATCTTACTGGATGCCTGTTTTGAGTCAGGTACTGTTCTAGTTGCTAGTGATGCAAAAGTGGATGAGACAGATTAGGACCCTCCCACAAACTATATAGTTCTGGAGCCTAGAGAGCAAGTTGTTATTTCCTAAGCTACATTATCTATACTTATGCTGTCCTCCGTGTTCCTTCCCTGGTTTCTTCTCTCTGGTCTGTACTGTAGCCTTCTTGACTGTTTGACCTTGCCTTAGCTGTGCTGTGCTCCTTGTGCAGGATTGTCCAAGAATGACTCAAAGGAGACATGCACTGTTCTGGGCCTACAATGTTAAAGAGCAAGAAACACCAAGGAAAAGGAACTATTTCCTTCCTTGTCATTAGTATTTTAGAATCTTGTTTGTGTGTCTTCTTCTTTAGTAAAGATCTGTATGTCATTTTCCCATTCTGGGAAATAGAGATGATTCTTATTCTTCAGTCAAGATTATTTGGTTTTATCTTTATGGCTGGAAAAGTTTATATCAACTCTAGATTTCTTAAATTTGACCCCAGTGATTTTCATTCTTTCTTTACAGATAGAAATTGACTCAACTACAAAAAAAAAAAAAAAAAAAAAAATTGTTTGGTCTGTGTGAATTACCCAAAGCATGTTTATATTATTTATGTTCCTGAACTATTTTTGATTATCTTTTTCATTCTTCCTTTCTTTTTTCTTATACCTATATTACTTCCACTTGTTCCATCTTGTTGAAGGTAAACAATTTAGAAACTAGAATATATATAAACTTTTTATATAAAAAGTAAAGTCACCAACCTGTGGAACTCCTAGGTTTTTATTTACTCCACTGTTTGTTTTGGCTTCTTTCCCCATGGCATTGTTTGTCTTATTCTGCAAGGATATTTATGGCCATAGAGAAAAGGGAAGATTATTGTCATTGGTGAGTATTTGGTTTTCTTAATGGATAATAGATATCTGCTAGATAGCCTGGCTCTCTACTCAACCTATTACATAAAGCACAGTGAGATGACTTCTTTTCTGTTTGGCATTTTCCATCTGGGAATGTAAATGGTTGTACTGACCCTGCACCTCTGACCCCTGCAGATGGTGGTGAGTGCTATTGTGGATACCTTGAAGACAGCATTTCCTCGCTCTGAACCCCAGAGCCCCACAGAGGAGCTGAGTGAGGCCGAGAATGAAAGCAAGTCCCAGACAGAAGGCAAGAAGGCTAGCAAGTGAGAAGCCCTTCAGTGGCCCAGGGACCCTTCCCCTAGTTATCAGGTTGATCCTCAGTCTTCAGCTAAAGCCTACCTCCATTCTCAAGCCCTAAGAAAGAGGAGGTGGGGCACACAGAACAATTTTTAAGCAAAGCCAGACCGTGGGCTACTTAGCACTCCCCTAGAGCAGGAACCCAGCACCCAGCTGACCAGGGATTTTTTTTAGTAAAAGGAAAACTATAGAACATGGATATTCTCTTTTCTATCTTCTGAAAAATTGAGATATTTCTTTCCTATTAAGAATTAAGGCTCATAACTCATCTCTGCTGTCATTTCTGGAAATCTTGGCTCAGAAATTGCATATACTAACAATAAATAGGGAAAGGCCAGAATGGAAACCCACAGGGCCTGTTTTAGTAATTGGTTGACTGCTACTTCATCCTGCACTAGGATCCCAGTTGTTCCTTGGCATCACTCCACACCAACATGTGGAAGGCAAGGGCACCACACTTAACCTTAGTGGAAATTTCATCTGAATATGTGCCCATGTGGAAAGAGAAAGTGTGTGTGTATGTGTGTGTGTCTGACTGCCATTGTCTCTGTGTGCATGTTAAGATTCAGCAATACCAGACTCACAATACTTAGCCTTTTTGAACTGACCCATATTTTATAAGATGACCATAATGCCTGTACTTAATAGTTGTCTGTCCCTTGAAATATTGAGATTATCACTTGGCAATCCCTTCTCTGGTTTTTTTGAATACAAGGGGAATAAATGGTTGTCCAAAAATGATACCCATAACAATAACAAAAACCCTCAGTCTATGTTTTTTGTCTGTTTAGCCTTCAACAAATTTTTAATGAGTGTGCTATCTATGAAGAAATGCCAGAATATATAATGTTTGAAAGATTTCAGGGCCAAATCTTTCCTGGCAGCTCTGAGTACCATAAGCCCCCAAGAATAAATGTGGGTTTTTATGTGTTTTTTTGTGTGTGTGTATGTGTGTTATCAATTCTGGTCAGCCCTTTGTATGGAAATAAAGACCATAAACTATATTCTATTTTTACACTTTGTTGCTGTACCAGATCCAGACTGAGGTTCTCATCCAGTAAAATTTCTCCAGCACTGAATGTAAATGAAGTACATGAAAGGATTCTCTATTGTCTTCAAGAACGCAATGTGGTAAGAACCAAAGCCCAGAGAACTGTAGGAATCAAGATCCAGAGTGTTGATCCTACAGTTATAGGTGGTTGGAATGTTCTCTAAAGTCAAGAAGAACTGAAGTACGTTGCCAAAGAACTTAACATCTGGGTCTCACATTTAAAAGTATTTTCTCTGAGTGCCTTTGAATTCTAACTGTTCTGTGTTGGCAGGTTGGCTTAAAATATTGGGTTCAGAATAAAGAATGACAGGATAAGAAAAACCAGTTTCTAGAAGAGAACAGATGACCAAGAATGTGTGCAAAAGTGATAATCCCAGGGAGGCTTGAAATTTGGGTAAAAAAAAAAGAAACTTTTATAGAATGGCCTTAGACTCAGTGGGTTCTATACTCATGATACTTTGGTAGAGTCTCCAGAGCCTGCACAGAAATTTTAGGGAAACCTATAGTGCTGCATTTACTCCTGTACTTTCTGCATTCTTTATGTGATATGCTTTTTCTTCAGGAGTCAGAGATCCTATCCATGTCTGGGATGGAATCCTTTATTGAAAAGCAGACAAAGTTACTGGAAATACAGCCAACAGAAGTCCCAGTAAAAGATCCAGAACAAATCTCCAAAGACTGTATGGATGATTGCTTGTCAGGTGCAGCCATACTATCCCAGGACCTCTGCAGCAGTGATGCAGGTAAATAGAAAGGTCTCTGCTCCTGCAGAGAATGGAGTCAGGTGAAGTCCATAATAACTTGGAATAGGTACACTCTGTAGCTTTAATTTCCTTTGTGTTTAACTGATCAAGCCACCTGTTGAACTCCAGTGTAGAGTAGAACATAGTCCCTAAAGCCAAGTCAGATAGTGAAGCAGGGCACAGACACAGAGAATTGTAACCCAGCAGAAGATCCATGTGTATAATATCTTATTTAAGGTATTGTTGACATGCTCTGGCACATGGGACCACTGTCTTTATCTAGAAACTTCCCTCAGTGTCTGTGATACCACTTTTGTTTTTTTTTTCCATCTCCCTGTGGTCCCTTTTGGGCCCACTCTTTTGTTTTCCTCACCAACCCTCTGTAGCCCTAGTTTGGGCTCTCTGTTCTTCCTCTCATGTTGTCCCTAGATAATCCCAGCTGTACTGTTGGCTTCTACTCTTATACATATGCCAGCAATGCCTAAATGTTGGATATTACATACCTCCATATGGACAGACCACAGAGCAGCTGAAATACAGCATGTTCAAGATCAAATTCATCTTTTTTCCTAGATCTAATTCCTTCTGTATATACTGCCATGGCAAGTGATACTACCTTGTTCCCCAGGCTGGAGCAGGGAGAAAAAAGAGGCTAAGGTTCATTTTCCCCTTTGTAGCATTTGAGGCAGGGCAGGTTTGCTTCCCAAGAGAAGACAGACAGATGTGTTCTACAAAGAAAGAATTTGGAGCCTTGGATATTAATTAGTATTGCTGAACTAGAACTTAAAAGAAGAAAGTACATCAATTTTACCAAGAAAAAGACCTCTGGTGAGAATACAAGTCACAAAATCCTGGATTCAGAAGACAAAAAAAGCCAATTTTACTATTGTTTCTCAGGTTACCATGAACAAATCACCTGACCTCTGCTTTTTGGACTTCAGTTTAAGTATGTGAAAAAGGGGGTTTACGATCTCATCCCTTCACATGTGTCTCATTGGTTAAGTAAATGAAGTAGTATGACAGCAACTAGATCAGAGAACTCTAAAAATTTATAAGATAAAAGGGATGGGTAAAACAGTATAATTCTAGCCCAAATAAACCCTATAAATTTTGAATGTAGTATCTTTAAATGGATAGTTTATACCTAAGCCTTTCTTCTTTAGCTCTAAGAGACTCAAAAGTGCTCATATGATAGAAAACTTATCATTTTCTTCAAGAGGACTTAGCAGTACCTTATTTGCCTTTTTTTTTTATTGCTATGACTGAATGTTGCCACTTGGTGGCAGCTTCAAGCAAATGCAAAAACTGAGAAAGTAATTGGATAGAGGAGGCTTCTGTTCCCAGGAATTGGAATACCCCATCCTTGAGTAAATGACTAGAAAGCAATTCATCAGCCAAATGCCTGCTTGAAATATATTGTAGAAAAAGAAAGTATATATTATATGGCCTTTAGAGGGAAGTGGGATTCAGTTCTAGCAGATACATCCAAATCACTTGTGTTCTTTTTTTTTATTGATACATTATAATTATATGTAACAGTGGGATTCATTATGCCATATTTGTACATGCACGTAACAATTTGATCTCGTTTTCCAGTACTTCCAGTACTTTCACTTTCCCTCTTCTTCTCCCTTCCTCTGATTCATTTGCTGTATTCTACCAATATCCCTATTATGATGATGATAATGATGATGATATTACGATTATGTACATAAGCAGATACATTGTGATATATTCATACATGAACATAGTATAATTTGGTAAATTTCGTTCCCTAAAATTCCCTGTTTTCTCCTTTCCTCTCTCCCTCTCAATCCTCTTCCTCTACTTTATTGGTCTCCCTTCTATTTTTGTGAGAGATTGCCTTTCTTTTTTTCATGTCTGGAGGACCCTTAAAGGAGGTGAGCTTGGGCAAGTCTATTTGGTCCTAGACTAACAAAGTTGTTGATGATTAATTAGAATATTAAATACAGCAATAGCACCAGAAACCTCAGATTCATTGTGGAATATCATGTACTCCTGGGAAGTCTCCAGAAAGCAAATCAGCAGTGATGTCCTCCCTACCACACACAGGTTTAGCAAATGGATATTTCACTCCATAAAATACATGTGTTTGGAAACTCCAGGTTAGCATGAGTGTAAGCTCATTTGTGGCTCTTCCTGAAGTCTTCAAAACAGGGAAGAAATCAGTAAATGTCATGGCATTTTACCAGAGGTGGGGAACTCTTCCTAGAACCACATGTTATCTTAGGATCAAACTGGAGCCTCCTGAATCTCAACCCCACAGCTCTGTATAATGGAGATGCTGTCAAAACAGGGTTTTGCAGGAGAATGAAGCCCAGATCTTTCCCCAGTTCTGCCCACAACATTTCCATGATGAATTGTGGGGGCGAGTGGAAAGCAAGGAAGAGACAAAGCTTTGCCAGTTCCAGTTAGTCACCAATTGTGAGCTTTTACTTGGAACAAGATGAATTCAGCATCCAGAGGAAATAAAGGAGAAACAGAAGCTAGGTAGGTAAAATAATTATATGTAAAATCTTTTTAAAAAGTAAGACCACTTATTCGTTGACAGAATAATTGTAAATATATACAGAGCCTATCATTGGACTTTCTAGGTATAAAGTAAATGTCTTCATTTCCATGCAGAGGGATTAAAAAGTAAAGTTCAAGAAGATGAGTATGAAGATAGAGAAGACCCAAGTGCCACCCAGTGCATTAAAAGACATTCCTCAATTGGAGGTTTCTTCTGAGTTACTTTTGATGCCTTTTTATCCCTCAGGAACAGAGACAGAGTTAGCTGACACAGCCCTGGATCTGATCCTCTTGCTGTTAATGAAACAGTGGAAATGGCTATGTACTGAAAACATGCAGAAATTTCTTCGTCTTATGTTTGGGACCCTAATTCAAAGGTAAGATTGCTAAGTTTTCCTTCACATCAGGTTCTCAAATTGCATGGAAATTGGACACAAAGGTGACTTCTGTACTAGGAAGGGTAAATGCATAGAGTCCACAAAAATTGTGGCCATAAGAGAAGGTAGGCTGTCGGCTACAGGGTACAGGGATGAAGACTGCCAGAAAACTATCAGAAAGTTTTGTTAATCACATTGTTTAAATGTGCCTGGTTCTGTAAGACCTCTTGCATAAAACACTGAATTACAGACACTGCTTGTGATCTTAACAGACTTTTGATGAACTCTGCCTTCTCTGGGATCAGTTCTGCATTTCTGACCCCAAACCTGTACCTTTACCTTGTTAAAGTGGACATTGCTCTTAACTAACAATATGTAGTCACTGTGATGACAAACAATAAAAAAGACAAAGACAAAACAGATCAGTATTGTTGATATAAAGCTCTTCCCTCACTAATGATGATGAAATATCCTTCCCAAATATTTGTAGGGCTTAGATTGAGAAACTCTACCCTAGACTTATTTATTTAAGGACCAGAACTAGTTTTGTGTCCCCAGCAACTTACAAAAGTCCTGGGACATAATAGATTCATTAAGTATTTGATAAAGGAATAAACATTACCCATCTCAATATCTTTATACTTAAACACTTAGTTCCCCAATGTTTTATTCAGTCTCCTACAACTCTTACTAATTAGGCCTTCATGTCTCTTCTTTCTCTATCAGACTCTCCTTTGCTTATCTTCCAAGTATTTTAAAAAATGGAAAGATCCCACAACTAGGTAATATGTGATTGTTTATAACCCTCAGCCGCCTCTAGTCATTTACATGATGAATTAGTTTCAGAACACAAGAAATTGTTCAGAAAGAGTATAAAAGTATCAGTGTATCAGGAGAAACTTAGAAAAGATTAAAATCTATATTTAAGAGGTAGGAGGAAGTTTGCCTAAAAGTTTGAGTCATGCAGAAAATGAAATGGCTTGGGCCTTTCCAGATAAAAAGAGAGAACTATATCCTGAGAATTACAAGATTGGGGAAGAACTGGTATCTCACATAGGGAAGATCCTTGGAAATCTAAGCAAGAAAGTTTAAATACAAGGGAAGTAAGCCCCTAGGGGTAGAGTAGACTTGGGAAAGACTTTCAGCTGTCAAATATAGGCTGAGAAACTTCCAAGCCAGGTTGCAGTCCTTAGTGGAGAGTGTGTAGGATTTAAAGAAATAATACTTATGTTCCCTAATCTGAGCTATCTCTTGGCCTGATGGAACAGATTTGGCCAGGCTGTTTTGTGGCATTTGTCCCACTTTACCTTAAAATGCTTCTCTCTCTCTTTATACAACTGGGGATTAATTTTGGTCTTGCTTCTTTATTCACAGGGGAAAAAATGTGTATTACAAAAGTTGATCAATAGTGAACAAAATAGACATGGTCCTTGCTTTCTTATATTTTACAATTTAATGGGGTTGAGTGCTGAAATTCAGGGCCTTACACACAATCACAAAGCTAATAAGTGGTGGAGCCACCATTCAAACTGAGCTGCTCAAAAGCCCAAGTTCTTATCTACTACAGTAGGCCACTATTCCATATTTAAATTTTCTGAGCTTGATTTTCTTATCTGGAAAACAGAATTGACAATGGCGTCTTACTTTAGATGTCCAGTAAATGTTAGTTTTTACTATTTCTTCTTCAGAAAAGAAAGAATGAAACGTATTTTCTGTTTCTAATGCCTTCAAGTAGTGACTGCAAATTGGCTCCACTTTTTATGTCTTCTAGATACTTCACCCCATACCAATCTCCTTCTGCCAATTACCATCATCCCTTTTGTGCCTGTCTCTCTGAGCCACGGAGAGTTGGGCTTCTGAACAGTCAAGGCTTTGTGAGGTCCTTCAAGGTGATTTTGTGCCAGTGGGCTCATTTGTTAAAGCAACAACCACAGCACTCCCAGTCTTACATCAGGAAGCGGAACACCTGGGCTTCCATCCAGTACAGACAAGCACAAGTGAAGTACATAGTTCCATAGTGTTTTCCAGGTTTACTGGTGCTCCTGGCAACGTGGGTGGGGAGAACAGCTTAAATCTGTTGTAATAGGAAGAGCTTTGGAATCAAGCTAAGTTCCTCACCTTTCTGTCCCCATCCCTTGATACTTCTGCTAGATCCAGTTAGCTGGATAGATACATATCTGGTAAATGAAAACTATGAAAATCCATATGCAACTCCTCTATAAATTATATCAGAAAGAGGGCTTGCTCCTGAATTTTTCTTGATTTGCTCTTTACTTTTCATTCCTGGTTTTCTTCTGGAATGCCATCACTATTTAGAAAAGCAGGAACTTTTGAATATGTTTGGTAAATATTATGAAAAGAACAGAAATTTGTGGCTACTTTTGAAAACCTTGTTGTATCTGTAGACTGTCACACATGTTCATTATAGATATTTCCAGGTAATGGTATTTTGTAACTTCTTTAGTTATATCCTTTCCAGCCAAAAAGTTCTAACTTATATCTAGTCAAACTTTATCCTTAGCCCATTTTATTTTCTGTTAGCTGCAGGGAAAGTAGAACTACAGCTGGCTGACACTCTGTTCGCCTTAATCTTCGATAGACTAGAATCTTATCCTTCCCCATTCAAGACCTTCTGACTTTCCCTGTAAATCCCCATTCCCTTCTTTTTCATATTCTTGATCTCTTCTCAAGAATCCTGTGCTGGTTTCACAGTGTTCCAGAATCCTCCTTAAGATAGGAAGTAATAAATCATGGTATCTGAAGAAAGAACAAATTCCCCCTCCAGAGGCCCAAGGATTTGCCCTCCATGGCCATTGTCTCATACCAGTAAGTCCCTGGGTATATGGTAGATATGGAAAAGATGGGCCTTACTTCCGAATTCAGAGTGTAAATTGATCATCTCATCAGCTTGAAGGTATTTACTATCCTGCAAGCATTTGTTGAGAGACTTATTTCATGCAGACATTGTGCTAAACATCTCAAACGTATCATTTAATCCCTTTAAAAGCCATATGGAACAGGTATTATGAATTCCACTTCTAACATGGAGAAACTAAGACTTACAAAGAATTTGTGTTATTACATCAAGATGACAGGTCACAAATAGCACACATAAACTACGAATCCAGGTTTTTCTAATTTTCAGCTGTAACGATTCTTTAATTTTCAGGATCAGAACCTTTGTCCTGTAATTTGAGGGATAAAGCCAACCCAAAAATCTTTGGCTCTGAGTAGCAAACATTCCCCAAGAAGAGATTATCAGATAGTTTGTAGAATCCAAATTATATCTCACATATAACAAAAAGGGCACTGTTCTCTCCTAAAGTCAGCCTGTATTACTGTCCCCTGGGCATCTTGCAGTTTTTATTTTTAAAAAGTGGTTATGTAGTGCCACACTCTGGCTTTATTTGCTTTTAGTAAGCAAATAAGCTGGGAACTTGATATCTCCCTAGAGCTACAGCACCCTCCCCACTACACCCACCCTGACCCCCACACACATAAGTGGTGTGATATGAGGTCCCAGTGTCCCCATGTCCCCATGACTGCTGCCCAGGAAACCACATATTTGTTCTCTCTGAAACCACAGTTAGCTAAGCCATATCCTTTTGAAGGGTACTGGGGTTCTCTTCCTTTAAGTTCTGTAGTTGAAGGAGCAGTGATATCTGGTGTCAGTACCTCAGGTGAGTGCTTCCACTTCTCTAATTATCATGAACACACAGCAATTTGGGCATCAGGGATAACACAGCTACCTGGATTTAGATGTATCTCCTTCTTAAAACAGACTCATTTTCCAACCTCTAGTATAATTTCCAAGCAGACAAGTTTATTTTGTTTCCAGCTTTCTTAACTCTCTGTACTCCCTTAAAAGACCTATATAGATAGTTCCCTTGGACTCCAGGGACTTCTGCCAAATTATAAGCATACACTCTCCCTAGCCTACAAGGCAGGAAAAAAAAAGTAAATTTAACCTCATGACCCCTGCTTCCTAGCGAAGGTTGGAGGAGTTCTGATCTGAGCCAGACTTATAAATCTTTCTTGATTGTTGATGGTGTGGAGAGAGTAAGGGAGGGGAGCTCAAGAGAAGTTAGATGCCCAAAAAAGGCATTGTTAAGTCAAAGGGAAGTCTTTCACGCATGCCCGCCTGACCTCGTATGTCAGCTTCTGTGCTGGGAACATCCAATTATGTAACAAGGAGCACTCCTTATTTGGCAGGGGAAGGGGTGTGGGAGTAGCAGTCTAAGCCAAGGAACAAATCCAGCTTGTGCAAACCCTGCTCATGTCCGAAAACAGCAGAAACTTGACAGTATCCTTTCATGCATCAAAATCAGGCTTAGGGAATTAGAAAAGTACTCAGAACTAGTCTGGGTTAAAGGGAAGGAGGAGAGATGTACTGTGCTCCATTGATGGTAGAAGGTTTGGGGCAAGAAGATCCAGCCAAGGTAAGGGGTGAGATTATTTTGGAGTCTGATGTAGAGTAAAGGAATGAGAAGAAGTTGGACCAGCTCCCTGCCTGGATGCCCAGAGCCATGCCACGATAAAAATAGGAGCCAGGCCAGCAGTAGAATACGTGAATGCCGTGTCCAGGGCTGTGCCCTCCCCATGGCCCTGAAGATGGTATCAGACCCTGTGTCAAAAGGGCAGCAGACACATTCCTGGCATCTTCATTAAGATTTCTTAAAGAGTGAATGAGAGAGAGAGAGAGATTGTGTTGTTGTATGTGTTGGGGACAGTAGTCATAAAGTCAGGAAAAATGAGAAGGTTCTGTTATTTTTAAGCAGAAAAAGTAAAATATAAAATCAGAGAAATATACAGAGAGAAAAACAAAATGTGCAAGTATAATGAGCCCAATAAGCAGTGAACCTAGAATAAAATTAAATGTCAAGTTCTGGAACTTAGGTCAGGCCATGGAATTGTTTTCTTAGAAAAGATATCTCTCTACAAACCATCTGCTAGGAAAGGTTAGGATAAGATTATGGCAGATCATTAGAGAGTGCTGTGCTGTTAGATGGGATGTTCACTTCCCTTAGGGATAATTGGGAATGGTTGACCATAAACTCTCTTGCTTTCACAATTGTCTTAAGTCATTCCAGAATCATAGATGTTCTCTGGGTAGAACTCCACTTCGAGGGCATCTTTTCTTGGTACACATGTATAAGTAGCAGATGAAAAAGTGGTTTTTATAACACTGATTATTTCCTTAAGGAAACTCAAGGCCTACGACTAAAGGGACACAAATAATTATAACAGGAAAGGAAATGAATTTATCACAGCCTAACTATACCAGCTGAGCAGCTACGTACTTTATGTACTAATATGCAATTCTATGAGATAGATTTATATTTCCACGTTTTAAAAATGAGGAAAATTATATTCAGATTAAATAACTTTTCCGAAATCATCAAACTAAGAAGTGCTACACCCAAGATTCCATATAAGTCATCCTGATTTCAACACCCATTTACTTTCTACTATTGCACACTGCCTCCCAGTGTGCAAGCTTTCTCATCAAGAAGTAGCCACTAGAATTGGTCTCCCTAGAAAGCCCCTGTGAATTATTATAATCTAATATCTTGCTTTCCATCTAACTGGTCCCAGGAACATATGCATCTGGTGGTAGCATATAAACTTATTTCTGTCTACGTATTCTTATTTTATTCTTAAAGCATCTTTGAGCTAGTTAGAGATTAGGTGTCACTATTCTATATCCTATTCAAAAGTAGAGAAAAAGTATCAAAATTAAGGTTCAGAGTTACAAAGATTGCAATTCTTTCCTTTGTTCAGAAAACACAGATCACAGTTCTTTCCATTGCTCCCTAACTCCTTTTTCATCCACTCTGGTGCCTTGCTGTATTTTATACCTGATCTCTTCCTATGCACATTTTCTCTAGAAAAATGCTTACTCTGGAAAAATGAATACTTTGGCAGAAATTCTAGATACAAAATTAACTCAAACTAAGTCTTAAGGTTTCTCATATCAGATTTAACTCCTGGCCTAGCAATAATCATTGACTTGGGCTGTTTTAGTGGTGCTGAAATTAACTTTTCACAGTGATAGCTTTGCTCAGATTGCATTTTATCTCCTTGGAGACAAGGAGCTCTACTTGTCCCATGCCTCTTCCTTGGGCCATGCCAAAGGGAAGCTCTTGACCGCTACAGGCCAGGCCAGAATGGGGACTAGAAGTTTCACCTACTGTACACTTACTGTACGAGTGGTATGCCTGACAACTTTCTTAAGTATTGCTTATTCTACACTCATCTTAGTTTAAAGATGCTGTGCCCATCCTGTCATGTACTGACAGTTCCCACTTGAATTTGCATTTAAGGTTTTAACAAGTAGGTGATAGCTGACTGTCTTGCACCTTTGTGTTGTGTGTTTTGTATGTGGCTGTGCTCTTAAATTCTCATGTACTGAAGTTCAAGTGCAGCAGTGATCACTGTAGAAGTTAGGGAGGGAAATGCAGAATGTCAATGTTACTTAAATCCCAGAGCCTTTTGTCCCTGAGTCACATTATTGGTATCTCTTGCCCATCTCTAACTACATCTCTGACAGCTTAATGTTTTAATGACAGCTTTAAACTCTCTAAGACTCTTGAGGGCAGGGACTGTCTTATTCATCATTACATATTAAACACCTAGCCTGATACATAGGAGACACTTCTATAATTTGTGTCAAATTAATGAATGTGTAAGACCACATGCCATTCCACTTGAATCAGTCCCTCTGTTTATCACTACTGTTTATCACTATTTCTTCAACAGAAATACAAATGGAAACAACCTTTCATCCTTTCCCCACAGGACATACCCAGCTCTTAAACTGGGCAACTACAATTCCCAGAGGCATGACTGGGCCTAAGCAAAGAGGTTTTTATTTGGGGCTTTTCAGTCCATCTACACAATCCTTTCCAATAGAGTGTAGTGCCCCTGACCTTCCTGGGCCCCCCCACTATGAGGCCCCATTGGGCATAGCCCTTTCCCTGCTCCTTCTAGACCTCTCTCCTTCCACTTGGGAAAGAAATATATGACCATTGAAGTCAGTCAGATCTTTGAATCCAAATCCTACCTTGAGGCGTAGTACCTGTGACTTGGACAAGTCACTTAATCTGCCTTTGCAGCAGTTACTCTCTGATGGAAATAACAGTGCCTTACCCATGAAGTTGTTTAGAGGATAAGGGATAATAAATATTAGGGAGGCTTTAGAGAGAAATGTATGGTTGGAGCTAGACCTTGTGAGACAGGTGTCATTTAGAATGATTTAGGCTGAAGAATATTCCAGACACTGAGATACTTTTAAAGGATAAAGTCTTATACTTTTAAATAAAAGATAACATTTAAGCATGTTTTGAATGTTTTTAGCCATCCTCTCAGAAAAAGAATGTGTCGTGCCCATTGTTTTTGTTTTAAAATATATCACAGAAAATGCAGCAAATTGTTTTATGCATTTATCAAGATGTCAAAATGAACCTCACTATCATGTATAACTAATGGACTAATAAAAACAATAATTAAATAAAACACACATTAAAATTTAAATGAAATTTGTTGCAAGAAGACTTGCCCAGCTACTACTAGCTGGGAGTGAGTACAGGAATTCTCCTTATAGGCACCAGGTGGCGCTGCAAGTTAAACAATACCCATTCACTTTCTTTAAGGGAGACCAATTTTGCAATTATAGGTCACTTGCTCTGATGGTGTTGATATCCAAGCCATTCTGTGTCTCACATCCTGATTCAGAGGCC
Organism: Xerus rutilus; assembly: GCA_028644305.1. Classification (NCBI taxonomy): domain Eukaryota; kingdom Metazoa; phylum Chordata; class Mammalia; order Rodentia; family Sciuridae; genus Xerus; species Xerus rutilus. The sequence continues at coordinate 102,225,194 of CM053399.1, read as the reverse complement.
ACTAGTCCACCCACTCCATAATGCCAGTGACTTTTAGACAAGCCAAGTTGCTTTCTTCTTTCACCCTTTACTCTGTTCTGATGGGTCTTCAACATTTTCTTCTTTCTCTCCCTGAGCAGTGTGTACTGCCAGAAGTTACCCCTTTGAGTAAATTCCATCCCTTAAGAATTCAGTGCTAGAGCTGATTCTTGCAGAACAGAATGAACCAGTCTGTGGTGATGATGAGACCAGCTGGACATCTAAGTGGAAAGAATCTTGTCAATAGTCTATAAGCTAATTTGTTCTATACTAAAGGACTTTTTGGATCCCAGAGGCCCAGTGATGTATAATAATACATCTCACTAAGGTAGAGATAGTGCCAAATTGCCCTGGTGTTAGGAATTTTATCAGCCTGTTACATAAGCAACGGCATTTCTTGTTGCTTTCAGCCATGAGACCATTTGGTTCTTTCTTATTAACTTAGATTTAGAGAACTGATTACATGTTTATGCTTGGTTTTGTTTTTGTTTTTTTGTTTTTGTTTTGAGGTGCTAGAGATGAAACCCAGGGCCTTGTGCATGGTAGGCAAATGCTTTACCTCTCTCGCCAAATGTTTTGCTTAGGAATAGATCTATCTGGTACTGGAGCAGGGAGAGACTAGCAGTGAACTGGTGGGAGATATACTTTAGTCCATCTCTAATGTAATACCAGCACCAAAGGAGTTCTTAGCAGGGAATTCAGCCCTCCTGGGAGGGAAGCTTGCCATAAAAACACAATGTCAAGATAAGTCCCTCAACCTCTCTCTCCTATGGTTTATTTTTTCTCTTTTTTCTTTTCTTTTTCTTGTTGTTTTTTTTTTTTTTCTCAATTTTACGTATGACCCATATCTCTGATCACATAGCTGGAACCCCCAAAGTTCTTAACTATACAGAGATTCTGGAGTTGCCACCTTTCTGTCCTTATATCCTTAGTGTCAGGATAGTTAGTCTTCTACTTGGAAAGGTTTTGAAATTCAGCCTATAGTGAGGAAACTGGAAACAAATATCTTTGGATAATTCTTCCATACCACATGATTCTGTTCATTAGAGTCACTTTCCTTCTCCTCCATATCTCTCTTGGTGTTTTTCCTGTTTCTTCATCTTGAACATCTGCTTCTCATATATATCCTTTGTTCTCAGGGCTGTTCTTTTCCAGCCTCCTCTGTTACCTCTAATATCCATAGAAGTTTGGAGGTCAGCCCCTTCTGAATAGAAAGCACATAATTACTTAGCACTTCTCCCCCTACCACTACTTCCCTTCCCAACCTGGTCTCCTGTGGTGGTGGTTCCATGCCCAGAACAGAGCATGGAGCTCTCCCTGTGAGGTAAAGTCACCATGAACAATAGGGGCTCTGGTTGTCAGGACAACACTAAATCACTGCCTTCTCCCCTCCTTTGTGTCTTGCCTTTTTTCCTGGTGCTCTAGCCATCAAGGAGTTTATACCCTCTCCTTGCCCTTTCCCCTCTAGCAGACTCAATTTTCTTCTGAATGGGTGGCCACTTTAATTACCTTCCCTTCTCCAGGCCACCTCCCTGCCCTTGCCCTGGAAAGGCAGGGTCAGAATAACTACCTGGGGACTGAGAATGAGCCAGGCTTATGGTTCACATGGGGCTAAGGAGAGGAGACAGACATTTTGAATCCAATCTCTACAGTGAAAGTTTCACTGTATAAAACATAGAGGTCCGGTTTTAGGAATGATTCTGGAATATGGTTTTCGTACTAAGCTTATTAACCATAACTCCACAGGGCCCTTTTCCAATTTTATTTATTCAGTACCAAATGGTTCACTGTTCCTATATTTACTTCCCTGGGCTTGCCAGGAGAGGAGTAAGCAATTTTACAAGGAGAAAACTCAAGCACAAATGCCTCAGGATGCTGCTATAATTTAGTTCCCTTGACCTAGTAGAATTTTTAAAGAGAATTCAGAGGATTCTTTTGATCTGTTGCATGCACAAACACATAAGCAATTTCAAAAATGCTTTCATTTTTCTTACTTGATTTTATGATAACTTCATGAAGAATGCACAGTAAGAGTTTATAAAGAAGGAAGCCAGAATTCAGTTCATTCAACTTGTAAGTGGTGAAGCTTACAAGCTTACATGGCTTTTCCATGTTAAAGTCTATCAGCCCCAGTTTTCTCAGAGCTGTAGTATAGTTCATTGATAGCAAGATGATATGCCACAGAAAAAAGTTATTTGAAAGTCTTCAGGGGCATACTAGATTTGTGTAATAAACTTTCAAATTGGAATCCCAAGGGTGTCACTCAAATCTAATTGTCCTTTGCAATTAGATATATTTATCCCAAGAACACAGAATCTGCAAGTGTCTCCCTTTTATTCTGTATTTGTTAGAAAGGTAGCCTGACCTTTTATTTTAGTCTTTTTCCCCCATTCTCCTATGGTCTTTTCATCTTTTCTTCTGACTGGTTTCAAATAATAGTTTAGAATCAATTTGATGCTCTTCCATCCATCAGAGTCACCTCCCAAAATACAAGTGTGACTTACAGTCAACAGAACCCCCTTGCTTTTGTTTGACTTTCATTCTCTTCTGTCCTCTAGACCTGTTTGCCAGGAAAACCAACAAAAACATAGGCTGCTGGCAGCTGTCTCTCTTCTCTAGGATTTATAGTGTGCCAGAAAGGAAGTGTGGCTGACCCACTCCTTTGCCTTCCACCTCTTTGCTTCCAGAGGAATGCATAACTAGGTGTGAATTGCCTATTGCATGGATTACTCATAATGAATTCTTCATTCTAGATCAGCTGACTTACTACCCAGCATACTCCTTAAAACATTCACCCTGCAGCTGGTGAATTGGCCTGCAGTTTCATATCATTATTAGCTTAAACAAAGATCATTAGGAAAGAATCTAATGTTTATTGTGAAACGTTTATATAAATACATGTTAAATGCCAAATGTGAAGGATTTGTATCTTGTCCATAGTCTTTTAAATCTACCATTGTCCTCATTTATAAGCATCAATAATTTTTTCCTGATTTAAAAAGTGATTTAAAACAAATCCCTATCATTGAAATCCCTACCATTGGCAGTTTAGTATTCAGCTGAAGGTGAACACTTACAAATAGGAAATTCTAGTGTAAACTTGAGGCTTCAAAAAGAACTGTATGTGTGAGTCAGATGGAATTAAGTAATCAATTGTGAGGGGCCTCAAAAAGGTTTACAAAGCAGATGACATCAGAAAAGAATGAGAATGAGAAGTTAGAATGGCTATTATCAAAAATAAACTAAAAAAACTTGCTGAGGAGGATTTGGAGAAAGAAAAAGTCTTATATGCTGTTGATTGGAATATAAATTAGTTATAGCCATTATAGAGGTTTGGAGGTTCCTCAGAAAACAAAATATAGAGCTATCATGTGATCCAGCTACCTCACTCCTGGGGATATCTACAAAATAGGTGAAATCAGCATGCTAAAAAAATACCTGCATGCCTGTGTTTATTACAGCACTATTTGCAGTATCTAAGATACGGAATAAATCTAGGTGCCCATCAACAGATGAATGGATTAAAAAAATGTAGTATATACATGGTATATACTGGAGTATTATTCAGCCATAAAGAAGAATATAATCCTGTTATTTGCAGCGAAATGGATGGAACTGGAGAAGGACATGTTAAGTGAAATAAGCCAGCCACACAAGGACAGTACTGCATACTATCTCTCAGAAACTTACAATCTTGTTCTTTTGATGACTTATAAAAAGCTCAACCAATATGTGTTCAATAAATGAATAAACAAATTAAACACATGATTCCAATGAGGAAAAAAAATAATCATTATCAAGTGAAACCAGGATGGTTAACTAAGATCAGATTGTAAATGAACATACATTAAAAATTAGAGAGGGGACATAGAGTAACACAGATATATAACAATGGAATCTGGTAAACTTAAACTCAGTAGCAACTGAAGTTGTAGATAAATATTAGGGGGAAAGACTTTTTTAAGATGAGCAACAACAACAATAACAACAACAAAAACCATAGGTTAATTGTTTGGAATACATGCAAAAGTATCCATTCATTCAACAACAGACAAATTTGTCTAGTACTTACTAGGCTATTTAATTTCTGGTTTGTTTGTGTTTTGTTTTGTGTTTTGCTTTTTTGTTGTTTTCTGTTTTTGTTAAGGAGAAGGTTCTAACTAGAATTAAATAAGCATGATTAAAGTAGAATTGAAGACTAAAATAGGAATGAAAATAATGAGAGTGTGAATGTATTTTCAAGTTCACGTACCTGGCCTGGATAAATCATATTTCATTAAACTGAAAGAATTTATATGTATGAATAAAAACATTAAGGTCATTGAAAAGCATTGCTAATAGAGATGATTTGGTATTAGACCAATATCTTGCCTTTTAAAAAAAATAGATAAATGTTGTGAACCCTGACTTTTATCTCTGGAAATTTCTGAAGCAGATTATGAAATAAATGTTTTGTGCACACTCAGGAAAGGAAATAACAAGCTCTAGAAAGCAGTATGGAATGTGTCCTGCCTGATTTAGTGTGTGTCTTTGATGGGATTATAAGACCATTGAATGAAAGGAATATAATGCTAGTTACATTATATATGGATTTCAACAAGCTTTTGCCATAAGATGCATATAGACAAAATTGACATTTGTGACCTGGACTATAATAGTTTTTTTAAGTGATTAATGACTAATTGAGCTGTTTTTAAATTGATGTCAACCTGGAAAGAAATGTCTAGTGACGGAACATTGCTTTTACTTTTATCTTGTTCAATATTTTCATTAGTAGCTTTGAAAGTAACTCTAATCTTAGAGGAATAATTTATATTCTAGGTGACAAAAGACAAGATTCAAAAATATTTTGAAAGGTTAGGATGATAATCTAAAACCACAAAATGAAATTTGGTTAAAATAAACATTATAAACCAGAATTCATATTACACAAATAAAAGTACAAGACTAGGCATAACCAAGGGACATGTGAATTTTTTTTAAATATAAGTATATAGACTTAGGGTTTTACTTGACTGCAAATCCAATATGAGTCAATCTTTTTTTGTACATGTCAAAAAGCCAACACAGTCTTAGGTGTCTTAATAGAAGAATAGCATCTAGATCAAGGAGGGCACTAATCTTCTGTGCCCTTGCTGGTCAGGTCACATCTCAGGGCTGTGTAGTTCTGGGTGCTCTATTTTAAGAGAGAAAAAACAAAGCAGTACACACCCAGAGGGTGGAACCAGGATGAGGAATGGTTCATTTCTCTCTTTCATTCATCAAACATTTACTGAGTGTCCATTGAATGCCTAACTCTGAGGTTAGTGGAATCAAAGGTGTATAGCTTGTAGAAGAGATTTAAGAGATAGATAATAATAAAAATGCAGAGTTCTGTCTTATGGAGAGTTTTGATCTACTATCTGTTAACTCCAGATGGTAGAATTACTAGGACCAATGACTAGAACTCACAAGGAAGTGGATTTGGGTTGCCAATATTTAAGAAGCATTTCTAATGAACTACAATTATCCCTCTCAGAAATTTTGAAGCTTCCCCAGTGTCACACTGCTAATGGGTGGCAGAAGTAAGATAAAAGTACAAGTTTGGGGATTCACAAGCCAGAGCCCTTGTCTGTGCCTCAGTATTACAGAGGGAATTCCTGCTTTGGAGGAAATTGTATAAGATAACCTCTAAGCCTCCTTCCAACTCTCGAGTTGTATGTCTATTAGCTATTTGGTATGAAGTGTGCTCCATATTGGTTCTCAGTTTTTACATGTATGGAATTAGTGAATTTGGAAAAGATAGTCTCTAAGGTTCAACAGATGATTTTCTTGAATTTTCTTCTTTGAATAAGAATCCTCAAATTTGTAATGCATATTAATCTCACATCTATACCTTACACATTACTAATCAAAACCATATACCTAGATATAAAAATATAGAACTAAAATTTTTAAATTGTGGTGGTCAGACAGGGTTAAGTTCTTTTCATGGTGGACATGTTTCAAAGAGAAGGATCCATGATTTAAAACATGAAAGCAAAAATCCAAGAAGAAATTGTAAATACTCTGAGCCATTTTAGATTTCACAATAGTCATTTGGAGAAAGAAGCTGGAGTTCCTTGCCCTCAGAGTTCATTTCCTCCTCATTCTTCTTCTGCACAGGGCAGGAAAGGATGGTGACCTAGATACACAGTCAGAGGGCAGCAATGTTGAACTTTCTCAGACACAGCTGAGTAACTTGGGTCAGGCTGGTTAAGGGACCCAGAAGTCTAGGACTAAGTGCTGACAGCAGGAACTGTCTATAAACACAAGGGGCCATGGCAGGAAGACAGAAGCCTGGGAAAGGAATCAGAGGGAAGACAAGTGTTACTTTTATCAGGTGTGAAATTGGCAAAAACAATTTGTTTAATGGGAAATGCCCTGAATCCACACTATCTCCCCTTCAAGACCTGCTTTTTCTCCTGCCCTATAGATTGGGGCTTCTAAGTGGATGACCCAATACTCAGAGTAATATGCAAGGCCAGGGGTACAGAACACAATGTTTATGGTGTATACCACTATAAACCTTACATAGAGTACTTATGCAAGTGGAGGTGGCAGTGTTTCCAGGAAGCCAAAAATGTGACTTAGGCTTGCTCTCCCTTCTCTCAGAACTCCTAATCCTTTATACTATATCAATGTTTTCCAAATTTTTTTGAAAACTTCAATCCAGACTAAGAAATAAATTTTACATTGAATCCTATCATGAACACATGCACAGGGTACAGCCATGTACAAGGGTATACCCACACACATATCTGAGATATATATATATATCTCCATGTAATACTCATATATTTTCTATTCTAATCTGTTTATATTTAGGTTTCTTAAAATGTTACCACAAGCAACAAAACAGATTGCATGACCTCTAATCATGTCCAGCCCACAATTTGGAGAATATTGTGGTAAAACCACAAAGTTTAAAATGATTGTGAAAGTACCCTGATACATGGATCCAAAAGACCCTATATTGAAAGCAATGATTCACAGCTGGTGCCATTTCATCCTTGGGGGACACATAGCAATGTCTGGAGATGTTTTTGATTTTCACAATATACTTAGGAGTTTAGAGGAGAAGGGATGCACTAAACATTTTACAATGCATAGGGCAGCCCCCCGCCCTCCAACAAAGAATTAATTAGCAATCAAAAGCATCCATAATGCCAAGATCAAAAACCCTGCTTCTAGGATCATAAAATGAGTCAACACCTGTAATCTACTGTAGGTCTATTTGGAACAATAGAAGCTTCCATAAACACAAGAAGGAGCCATTAAAGATCAGTTTTAACCTCCTCATCCTTTTCTGTCTCTTTTTCTTTGAACTGTGTTTGTTACCTTAGGATGAAGTTTAAGCATAATAGTCATTGGGTTTTCTCTAAGGTACAACCCAGTGAATAAATATGCCATAAGGAATGAACTTGTCATTTTCTTTCATTGAGAATGCACCAGATATTTTTTTAATATTGGTATGTTTTCTATTTTATGATCTTACTATTTTCCCAGCCTCTTCCTATTAAGCTATTTATTCAGGACCTTTTCTTACTTAGCCATGGCAGCACCCTTGAAAAGAAAAGAAGCAGATCTGGCTAACTGGATTAGACATCATCTCTAGAGTCTTCTCCTCTTACTTATGAGATTTGATTCTGCTATTTTAATGGGAAATAACCTTCTGCTAACCTTAAAGTGCCATCATAAGCCCAAGTATTAAACTGTCTCCTTTTTAGCCACTGCTTCATTCATTCCTCTATCTATAGCTATTTCAGACAAGGTTTCCTTGAACATGGAGTAGACGTGTATTCCTGGTGTGATGGCAAGCCTAAATCCTCCACATCTTCCTTCCGTGCCTGGTGTAAGAGGGACTCTTAAATGTCTGTGTCAACCTGTTGCTTTTTGACATGTTATTGGCTATTTCTGGGCCCCCTAATAAGACTGTCATATGCTCTGGATCTTCAGAGATGGCTTGACAAAAAAGACCTGGTTTAGGTTTTCCCCTTCTTTTCTTTGGATAAAAGTAAAATGGAGGAAAGAGATCTCTCTAAATCAAATATCAAAACTGGAATAGTGATGGAAAATAAAACCAATGCTATTTGAGGTTATTATCTACCATATTTATTTTAGCATATTTACTTCATGCATCTTGAATTACATAAACAATAACATTTGTATTTAGTAAATGACTTATTATAAGTAATTTATAATAAACAGTGGGAAGGACATGTGTGTGTATATCCACCTTGAAACTTTAGATTTCTGTACCAACATATTCCAGAAACTGGCATTGGAAAAACTCCTGGGGTGCATCAGTTTCATCCCTTTTGCTTTAAAAGTGCTATAGGGACACAGATCTGTTTTTAACCCTCCCACTCCTATGTTAAGAATAGAAAGACGAGGTATGGAATAGAAAGATGAAGGGAGCTAACAGGGAAGGGTCAAGAGATCAGTCTCTCTTCTAACACTCCTACACCTAATCTGTTCTCTCTGCTCTAGCTCAGTTTCTGAGTAAACCTAAAAGGACTAAGGGAGTTGATAAAGTTAGATAAAGAAAAGATGGTATATATGAAGCTTCACTTTAGAGCAGAACAGTAGAATAAAAGAAAGGAAATAAAGGGGTGGACAGGAGAGAAGAGATCTCACCCTCTTCATTGTTAGCAAGAACCTATTGGCATTCAGTCCTATCTAGGTGTCAGGCAAGGCTAATTATACCAGATCCCTGTATCTAGCCATTTATAACTTTAGAAAAGTATCGTATATAATAAAAAAAAACATGTCTTATGGATTACAGCTCACAAATTTTAGCAGTTGTGTTAGATGAGGAGCAGGGGTAGTCATGATTTTCATGGTTTGGGCTTTGTCATTTTCCTTTCCAGACTGGAGTGTCTGGTGTTCAGGATGAGATACCAACCCTCAGAAGTGCTATGCATTTTGCACACAAAAAAAGATTTGTTGCCCTTAGTCTTCTACACAGGCAGAGGGAAAGTTTTTGCTTTCTGAGAGGAGGAAGAAGAGAAGAAAAGGCCTGGGCAAGAAAACTCTGGAAAGAGGGTGAATGTTTAAATCACATGTAGTGCAAGCATATAGTCTGTACGATATGGAAAAGAATAGAAAAAGCTGGCACTTAGCAGCCCGTGTCAACAGAAGCCACTTTCTAACCTCTGTCCCTCTTTGTAGAACGAAAGTTTATTTCATTTCTGCCAATTGTATGAGTCCCGTTCCATGTATTTCTAGGACCAACTGCCTGGGTCTTCTGTTAACCAGTTCTGGGCCTCAAGTTTGCAGTGCTTGACAGTGTTATGTTAGCAGTTGACATTTTACTAGGAGGTTTTAGTCTTCTTTATAGTTAGTTGACTCTCACAAATTCATTTAACTTACTGATTCATTATTATCATTGGATGCTTGATTTTACCTTTTCAGACTTTGATTCTTCTTTCAATATTCCCACTTAGAGAACTTGATAAGTTCTTATAGATTCGTATAAATTCACATTTTGCCACATATTAAAATTCATCTTGCACTCAATATATGTGCACAAGATGCCAAATCACTATAGAAGGAGAACAAAAGGGACATCCTTGCCACAATGCAGTGCAAGTCCTGTCCCCACCAGATGAATTAATGCTAATTCAGAAGAGTCCAGCTCCTATCTTGTAAGACATGCCCAAAAGATGATTGATGCCCAGATTGGCTGTTGTATAATATGCTTAGTCTAGGAAGGAGTGGGTAGATGCTGAGATAGCCTTGAAGAGTTTGAGTCACAGGCACTCTTGGCTCCAGACAACAAAAATAAGGGCAGAGTGGCTTCTTATGTGCATATGTGAATGTGAAGCAGAGTTAGAACTAATTCTGTCTGAATGTATCTTTGATTCCCCAGGCTCCTTGAAGATTTTGATTAGCAAGACTTTGTCCCTCTCCCTCAGATCTCTTAGATGACAGCCTAGTACATATTGTTCAATTCAGTGACAGGCACAGAAGTGTACGTGGCTTGAGGTGAAGAAGGGGGCCCTTGGGTCACTTGACTCCCTACAGAGAACCTAATCGGGTCATCACAACCTCCTCCCTCTGGTGACCCTCTTCTATAAACAGGAACAGGAATTCTTGCCACTGGATCCCTCTCGTCAGACGGCTTAGGCTCGCTGAATGAAAAGCCCTGTGAAAAGGAGATGCAGCCCTAATAATAACAGACACGATCGTGAGGGCTATTTTGGGCAAGAGCAGCTTTATGCCGCTCTTGATCTCCATCGATGTCTGCCATTCCTGCCCTGCTATTACCTTTCAGACTTCCTATTCTTAGAATCATCTGTGAGCCTTGGGCTTGGGGGATTGTAGCCCCCAGGACTGGAATGCCCAGCTTGAGTGGAATGCAGACTGTCTGGCAGAGTGGAGGTTAAATAAAGTTTGCCTTGGCAGCCCCCTCTGCTCTTGGATGGGTGACAAGCAATTTGGGTATAGGAGCAATGGCATGAGCTGCCATGTGGTGTGGTCCCAAACAGACTTCTCGGCATGATTAGAAGTGGTAGAAGGTCCATCCATGACCAGCTTAACCATACTAGCCTCAAACCAGGTGAATACTAAGGAGACTTTAACAGTCTTGAACCTCAGCTAGCGATTATGTCACTTGGAAAAAATGCAGGGACAAATAATGTTGAGACACCTTCCAGGTTTTCAACTGGACTCTGGATTTGGTATATGGAAGAAAAATGGGGAAGTATTTATTATGAAAACAGTTGTCAGTTAACATATGTTTTTTGAGCACAAAAGATTTGGGGAGATTTTTAAGAAGTACAAGATACAGAACTCTTGTAGTACTTATAATTTAGTTGAAGAAGCAAAGCTATAAACACATGAGAAATAATTCATACTCTAAAGTAAAATATTAGCTTCAAACCTGTGTTCCAAGACTAAAGACCAGAAGAGGTCCCAGCAGGAAGACAGCACTTCTGGATGAACAGGTCAAAAAGGATCTCCTGGAAGAGGTGCAGTTTAAGCAAGATGTGCTAAAGGGGCAGACTTCTGTTACTGGAGAGGAGAGGCCCTTGTGGCCAAAGGGGACTAACAAGCAGGTATAGAAACTCCTCGAGATAAGTAATAGGGACTTGAAGACCAACTGGATATGCCAGAGTGACAAGAAAGAAGGTTAAGGTTTGCTGTATGAAAATCACCAAATCCTTAACTCTGAAGGCTGTGTGCACAGGTAACTGAAAAGGTTCTAATGGTTCCCACTGGAGGAGAGACGGAAAAGTTAGATGCAGCCTTGCCTCAAGACTGAGACTCTTTTAGTGTTCTGTTCTGTAAAACCCTAGTACAACATGTGGCTCAGAGTGAATCAGTAAATAACAATATTATTGTTGCTCAACTTCAAATTCTGTAATCCCATTTGTTGAATTGGCTTGGTTTTGATTTTGAGTATTGGTTGTGATTTTACTTTGCCCTATTCTAATTGTTCACATGACTTATTCTATTTTAATCCACTGGGGCTACTATAAGAAAATGCTATAAACTGAGTGGCTTATAAACAACATAAGTATATTTCATACATTTCTGAAGACTGGGAAGTTCAAGATCAAGGCACCAGCAAATTTCATATCTGGCAGAGACCCACTTCCTGGTTCATAAGACTGCCATCTTCCCCTGTGTCCTCACATGATCTCTCTTGGGCCTCTTTTATAAGGGCATTATGAGGACTCTTCCTCCATGGCCTAATCACTTCACAGAGTCCTCACCTCCTAATACCATCTCCTTGAGAGTTCAATTTCAACATTTGAATCTAGGAGGGCGATGTAAACATCCAGTTTGTTGTCTTGCTACACCATTTTTTTCCAGTTTTATCTGAGATTTCTTTTCTATCATAGGTGGTTAGAAGTGCAGGTAACTAACCTCACATGTCCACGGCACTGGGTGCAGTACCTCCGGCTTCTTCGGGAGTCCATCTGGCCTGGTGGAGTTCTTCCCAAGCTTCCACGGCCTGTAAGGACTCAGGAGCAGAAAGTGGCTACTGAGAAGCAAGCTTTGCAGAGCCTGATGAGAGTCCTGCCAGGTAATTGGATCAATGCGATTGATTATGCTGAGAGCTCTTTTCCCATCCTGCTTTGCTACTGTTGGCTCACATCCTTCCCCATTTTCAGAAGGGCTTTGAGTATAGCTAGACTCAGAAACCTTTGATTCCTCATTTCTCCAACTAATAGGAAAATGGTCACAGCAGCAATTCTTTTAGTGCTCACTCAGGTGATGACAAAAGAATAGAATGGATCACTGTGGCCACACCCTAAAAACTAGAGGAGAATCCCATAGGTATTCAGATTGATAATCCTTGGGCAGGTCTAAGGAAGCTGTGCCTGCAGGGGCAGATCTCAGAGCCCTTCCCACCAAATGAAGACTTTGGGTTCTCTGCCAACTCATGGCATCTTGGGATCAGGGAAAAACATGATACATCCTGCAAAAACTTAGACTTGATAAATTGAGCCCTTAACAGTAAGTAGAAACAAAACCCAAGAAGGTTTTTTTTCTTCCTTTATGTTGTTTCAAAGGTCAGGAAAGGCAGCTTGTCACCTGTGGCTGTGGTAACCAGGAGATAGTAGTGAACTCAGCTCTGGACAGTCTGTTTTATTTACCCTTATTTACCCTTACCTTCTCTTCTCCGACCTAAACCATTACTTGTACTTTTGTGGACGCTTACAAAATTATTTCTTGAGGCCTATTTTTATTTAGGCACCTAACTGAAGAAACTTATTTTTTTTTTTTTTACTTTTCTCTATTTTATGAAATTTTGGTTTGTCTGCATGGTTTAGAGGTATGCCGAAAGTACCCAATCCGTGTAAGATGGCAGAGATACCGGGGAGACAATCTCCTTAGACCCTAAGACTTCAGTAGTAACAAAAATCTTATCTTTTTTCCACACCAGATTGTTTAGTAGAAATCCTGGGAGTGAACAAATGCCAGCTGAGCTGGAGTCTAGTCTTGGAGTCAGTACAGCAACCCCTCATCAACAGGTAGGCTAAAACATGTATACCCAGTATCAGCATAGGTAAAGCTGTCTGTGGTCTCAGAGGTATACAGAGTTTCTAAAGCCCACATTAAGAATGGAATTCTAGCCTTGCTCTGGACCTGACTACAAAGTCTATGTCCAGGCTCTGTACACACTAAGTAAAAACCAGACTTCTGAGAGGTCATTTCATGGTAGTAAGTGACCATGGGACCAGCCACCATTTGTATTTAGAAGAACTCAGCACAGACCTCCATATGAGCTGCTAAAATCCTGTTCCAGCCTCATTTATTGTGCTTAACAGTTCTTTCCACCATCTGCCAGCCTTATTAACATTGCAGGAACATACCCTGGCCTATGCATTACAAGTCATATAATGATTTTATTAATTTTTTATTGGTTCTTTATAATTATAATTGGTTTTTTATAATAGTTGGGTGTGAGGACAATCTGGCTGCTACATCTATTTCCAGGGTTGATTAGGCTAATCTAGCTGGTGAGGCAGGTGTTCCCTTCCTTCATCACTGTTCCTTGTGCATCCCTCCAGAAGCTGGGCACTTGGTAAAGGGGACAACCTTCCCCTTAGAGAAGGTCCATTCTTCATTCAAGGGCATATGAGTAGCTGTGCTCCCCTTAGAACCTCCAAACAGGCTCCAAACAGGTCCATATAATAATTTTTAACACAGAATCCTAGCCCCACTGCAAAGCTGGGACCAGTGTTGAGATCAGGGGTTGTCTTTGCTTAATATGAAATAGATGAGATTGTATATCTTAACTGCCATTCCTCGGAGTCCTGACTTTGTCTCACTGCCTGTAAGGTAGCCTGTAAATGTATAGTTATTGATCTTAAAAAGCAATAGTAGTAATCTGACATCACAGGGATTTTCCCTCAGTTCTTCAGAGTAGTGCTGACATGCTAATGTAAAAAGAAGTGGCAATTTATAAAATCTAGTCTGAAGTAGTATTATTGCCTTTGTTGTGGCTTTATCTTTTAGTAATTCAACAAACATTTATTGGTAGTTCAATAAACGTCATGGGAGACACTTTGTCAAATTGCTGCTGTTTAAAGTTATCAGTAATGGGTGAAAAGGAAAGCTAAAATAAATGTCATAAACAGGATCTTGTGTTTCTTGACTGAGCCAGGTCCTTCTCTAAGTCATTTTATCCATTTGTTTCAGACATTTGATTTACTGCCTTGGAGACATCATCCTAGAATTCTTGGATCTCAGTGCATCTGTTGAGGAGTCTGCCTCTATCACTTCTGCTTCAGATACCCCAGGCATCCCCAAGAGGATGGGAGTCTCCCCTTAGCTAGGGGTTATTCACATGTTCTTTGCTGGTCGAGAAAGGAGAGTTAGCCACCCAGAGACCAGTCAGGATGCCTGCACCTCCGGAACTAACTTAGGAGGCCTAGGTCTCAGTGGCTCAATTCTCCCCTAAGTCCCACTCCATTTGTAGCAGGTGATGGGGGATATACGTACAGTTGCATGCATACTCATGTCCATGGCTTTTTTTTTTTTGTGGTGTTTGGACTATTGCTAGTGGGTAGATCCTGTGTACTTTGGAGAAGGAAGCTGTGAAGTAGAAGAGTGAACCCCTTTTGCTTCTCCTGTTGCCCTCTTCCAGATACCTGACCCTGTGCGTACATGTGCCTAATCCACCAACATACTAGCTCTGGAAAGAATAAGAAAAAACTATAACCAGATATCCTTGGAAAAGAAAACAATCTTTTGAGCTCTCTGTTCCCACCTGGAAACTAAAAATTCATTCAAGGCAACTCTTAAAACCCAGATCCCTGGTCCTACCTAGTTTCTTAATAATTCCAGAAGAAGAGGGAAGGAAAATATTTCTTAAGGGACTTCTCACTCATTGGCTGTTGTCCAGCACAGCAGCCTTATGGAGGGTGCCATGAAGGCCGCTCTCCTGGGTGGCTACACTTTTCCTGTCCAGAAGGTTTCAAAGCAAACTGCCAGAATTTCTGGTAAATCCACCCCACCCTTCACACCCTTTCCTGAAAGGGATTTGCACCACAGATTTTATTTATTAGCTTTCTTCCCAACCCCCTGCCCAAAAGCCATTAAGTTATTGGATTTGTGACCTTCCTTCTGTCTTCAACAAAATCACATGGGAAGTTATACATTCAGCCTCAGTGTTTCCAAAGAGAAGGGAAAGTGCTTGCTCCATAACTAGGGATGCCCAGAAACCCAGAGAGTGAAGAGTTCTCTCTTCATAAGTCTTTAGCAGAAAGTTTTTACTCTGAACAGATGATATTAGCAGATTTGCAGGGTTAGTTTTTACTTTCTGCTCCTTAATGATCTAGTTAGTCTTTAAGAACCAAGCAATGAAGGCAGGGTGCTCCAGCAGACTGTAGTGTCCACTACAAAAATGGAACAGGTCAAAGGAATTGCCAGTAGAAAAAGGGCCATATGGAGTCACAAGGGACATGCTTCCCATTCATGAATATCTGGTGAAAGAGGTTTCCAGGGTACTACCAGGAGACCATAGCTGCCCCCTCAGCCCTTTAGCATCACACCTGCCTCTTTGTACCCTGCTTTCACTGAACCGTGGGATCTTCTCACTTGGAGGACCAATGAGAATGGAGTGGGTCATCAAGAACCAGCATCAGGGTTCTTGTAGACTTTGAAGTAGTTGATGAGCACACAATTAAAGTTGTTCATAATAAAAGTTGTGAAACCATGTTACTTTTTACCTCCTCTGGTGGCTCTTAACCATAAGTTATGTTATGATGTAATCAAGAGGCTTAGGTGTGCTATTTTTGCCAAAGGGCCAGGAAATGAACGAGATAATTACTCATGACCCCTTCTGGCCTTAAAGTTGATTATGACAATGACTTGACTCTAAATTTCTGGAAGCATCTTTCACCCTAGACTTTTACAACAGGGGTAGTTTGTAGAATTGCAGAGGTCTGGCAGGACACTTTAAAGCTGATCCTGTGAGGATCTTTCAGTGAGGACCATTCTGCTCTGGATAGGTGGAGATGGGCAGCCCTGGTTTCTGCTACCCTTCTCTCCCCATACTTTCCCCTCATGTGTATCTACACATCTACATTGCTTTAAATTCACTATCAGTTCTGGTTCAGAAGCAGCACAAAGTCAGTAGACAATAACGTGACACCGTAAACTTCCTACAGCTGTGAATTCTAAGGAATCTTTTAACACTCCCAGCCCAGAAAACTTGCTTGTATTTCACGCTATATAAGAGATCCCACCTCTTCTACACCTGCCCCCAAAAGATAAGCTATCCTCACAGTCCATTGGAAGGAAATGGGGTAGCCTAGATAAACGACTTGTCAGTCCACCTCTGATCCTAAATACATAACCACTATACTATACTAAGTTGCCTTTTATTTCACAGAGAAAAATACAACCAGATTTTCACTTTTAAGGAGTCTATAACATAAGAGCTAACAAACTTATTTGTTGGTTGGTTGGTTTATTTTAGAGGAGGAAAAGTTTATTTTGGTTCACAGTTTCAGAGGTCTCCTTCCATTATGGCTAACTCCACAGCTCTAGGCCCAAAGTGAGGCAGCACATCATGGCAGAAAGGCATGACAGGAAAGCAGGAGCTAGCAAACTTTTTACTGTAAAAGGCTAGCAAGCAAATATTTCAGCGTTCTTGGCTATCTGGTCTCTATTGTAACTACCTAGCTCTTCCATTGTAGCATGAAAACAGCCATCAACAATTCATAAACAAATAATAAGTGTAGCTGTGTTCCAGTAAAACTTGATTTACAAAAACAGGCAGCTGACCAGATTTGACCCATGAGTTGTAGTTTGCAGAGTCCTGGTCTAGTGAGTTAAAATAGTGCTTATCAAACTATGACATGCAGCAGTTCACCTGGGATCTTGGAAAAATGTAAGCTTTGATTTATTCGGTTGGAATGAGGCCTAGTAAAAGTACTAGTGCTATGCTATGAAAATGTCTATGACATGATTATCTCACTGCTTCACTGGGTGAGGAAGCAGTTGGAGAAACCTGTCTTCAGGAACCCATTCAGCCAAGCTGCCCTGGCAAGCCTCGGTTTCCACAGACCCTCAACACCTGCTGTTTATCCCTTGCAGTCGAGCAAGATGGGTTTTCCCATGATGAAGAGAGGAAGGTTAGTCAACTCTTCTGGATAGGAAAGGGGACAGGAACCAAGGAAGGAGTGGTCATTAGGGAGGAAGGGAAACCGTGATACTTTTGTAGTTGAAGGCCCAACTGGGCAAGCTCTGCCATGACTTGGCCCTTCTTTTCCTTTCCACTGGAAATGCCAGAAATCACAGGGCAGTTGTTGGCTCATACTGCCTTTGTGGATAAGAGAATGAAACCATTGAGGGGTGAATTTGAGCTGGCAAATATCCATCACTCGAGAGAGATGGATACACACAAACAGGATTTCTCAGGAGAAAAGCAATGAGGGAGACCTTGCCCCAAACATTATTTCCATACCCTGAACCTTACCTGATAGTTCTTGTTACACAGAGACAACTGTGCTTTAAAAAAAAAAAAAAAAGTATGTAGAGAGATACATACATATCTAAACCCAAAAGAATATTTAAGTGTCAAGCAAGGAACAATGAAACTCATCAAGTCAAGCTTTTTCCTGTTGTGGCTCAGTGGCAGCAGTGAAGGAAGCAGACACAGCTCTGAAGTGGCAGAGGAAACGTGGGCACCAACAGTCACCTTGGCAGATACACTGTGCTGTTCTCAGATCTGTTGAGCCTTCTTGCTGCCTCCCTCTCACTTCTCACCAGTCTCTGGTCTCAAAGTCCATTTTAACTCTGTTTTCTTGGAAGTGAAAACTATCATGTGACAGGATGCAAAGAACTGGCTTGATTTCTGACACAAGCAGGCTTCTCCGTGTCTTTACTCTCCACACTTCACTTGCAAGCGCTTCTACAGGAGTCACTAGCAGTTACTAGGTTGGAAGGGAAGAATGAAAGAAAAACAAGGGAAGGCATCGTATCCAGATTCAAACTTAGATAACAGGTCTTGAAGTGATTATTTTCTACTCTTTTTAACCTAAAGTAGATCCCTTTTTTTAATAGCCAATATTGGTTAGGAAATACAAACTAATTTTAGCATCAAAGTGTTACAGTGATTAAGAAGGTAAGTGTGTAGTTCATGTATATAAATAGTCTACACTTTGGCTTTTGTTTCTTCTCCTTATGTCATGTCACCACTGCACCCAAAGGAGGGTTAGCTACGATTACTTCCAGAAATTTGAATTGACTCCTGAGGGTGAAGACCAAGCTAGATAAACACCAAAGTCTCTGATTGCAGATAAAGAGACTAAGATATCCATAGAAGCTATGACTTTTGTGTCTCAGGTCAAATTGGATTTGGTGACCTGTAAGCCCAGGTAATCAGCCCTCTTGCCTATCCCCCCTTGCTAAGGAATCATTCTGCTCCAGTTATTTTTTAAAAGATTAACCATGAATCTTGCATGAGGGAGAAGAGACCTTAATAAGGGAGTAAACCACTTTTGAAGTTCATGGCCTTTACAAATATTGCTCATATGGAGTCCAAGTTCATAAAGTGATAGCAAGTCAGTTCCTTTCCAGCTCATATGGTTGTGCTCAAGGAGCCTTCTGTTATTGAGGAATGCAGATGATTCAAGAATAGTGAAGGCATCTTCCATTAAGGCTTCATGAGATGCTGAATCACCTGGGCTTGGTTGTCAATAAGGCTTTCTCATGGAGGAGAATCCATTATAAAGATTTTAATTTTTTGGAGGCAACAAACACATTTTGTATCTCTTTTACTCCTATTATATCCCTGTGCCTCCCCAATCTTTCTCCTCTCCTCCCCTCCCTTCCTCCCTCCCTCTCTCTCTGTCTCTCTCTCTGTAATGTAAAACGAGGCTTTGCTTATTTAAGAGGTAAAATATGTGAATAAATCCAATTAAAAAATTGCCATGGATATAAGATGGAGGCAGGGAAAACAGGGTGGCAAATTTTCATGTTTAGGAACTTACTGTATCTTTATTCAACAGCAGTATCAAATGAAAGAAGTTTATTCTTTTATCTTCCATGCCAGAGCCCACAAAGTTTTATTACAGTACTGTTTTTCATGTAAGTATGTAGGCCATAAAGTTTAAAAAAAAAAAAAAAAAAAAGACTTTTAAAAAAAATATATGTCTTCATTTAAAAATGGTTTTTAAAATCATTCAATCATAAAAATAGCCAACATCCATGCCGATTCCACAGCCCTTGCCCCAACTGCACCTACTTTGCATCTAAGATCAGGAATAAACCAAGTATCTGCCTAAAGAAAATAATCTCAACCCGGCACGGTGGGGCATGCCTGTAATCCCAGCACTTTGGGAGGCTGAGACAGGAGAATCATGAGTTCAAAGCCAGCCTCAGCAAAGGTGAGGCGCTAAGCAACTCAGTGAGACCCTGCAACATAAAACACAAAATAGGGCTGGGGATGTGGCTCCATGGTCGAGTACCCCTGAGTTCAACCCCCAGTATCAAAAAAAAAAAGAAAAGAATCTCAACTTCTTCCTGCCTCAGACACAAATCTGCAAGGAATACAACTACTATGAAGAGAAAAGAAACACAACTTCCCCTTCCACCTGCTATCTGAACTCTTTAAAGTTATCCTTGAGTTCCTTTAAAATTCTGTATTTCTCAGGTTGCCTAAGCCATATGTAAGATACCACAAGGAAAACTCTTCAAAGTTCAAGTAGTAAATTTGAAGAAAAGGAAAGATAGCTATTTGCTATCTTCTCCACCACATTTGCAACTATTTGCACAAATCTGACAGGTCAAAATGAGTCAGCTGTCATTAGAATGAGAAGTAAGGAAACCAAGACTTCTGGTTACCATGCTGCCTTATGGGAATAAAATCACCTGTTGTTTCTGAGTCTGAAGAACAAGCATCAGCCCATGATGGAAAAGAAAGAGCAGGTAAAGGAGCAAGTTCAGTCTGAGAATCCAAACTATTATTCATTTCATAAAAAGGAGAATCTCTAGACAACTTAGTGCTTGAGTCATATGTTAGTTTAAAGTATTCCTGCATACGAAGGATTGCATCTACTGTGGAACAAAGTCCATGCTTCCTGCCAGTGCACATTTGCATAACATATGATGTGGGATATTCTCTGAAGCCAGGATTGGTTCTGTATCCACCCTGGGGCAGGTTGGTTAGTCTCCAGTGTAAACCTCCTTGAGATTAACCACTTATTTCAGTGGAGAGCACTGGATAATTAATAACAGATCTGTCCCAGACAGCTTTGTATGTCTTCATATGGGTGAGGACCCAAAAAGTTTCCTTTTCGGTGGATCTGTTTGGATGAAGTAGAGAAATCTGTTGTTAACAATGTTGTAATTCAAAGCTATCAGCATACACAGGTGTGTACCTTGCATAGATATGCCCTTGGGAATGGCAGATGGCATTTACAGGGCAAGAGCTTGTCTGGACAGCTGAGGAGGGAGTAAGCGTGCACATGTGAATGCAGCTATAGTATCTGTAGCCTTTCTGCTTGCAAGAGCAAGATTGTGTCCTTTTAGCAATCTGGAAAGGATAGAGGCAAGAGCTTGTGTTTCAGCATGCTCTGCATCCTGAGGTTTTGGATGTGGAAGCATGCCTACTGTTCGGGAGGAATGACCTGAGTTCTTTTTTTTTTTTTTTTTTTTTTTTTTAAATATTTTTTAGTTGTCAATGGACCTTTATTTTATTCTTTTATTTATATGTGGTGCTGAGAATCGAACCCAGTGCCTCACGCATGCTAGGCAAGCGCTCTACCACTGAGCCACATCCCAGCCCCTGACCTGAGTTCTTTATAGGATTAGGGTTTCTGTGGATGTTTTCCAAGTGATGGAAATTTTCCTCATTTAGTTTTTTTCATACAAACATTCTCAAACCTATAGTTTGCCTCACCTAATTGCTTCTCCATGTTCATTTCTTAAAAAAAAAAAAGAAATCCTTTTCTTAAAAACAAATAAGAGCAGAAAAAGACCTTAAAAAACAGTTCAAATCGCTACCATTTCTCGTTTTCTTGTACAGCCCCCAAAGTGTTTTCTCTTTATCCCTAATTTTTCCTCAACTTATCAGTCTATGTGAGCAACTTGGCCCATAAGCCTAATTGTCTTTTTGATAGTAAATTAATATTGGCATCAACGTTATGGGTAAGCCTTAATTGTAAGTATTTCCTGAACTTGACTCCATAGTTATTATTCTATGGGAAACGTTGGCTCAGTATCTCCATCTGTGCAATTAGACTAGCTATTAAGTCTGAGATTAAATATTTTGATAAATTATTTACATGTTGCTCACTATTCACACTAGAAAGTTTAGCCATACAGATAGCTTCCCTTGATTCTAAGTTCAGATTCTGAGTTTCAGAGAGTCTACTGACCTGAGCTTTCTATGGAAAATATGTTGTAAAAACAGCTCAGACACTGGAAAATATAGCAGCCTCTAGAAACACTGATAAAGCCTCTATCTCCAGATAACTTCTATACTTTCACCTCCCTAGAGAAACTTTCTGGAGACTGTTTAAAAATGCTGATTAATTAGAACTCAGATGGGCGGGGCGGGGGGGGGGAATGTGTGCAAAAGCAAAAAAGAAAAACTGTCATTAACTGCATCTCTTCATAGTTCCATGTGCCTACTTCCTGAACCTTCAGTGATAGGCAATATGTAATGAGTTCTCTTTAAAAAATAGAATTTAAACAAGTTTGTCTTAAAGTCAGCACAAATTGCTCAGCACATACACAGCTGTCTTCAGTGAGTGACATGCAGGCAGTCTAGTTTCCATCTAACCTGCCCTTAGACGATGCCTGTGTGTCTCTCTGTCTTTCTGCTGGCCTGTAAGCACTTTGCAGGAAGATTGTCTTGTTTACTGTAGTTTCTCCACCATTTAGTGCCCAACCGTGGCTTAGTTTACTCCTTATATATTCTCTCATATCACAAATTTGCAAGAGTCTTGGCCAGTTCCTCCGTCCTGTGCACAAGGTAGTAATGCTAGTGGTAGACTCTGCCTGCACAGTTGCTTGGTCAGTAAAAGAAATTGGCAACCTTCTTGTGTCAGTGAGAAACATTTTTCTTTTCTTCTGGTAAGCTTGGAATTCTCATTGCCACCTGACAATTTTCTTTCCATCTTCCTGTACACAATAGAATCCACGCCCTTCAGAACCCCCTTCACTAAAGCAAGAGAGCAAGAACACCCAGTTCCCAGCAAGCAAAGGCGAGGCCTTGAGCTCTTTTCTCCCCTAGACCTCACCTTTGCTAGGAGAATACACCAACGAAGGGTAGGTTGCTTAACCTCAACCTGCAAAGAAGGGGGTCCCCAGTGAATTTTGTAACTGCAGCTGCCTCTATCTAAACTTGCAGAGCTCCAGGACCGTTGCCACAGTAACCAGAGAGCTCCTGCTTTTAATGCCTTTGACACAGCTTGTCTAATCTGAGGTGGAAATGTCCCCAGAAGCAGACCCCAGGCTGGCAGTTCTTAACTGTGACCCACCTCATAAGCACATATCAGGCTAAAGCCTCTTGGTTGCTGGGGTGAAACAGTCTCTTGATCGCCACAGGAGGAATCTGATGAACTCTGGGCTCAACAAGGGTGTTGCTCCTTTTTTCACTAACAGGCCCTCCAGCCCCATTCCTTGGTGAGAGTGTTCATTTTGTGTGGTTTGTGATGCTGAGTTAAAAAGGAAGGGGGCAGTAACAACAAAGGGTGTGAATTTTCTTCCTCTCCTCAGGGCAGCAGTGTCTCCACAAACAATGTAAGAAATGAAGGGGAGTAGTAGGTCTGCCCCTGGGGGGTTTGTTGATATTTAATGCCTATAATTGATTATTTCAGCTCACAGATGCACCCACCACTGTAAGAGGGTGCTGATTTCAATCTTAAAGGGAAGCACCTCTTGCTGATAGGAAAACAGGTGATTAATAGTATCCATGAGACCTAGATAGTGTCTGTTTAACTCTTCAGGCAATACAAAGGCAGAGATGCTCATTTTATGCTTTGAACTTGTCACATGATATATCCTGTGACTCTCTCATATTCTAACGCCCCCTCCAAAAGGGAAGCAATGAAATGGAGAGGCACACACATTTGCCTGACATGAGAGGATCTGGCTTCTAGTCAAGAGTCCTAAAGACCTTGGAGCAATCCCCTCACCTACCTGGACTCAACATCTTTAGACAGCAGAAAACCAAGGCTTTTCCTCTCAGAAAGAATATTCCCTCATTTTTTTCCATCTTTCCCCTTCATTATCCTTGCTTCCTCCCCTAAGTTGAGACAGATCCAAGTGAAGATTAAGAAAATCTCTGCTGAGATGAAAGAATATAATCATTCATTTTCATAATGAACATTCAGAGAGCATCATTATCGTTCCAGAAACTGACCCAGACCTGACAGTTTCTGCTGTCTAAAGATGTTGAGTGCATCTGTCTTCAGTGTTGCAGTAAAAAACTCATCCAAGTTTTTTCTGTACAGTGGGTCTGGAATCAAGTTCTTCCAGTGCTCCATTTAGTTAAGCCACACTGTCCTCCAGAGTCCTGAATAGATAGGTGTCAACCCTCTTAAGCTTTTAAAAAGTATAAGCCCAGAACTCTCTTCCAATATTACTGTCAGCCTGAAGCAGTCTCTCCCAATCCTCTGAGGAAAGGATCTTCTACCCATGGGTCTTAGAAGATCAAAAAACTTAAGAGTGACTCCTTGCTATGGGCACACACTTGCTAAAACCTCAAGATCTTTTCTTATGTTGTGTCCACTGGAATGATCCTCAATGCCAGACCATTTGAATTGACCATTTATCATCCCCTGAGTACATGTCTTGTTTTTGCAACTTCATAATGTACTTCCTGAGAAGACAGACTATGTTGTATGTTGGTTTCTACCCTCAAGTGCACTTAATGAGATGCTCAGAAAATAATAAGTACACAAATATTTCTGGATTTGTGAATTGTGTGATAGACTTCTAATGGTCTCTCAGAATGGTGAAGAATGGTCCCACCTCCTGGTTCCAAGTTCAGGGGAAACAAAGAATTTATCTAGATGCACTCAACATCGTTTTCCTGACCAAGGGAAGAAGTTGAACATGCAGGAAGGGGAGCCATCTCTCTGCACTCACACCAGGTCATCTGCTACTAAGCCTCAGAACCTGGTCTAAGCCCCAAGTAGTGCGCTGGAACCAAACACGACCTTGTTCTACAGTTAAAAACAAGTAAAAGTCATCTGCCAGGGTCACTTGGCACCAAAGCTCTGTGACAGAAGGGGCTCTGCTTAAAGGGCAGCTCAAATCCAGGCATTAAAATAACCCAAATGGTGTCATTTTCTGATCAAATTCCTTTCCCTGTCGGGTTTGTGATTTTTGAGCCTGAGAATGTCCCTCAGGCTTCTCTGCTGTCACACTGGTCTCAGGCCTGGAATGTGAGCACTGGCCGTTGAAGTCTGATGGAACTATGTCACAGTCCCAAAATGGAGAGACATTATCTCATAGATGGTGGCAGCAGGCGGGCACCAGTATGCTGCTGGCAAGCAAGGCCCAGAATTTGGTCCTGAGAATGCGCCAGAACCACGCCTCTCAGTGGACAGATGGTTTGATTCCCCAGACTCCAATCTATGCTCCAGTAAATTAAGGTCTTGCACATCTTCATCCCCAGGACACAGGAAGGCACAGGCTGGGATAGAGAAAGCCTCATTTCTGGATGAGTCACATTGTCAGAAAAATCCCTTGTGGCTCTGGAAGCACCTGAGGACTAGGAATGACTGCAGAGGCAGCCATTCACATGACAGAAGACGTGCACCCAGGGAGTGTCAGCCTCCATACTTCCTTTGCAGGGTTCCTGGGGGACAGAATTGCTTCACCCAAGGGCAAGTGGGGCCTGCTGGCCTATGAGGTAACCATCCCTTTCAGCATTTGGAAGGAACAAGGCCTCCAGGGGAACCCATTAACCTCTCTTGGAGTAACAGCAACATCCAAGTTCTGATTATTTTGATCATAAAAGGTCACTCAGATTAAGAGAAGCATTCTTTTATCCAGTCTTGGAAAAGGACTTGACAGCTTCCTTCCTCCCTGGTCAGCTTGTCCTTACCACTTGCTTCCCATTGCTATGCTCTGAGATGCTTTGGTTCCATCCAAGCCATTTGCCAATTAGCATGTCCACTCTGCCTTCTCCATTGCTCACCCTTCCTTAACTGAAGAGTCCACTTCTTCTGAGTTTGCTATGCCCTTTCCTCAAGATCCAAACTAAAACCTCTCCTTGGCCAGTGTCTCTGACTGCCCCACCCTCCATCTCCACGATTCATTAACACCTAGTGTCTGCTTATGCATTTTGTTTTGTTTAGTGCCAGGAATGGAACCAGGATCTGGTATAAGCTAGGTGAGAGCTCTTCCACTGAGCTACTCTCTCAGCCCGTGCACATGCATTTGATGCTTGGCACACCTCCTTTCACCATGGGCTACCTCCTCTTATATGGATGAATACATACACTTGAGAGCATCCTCCAGTACACACTTGGGCCTTGGAAACTCCTAGAGCCTAGCAAGGAGTCTTGCTCACAATACTAACTTTTAGGAATGCCTCTGCACTGTACCAACTCTAGTGGACCCTTAGAATCAAACCTAAGACTGAATCCAGGATATGGCTTCATTTCCTAACTCTCCTCAGTCTCCTTAAACATGGTAGGCACATCCTTGGATCAGGCCCTTACACTTACTCTTTCCTACACGTGCTATGATCTTCTCTAGATATTTCCATGGCTCACTCCCCACCCTGTTGTCTGTTCAATGCCACCTTCCCAGAAATCACTTTCCTGACCACTCAATCTAAAAAATAGCATTCTTTATCCCATAGTCCCTATCCTGCTTGATTTTCTTCCATAGCACTTACTACTAACTGATTTACCTGATAGTATATTAAAATATATTACATTATATTGTTTTGTAAATTTTTAAAATTGAAAATTTTAAAATAAAACGCATATTTTTGTATATAATGTGACGTTTTGATAAATGTATACATCGTGAACTGGCTAAATTAAACTAGCATTATCTCATATACCTATTCATTTTTTTGTACACTTAAAATCTCTGCAATTTTCAAATGCATAGTGTATTATCACCTGTAGTCACCATGTTTTCTGATAGATCTCTTGAACTTACTCATCCCATGTAACTGAAATTCTGTGTCCTTTGACCAACATCTCCCCAACCCTCCAGCCCCTCAGCCACTGGTAACCACCATTTATTCTCTATTTCTATGAGTTCGACTATTTTAGATTCCACATATAAGTGAGGTCATGCAGTATTTATCTTTCTGTTCCTGGCCTATTTCACTTAACATAATGTCCTCAAGTTACAGTATATATTTTTAATCTTTTATTGTGTGCAACTCCTATAAGATGACTACAAACCCACAAAGGCCATAATCTTCCTTTATTCACAGCTTGTCCTACAGCTGCCTACAGTGTCAGGAACACTGTAGGAACTCAACTCTTTGTTGAATGAATGGATGAGTGAATGAACAAACAAATGGACATTTCTCTGTAAAGTGAGGACCATTCTGTGTGCCAATGTGACATGTAGTTAACCCCACATGATAAAAGATTTCCTTTCAAAGAACTGAAACAGAATTTGAACTATAAATGTCCCTGAAAGTAGGTCAACTCCTCAATTGTGCAAAAGTAGGAAACTGAGTCCCAAGGAGGAGGGATGGAAATGAACTAGGAAAGTCACTATCTTTGACTTTTAACACTAAACTGTCATTAGAGCATGGTCTGATGTGACAATTCATCTGGCTAGATTCTGAGTAATCAATTTTCTATGAGTTTTGCATTTGAATCATTTTTATTATAATCAAAACCAAAACAAACAAGAGAACAAAGCCAATAGCATAAAATTCAACCACTTCATATTTCCAAGTGTGAGAGGCATGACTAAAAAGGAGGTACCTATACTGATTTGTTCCAATATCCATTTAGCACCTTAGTTCTGAACAAATATTGTTTGGATATGTTTTCTTCATTCTTCCCACCCTTCCTGTGTTAAGTAGGACTCAGGGACTATCTGCATTTGCAATAAAGGGGAAATCCAAGCATATGCACAAAATTAAGCTGCAATTGGAGCTCTAGGTCTTCATTCAGTCTCTCCAGGCACCTGGGTCATGCCAATGGAGTCACTACAGGGTGCACAGGACCCCACTCCGTGTGCCATTGAGAAGGGCTCAGCTGCTGTGTCAGCAGCCATCAAAAGATGTTCCTGTTGTTGTTGTTTTTAATTCTCCAAAGGATTCCAGGAAAGTACTACCCAGTCAAAAACCCTCTCTCCCAGTTGGCTTTCAAGGGTAACTGCCTCATGTTCTCCTAGTAAGATTGTGTTTGACAGCAATGAAAACCAACAGTTTAACAGCAGTCATTTCTTGGCAGGACAGATTGGTATGAGACTTGTCCCAAAACAAAATAAGCCTTTCAGGGAAGTGTATTTCAAGTCGAGCTCACGTTCCCAAGACACTGAGATTCTTACATGGCTGACACAGGAGCCGAGGCAAGACCCAGCCAGGAACATCAAATGATCGCCAGTAACACAACAGAGTGGAGATTCAGAGCTGAATGAAGATTCAGGGGCTGACTGCTTCAAACAAGGGGATCCTGAAATGCTGTAGAACTCCTTAAGAGGAAAGGCCTCCTTATACTCTAGCCTGCTCTTCTTAAATGGCCTCCTTAGCGGCTTCAGCACTAGAAGTGGAGGAGTGTGGGTCAAAATAACACCCCCTTTCTTTCCCTCTATGTCTTTTCCCCCCCCATCTCCATCATTCTCCACAATTCTATTCTCTCCATTGACCACCATTTTCAATGCTGTTTTTGCCACCTAGAGGAGCTTTCTGGACATTGTCACCAGGGAGTATGACATGTCACCTGTGCCTGGCAACTCATTGCATCCATGCCTCTGATCTTCTGTACCTAAGTTGTTACAAGGTCTAATTTCTAGGTTTGGTTCTCCTATACAGGCCCACAGAACCACTCAGACATCACAGGTGGAAGTCCCCACAGGCATTGGCAACTTGGGAATAACCAAACGACTTTTGCATCCCTTTTTCTGAAAGACCACAAGATGGCACCCAAGATCGCCTAAGCCAGGCCACACGCAGTGGCATCATGACCAGCAGGTGGCGATGTTGCCTTATCCATCTTGAAAGGAGTGGTGCAAACACACAGGCTGGGAACAGGTAGCATCCCTAAGTGCTGGGTGATGCCCAGGGATACTGGATATGTCCCAGACAATCTTTGACGTCCACCCTTGGAAACAAGCTCCAAATGCTGGGTGTGAGAGGGATAAGAGCCATCTCGACCAGACAGAAAAATTCTAGATGATGAAGGCAATTTCTTGGATTCTAGTTCTGGCTGCTCTGCAAGTTTGCCAGGAGACTATGAAGGAAATAAGACTTTCTTCCTCCCCAACAGCTTTCTCCACCTTTCATGTGTCTAGTATAAAAGAACAACATATTCTGTAGTGCCAGGAGAGCTCAGGATTCTGGAATAAAAAAGGCAAACCCCTTGCCCTGGATGAATTCATCATTGATGGGATGGGGAAGCATGTGATCAGAAGGTCACAGTGTGAGAAGAGACACCCACCAAAGTGGCCAGGAGAAGGATGCTACCATCTGGGTGGGCTGCAGAGGACAGAAGTGGACAAGTAAAAGCTTCCTGGTGGTCCTACATGAGGTCTACAAAGCTGAGAAGAAGTCATCTTAGGGACGAGTTGGAAAGGGAATTCTAGGAGGTGAACAAGGAAGCAGACTGTCACAGTGGAAAGGTAGGGCTCTCATGTGAGTGACTAAAAATAGGAAACAGAGCCAGACCAGGACACAGGGACCAGAGGGGCTGTGGCCTGTGCAGAAGCTTCCCAACAGGTTTTGGGGTCAATATGCTTTGGAGAATTTCGAAGGACAACAGTGTCCCTAATATATATCTTAATTTTGGGGCACATATATCCACACTCATATGGAGATACACAAGTAACCCCCAAAAGGCAAAGGAAAATCAGGAGATATAGGAGCACTCTCCATACCTTCAACAACTCCCTTCTATCTTTTCCTATTCTACGTTAATTGACTGTGCTCTTGACAGAGAGCACCCCTTTGTTTGTAACCTTGGGCCTTCATTGGTCCAGGAGTGGATATAAGCTTCTGTACTTTCTGAAATAAACGGTATTTCTGCATCTTGCTCTGGCAGAGCAGTTTTACCTACACCCCGGGGTCTGGGTGCAGTGACTCCACGGGC
Organism: Xerus rutilus; assembly: GCA_028644305.1. Lineage (NCBI taxonomy): Eukaryota > Metazoa > Chordata > Mammalia > Rodentia > Sciuridae > Xerus > Xerus rutilus. The sequence continues at coordinate 102,195,939 of CM053399.1, read as the reverse complement.
CGTCACCCCCGTCCTGGGAGACCCCATTTCGTCTTCCCGAAAGAGCCCCTTTCTCTTTGTCTCTCAGGACCCCAACTTGTTGATTGAACTCGTCGAGCGGACCCATGCAGCGCCACCTTAAAGCAATAATAAGAGATATTGGAGTTATGTCCAAACTCCTCCAGGTTTGGCCTTGACTTGGCCTCATCACTAGGCACTAATTTTTTCTCTCTTCTTGACCAAGAAAAACAACAAACTCACTATAATATTGACCTGGTAAGATCTAAATTGAAAAGCAACTGTATGTTTACTTGGTCAAGTCAATATACACATTCCTTATGCAAGATAAGTAGTCACCAGTTAATATAGTCATTTATTCATCAAAACCAAGGCACAGGGGCCTGGGGTTGTGGCTCAGTGGTAGAGCAACTGCCTGGTACAGGTGAGGCACTGGGTTCGATCCTCAGAACCATGTAAAAAAATAAATAAAATAAAGGTATTGTGTCCATCTACAACTAAAAAATATTAAAAAAAAAAAAAAAACAACCAAAAACCAAGGCACAGGCCCATGTTTTATGGCAGAGAAATGTGAGACCCAGAGAGTTTAGATTACCCAATTAGTGAGAGGTGGTGTGGCACCTCTACCTGGGCCCTCTCACCTAACGGCACACTCCCCCTTCCACCCAGGCAGTGCTACTCTTAGGGCCCTTAAGGAGTTTACTACCCAGCTGAAGAAGGGAAGTTGAGTATCACCAGTAGTACCCAGAACATTCACCCATTTTATGAAAGATGCTATACTGCATAACTCACAGGTTCCAAAGACGGGTGTCCCATCACACACAGTGCCACTGTTTGCAGAAAGAGGAATAGCTGCTGGTAGCTGGTCTGTTTTCATTCTAAAATCCCTGCCATTCCAGCATGGCACCAAATGTTCACCAGCATTAATGGAGCCCATAGTACACTGTAAGTCCTAAAGATGTAGGACAATAGACTTTTATTCTCATAGTTTTAGAAGCTAGAAGTCCAAGATCCAGATATCAGAAGATGCACCCATTTCCTCATAGATAAGTATCTTCTCACTATGTCTTCATATAGCAGAACGGACAAATTCTGAGGCTTCTTTTATATGGGCACTAATCACATGCATGAGGGCTCCACCCTCATGGTCTAGTCACCTCCCAAAGACCCCTCCTACTGAAACCATCTTTGGGGGTGGTGATTTCAATAAATGGATTTTGTTGAGACAAACATTCAACCACAACATAGGAGGGATTCTCAGAGGTATGACTTCTCCAGATTACTTACCAGGGTGCCACAACTAGAATAGTCGGATGCTTCATTGACACATGCATCAATTTGCCAGGGAGGGCCATCCAAGACTTGGTGTACCCGTAGTTTAAATGGCATCTTTCCCAGACGCTGGCTCTCTACACAGAAAGCAGCCTGCAATTTCATTTTTGAAACTTTCTGAAACAGAGATTCCTTTGCCAGTGTATTGAAGTTTATGGAGAGAATGTTTTTAATCAACAAAGTATACTGAAGTGGTGTGCAAAGTTTCCGGAAGGAATGGAACCCACCAGTGAGAGTCTAACAAAGATAAATGAAGGACTCTACTCAATGTCACTAGAAAGAAGGCAGGATCTGGTAAGGGGATTATAATGGGGAAATATTATGAAGAAAAAAACCAAAAAACATCAGTTCCTGAGAACAGAACAAATGACATGCAAGTGGTCCACAGAATAACATGCAAATTAGCCTCAGATTTCTCTGAAGAGGTTTAGAGTCCAGAGAACCTAGAGAACACCTTTCCAAAGATCATCATCAGTGAATGGTGGTACTAAATTACAGAGAGGGGAGAGGACTTGCTCTGATAGATGCACTAAACACAGAGGGCTCACGGTGTATAGGCCCTGGTTTCAGTGCTCCAAGTGCATTAATCCTTGAATCTTTTGATAGATCGATAGACACATGAACTATGAGGTTTTCTCCCACACTTGCACATTACAGACTGGAAAATTAAAGCTTGGAGAGGTAAGTATCTTGCCTCCACACCGGGGTGCAAACCCATATAGTCTAGCTCCCAGTCCATACCCATAATCACTTTGCTCTATTGCTAGCCCCAAGGACCATAGTAAACCAGCAACAGAATCCGTGCCAAATCCCAACATCCCAATTCCTGCTTCCTGTTCTTTCCACCATTCTATTCAATCTTCAGTCTCAGAGACATACCCTTGTCTGACACAGCCATGCCCTGTGTCTGAAATCTCCTCTCTTAGATCTACACAGAGCTGCCCTCTCTCAATTGCTTTTCTGACCTCCCCAAATAAAATTGCAACACTTCTACCCTCTGCAGCTCTGGTGTGTCCTACCATGTTCTGCTTTACTCACTGACACTGACACCAGTCATCACACTACGGTATCGTTCCTAAACCTTCACTGATTTTTTGTTTGCTTGTTTAATACTTTCTACTGAAATGCAAGTTCCATGAAAGCAAATGTCTTTGTTTCGTCAAAGATAGTCTCCCCAGTGCCTGGCATGTAAAAGCATCTAGTAAACATTCATTGAATCAGTGAATGAATAAACAAACAGATGGGCAAACATTAAATGCATTCGCACATCTAAGAAAAACCTCAGACATTCTGTGCCGTGTGTTGGAAGTCCCTGGTCGCTTGTTTCTGAAATGCTACTCAAACGTTCAAATTTACTTAAAGTCCTACCGCCTTCATGAAATCTCCTGAGTCTTTCCACCATCCGGCCAAAATCCCTTCCTTGAATTTTAAAACCATGTCTTCAGGAATCTTCTATTAAGCTGTAGGCACTTCTGAAAGGGAGGACATGACACATCAATTATTTATTAGCCAGTAACACTTTAAAACATACTAAAATAATACATATACAACACTTTATGGATAACAGAGCCAAACTCTATGCAGCAAGTGTGAACACATAGAGCATTCCAGTCATAGTGCTAAGTGCTTTACAACTGTACAAATGGCCAGACATTCCCGGCTGTCTGCCTTCCTGTTACCCATGAGAATTGCACTTCTCAGACCCTTGTGGTTGGGTGGCCCCATATGACTAGTTCTAGCCAATCACACAGCAATGGATCTGCTACCCACCTAGAGTGCTAATAAGACACCTGTCACAGCTCTTTTACTTCTGGCTCAGCCACCTGGCAACCTTGGAGGCAGTGGGTGTTCCATCAGCCACTAAGCAACAATGATGAGTGTGTCCTCAGTCTCACCCATGTCCCCTGTCTTACCCCAGCTGCACTGCATTTGACTTTCTCAGGCAGTCACCATTTGACAGAAAAAGAAACCGTCTCAGAGATGTGAATCATTTGGCCAAAGTCACATATCAAGTGAGTGACAGACCAGGAGCAGAACCCAGGTGTGCTTGATGCTAAAACCTACAACTTTCACCTGCTTGGGCCCTCTCTTAGATCTTATTGAAAATAAAAAGAAATAGGAAAGTGTGAACACAATTCCTAGAAAATAGAAGCTTTGCAAGGGCAACACAGCTTTGGGCTCTCAGGGTCAGGGAAGTCAACAGGACACTAGGATCCTGGGGAACGGGCTATACAAGTTGGTGTCTGAGGCAGAAGTGCCCTTGACAATGTTGAAGGAGGCCAGTTCATGCTTTTGCCTACCAGAGAGGTAGAATTCTCAGTCTCTTATCTTTCTCTCTGTATCTCCATCTATCAAGGAAGCTCACAGCCAAGTCATGTGCTCTTCTCTCGGTGCCAGGCACTGCACTCAGGATCTTGGTAAAGCCAAAACCCACAGGCCCTGCTTTCAAAGGCCTATCCTACAGGGGTCAGTCATCACTGCGGAGATGATAGCAGCCATTTGCTCTGCAGGTCACTGGTCAATGGCTTCATGCCTGAGGACTCAAGGCCAAATCCCAGTTCCTCCACCTACTGCTGAAATCATTTGGTATAGTTTTCACACTTCTGTGTGGTTCCACTCCTCATCTGCCCAAAGCTCTGTTTATTCATGTGGAGGTTGATAGGTATAGAGATGAGGAAATGCATCTGAAAATACAATATATAGATATGGTTTGTCAGCATGAAAATGGGACAAGAGACCCTCTGTTTCCCCACTCACTTAGTTTTTAAAAGAGAGAAGGTATACATGAATTTCCACCAACACTGAGATCCGTTATGAAAAAGAAGTGGGGAATCAGGAACTGACAAAGAACCACTGTAAATATTGTAACCAAGCAGAATTCTTGTGGTCTGATGACTTTTGACAATAAACTGCGGGGCGGGGTATAATTGTACCTCCTCACTACACCATATTAGCTAATGTGGGTGAAGCTCTTGGTGTGCTTCTGAAGAAAGCCAAATAATTGTTGTGCCATTTGGTATTTCTCTCTTGGGATGCTAAATGGACTTGTTTAATAACTGGTTGGCCAGTTCCTGTACGTCTGCTTCTGGAACCCAAACACAGCACTCTGGATCAGATTGGCTCTTCTGCTGCTTCGTCAGAAAGAGTTAGCAGGTACTTGGTGCTAAATAAAGAGACAGAGACTAGGAAGGGGAAGGAAGTCAGAAGAAAGAAAGAGGCCAGAAAGTGAGAAGGAAGAGATAGAAATAAAAGGTATGAACATATCTCAATTCTGTATTTCTGCTTGAGGACTCATCAAAGCATTACATTTGTATAGAAGAGCAAATGAAGGGTAACTTGTTACAGAAAGCAGGTCTTGAAGTTCTCATCTCAGTATAGTAAGCAAACTTGGTGCTAGACCAGAAAAAGAAGGTATCCTAAAGAGAGTAAGGATGGCAACTATATAGAACAGATCATTATTATAAAAATGGCAGAGGCTAAACCATTCTCATGCTTGGCATACATTTCTCCCTCTCCAGGTTCATTTGTGGTTTTTTGGAGTTTACCAGTGAAAATCTGAGATTCCCTGAAATCTCTTAGTCCCAGGTAAACCAGGATGATCGGTCACCTGCTTCTGTCTGGAATACCCTCCTCCCAGTCTCCTGTCACCTTACCTCTTGGCAAAGGTATCAAACAGCTGCTTCAAAAATCTCCTCCAAGCTTTCCATGATTCCATGAAGCTTTCCATTATCTCTCAGACAGAACACACTCTTGCCTCTGTGATCCCACACAACTTTCACATAACCCAACAAGAGCACTTTATAGCAAGCCAATGAATTTTTGCTGATTATATGAATGAATAAACAAAGGAACAAAAGAAATTGGAGAAAAAAATATTTTATTTACCTCCAAATATCAAAAAATTACTTGAGATATTTCCACCTATACTGATCCAAATGGACATGGTAGAAAATCATGAAAGCCTATATCAACCATAGACAAAACAGAAATATTTGGATTACAGAAGACTTTCAAAGTTTTTTTCTTTGTTACCTACTGATAATACAATATCTAAAGTTTTTATGCTAAAAATGTGTTTCTTGGGGTTACAACCAAATTTTTCTGTCAAGGACATGCTCAGACTATTGTATAAAATTTTATCTTGTTATCCAAATGACTGGCCCAAGAATTCATAATAATCAACATGGAGGTCTTGCTCAAATAGGTCAGAGTATATAACATCATATGAATGGTTTTATTTCTAGATGAATACCTCAACTATGAGGATTAAAATGGTTTCCAGGGCATTCTCTTGAGAAGTGATTGGTCCCAGAAGAATTCAAACAGAGGCTTTGCTGTTATTATTGTGCTTGGGAAAGGACAGGGTCCCATCTTTCATGAAGGCTAAATTAATAAGAATTTGTTGCTACGCTTGATAGAAGCCAAATTACCTGTAACTGGATTCACCACAGGCTCTGGGAGCTAAATGGTTTCCCTAAGCATGAACTTAAATTGTTCTTTGAGAAGTCTCTGAGAATCAGTAGAAGGTGAAGGCGTGGGTGCCACGCTGGGCACCTTAATGAAGAGAAACAACTATGGACCTATGGAGGGTCAGCAATGGAAAGGTCTGGAAAATGACATGGCCTGGGGGCAGAAAAGGGAAAGAGGTTTTTTTTGTGGGTAGAGTGAGATAAGCTATAAGAACTCACAGAGAGACATCTTCAGAATACATGTCTTGAATCAAGAAGATATTATGCTGACCCTGAGCAGAGAGGCAACTTGACAAAGTATTTGTAGACTTAGCCCTGAAATTGTATAATTTGGGACCTAATTGGTTTTGAATGTTACTGCCTTTTTGGTCTCTTTAGTTCATAATCTAAGACCATCTTGTGAAATACTTTGAACCTGGATCTAAGTTGAACATGAAACACAGCTTTGTGTGAAAGAATAACTGTGCCACAAATCTGAATGAGAAATAGCTTACAATCATTCAGTAAGTCCCTAACTGGAACAATATGTGAAAGGGCAGAACAAACTTCAAAGCTCAACCCACCTGGAGGCCCAGGGTGCTGAGAGGTTGGGGGAACTGAGAGTAAAGTACAGAGTACAGGGTGGAGCTCCGAGTTATACAGTGAAACTCACTGGCCTAGATTGACTGTGGGCACTGAGCAGAAGGTCCCAGGGGAACTATAGATTTCTGCTGTTTGTATGCCCATAGTCTGGATGACCTTGAACAGGAGCTAGAGGAGACCAGTTCTTTCCAGGGTGCAAATCTTACAAAAATGAGCCAGTGACATAAAGTTGACAAATGTAATATCAGATGGTCCCGGGTAAACTCTGCAGCCATACAGCCCCAGGCTTCAGTCTCAGTTGTGTTATTCAGCTTTTTGTCATCGCAACTAAAATACCTAACACATACAACTTAGAGAAAGAAAGATTTACTTCAGCTCACAGTTTCAGAGGTTTGAGTCCATGGCCAGCTAGGGTCAAAGCTTTGAGCCCAAGGTGAGATAGAACATCATGGTGGAAGGGTGTGGCAAAGGAAAACTGCTCAGCTCATGGCAGCCAGGAAGCAGAGAGAAAGGAACAGACTGGGGACAAGATACAGTACCCAGGGGCATGTCCCCAAGTATCTACTTCTTCAGTTAGGTCCCATATATTCCTCATAATGCATTCAAATATTAATCCACTGGTTAATATGTGGATTAATATGAATAAGTGAATTAATATTAATCTATTGATTAATATAAGTCTGAGAGCTCATGATCCAATCACTTTCCATAACTAGTGGCTCTAGATAATGAGCTGCTCAGCAACCAGTGCTTATAGTGAATCATAAATCTAATTTCAAGTCTCTGTTTGACACCCCTCAATGGCTGCCATTCTCAACTCAGCAGAGTTCAAGGAGGCCTCCACTGGATCGTCCCCTGCTTACTTCTCCTTTGTTGCTCACTGCCACAAATAAACCCTCTCCCCACCCTCTAGCATACCTAGGGCTTACACTTCCTCAAGGGGCTCTGCCTTTGAGCAATTTGTCCCTCTGCTTCAAGGGCTCCCCATAGCTCTCTTCCACATTCTTTTCCTTTATTTGGATAATTCCTTCTCCATATTTGGGATTCAGTTTATATGTTACTTCTAACTTTCTCTGGCCGCAGAACTAGACCAGGTACTGCCTTATATGGTCTTAGTTGTATTGTGTGCACAAACCTACCTAACAAATACAAGTTTACTTGTCCTTCTGCCAGCTGAACCACAAGCCTTTGGGGGCAGGTCTCTGTCATGTTCACCACTGTCTTCACCCAACCAGCACAGAGATGGCACAGAAAAGGTACTCATATAAATATATTTTTAAACTTTAAAAAAATAGTATTAATATCAGCTCAAAGAAAAATTGCAAAAATCCTTTCCCAACTTACTCTTGTGTTAGCACCTTATAAAACCTTAGTAAAATTTTTGGAACCAGGACATTATCATTGTATCATACTCTTCACTGATCTAAGGACTTTCACCAATTTTCCTAGTGAAGTCTTTTGTTGCGGTTATTCAGGATCCTACATTGCCTTCAAGCACCATGTCTCCCTAGTCTCCTCCAATCTGAGAGCTATGTCCTTCATCTTTCTTTCTCTTTCACAACTTAGACAATTTTGAAAAGGACTGGTCAATTTGTTTTAGAATATTTCTCCATTTGGATCTCTCTGGTGTCTTCTCAAGGTTAGATTGAAGTTATGCCTTTTGGGCAAGAATACCAGAGTGATGTTCCGTCCTTCGTGGAGTTTCATGTAAGGTGGTGCCTGATGTGGCTATGTCTTGTCACTAGGGATGGTCACTTGGTTAAGGTACTGTCTGCCAGGTTTCTTCACATTGAAGTTCCTGGTTTTCCCTTTACAATTAACAAGAGATACTTTAAGTCCAATATATACATTTGAATCCATCAATGAATGTTGGAAAACAGGGATGGATGATGAAAGGACTATAAGTTCTATACCTGCATTTTTATGTACACACATTAAGGGTAAGATGAAAATGAACAGCAGGATGGATTTAGGCCACCAGGATCAGTACACTCTCAGGAAGCATTCAGAGAATCCTGTTCATTCTGTTTACCAGACCACACTGGAATATAGTATGTTCAGATTTGGGGACCACTCTCTCTGATCTAGGGAACCATCCCTGTATCACTAGATACAGACTCATTGCATCCCAAAAGTGTATTTAACTTACCCAAACTCTAAAGTACCACCTGAGCAAAAAAGAAAATAGCCATCTAAGTCATGTCAATAAGAGTTAAAACTGGCTATATATTTATGCACAGCCCATCTCTGTCATCTGGTATTTTATATTTTATGAGAAACTCATGAGATTTTCAAGGGTGAGATGACTCATCACAATTTTCACTTATGCCAGAGGGCACTCTCTACAGAAGGTGCAAATTCACTACCTAACAAACCAAAGACCATTCAGAGAGGTGAGCAAGCAGATTCTGATCTGCTGAGAAAGGCCAAAGGAATAGAAGATGCTCAAATTTAAGAAGACAATGTTCAAGAAAGTGCAGAATGGTTATCTCTGTCAGTTTGGGCTGCAGTAACAACATGCCATAGACTGAAGGACCTAAAAAAAATAAAATTTATTTTCTCACAACTGGAGGTTGCGAAGTCAAAATCCAGGGGCCAGGCATTTTGGTTCTGGTGCGGGTCCTCTCCTGTATTGCAGATGATCTTCTTGCTGAGTCCCCACATGGTGCAAAGGTAGAACAGGAGGGAGGTAGAGAGAGACAGAAAGTGCTCTCCTATCTCTTCTTTTAAAATTGATTTATTTTTTAATTGGTGCATGATATTTGCACATAAAAGTGGAATTCATTGTTTATACATACACATGACATAGGTTAATTTCATTCTGCTGTTCCTTTCCTGGCCCATCCCTTCCCCTCACTGCTGTCTCTTATTTTCAGGATACTAGTTCTATCAGATCAGAGCCCCCACCTTTATGATCCCATTGTACCTTTATCACATCCACAAAGGCCTATCACTAAATATAATCAGATTAGGTTCTGGAGATTCTATATGTGAATTGAGGGGCCACAAATATTAAGTCCATAGCAGTAGACATCCTTAAACATTCTTCATTACTTGTGTAACAGGATGTGAAAGTGAGATTTTTCTTGTCTCAATTTCTGCTGAAGCCATAACACTCAATCCAACAACTGTGAACTACCCTCAAACATAAAGAAAGCTGTCAGGCCCAAAATTTGTCCAGCTCACATTAATTATCCTATCTCCCACCTCCAGATGATATGAGAAAAGACTAAGAATCTATTAGGAGGGAGAAACAAATGGTGAAATTTCTCCAGAAACATAATTGCATGCATCTCTCTAATCCTGCACTACTCAAGCCAACTGAGCAGAACCTCAGACCTCTCAATGGGTTTGACATATGTTCCTTGGAGTTGGGGACAACTATGAGACTGGTGTCTGACTCACATTTGGAAGAAAGTCTGAAGGAGAGAGACTATGGCTTGTGGGGGCTTGGCTTGGCAGGCAGAACAGAGAGACAGCAGCAATTAAGTGAGCTGTATCAAAGACAGAACAAAGATACACATCTCCCAAGGTTCAACTATGAACTCCGAGGAAGAGCCCATCCGTGAAGCATTAGCAAACTTTATATCCAAGAGGACTATCAGAAGTGGGGAGTGTAGGGTGGGAGACTCGGCAGAAGGAGACTGTGATGAACCATCAGCCATGGACAGAAACAATGCCATAAACATCTAGCCAGGGGAGGCATTACCTATACCAGCAAACTGCAGCTGAGAGTCCCAGTGGAAAAAAGTCAGAGGAAGCCAGAGAAGTGCCCATGAGAGAAAGAGGCAGCACTTGGGGCCTCGACGCAAAAAGCACTTATACCAGATCACATCTGTACTTGCAAGTAAGGAAGGCCATTTCCACCCACTAACACTCTACTTCCTGCCCTTGGTCATCCCTGGAGAGTGAGAAGAAGAAGAGACCTCTGAGGAGGAGCAGGAGGAGAAGCAGGTGCCTGCAGAATTCCCAGCCCTGAACAAGCTCCTGCAGGGGTGGTCAAAATAATAAATGAAAGAGAGTTTAGTATTTGGACTTTGTAATATCTGAAAAAGACCAGAATATTGCAAGGAGTCTTCAGGAAGGAATTGAAAAAGAGTTTCACACAAAATAGATAAAAAATAAAGCTGTTTCTATTTGCACTCTACCTAATTCAGTCATCAGAAACAGAACAAAAAGTGACCTACACAGCTGGCTGACATCTTGGGTGGGCTCTCCTCTGCCCCCACAGAGGACCTACACTTGGTGGAGCTGCACACTTAGCTTAATGCTCTGCAGTTACCATCTTGAAATCCTGAATACTTTTTAATAAGAGAGTCCACATTTACATTTTAAACTGGGCCTTGCAAATTACTCAGCCAATTCTGGTTCCATGTAGAAGAAGGACTTAGCCATTTTTATCTATGTGACCCCAACAGGTAGAATGAGGTCAATCAGCACAAGGTAGGAAGAAATAAATTTTAATTTTTAATTTAATAAATATTAATAAGAGATTTTCAAAAATTCATGGCTGCCTAAATTGAAGCAGGCAGAATAAAGAGGTAGAGCTTCTGATCACCAGAATCCTCACAGCAGATGTGGGTCAGCTGTTTGGCAGGAATATTAGAGATATAATTCAAGCTTTGCACTCTCAAGGGCCTCCAAAGTCCCTGGGAACCCTGGGATCATCTAATTCTTGGATTAATGAATTTCTTTCAAGATGTCTATACTACCAATTTAACCAGGAAATCAACTCACTGGTACTATGATCTGGTAAGAGCAATTTCAAGTCCAGAGTACTGTCCCGGTATGGTCAGAGTTTCACCAACTCCCCAGGTTTCTGTCCAGATCATGAGCTGTTGTTTTCCTTGATGAGAACATTATTGCCATTACTCACTGTATTTTTCTTGATCATTGTAAGTTGGATCTTATTATGGCTGGCACAATGCAACTTCTTGTTTCTAAGAAAAAGGCTTTAAAAAGTCCTCAGAATTGTCTTAGGCTTAAAACCACTTTCATTAATCATCATTTTGACAATGAAGCATAAATAGATCTGACAAATACTGATTAAATTTACCATTAAAGATCTTTGTGTGTGTGTTGGTTATCGTTGTCATTGTCATTATTATTAGTCAGGGAGATGGTTCTAGGAGAAAAAAAGAAAGTCAACTAGTTTTCTGAGATCCCCTCATATGAGCTCTTAGAGTGAATTTATATTTTCTTCTTACACTATTAGACTCTGGAATCCCAAGGATTAAAGTTCCATGATAAAGATCCACCTTTGATGACTACTCAGATTCAGGAAGGAACAGGAGACGGGTGTGCTTGATCTTACCCAGTAGACACATTTCCCTGCAGACGCACTCCTCCTACATATTGGAAAATATTGAGTTTCTTTCATGCCATATTTTGGCCTTGACCTTTATAGTATGTAGCCTCCCTACAATGGAGTCTATGTTTCTCCACACCCTCAGAGCAGACCTCCTAATTATAGCCATCCGTTAAATTGTCATGAAGAAATCCTACTCAATCACATCTTTATCAGACTCTGGCTGCCAGTGGGGTCAAGTTAGGCGTCAAGTCTGACCCTCCAGAGCCCCTGTCCTGTGCTGGTCCCACACTCACTGGAGCCTTTGTGAAGAGTAGGCCAGACGGCCACCTGGTTGCCCCCAGCTAGGTCCCCTCTCTCACTTCATTGACAAAGCAGGGCAGAGTCTCAAGATGCCCCAGACAGTGGGGCTAACATAATGTAAGGCCTCTTTTTTTGCTGTTGTCTTTGGGGAATTATATGAGGTTGTCAAAGTCCTTCATTGGAAATGGAGCCTCTACTGAATAAGGAGGAATCTGATTTTAGGGGTAAAAAAAACTTCCTCAGTTTGGACTTGCCTTTCAGAAATTGTAGAATCAGAGAATTTATCACTGCAAAGGCATTTAGTGATCATCTGTCTAACCCTTTATTTTACAAATCAATGCAAGTGTGGTCAAGGGACTTGGGTTTTACTTTTATTGCTGAGTCTGGTTTTCTTGAGTTTCAGGTGAGTGATATTTTAAAGGGTGCTCTGTAAGAATGAGGATAATCCATGGTCATTCAGCTGTGGCTGTGTATTATTCTCTAGTTGGTTTTGTCTCCCATATGAGATCATTAAATTTCTCAAGGATAGAGGTTATTTCTTCTCTATTCCCCATGTTGTCAAGCATAGGAAAAACTTTAAAGTATTGTTCAGAGTTGGTACATATTCTTTACTCATTATTCTATGTTTAAATGAATGTGTGTGTTTCTCTATATTTGCTTCTCCTCAGATAGATTATAAAAACTATGTGTAAATTAAAATAGACCCACCAAATTTGATTGCTAGTCCTATAACTCCATTTAAAACATGAGCATACTGAGATCCAGAGAAATGAGGTTACAAAATTGCTCAAGCAGTGTATAAACTCCGATTCCCTTCTTGCCTGTGCAGTGATCTTCCCACAGCACCAAGCCCATCCTTGTTATAACATGAGAGTAGATAAATGTTCAAAGGTGCAAAAGCAGAAAGACTTCGGAAAAGTGGCCTGAATCAACCCCTAACTGATGACATTATGATTGTTGCTATTAGACTTCAGGAAGACAAACACTGTTAACAGTTTCATGTGTATCTTTCAGCAAACAAAAACGGAAAATAAGTCTCTGGCACACACACAGAGCATGAGTGCAATTTTACTTACACAAGAGCTCTGAACTTCGCTATTTTTCAACAATACTCCTTAGAGATCTTGCTATATCAGTGCACACAGATCTACTGCTTTGTTAAGGGCACTTATGGTTGGATATACCACAACCTGTTTAACCAGTCCCCTACTGATGAACAGCAGTTAGGGTGATTCCAGATTTATGCTAGGAACTGTGTATTTTTAACAACCTCCCTTGGGGAAGTTGTAAATCACTAGCTTCACATGAAACCAGTATTTTAAAATCACCAATAGTGTTATACCCTTATTTTTTACAGATGATAAAAATTAAAATCCAAAGAATTTTGGAAACCTCAACTATCAGTGGCAAAACCATAACTAGAACCTGGTTTTCCTGAGCTTCATCCACTATTCATTCCTCTGCCCTTGGCCATTGAGGGACATAGAACATACTTGCTGTGGCTGTTGGAGGAAAGGCCAATAGGTACCACCAACCTCGTCTCAAGGGACCATTCTCTCTCTGTCTGCAACTCTTAAGCCCCAATAGAGTCGTTATTAAAAGAACTGATTCATCAAAAGATTCTCATCATGGTTTGCATTTTACTAGCCCCCAAATCATTGAGTTAAACTTCCCATTTTAGTAGATGAACCAAATCACCTTGAATGAAGATGTAATTCAATAAAAACTTAATCCTCTTATAAAATTGAATATCCTCTGGCTCTCCAGTGAACCCCAAAACTTATTAGGTTTCTTCAGCAGATGATGTGATAGGGGCTGTTTTACCTACTTAACCCCATTATGCCTTTAAAAATATATAATTATTTAAATGTTTGCATTTCTTTATCCTGCACATGGACAAAACAGCAAGAATGGTGTTTCCGGGAAAGCGGGAACTGGAGGAGAAGGTTATTTAATGGGGAATGGATGATCAATGGGACAAAAAGAAGGTCACCTAGCCCAGCCCCTTGGGCCAGGAGACACATATATTCCTCAAAGGGAAATAGGATCCTGGCTCATTCTTTTGTGGCACCAAAGCATCAAGGAAGAATGATGCTCATGGGCCTAGGCTGACCTCCTTCTCATTCTCCTTCTCTTGCTTTTTTGGGTAGTATTAGGGATTAGATTCAAGATCTCTCATGTGATAGGCAAGTTCTCTACCTCTGAAAAAGCCTTTTTTTTTTAAGTTTTATTTTGAGCAGGTTCTTGCTACGTTACCCAGGCTGGCTTTGACCTTGGCCCTGAGCAATTTAGCAAGACCTTGTTTCAAAATAAATAATTAAAATGGACTGGGAATATGGCTCAGTGGTTAAGAGCCTCTGGGTTCAATCCTTGACATTAAAAAAAAGAAGAAGAAGAAGAAAAAGAAAAAAACTAAACAAAAGAAAACAGAAGAAAAAAACTAAACCTCCTGCCTCAACTTCCCAAGTAGCTGAGATTACAGATATATACCACTATGCCTTGCCTAAACAGCTGCTTGATGTTAATGCTAACCTTATCCTTGTGGTTCTTCCTGTCCTGGTTTCTCATTTTTAGCCATACCAAACCATCTACTTAGGCACATCCTCTATATTTCTCCCCTTCCCTGAGCAGGTTCTATCTAATCTTTAATGTGTTATGATGGTTTGGGTTTTTGTTTGGTGGTGTTGTTTATTTGTTTGGGTTTTTGTTGTTGTTTGTTTTTTAAAATTTTGTAGTCTTTTAAATTATCTTTTCAATCTGCTGTTATCAAATTTAGTTACTCCTTTCTTATAAGTGAACATTATGGCTGTTTTCTCTTTCTGATTTAAAGACCAGGAATCCCACTGTATCCTGTAATTGACTATGTTAACATTCAGATTTAAAGAAAAAAAAATCACTGAGAATAAATACTAAATTTTGTTCAGTTCAAATACTTGCCTGCTATAAATGCTCTGTGGCCTTCTCCAGATTATTCTTCTGGACTTGGAAATAGAAATTTCCATTTTAATAAAATGACTTAAACCACACTCAAATTTTTGGAAATAATTATCCCATAACTCATTAGGATTTCTCTGCTTGCTTCTGTGGCTTTCTATTAAACCAAAAAAATCCCACTCCCACTAATCTTTAAGCATGTTCAGGCTTAAAGATTTACCGTTTCAAATTTCTTAGCATTCATCTCTGCCTCTAAGTATATTTTGAGAATCTGTGAAAAAAACACAATATTCCATTGCTTTGCAGTTTCATTTAAACACTTTATCTAACTTCTTCCAGTTAAAGCTGTGACTTCCTGGTAATTTAAGCTCAAGAAAAGCATTAATTCTTCCCTACATTTTTTGCTTCTAGAACAGAAATCAGCAAACTTTTTCTGTTAAGAGCCAGATAGTAAATATTTTAGGTTTTGTGGACCACCTAACTATGTAACAACTTCTCAACACTGGGTAGTGTGAAAGCCAGTCTAGAAAATACATAAACAAATGGACATTATTGTGTTCCAATAAAACTTTATTTATAAAAACAAGCAGCAATCCCAGTAGCTTGGGAAGTTGAAGTAGGAGGATCACAAGTTCAAAGGCAGCCTCAGCAACTTGGTGAGGCCCTGAGCAATTTAGCAAGACCCTGTTTCAAAATAAATAATTAAAATGGACTGGGAATATGGCTTAGTGGTTAAGAGCCTTTGGGTTCAATCCTTGGCATTAAAAAAAAAAGAAGAAAAAGAAAAAGAAAAAATTAAACAAGCAGTGAGCTATAGTATATCTATCCCTATTCTATATGATAATGATTAAGAGGAGGAGGGTGTTTATGAACAACTATAACTAACATTGTTTGCTTTCTCTGTGAAAAGTACAATGCTAGGGATTCCGTGAGTGTTGTCTCATTTAATCTCCCAAATTCCACAGGTTAGTTATAGTTATTACATTTTATATTTGAAGAAACTAAGCTTTAAAAAAGCTAAAATGTTTTCCCAAACTCAAATATTTGAACATTTAAATGATAGAGCTAGAAACTCAGATTTGACACTGAGGCTCATGCTTTGCATCACCATACTATGCCATAAAATGTATACATCCCCTGTTAAAAGCCTTTGAGACAACTTCTCTTAGAAACTATTTTAAGCACAATCAGAAAACTTAGTAAAGTCACAGAATTCAAATTTGATAGGAAAGTTGGACATAATTTTAATTTGCCTGATCAAGTGTTCTTTTAGCCATTGAAATATTTAGTTGAACAAGCATTTATTATGTCACTATGTGAGCCCGCACCACAACAATGATTTGAGGAATAGGAAAATTATAGAATGTAGTTGCCTTAGCTCAACACACTCAGAGCCTTTGAGGGGAACCTTTCCTCACATTTTTTCCAATACTTCTGTCTTGGTTTGAGAAAGAAGACCCACAGCTGGCATTTCTTAAGGAAGGCAACCAAAATTTATTTGCAATTGTCCATAACCACAAATGTCTTTCTCTTCCAGCCTCGTATGATTAATGTTTCCATGTAGTTTTTTGTTGTCGTTGTTGTAGTTGTTGTTCCTTTTATTATAGTGATATAAGCAGTTGGTAGAGAATTTCAAGAAATTTTACTGAAGTCTTTTCCCAAGAAGCCTCAAGTCTTCTCAGGCTTACCCAGGACATCTTACCTGAGGTGTTTACACTAAATATCCCACTCAAGCAAGTATCCCAAACTCTACCCAGTGTCCACAATTGTCTTAAGAATGTAGCTGTCCTCCTAACTCCTGTCACACAGCCACAGGGGTGCTCTGTGTCCTGAGGGGATGGGTTAGAAAGGTAGGACACAGTTGTAGCAAACACATTTACTTAAGCAGTACAGAATCACATAAAGGAAAAGTGAAAGTTTCTTTTCTCATAAAGCTAACAATTCATAATAGTTCATAACTCTAACCGTTCTAGGTTTTCTCTACTGTCATACATAAAATTTCTTCTCATTATCCCCTTTTTACAGTTAATGAAATGCCTTTGTAATGTCTTTCCCCTCTAAGAATATTTGTTTAATTATTATGATGCCTTGTTTGCACCAAGTCCAAGTGGAAACCAGCCTATGGCAGTGGAATTTGGTGTTAGCTTTTCTCCAAGGTCAAACCTCACACAGCTGTTCATGCTGAGCCATCTCCAGCTCCCAGCAGCTGCCCAACGTTTATGTTATGTTAGAGATGTTCTCTAGTTGCACAGCCCAGAGAGCTTGCTGTTCAGCCAAAAGAAATCCTCAGGGAAGAGAGTCAGAGTGAATGGCTGCATGTCACACGCATGCAGGGTTACTGGACACTCTCCTTTTCCCGTACAGAGGCTAATGGAAACCAGTGCAATTCACAATCAAAACCAAAGTTTTTGGGGACCCCCTGAGTCCCTGCTTTCTCAACATACAAAGAGTTACCCTGAAAACCCAGAAATATGCTAAGGACTTTTCTCTGTGATTACTAAACTAGGAAAACAAGGGAACAATTTGCATAATAGCAGTGGTTTGGAAAAGCATGGGAGTCACTTCTGCATTTTTATGGTCCTGAGATTCTTTTTAAATGGAAGAAGTTTGACAAGGAAAAGGAGAAAATGGAAATGGGAAGGGAGCAGAGATAAGGTTCTACATATACACTGTTGAGTTCTGTTTGGCAAAGCACCACATCTACACTCATGAGGCTGCAGCACGACTGCCATGCTGTGAATATCTTTGACCCTATCCAACAGAAATCAGCATCCTGTAACCATAGGAATACCACTAGGCAGGTCCCAGACAGCCTTGACCAATGACAGTCCACCGCTATTCTAGCTGCAGTATAGTACTTCTACAGACAAACAGGAATTCACTATACCCAGAAAGTGTGCAGCTTAGACAGAGAGTTAGAAAAGAAATTAATGCTCCTCACAAAAACCCTTCACAATTACTCAATCCTCTGGATTCCTAGCCTTTCTGTGGGCAGCTTGTGGGAGGTTATAATTTTCTATGAGGAAATGAGGAAAAAAAGTTATAAGACATGGAGAAAACAAACCAAAAAATGCATAAGAAAGTCCTTCTCTATTACTAATTACTTTAAAGTAGTTTGAAGTCCCCAAACAAAAGACATCCACTGGAAGAATGGATTTTAAATAACAGGATCTAACTACATGCTGCCTACTAGAGACTCACATTAGATCTAAGGATACATAGGTTGAAAGCAAAGAGATGGTAAAGGATATCCACACAAACAGTAACCAAAAGGAAGCCAGGCTTGCTATACTAATACCAAACAAAATATACTTTTAAAAAAGTAAGAGATAAAAGACATTATATATTAACAAAAGAATCAATCTGCCAAGAAGATAAAACAAGCATAAACATACATGTACCAGGTTTTAGAGCTCCAAAATGCATGAAGCAAATATTGACAGACTTGAAGACAGAAATAGTTCTACAATATAATGAAAGCTTTTGGTACTATACTTGAACAATTGATAAAACAACTAAACAGAAGATCAGGTAGGAAATAGAGGACTTGAACAACACTACAAATCCATTGGACCTAATAGATATATAGAGAACACTGTGTCCAACAACAGCAGAATACTCATTTTATGAAGTGCACGTGGAACATTCATAGACTCATGTTAGGCCTAAAAACAAGTCTTAATAAATTTAATGAGACCGATATCATTTAAAGTATCTTTTCTAACTATAGAGAAATAAAACTAGAAATCAGTATCAGAAGAAAATTGAAAAATCCATGAATATGTGGAAATTAAATAACATACTCTTCATCAATGAGTCAAAGAAGGAATCTCAAGAGAAATTATAAAACACATTGACAAAAATGAAAATACAACATTCCAAAATTCATGGGATGCAGTAAAAGAAATGCTAACAGGGAAATTTATAGTTGTAAGCATTTATATTTTTAAAGAGATCTCAAATCAACAAAAAACACTTTATACCTTAATTGACGAGAAAAAGAAAAATGATAACGACTGATAATTTTCCAAGGTTTTAAAGAGAATATGCTTCCTTCATGGTATGACACACTCTGGCTTCAACAATTCAACATCTGTAGCTCCAAACTTTGTTTAGGCCACACTTACAACTACTGGCAGGATATTTTCACATGAATGTCATGTTCTACGTGCCCCAAACAGGATTCCTCACCTTCGCCCACAAAACTTGTTTTGCCTTTTATGGTTCAAATCCCGAGACGCAAAAACTTTTCTACTCCTTTCTCTGCTTCTCCATCCTGCTCCATCCCATCCAGACCCCTACCAACTGAGGACAGTGCCTCTAATGGGTCTCCATTCAGCCCTTACACCTTCTCACTGAATAGTGACATAGCTTGTTACAGAGTTGCCTTCTTCCTGTTTCTTTCCCATGAGAGCAGTAAGTGTTAAGAGCATGGGTTCTGGGGCCAAGAATGGAGTCCTAAATACTGGTTCTATTGATTGCTGGCTGTTTGGACTTGGGTAGTTCCCCTAGCCTACCTATTCCTCATTTTATTCATCCATAACATAGGCTATAATTGTCCCGACATCATGGACTGAAATGACAGTGAAATGAATTAACCCATGTTAATCAATTAGAATAGTTGCTTGAATAGAGCAGGTATTAAATACAGCTTGACTGTTGTTATTACATTGTGGTCGAAGTTATCTTTCTATACCATAATTCTGATAAAGCCATTCCATGGTCAAAAATAGTAGTTCCCATTGCACACACAGTAGTCTTCATTCTTTCAAATTTAAGTCTATCTTTCTGGACTTAATTCTCACTACGTTCTTTCCAGGGACTATATGATCTGTCCACATGGGTCTGTTGGATGTTCATAAAATATGTTCTGCACATGTCCATCTCATGAACATAAACCTACTCAGGTGGTTCTCTTTGCTTGGATGCTTTTCCCATCACCATCTGTCAAGTCCAAACTGTATTTCAAAGTTCAGGTCAAATGTTACTCATTCTGCCCCAGGCAGCCTTCCCAGATTACACTGGTCATGGGTCATTTTTCACTCCCCTATATGCTTTGTTGCTGTTTTAGCAATTGTCACAATCTTCTCTGTTAGGCAGTCAGCTATGCATAGTAATTCTGTGTCTACAACCAACCTTTTTTCAATGCTTCTTTATTACCCCAAGACCCACAGTGTCTAGCACAGTTACACCTCACTATCCACACATTTATCATTCAATGACTCTGAATGCTGAATCTGTATCGACTTATTTCGTATTTCCTTAAGTCTGTGCTCATCACCTATGGATTGAGAGAGAGGAGAGAGTGTCAGGGTTGACAATGAAATCCTTCATAAAATGTCAAAGGACTTTCCCCTTTTTCTATTACACCTAATACACCTCAAGAGGAATCGTTTGAAATGCTACTGTAGGACTTTGATATTTATCATTACATCTGGCCCTATGCATTGATTATCTCTATTTGGTCTTCAACAGTGCAGAGTGACTAAATGAGCTGATAAAGATAGTGAGCAAGTATGTCGCTGCTGCTAGTTTTGCAAAGTTACTCTCCAGTTTGCATTAACCTAGTGCTTACAGCAAAAAATAGATCTTCCTCATTACTTTCTCACACAACCAGGTGGAGTTTACTGGTTCATTCTAAATTCAAAAAGAATGGGCAGTGTGGAAACTTTTTTGCTGTCCTTTTCACCTTAATTCAAACTTTTATTGAGCACCTTCATGAGTCAGACCTCCTCCAAGGTTTTGGAAATACCGAGATGAATGTTGATTTCCTGCCCTCAAGGAGATCTCCATTTTATAACAGGGAAGTAGGACTATAGAAACAAACAGCCAACCAGGAATGAGTCTGAGAATAGAGACACAGTAATATGCTGCAGAGACACACTGAAGACACTGGAGGACTGTTCTTGAGGTCAAGGCTGTTGATTAGAGATGGTCTTAGAATAGGTGGTATTTGAGCTAAGCAATGAAGAATTGGTTGGAGTTAAGTGGACTGAAGGGACCAAAGGGATGGTACATGAAGGGAAGGACAGAGCAATGCAAGGGTTTGAACCTGTGTAAAGGAATTCTGTGACTCATGCTATTATAACAACTTCAAACACATTATTACTACAACAGCCCTGTGAAGTCCAAAATAGGATGATCACCATTTTACAGAGGAAAGGCTGGAGGACCAAAGAGATTAAATACTTTGTCCAAGGTGATGTTTGCAGAAAAATTATTCACCAAGTTTCCATCTAATAGGAAGGGTATGGATATCTACTCCCAATTCCATGCTCGAAGCAAAAAAGAAATATTTTGACATGCAAATCAAGCCATTCTGCAGAAACATTGCAAGTCCCTTCATGAACCAAAACAAGACTCAAGCTTGAAATTACAAGGTGTCTTCCACTGCCACACATGCCTTGATAAGACAGGATATGTAATTTCTAAGGGAGAAAGAGACACTTAAAAGCAAAGCTACAAAGCATTTTAAGACAACAAATCATTCATTTTAAAAAAAGGAACACTTACGAGTTAAGTGTAAATGAATCAGAATCATATGGATTCAATCCACTTTAAAAGACACAGTGGAGTTCCAAGTGAAGGGCAAAACCCTTGGAGGAGATCACATTTGGGGATTTTTCCAAACCCAAGGCCATTAGTAATGGCCAGGCTCAGAGCTGGGCTAGTTTATGGATCTCCAAAAAAACTAGCAGGATGAGACTCTCAGGGAAGGATAAGGGTTACTCTATCCCAAATCCTCGAGCTCAGCCTTGGAAGTGTTCCAGGCAACATGCCTCCCAGAGACACTGCAGCTCCTACAGGAACCTTTTCTGAACATCTCATTCTGGTCATAGCCTGGGATACCAAGTCCAGTCAGTACTTTTTCCTCAGAAACTCAACTTCCACAACTCCAAAATGATGTAGGGGTTGAACGGCTATCCTTAATCTTTCCCAAAGATCTTTTCCCTTTGGGTTAAACCTTTGACTGTGAACAATGTCCAGGCTAGGCTTTCTATCAACTGATCTGGATCACTGGGCTCATGGTCATTACGCTTGGAAGATGAAATAGTGACCACACTCCTCTTTGGAAACATCAGATGGGAAACGAATGTGCACACAATATTGAAAATGTTCAACAAAGCACTGCTTGCAAAAGAGAAAGATCCAGCACCAGTCTGGTTGAGTTACATCAACCATGAAAATAAACACAGGCCAGCAGAATTAGAGCCCAGAGAGATGGGACCGGCTTAATGGAAACCAGGCAAGAAGCAGGTGTGTTTCCCTGGGTATAATCACCTTAATGCTGCCCTATGCTCTGCGGCTTCTGAGGGGTCCAAGGTGCTACCCTGGGGTGAGTGGTGAACCCTGAGACATCTAGCCAGTTTAGAACCCCACTCAGTGTTTGCTTGGCCTCTGTTTCTTTATCCACCCAGTGCCCTCTTTCAGATAAAAACCCAAGCTTGCTCTGTGTTTCTGATTTTTCTCTCTCAAGTGGAGTTGTTATGGATACAGGTCTTTCTCATCCTCCACTGATGGAATCATGTTTCGGGGGTGGGGGAAGCCTAAGAAAAATGAGCAAGTGGAACAATATTCTCCCCAAATGCTGCCTTAAATTGAAATCATCTGTTCTAAGAGCTCAGCCTCCCTGTCCCCAGCCACACCCAGGCAGCTGTGAAGGTGGGCGGGACCGCTGGGCCCCCCTCACGGAGAGGGTGGAATCTCCATTGCTTACAGTAAGGTGATACACTGAGAAGAAATTCAGTCTGAGCTCCCTTTTCTTTTCTTTTTTATGCTTCTCAATTGTTTTAATTATGCACATTCATAGGCTACAGTATGATAATTTGATACACATATACAATGTGTAATAATGATCAAATCAGGGCAGTTAATATTTTCATCTCCTTAAACATTTTTTAAAACTTTTGATTCATGTGTAATAATTGTACTGATTTATGAGGTACAATGTGATACTTTTCTCAGGTCCCCCCTGCAATTCTGTCATCAGCCTTCACACTCCCTGTGAGTCTCTCTGGAAACCATATCTCAGCCTCTGGGTTGCCTCCCCAGTGCCTCAGAGATAAAAGGGGGAGTTCTGGGGACTGGCTGGGGACCTGGGTCTCCCAAGCACTTTCTGTGTCCCTGGAAATCCCCCTGGTCACCCCTTCCCCAAGACAGATCTTTCTCTCCCTTGCAGATGTCTAAAGTTAGAGTTTTGCTTCTATAGCTTGAGTCTTTGATAGTTAAGACAAATAACCCAGGTGAAGAAACAATATGAACAATTCAATATGAAGAATGAATGGATGGAGCAAAGGGAGGCAGGTGTGGTAAAAGAGTGTCCAGAGGTGATGTTGCATGTGGAATAGAGGCAGGTAGGAATGGTAGGCAGAGGCTAGAGACGAATTAACAGGACCCTCATTCAGGAACTGTATCAGAAGGGGCTCTGGAGACCTTGTGGTGCACACAGAAGGTAGGCATCATCAGTGACTAGACAAGGCAAATGTGCTGAGTGGCCACTGTGCCAGGCATGGCCCTCAATACCACAAATACAGCATGGGGAAATCAGGGTTAGGGACAGGGGCACAGACATTGTCCAGAGTAGTTCAGGAATGGTGTGGAGCACCAGAACCCAGAAACCAAAGATATTGCCATTATCCCCCTTGCCTGAACCCCATTGCTGGAGTCCAGAGCTCCAGAGCCCCCTCCAGCTCCAGGTCCTCATTGAGCTCACTTTGCCTTATATGGAGGAGCCATGCTGTTCTAGGAATTGCTTCAGATGCAATTCCTTGCAATTCCTCTTGGTCTGCAGAGCCTCTCAGGGGCTGCCTGGGGTGAAGGGTCAAGCCGATCTCAGCCTTCCTTAGCTCTGCCTCAATTTCCACATCTGCCACCTCTGTGCCAAAAGTTCCACTGCACAGAACGCTGGGAGCACAAGTCCAGGAAAGCTCACTGTTGGGGCAGTGTTGTGCAGGCAGATGCCCTGCACTTAGGTTAAGTCTGGCCTAGCCTCCTGGGGGTGGTGCTTCTAGGATCCAGTTACCTCTTTCCCCAGCACCCCAGTTTTCAAATCCACAGTGTCAACTGGGTGCTTTTGGAGTTAGCACACTGTTGGCAGAGGTTCTCGGCCAATCTGGGGATGGATGGATAGAAAAGGTGACTAGGAAAGGGATAAAGAAAAACAATGAACTGAGGGTGCAAAGGAGGGGACAGGATTTGGTGGTGGGCTTCTTGCCCAGCTTAATTGTTTTCATACTCAAAATGATTCCTAACAGCTGGGCCGGTGATCATCCTGCTCAGATTCCACAGGCAGCCTGGGAAGCCAAGGGACTTGGCAGAGGAGCTGGGAGACCAGTGCCTGCACCACAAATGAGCTCAGTGCAGGGAAGGAAGGGATGAGGGGGTCCAGCCTGGTCCACTCTCCTGCCTCCCTATGGTGGGTGCTTGGAGCCCAAGCTGAGTACAGGCTTTTTTGCCAAGGTGTCCTCCCCTCCATCCACTTGATGACCAGGGTGTTCACCTTTAGGCCCTTCCTCAGACACCTGACCTGTGTTATAGCCTGTGATTTCCTGTTGTCCATGGCTTGCTTTCTCAGGCAGCTGAGGCAGAGGACCAGCAAGGCCAAGGGTTAGATACAAATTTCTGAGGAAATAAAGGAGCAGTACTCTGGTCTGTGGCTGTGCTGATCCTGGCAAACCATGCGATGCATGCTGACCTGTATGTAGTCACAAGAGGACCAGGTGACTAGCATGGGGCTGACCAATGTAACCTAGCACTGTCCCAGGAGCTAAAGCTCCACCAACCTCAAAGAACTGCAGGTTTCAGCCCTCAGCAGTCAACTTGCATGAAGAACATGGCGGTGGTGCACATCTACTCCACACCTGCTGCCTCCAGCTGCGAGAGCTTTCAATATATGGGCTAGTTTCTTCTGAGCTACTTTGGTGACATGATTTAAATAAATATAAAGCTCCCTGAATGTAAAAGAAGTGACAAAGAGAAGGACAAAGTTAAGTACTGGCAATAAAGGGCCCAAAAAGTAAATTTAGCTACCATGCAATATAAATTCATGCGAATTTTAGTCATTCCTCCATCCAATACCTGTTGCCTAACAAATGTGCCAAATACTGGCATATGCTTATCATCTCATTTACTCCTTGCAACAATTTTATAAGGAAGGTACTATTGTTATCCCCACTAAGGAAGGAAGCACGCTGAGGCACAGAGAAAGTAACTGGCTTGCCCAAGTCACAAAGCTAAATCACAGAGCAAGGACTGAAATCGGTGCTTTTGACCATCATGCCAGTCAGGAAACTATTTGCAAACTACTATGCTGGATGATATGAGAAAATGCAAATAAATATATGACATTGTCTCTGCCCTTGGGAAGTATACCATCTCTAAGGCTTAAGTCTCTCATGACTGGCCTGAACAATTTAGTTTCTGTGTATGCCTTTGAATCTGAATTTCAGTGTTGTCTTTGAGCTCCAGCAGGTGAAAGAACTATAGGTACCAAGGCAGTACTGGTTTATACTATTCAGCCTCACACTTTATCTGTTTACTCTTATGACCAGAGGCTGACATGCATCCCATGAGATAGCCCTTTCTCCTTGTCCTGCACATGAATGCCTACTGAATTCATACCTTACAGGCTACTGAAATCATACCTTACAGGCCTCAACCTATTTTTTGAGACAGGCCAAACATAGCTTCTTCCTTTCCTGACCAATACCCTGAAGTAACAGAAAGGATTAAGCCAAGCTTGCCAAGCTTCATGACAAAGACTTTGTGTGGAGGCCAGAGGCCACAGCTGAATTGGGCCAACTGCCTGGCCCCCAACCCCCAGCCAACTGTGGACCAGGTCAAATAGCAGAGCAATGGGACACACCGCACCACTGGAGCCCACTTGGCCCAGTCTCATTGACAAGGTCACTCCTGGCCTCCTCCGTTCACTTGCAAATAGGTCATTTGGCATTTTAGAGACTTTCTGTCCACACCCATCTGTGGGTTTGGGGATGGTGCTTAGCATTTGGTCTAGAACTTAATAGCTCTGGGACCCAAGATCTCGGTTGTTAAGGTTCCAATCAAATTGCATCAAGCAGGGTGAAAAGAAGCCTGATGTCAGGGTAATGGAGACACACAATGAAGGCTCAGGAGGGGTAGGATTCCTTCTGGAGCATTCTTGCAGCCTGCCAGCAAAGGATATTAGACATCATCACAGGAGGTTGACCAGCTGTGGGATCTCCTTACTTAGGGGAATATTAACACATTTGGAGCAACAGTTGGAGAAGATGATCTATCAATCCCACTGCTCCCTTTTGGCTCTAGAGTCCCCAAGACCCTTGAAAAAGGGACTGTATCTCTGAGTCTCTTCTTTGCCTTTGCTGTGGTGGCTAGAGATAGTAGAGCATGAGGCTCTTCCCTGCATCCTATAACACTATCAGAACTCTGAGACAGAGAGAAAATGCTGCTAGGAAAAAATGCAGTGTTTTTTTGTTTGTTTGTTTGTTTGTTTTTTGGTTTGGGGTTTTTTTGTTTTTGTTTTTGTTTGGGGGTTTTTGTTTTGTTTTTGCAGTTTAGTGCATGATGTGCATGAGGAGGGCATGACAATCAAGGAGGGCAAGTCAAAGGGGCTCATAAGGACAATCTCTTTCCTGAAATGGAGCTTGGTTTTGTAAACTTGCAAGGGGTTCAAGGCTATTTCAGGAGGAATACCAAGGCAAGTGCTAAGGCAACCACCTTCAGCTTTGAGCTTCCAGCGTAGAGCATTAACACCTCCCTGATCCCACCCCCTCCTTTTCCTGCAGTTTTTCCCTCTCATCATCAGCAAAGTCCTAGCAGCTGGGGAGCTGGTGACAGCAAATTCCAGGAGGTGGCAGCCGTGTGTAGTCTGTGAGGCAGAGATGGCTCTTCCCCAACCTGGAGATAAGCACCTCACCTAAAACATTGCTGGCTACAACTAGCAGGGTTTCCCACGTCACCACCTATCCCTCTGGCTCCACGGGACGGTCAAGAATCATAAGCCATAGCTAACCCGAAACACCCAAAGAGAGGCTCCAAGGTTGAGGTCTGAAGTGGACATAAATAATATCAGTTAACTTTCAGAAAAGCAGGCAGGATGCAGGAGCTCTGGTATGTCAGGCCCACTGTCATCCTAGGCATCTCCAGATTCACTCCAGAGAGAACCAAAAAGGCAGCCCCATGTGACAGGAGTAATTTTAGCACCACTTTGATTCATGAGCCTTCCCAGCAAGCAAGGTTATACCATTCTTGTTGCAACACACTCACTGGCATTGAATCCCTGCCTCTGAAAACTATGAAAGGAAAATAAGAATTAACTAAGACTTCAGAGCATCTTCTATAAATGAATACTAAACCAGAGACAAGGATGTTCTGGCTTTCCAGGATCTCAGAAGCATGTGCCATTTCCCTATGGGTGAAATTTCCCTGTTGGCCCAGAGCTTCCAGGGTGAAAAACTTAAAGGGAAAGATGCCCTGGCATGGTTTTATGGAGGCAGTAATGGAGGAAAGGGCTTTGGAAACTTTGCATTCCTCACTGTACAAAAAAAAAAAAAACATATGGAAAGGAACCTCCAAGTTAAAAATAAATGGTTGTAGAATTAAAAATAAAATTGTTCCATGTTTCACAGAATCACAAAATATTCAAATTAGGAGGGACATTGGAAAGCAAGTGGACACAACTGCCACGCAGTACAGCAGTCTCTTCGGTGGAATCATAAGAATGTCTGTGCAGATGCTACCTGTCTACCTCTAGGGGCAGAAAATGTACTACCTCGAGGAGCAGCTCTGGATTTCTGGACAGCTTTATGTTTTGGATCATTTTTCCTTATGTTACACCCAAGTGAATTTTCCTAGAGCTTCCAGGCAGCATTGAAAATGTGTCTTATGGAGCCACAATAAATATGTCTGTTCCCTTTCCCCTACGATCTGCAAGTTTTTGAAGATGGTTGTAGCATATTCTGCCTACCCCATGCCTGCTCTTCTCCAGGCTAGATTTGTTGGTTTGTCAAACAATCTAATTTAATAAGCTGCTAGCTGCCTGGATCTTTTCCATTTAAGGGCAGTTTTGGGCAGAGCTGTAGTGACTGCTGCTCGGCCTTCTCCAGTACAACCCTTATGTGCCTTCCACTGTGACCCATGGTAGTATTGTAGAATAATAAGTACCCCTCCACTGCTCACCCTTGTCCTCAGCCTCCATCAGACAATGGAAGTGGAGTTAAATTCCAGGATTAGATTGACTCACTGTACTTAGAGAGGCAAAGGGGCTGCTGCCAGACTGGAAGCTCCAAGATGAGGAGAAATGTGCCTGTCTTACACACTGCGGTGTCCCCAGTGGCCAGTACATAGCAAATGTTCATAATTATTTCCGAATGAATGAATGAATGATGGAAAGTCAGGATGAAGTATAAAGATAAGATATTTCTATAGATTGAAAAGCATTTCCTCAAATGTGCTAATTTCCCATCTCACATCCCAGAGTCTGTTCAAATCTAATACGCTGAACTCTGAGGTTCAGCTCTGCCTGCAGCTATACACACCACCCTATTTCCATCCTTCATCACTCCATTAAATTACTATTGCTGCTTCTTCCTCCTCCTCCTCACACCCACACCAACCTCTTCTTTCTTCCTTTTCCCCCCCATTCTCTCTCAATTCACAGGCTGCATCTGTAAAAGTCCCAGGATATGCCTTTGGGACACAAATTCCAAAGAAAACCAAGAAAAAGAAAACCTGGTAGAAGATTTTGCTTTTGGGGTAATAGTTGATATTGTTTGACTTTGGACTAATTTCTGGAGAACCCCAAGGAGTACTCATGGTTGTTCCAGCTGCATGGACAGAAATCCCTGCCACGAAGGAGTAAAAGGGGATTCTGGCTGGGCTGAACCCATTTTCACAGAGCTCTCTAGTAATGAGGCCTGGCTCAAAGGCTTCCTGCTCCAGGGCCATATGTTGCTGTATAGCAGAAGATGCAATTGATCTGTAAGTGGGCAGTTTAACTTTTTATTTTTCCTCTCTAGAGTAAGACGAAAAAGGAACTCTGGCAACAAGTGCTATATAAATTCTGTAAGCCTCAGGACTGAGTCTATCTCACACATGGAAAATAACTCCCTTCTCCACCCCCACCTCTAAAGATAAAGGATAATAAAATATTAACAACTGGCTCTGCTATTCTGACAGATAGGAGATGACTTTCTTTAAAAGACCTTTGTGCTCTATTGCTGCCAAAGACACTTAAACTGCAGTCATGAGTGGCTTCTCTGCTTAAAACCCCAGCCAAGTCTGACTTCCCTGGGAGAGGCTCCATCAGTCACGTGCTCTTGGTGGGCAGCAGCTATCTGGGTGTAGGAGTGGAAGACAACGTACACACCCTGAACCTTCTTGCATTTTCTCACATATGAACTTTTGGGGGACACCTCACATCCAAACCATAACAGAGAGCAAGTGCCAAGGACAGTGAGAATGGCACTGTTGGAAGACTATATGGGAAACCTCAATGCTCAGCCCACACTTGCTCAGCCTCAGCTTTGAGTCCATCCTTAGCCAGACATTTCTCCCTCACACCAACAGCCCCAATCTCAAATGCATCTTCTTACATGGCTGCCAATCATGCCAATGTCAGGGAAGCTCTCTCAGCCCATGTACAGGAGTAATTTGAGAGTTAAGGGGAGTTCATTCTTCCAGAAACAACCCTCAGCCAGAAGATAATGGGAATCAATAGGCAATAACAGGGAGATGGTGATGAGAAGTCTTCTACATACTCCAAAAGATCCTAGGTGGATCCTAGGTGCCTAAAGCAATGACCTTAATTATATACCCCATCCTGACATTTCCTCTTCTCCCACTCTACCTGTCCTTAATTTCTAATTCTGGGATTATTCTTCAGCAAATGATGAGCAGAGGTCCTCACAGGCTCTGCTTTTTGAATGTGTCCAAGGTGAGATAGAGGCAAATATATATAGTTGTCTAGGTAAGAAATGATAGGGAATTGGACAAGAGCAGTAGCCATAGCAACGGCAGATTGGAAAGTTATTTTAGAAAGAGTCTGCTGCAACCGCATTCTCCAACACCATTCTCTTTCTTTTTTCTCTTTTATATGCACTGCAATCTAGTACATGTTTATAGGGCATGGCAAGCCCAGAATGAAGGAGGTACAGTCATGTGCTATGATCCTGTTTTACAGCTGTGCAAATGGCCACCATATATGGATGTAGAACTCAACAGCCACTGCAAAGTTAATCTTACAGGAGATGAAGGTATTTCCAGGCAATCCTAAATTTAACTGAATTTATAATGGCGTCTTTGGAAGATATCCCTGACATTAGTGTGCCCTTCAAACAAGATCACATAGCCAGGACCATTGTAGTAGAAATGGAAGTATCTGAAATAATCAGAGGAGGAAAAGATATAATGGGGACTCCCCTTTACAGAGCCATGTGCATTTATGTCCCACATCAGTCTTGTCAAGTAGAAGTTGTACCTCTACCTAACAGACTTAGGGAGGCATCATAATCTTTTCAGGGTCACTTGAATAGTAGGTGATATAGCAAACATGCTGGGTTAGTCAGCTCTTCATTGCTGTGACCAAAAGATCCAACAAGAACCAGTTAGAGGAGGAAAAGTTTATTTTGAGTTCATAGTGTCAGAAGTTCAGTTCATGGTCAGTAGACTCCCGAGCTCTGGGTCAGAGGTGAGATAGAACATCATGGCAGAAGGGCATGGAGGAGGAAAGATGCTTAGTTCATGACAGCCAGAAAGCAGAGAGAGAGTTTGAATGCAAGGACCCAGGGATAATCTCCAATGACAAGCCTCCAATTGTATACTTCCTCTAGCCATGCCCCACCTGCCTATGTTACCACCAATTAATCCATTCAAATTATTAAGCCATCAACTGGATTAATCCACTGATTAGGGTACAGTTCTCATAATCTAATTAGTTCACCTGTGAACATAGCTGCATTGTTTCACATATGAGATTTCAAGAGACATCTCATATCCAAACCAAAACACAATCACCCATAGCTTGGTCCAAATGGCTCCAAAGGTCATGCTTTTAACAACTATCTTCTAAAGCCCTTCCATTTTTTCACATAGCTTTATTGACATAAAATTGAAGTAAAATATACATATTTGAAGTACACAATTTGATATATTTTGACATATATGTATCCAATACAATCAATATAAAAAGAATTTCCATTCCTTTTTTTAAAATTTGAAATCATGCAGACTGTGTTTACTGCATTGTTTTATTAGAAATCAATCACCTTAAGATAAATAGAACTCCACTCTCATGTCAACTATTTCAAAATTAAATGGCACACTTATAAATATCTCAGAGGCCAAGGAAGAAAGCACAAGAGAAGTAAATAAAAAGTGCTTTGAACTAAATGATAATAAAAGTAAATAATTAAAATATTAAGGATAATTAA
Source organism: Xerus rutilus (assembly GCA_028644305.1). Classification (NCBI taxonomy): domain Eukaryota; kingdom Metazoa; phylum Chordata; class Mammalia; order Rodentia; family Sciuridae; genus Xerus; species Xerus rutilus. The sequence continues at coordinate 102,164,587 of CM053399.1, read as the reverse complement.
AATATCAGGATCTCTGTAATAAAACAATACTCAGATGAACATTTATAATTTCAAGTACTTGTGTCGGCAAAAGCTAGAATAACAATCAAATTATTTTCAAAGTATGTAGTAGGATGGAAAAAATAAGAATAGGAGCAGAAATATATGAAATAGAGAAGAAATAATATTCCTAAAATTTGATAAAAAACAAGCCTAATCAAGAAAAAAGCATGAACACAAAAATTAGTATCAATGGAAAAGGAGTTATCAAAATAACCCTATAGATGCTAAAATATATTAAGGTAATATTACAATCATATGCCAACATATTTGATAGCTTACATAACAAGGTCTATATTAAAAAAGGATCCATGTGCTTCTAAGAAGAAAATGCATTCAGTCATTGATGGATAAAATATTCCATATATGTCTGTTAAGCCTCAATTATCAATTGTATTTTTTACTTCTACAATTTCATTATTTAGTTTTTGTTTGGAGAATCTATCCAGTGGTGACAAAGGCATGTTGAAGTCACCCAGTATTATTGTGTTGTGGTATATTAGATTCTTGAAATTGAGAGGGTTTATTTGATGTACACAGATGCTCCATTGTTTGAGGCATAAATATTTATGATTGTTATGTCTTATATAATTCCCTTAAGTAGAATGATTTGGCCTTCTTTGTTCCTTGTGATTAACTTTGGCTTGAAGTGCACTTTATCTGATATGAAGATAGAAACCCTTGCTTGTTTCTGTGATCCATGTAAGTAATATGTTTTTTGCCATCCTTTCACTTTCAGTCTGTGGATTTCTTTGTCTAAGAGATGAGTCTCTTGGAGACAGTACATTATTGGGTCTTTTTTAATCCAGTCTTCCAGCTTATGTCTTTTGACTGATGAGTTTAGGCAATTAATGTTCAAGGTTATTATTGAGATATGATTTGTATTCCCAGGCATTTTGGTTTATTTCTAGTTTTTAATTTGAATTAGTTTCTCCTTTGATTGACTATTCATTTAGTGTAATTCCTCCCTTCTCTGTTTTTCACTTCTTTTTTTTTTCTTTTTTCATCTTCATGGAATATTTTGTTGAGAATGTTCTCTACTGCAGGCTTTCTAGTTGCAAATTCTTTTAACTGTTGTTTATCAGGAAAGGTTTTTATTTCATCTTCAAATCTGAAGCTTAATTTTCTTAGCTATAGGATTCTTGGTTGACATGTTTTCTTTCAGAGCTGTTATATGTTATTCTAGGACCTCCTGGCTTTGAGGGTCAGCGTTGAGAAATCAGCTGAGATCCATATTGGTTTCCCCCTATACGTAATCTGACATTTTTCTTTTGCAGTCTTTAAAATTCTATCCTTATTTTGTATGTTAGGTATTTTTATTTTATTTTCCATTTCATTCTTTAGGTTTAGGAAATTTTCTGATATTATTTCATTGAAAAGATTTGGTTTATATCTCTGTGCCTTCATCTATCCTGATAAATCTTAAATTTGGTCTTTTCATGTTATCCCATAGTTCTTGAAAGTTCTGTTCTTGGCTTCTTAACATCTTCTTTCTGTGGTCAACAAAATGGTTTCATAATTTTCCCTGGAAGGCACAATTAGTAAGTAGCAGAATTTGAGTTCCCTGACACAGTTTAGTTAGATGCTGCAGATGAAGAGATTGGGAGAAATACAAAAATGAATCAAGCACAAATTCAGCCCTCAAGTAATTTATTCTCTCATAGATATTAAGTATTTCTACTAATGATAATGAGAAAACAGAAAGTGACAGATGATTAGTGAAAGATTCTGAAAAAGTACTATGGGGTTTCAAATAAGGAGAGAGATGGCACCTGGGAGGGATAGTTCATCAGTTTGTTTTTGCTGCATTAAAAAAAAAAAAACCAACTCCAAAACATGGTAGCTTAAAACAATCCCTGTTGATTATTCTTCCTAATTCTGGGGTAGGAGGGTGGTTTTCCTTGGGGTTGGCTCAGTAGGCCTAGATAATCTAAGATGGTCTCACTCACTTGTCCTGGATGATTGGGACAGATGTGACCTCTCTCTGTTGCATCCAACCCGTACCTCTCCCCAAGAAGTGCAGCCCAGACAACTCTGCAGAAGCAGCAAAGTTTATTGAGGAAATAGGCACACAGGCCAATCGATTGAGGTCAACTCTCCTTTCCTTCAGAGAGTGACCCCGAAGTGAGGGTTTCAGAGGTTATTATAGGGTGGGCTAGCTACATGACTCAGAACAACAGGATTTGGCCGATATTCAATCTATAGTTATTTACAGTTCAACCGTGACAGTGCCTCCTATGTCCCCTTTCAGTTCCTGGAACTTCAGGTAACTGGCCAGGGGGTCTGGCAGCCTGTGGTTTTGCCCCCACCTCCCCATCCGCGAGAAGCAAGCACAGCAAAGCATTAATCACAGAAGCACAAAGAGCAGGTTAGCAGATACATGCAGGCCTGAGCCAGAGTGACTCCATTTTGAGTTTGGATTTTACATCTCCATATGGCCTCTAGAATGTAGTCTAGTCTCATTCACATGGTGGAAGAAGATTTCAATTAGCAAGAAAGAGAGAAAGAGCACACGAGCATATCCTGAGGCACAAACACTTTTCAAACTCCTCAAGCTCCTGCCTGTGTCACATTTACTGATTGATGTCCAATGACCAAAACAAGTCATATGGTCAAATCCAATGTTCAAGGGGTGGAGAAATAGTTTCCACCTTGATGGGAGGAGCTTCAATGCAAAGAGACTTCAGAGAAGGCTTTAAAGGGATAGCCTCTGTTTTCCCCCCAAGTCAGAATCAGAGAACACTACAAAGACAATGGTTCTTAAAGATGGCTAGTACTGGAGTGTATGATAGATTTCCAATATATGTAGAAAACAACCCACAAAGACAAAAGAGGTGAGAGGCCATCCATCAATGACCAGCTTTAGCTTCATTTGGATTAGAGGAAAACTGGAGAAGTATGTTGGAGCTAAGTCATGAGGGGATGGAGTGTCCTCTTAAAAATCCTATAAGGTCCCCAATGGTTACCAAAAGGTTGACCTCCACTTATATAGGCTTGGCTCTTCCAAGAAAGCCTGTTCCACCTGCCAGCTTGGCTACCATGCAGTGTATTCCCCTAGTGTCTACAGTACTCCCACCACTAACTTGACACCACCACTACACTATTCAGTCTATAGACTGCCACTTTATGTGGCCAGTCTGGTGTTGAGCTGAGAGAGTGGTAAGCTGGGGGTGCAGAATCAGGAATACTGAGGCATGGGTGACAGAGGCGAAGGTGAAGGGTGCATGAGATTCAGTTACAGCAAGAACATCTAAAGCCATGTTCAAATTGGTCATGTGGGAGCTGAGGGCGGGGACACCACCTGACAGAGAGATGAGAAGGAGCAGATGAAAGAGAGAGAGAGATTGAGAGAGAGAGGGAGGAAGAGAGAGGGAGAAGGCAAGTCCAATGAGCAGCCTCAAGTCCTTATCACTTTTGCATTCACATAGAGTTTTCCAGGTAATTCTTTTTTAAAAATTTATTTATTCTACTTAGGTATACATGATAGCAGAATGCATTTTGATTCACTTCACACAGATGGAGCACAAGTTTTCATTTCTCTGGTTGTACGTGATGTAGAATCACATCCAGGTAATTCTTTTCCTCCTCAGATTTTGATGGATCTGTACCTACTTCAAGTGATAGATCTTTCTGTCTCCTGAATCTAGTCATGAGTGATTCTCTTCCTTATATCCTTGGCTAGAACATTGGTTGTAACAAAATTTTGAAAAGAAACAGAGTGACCAGAGACAAAAGTATATTTTGGCCAGATTACAAAGTGGGTAGGACCCCCAAACAAGGCTGATATTCATAAGAAGGGTTATTCCTACGATTAGCTATTCTTTCTCCACCCCTACTAGCAATTAGACATACTGTAAAGTGAAAACTGAAACCATCCCATTTTCAAACAAATCCAATGATTTAGTGATATCTTGATGGCTTAAAGAAATGTTACTTTGAAGCCTATTTATTGCTTTGGTTACCATTTCTTTCAAATATTTTATCAGTTTTCACTCTGGTTATTAAATAAGCAAAAAGCCATTCTACTCTGCAGTATTTATTCTGGGAGCATTTACCCAGTGTCTCAGCAGTGGCATAAGAAAATATATTTCCCTGGAAACCAGAAGTCACACAATAGTCCTAGCCCTCCAGAGCCCCATGGGATTAAAAAAAAAATCCCATTATAATTAAAATCTGATTATTCTGCTTTTATGTCACCTCCTTTGCTATAAATGAGGGCTAATCCAGCTGCCAGAGCACAGAATGACACAGATACAATGTGATGTGTCAACCACTCATGTTTCCCTTTTATGAGATCAACTTTTATAACTGTTCAGTCAACTCACCAACAGACTATAAAACTAGGCTTATTGAAAACAGATACATTCATTGACACTGAGGCATCATTTGTTGAAGTCTGATTCTAGCATCCACTGGACATGAGTTCATCCTGAGAGAGAAATCCAATGGTAGTGACAGCCTGAGTTTCACCCAACAATGTGTTGACACCTGTCCTGGGACACCTTGGACAATGCTCTTTGTGAGAAACACCCACTCTGGGTCTGATCATAATTTGTATGATATTTATGAGTTTTGTACCACAGCCTGACTGCTTAGTCCAATAGAATAAGACTCCCTGAATGCAGCCAAATATTACCCTCAAATATATTTTCTAGTCTATTTGTGGCCACAGAAATGTCCCTTCTTTTGTGATCCCTAAATGCATGGCAAAGCATGGGGCCAGCTTCAACTTCAAAGGAAGTATTCAAAGCAGATGCCTCTTTGGATCTGAACTGCAGGGGATGGGGAGGGGGGGCTTGAAGAAAACAGAATGCATTCTGTTTTCATAAACATTCTATTCTACCCTGTCTCTATCTCACCTTTGTGGCATGCTCAAGCCACTGTCACTGCCTTGCTCTCCTGAAGTACAAATGGATCGTTGAGATCCATTGATGGAAAGAGCTGGGGAGCCTCCCTATTACAATAGCTTTGTTCCCTTTAGGGGTGTGCCCTGGTTTGTGCATGACTTTCATCAATATCTGGGCATTCGGCTGCAGATGAGAAGCAACTCTACAGTTTCATGATGCAAGCACTGCTAGAAAACATGTCTCCATAGCAACCCCAGGCTTACTTCATCCGACAGCATTCAGGTGTTATTGACCACAGAAGCATTTTTTTTTCCAAATGTAGAACAAGCATCAGCTATGTCTATACAGCCAAAAGAGGCTTGCTTATTTGTTTTATCTGTCTGTTCAGAGCTGGGACAAACATCATATGTTTGGGGAGCATTTTGTATGTAGACAGCAATTCCCACCATGATGCTGCCTTAACACACAGAGATTTCTTTCCCACAAAAATAAGAGGGGTTCTTGCAGGGAAGCAGTGTCATTATTCATCCCTGTTATAGTTTCTCTTGTTGCCAAAGAGTTGTTTTAATGTTTTAAATCCAGAATTCTTATTTTCTCAGCCTCAGCAGGATCTGGCCTACTGACACTTGATTAGAGCTGTTCATGAGAAATCCAGGTCCTTGGGATGGGAGTGGAATTGATGGATGCCTAAATGACCTTCCACCTTTTCTGTCCAGACTGGAATCATTAACTCAAGGCAACACGTGGTTAACACTTACCAACTCCCATTAGCATGTTGGTGATTAGCATCATCCAGGAGTCTCCTCTCTGCAACTCCCCAAAGACCTAATGGAATTGTTAGAAAATATTGGAGAAAAAAATATGTCATTCCTCTACATCAGTAGTTCTCAACATAGGAGGAAGGAGAGGACTTGTCCCTAAGAGTGCATTTGGCAATGTTTGGAAACAATATCTGGTTGTCACAACTGGGAGAGAGATAGTAGTGGCATCTGATGGGCACAGACTGTGATGCTGCTTAGCATCCTATAAATGTGCCCTATAGTGTAACAGGACCACCCCTCTGGCCCCACCCCAACAACAAATGATCCAGTTCAAAATTTACTAATGCTGAGGATGAAGTTGAGAAGACTTGTTTTGCATGGTCAAATTGGATATCCAGTAAAGTGTGGTTATACAGCAGATCTAATCTCTATTATTATCAATGGAGGGGCAAGCAATGGGTTATTATTCATTGCGTGAATAAATGCCTGTAAGTGTACTCACCAGGGAACTCCAGTACATACGAGTGCTTTCTTGTGACAGGGAGAGTTTGCAGTGTATGCTAATCCTTCCTGGAAAGACTTTCTGTCTCTGAGTTATGATCTCGGCCTACATTGTCTCACACAGCCTCTCTGTTATTAAAATTCCTTTCTGCACAATTCATGCGAACATAAATCCTTCCTTTAAAGTCTAACCAATAAGACTTCCAGAAAATTAGATTCTCCATTTTTAAAAATGTCATTTGAAACAATGTGCTTGCTTCCAACTTCTCTCTCCTTCTCTCTCTCCCCCGACCCTCATCTTAGGACAGGGAAATGTATGGAATGACTTCAGGATCCCACCTCACAGCCACATCTGTGGTCTACTGTTTGTGCCTAATTGGTATTTTTGTTGTTGTTGCTATCACTAGTCTTCTTCTAGTCATATGATCTAGAATGAGTTCTTAAAATGTGATTCGTATGTGGTATGAATGTGGCCAAAATTTCTGCTTGTTTGTTTTCCTTACTGATGGAAAGAAGATGAGAAAGCATGAGGGAACACATGCTCCAGGATCCACTGGTATGGAGGCCAGCAACAGATCACACCAGGCAATTTCTCCAGCTACATCATTCCAATTCCCACTGCTGGCTTTCTTGCTTTTCTTCCAGAGCACATGTGGCTAAGTTATATCAAGGCAAACTTAGGTCAAGATGACAATCATCTAGGTCCTCTGAGTGTCACAGCCACTTGCTCACCTGCAAGGTGGAGGATGATATCAGGCTGATGGAAGAATTTTGCTTAACTTCTCACTCAGGACAGTGGACAGGGCCAAGCACATACTGATTGAGAGTTCCATGTTGGAAAGATGGTCGTTCTCTGAAAATTGCTACCAATTGGACAGCATAATTTTGAATGTTCCATGGAGTTCCTGCTCTAGCTTCTTGTAGCTGTTACACCTAAGAAAACACTTAGATGTTTAATCTAAGATGGTGGTTTAGAAGTTGATAAAAATACATTAACAAGTTAGGCCTAACTCCATGGAAAAGGAAAGGAAAATGCAAGAAGCTACAGTATCTGATCACCACCTCACAGGGAGGATTTAAAAAAAAAAAACTCAGAATAGCAGGCTTGGAATAGCAAGAATGCTTCCCCACAAATTGCCTCTGTATACAGAGAAAACCAAGGCCTCAGGAGAAGGCCTCTGGGCATCCACACAATCCTCTAGGATCCAGCACTTCCATTCAGGGGAGGAGCAACACACCATATCAGGAGTTGTGAGAATAACCAATTGATGTTTGTGGTACAGTCTAGGCTTGACAGGTTCCTTCTCTCTGGGTAAATCACATCATTTTCCAAGAGAGAATTTGATTGGTTTATCTCATCACTATCTGTTGCTCCTGTTGAACAGAATTTGTTTCTGGATCCAACTGTAACCTAGAGAGCAGGTTTGGTCTCACTCAAGTCTCCTCCTCCTGTATCCACTTTCTGCAAAAAGAGCTGCCTGCAGCATTTTCCTATGGGGTTAGCCAAGAGTGGAGTAGACCCTTGGTGCTTCAAGGATTCTCTCTCTGCAGGGTCCAGTTTAAGGTTTCACCACTCAAGTCCCTCACTCCTAACCTAAACTGTTGTTACCCTCATACAACACTCTGCAGTCAGGGGCTGGAAGAATAGACCCCATTTGTAATAGAAGGAGAACTTTCTTGCATTTCTTTGCAAAGCCTGTCAGCGACTTAGCTATACAAAGCCCTGGAGGCATTGAGCTGGCCCTTTCTGTTAAGGAGAGTCAGCAAATCCATACAGATGTTTTTCTGAGAGCTGTTCTGATCAGGGCTCAGGGATTTAGATCTGCCTGGTATCACATAGCATGGGAAGGTAGGAAATTCTCTTTGGGATCAGGAAGTATATTATATGAAATAAAAATGTAAGTGAGTTCTTTTTGGATTAGGCTATGTTTTTCCCTTCTATTTTTCTTTATATAACCTTATCACTTAGTGGCCTTTCTTCTTTACTTTCTGTCTTCCTTGGCTCCCAACCCTGCTCTGATTCTGCAGGACAAACTCAACTCACTGGGCAGCTCTAAATTGAATGATTTCTAACATTTCTCTGCTCCAACCTCATTTGATAAGTCTTATTAAGGGCTTTACGGCCTCATTTTCTTATCCAATGCAGAAATTCTACTTGACATAGATTTTTAGATCTTACGAGACCTGACTTAAAATCCAAAAGGCCAGAAAATAGGGTGCTATATTATTTAGAGTTCTTCAGAGTGACAGAATCAATGGCTGGCTGTATGAATGGATGATTAGATAGATAGATAGATAGATAGATAGATAGATAGATAGATAGATAGATAGATGACTCTCAAAGGCTCATTGTGTTGAAGGCTTGGTCCCCAGCTAGTGACACTCTTGGGATGTGGTAGAAGCTTTAAAGGTGGGGCCTGCCTGGAGGAAGTACATCACTGGTGGCATGCCTCTGAAGAGTAGATTTTGTCTCCCTTTTCTCATGTTCTCTTTCTCTCGTTGTTTCTGGCTACCATGAAGTGAATAATTTTGCTCCACCATGCCCTCTCTACCAAGATCTCTCTCCACTTCAAGCCCCAAAACAGCAAAAAGACCATAGACTGAAGCCTCTAAGACCATGAGCCAAAATAATTCTTTCCTCGGGGCTGGGGTTATGGCGCAGTGCTAGCATGCTCGCCTAGCATGCATGAGGCACTGGGTTCGATCCTCAGCACCACATAAAAATAAAATAAAGATATTCTGTCACCCACAACTAAAAAATAAATATTTTTAAAAAAATAATAATTCTTTCCTCCTTTAAGTTATTTTTTCTCAGGTATTTTGTCACAGCAATGGAAAGTTGACTAACATAGACAACAGCTAGATCATAGATGACAGGTAAATAATACATAGTGTTTTAGTCAGCTTTTTTTGATGCTGTGACTAAAGGACTCAACCAGGACAATTGTAGAGGAGAAAAGGTTTATTTGAGGGCTCACAGTTTCAGAGGTGTTAGTCCATAGAAAGCCAACTCCATTCCTCAGGGCTCGAGGTGAGGCTGAACATCATGGTGGGAGAGTGTGGCAGAGGGAAGTAGCTCACATCATGGTGATCAGAAATCAGAGAGAGACTCCACTCACCAGATACAAATATATACCCAAAGCCACACCCCAATTTCCACCTCCTCTAGCCACATCCTGCCACTTCAGTTACCACTCAGTTAATCCCTATCAAGGGATTAAATTGCTGATTGAGTTAAGACTCTTACAACCCAAACATTTCTTCTCCAAACTTTCTTGCATTGTCTCAGATGTGAGAGTTTTGGAGACAGCTCATATCTAAACCATAACAGGTTAGATAGATAGATAGATAGATAGATAGATAGATAGATAGATAGATAGATATTTACTAGGGGAATTGGCCCAAATGATTATGAAGGCTAAGAAGCCCCACAGTACACCATCTGCAAACTGGAGAACTAGGGAAACCAGTAGATTGTCATAGATCAGGTCCAGAACCCAGGCAAGTGGATGGTGTAACTCTTAGTCCAGGTCAAAGACTTGAGAACACACTGAGCTGCTCATGCCAAGCCCTGGAATCTGAAGGTCAGCAATCCTAGAGTTCTGATGTCCAAGGGCAAGAAAATAAGGATATCTCAAATCCAGAAGAAAGAGAAAGAAAAAACAAACTTGCCTTCCCTCCACCTAAAAAGGAAAAAATGTTTTAGCCAGTCCTGCAACTGATTGAATGGTACTTACCCACACTGGTAAGACAGAACTTCCCTATCAGTGCACTGATTCAAATGCCAGTCTGTTTTAGAATCACTCTCACAGATATACCTAGAAATAAGGCCTTAGCTGCTGTCTGAGCATTTCTTAATCCAGCTAAGTTGACAACTCCAATTAACTATCATAAACACACAGTACATAGGCCCAGGGCACAACTTCCCTTGATGCCCTAATCCCTGCTTGCATGATGGCCAGCATTGGCCTCCCTCTCACTCTGCCCTCCCAGGCTCAACTGACCTCTTGGGTTTCTGTTGGGGAGAGGTTGGGAGGGGGTAGAGTGGGATAAGGGAAGATCAGGATGCACTGGAAACCTAGAAAGGAAAGGCAGGGGATGGCAGGGCATATCTTCTTCCCAATTTGATTGAGTCCTTTATGCTGGACCCTCTTTCCTTACTGACCTTCCCTGGCTTATCTCCTGGGTTGGCCTCCCTGGGCTCATGTGCACCTAGCCAGCAGGTAGGCATGGCTCTCCCCATCCCTACTTCCAACTCATTCCCCAGCTTCAGACCAAGTGGCTCTATCCTGAAATTGAGAAATGAGCCTGTGTCCCTTTTTATTAGGACTTGACTTTTGTTAACCAAGAAATCTTTAAAGAAATAGAAGTAGAAGGAAAAGAAGGCAAGAAAGAGACAAGGCCTAGGATGAGGAAATGGAAGACAGAATAGCAATCTGTTGGAATTCAAACTGGTTATACTGTGATAGCCAGATCAAATCATGATGCCATTTATTTTTACATAGAAACAATCCTACACCTGTTTTCCTGTCCATTCATTCCTCCCGGTCCCAGAACTACCTGGCTTCACAGGACCGACCCCTGCAGGCTGCAGTTCTCAAACTCCCTCAACAGCCAAGTTCTGGCTGGGTCAGCACTGGGAACAATGGCAAGAGACAGGAGCAGAGGAAGAGGTGGGGTCTCTCTTCTCCCTCTCTGCCTCGGGTAGTATCTCTAATAGAGACCAGGTTTCCTCCCTGGCTCCAGTCCTTCAGTAGTTATAGCTTTGATGAGGTGACTGTACACTGAAATCTAGGAATGCCACCTCTTCTTTTTATGCCTTCAGCCCCAAGGCTGGTAGGTTTCCAGCTGCTGTTAATCTCTGGGTTACCACGTTTACCACAAATTTGGCTTCTCAGCTTAGCTAGCCATTCCCTCTATTTAAAATATCTGAGTGGCTGATTCCATCTGTCACTGACCTACCTTACACAATTTGCCCATCAGTATTACTTAATGTTGGCATGTGAGCATATGTACACACACACACCCACATCCACACACACACACACACACACACACACACACACACACACACAGCCTTTCTTAATAGACTCTACAGGAAATCACTAAGGCATTTATGACCTGGATCTTAAGGGATGATAGAGGTATCATTACAATCACCTTCTTCAAAACTGACTGGAAGAAAGGCTCTGCCTAATTTCCTTTCACTTGCCTCCTTTCTTTTTGGGTTTTTGGCACCCTGCTCATGTGAACAGTGAAGGAAGGCCCCAAAAGTAGACCTGGTGAAATCGACCTTAGATCTCATCTCACTTACCAAGACAATCCTTTTTCCATCAGCCTTAGCCCTATGGGAAACCACCATGATGGAGCTGCTTCCATTTGCTTTTAACATTTTCATTGTTTTTCTTCTTCCTAGGATGCAGCTGGACTTGGTAGATATAACATTCAAGATATTTTAAAATGTGAGTCAGACTCCAGGCATGTAATCCTGTTTTTATACTTCTGTGGTTCAAATGTGTGCCTTCAAAATATATTTGTTGAAACTTTTAAAAAAATGTTTATTTGTTCTTTTTAGTTATACATGACAGTAGAATGGATTTTGACATATAACACATACATGGAGTATAACTTCCCATTTTATGGTTGTACATGATGTGGAGTTACACTGGTCATGTATTCATATATGAACATAGCAAAGTTATGTCTGATTTCCATTCCTACTCCCTTCCCACAACTCCCCCTGTCCAATCCAGTGAACCTCCACTCCTCCCTCAACCCACCCCACTATTGTGAGTCAGCATCTGCATATCAGAGAGAACATTTGGCCTTTGGTTTTTTGAGATTGGCCCATTTCACTTAGCACAATAGTCTCCAGTTCCATTCATGGCAAATGCTATAATTTCATTCTTCTTTAAGGCTGAGTAATATTCCATTGTGTACATATGTCACATTTTCTTTATCCATTCATCTGTTGAAGGGCACCTAGGTTGGTTTCATAGCTTAGCTACTGTGAATGGAGCTGCTATAAACATTGATGTGGCTGTGTCACTATATATGCTGATTTTAAGTCCTTTGATTATAAACTGATAAGTGGGATAACAGGGTAAAATGATGGTTCCATTCCAAGTTTTCTGAGGAACCTCTGTATTGCTTTCAACAGTGGTTGCACCAATTTGCAGTCCCTATGAGTGTACCTTTTACCCACATCATTGGCAACATTTATTATTGCTTTTATTCTTGATAATTGCCATTGTGAGTGGAGTGAGAAATATTAGAGTAGTTTTGATTTGAATTTCTCTAATTGCTAGAGATGTAGAACATTTGTTCATATATTTGTTGATTGGTTGTATTTTTTCTTCTGTGAAGTGTCTGTGCAGTTCCTTAGCCCATTTATTGATTGAGTTATTTGGTGTTAAGTTTTTTGGGTTCTTTATATATCCTGGAGATTAATGCTGTATCTGAAGTGCAGATGGCAAAGATTGTCTCCCATTCTGTAGGCCCTGTTCTTGATTATTTGTTATTCTTGATTGTTTCTTTTGCTGTGAAGAAACGTTTTAATTTGATACCATCGCATTTATTGAATCTTGATTTTACTTCTTGCACTTTAGGAGTCTTAATGAGAAATTCGGTTCCTAAGTGAACATGATGGAGACTTGGGCCTACTTTTTCTTCTAGTAAGTGCATGGCCTCTGGTCTAATGCCTAGGTTCTTGATCACTTTGAGTTGAGTCTTGTGCAGGGTGAGAAACAGGGATCTAATTTCATTTTGTTACATATGGCTATCCAGTTTTCCCAGCACCATTCGTTGAAGAGGCTATCTTTTCTCCAATGTATGTTTATGGTGCCTTTGTCTAGTATGAGATAACTATTTATGTGTATTTGTCTGTGTCTTCTATTCTGTACCATTTGTCTTCATGTCTGTTTTGGCACCAATACCATGCCATTTTTGTTACTATAGATCTGTAGTATAATTTAAGGTCTGGTATTGTGATGCCTCCTGTTTCATTTTCTCGCTGAGGATTTCTTTGACTATTCTGGGCCTCTTATTTTTCCAAATGAATTTCATGACTGCTTTTTCTATTTCTATTAAGGACATCATAGGAACCTTAATAGGGACTGCATTAAATCTGTATATCGCTTTTAGTAGAATAGCCATTTTGACAATATTAATTCTGCCTATCCAAGAACATGGGAGCTCTTTCTATCTTCTAAGATCTTCTTCAATTTCTTTCTTTAGTGTTCTATAATTTTCATTTTAGAGGTCTTTCACCTCTTTTGTTACATTTATTCCCAAGGTTTTTTTTTTTTTTTTTTGGCTATTGTATATGGAATAGTTTTCATAATTTCTCTTTCAATTGATTCATCACTGATGTGTAGGAACACATTTGATTTATGGGTGCTGCTTTTATATCCTGCTACTTTGCTATATTCGTTTATTAGTTCTAGAAGTTTTCTGGTGAAGGTTTTTTGGATATTCTAAATAATAGAATCATGTCATTGGCAAATAGGGATAGTTTGAGTTCTTGATGCCTACAGGAATCCCATGTTGGAGGCTTTCAAATGATTGTGATTGCCTCTTATTTAAAAAACACATAGAAGAGAGGGTTCCAAGATGGCGGCCTAGACGGATGCCGCGGTCCCGTCTCCAGAACCAGAGATTGAAGTTGTGGATATACCATCTCCCAGCCAGCTTCTGGACATCATCCTACAGCTGTTCCTGTAGGAATTTCACTTGTGCGTGTATGCAGGGCCACCAGGCAGCAGCGATTGCCACAAGTAGTGTGACTTCAGCAGCAAGCGGCGGTGAGTTCAGCTGCCAGCAGCTCGGAGCCCCAGCCCAGGGCTCGCCCCGGGCGGGGCCTGCTTCTATACGGGGTACCTGGCTCCAATGCTCACCCAACCACGCGGGGCCCCTAACAGTTGCTCCCATGGTCACACGGCCCCGGCCATTAGCCACTGGGGAGCCCAAACTCCGGTGCACAACATAGACCTCACCATCACCTGACTGCCATCATCTTCACTGGAGCCCCATTTAGGTACAAGGCAGACTACAGATTCAAAGGGCCACCAGGCAGCAGCAATTGCCACAAACAGCGTGACTTCAGCGGCCAGCGTCGGAGCACAGCTGCAGCGCGAGGGGCCCCAGCCCAGGGTTCCAGCCCAGGATTTGCCCCCCGGGCGGGCAAGGCCTGCTTCTGTGCGGGGTGCCTGGCTCCAGCGCCCACCCAGCCACACAGGATCCCTGGCAGTTGCTCCTGTGGAAGAGACCGTCTCCTGAGCAGGACCCCCGGCTGCTGTTCTTTGTGAATCTCCATCTAGCGCTGTGGAACCTCCTACACCAGGGGGAGTCAGACAACATGGGGAAAGTCCAGCAAGCAACGGACAACGCCACCTACTGGAGGTGAAAGGAATCATACCTGTTTATTTACACTGAGACTTTTAAAAAAATTTTTATTCTTATTTCTTATTTTATCCTTTATCTTTTTCTCCTAATATTCCTATTGTTTAATCTTTTGATTTTATTTCTCTGCTATTTTCTTCTTTCCTCTTTCTTTTTCCTTTCCTCTTTTCTCTCTCACTCTTTTCCTACCCTCTAATCCCCAACAGTTGTGAAACCAAGTATTTGTTATACAGTGGGATATGGTAGATTGGGATTTCTAAACTGTATACTAGAGTGGTATTATATAGTCTTGTAACTCCCACTTGCATATGTTTTATTTTTCTTGCTATCATCTCTCCTCACTGTACTCTCTTTTTCTCCTCCTTACTGGTCTTCCCCAACTTTCTGCCGCTCTTTCTAGCAATAGCCCACTACTCTTGGATTCCTTTTTCATGCTTTCTAAGATCTAATAACCATATCCTCACTTCCTACTACCCCAACATTCTATCCTACACCCCACCCTCAAGTTTCCCTAGCCCACCAATAGAAAATATAGACCCTTGTGCAAACTTATTATTTACATAATAGATTGTAAAGGAACACATAATTGTTGCATATCGTGACTAAACTGTAAGTATATGTGGGAACTATTAGGAGCTACTTGGTTTGAGACTATATATTGCTTGTATTCAGATCAATCAATATTGGTCTCCCCTTTAAAGGAGAGGTATTGAAACCCTGCAGGGAAACTATAACTATATAGGAGTAAAAACTGCAACAACTTGGATCAGCAGAGCTAGAAGGAAAGACACACAAACATCATGAGAAAACAAGGGAAGAAAGTGACTCAAACAAACCAAGATACTACATTATCAGAATCCATGGACAGTACAGCAGAAAAAATGACAGAACAGGAATTCAGGATGTACATAATTAAAATGCTCTGTAACTCAAAGAATGATATAAGAGAGCAAGATCAGTCAGCAAAAGATCATTTCGATAAAGAGATACATAGGCAAATACAGGAAGTAAAAGATCACTTTGACAAAGAGATACATAGGCAAATACAAGAAGTAAAAGATCACTTCAATAAGGAAATAGAGATTCTGAAAAGGAACCAAACAGAAGTCCTTGAAATGGAAGAAACAATAAACCAAATTAAAAACTCCATAGAAAGCATCACCAACAGATTAGACCACTTGGAAGACAGAACCTCAGATACTGAAGACAAAATATTTAACCTTGAGAATAGAGTTGACCACACAGTGAAGACAGTAAGAAACCATGAACAGAACATCCAAGAACTATGGGATAACATTAAAAGACCAAATTTAAGAATTATTGGGATAGAGGAAGGCATAGAATTCCAAACCAAAGGAATGAGCACTCTATTCAATTAAATAATATCAGAAAACTTTCCAAATATGAAGCATGAATTGGATAATCAAATTCAAGAGGCTTACAGGACACCAAATGTACAAAACTACAACAGACCTACACCAAGGCACATCATAATGAAAATGCCTAACATTCAGAATAAGGAGAGACTCTTAAAAGCCACAAGAGAAAGGAATCAGATTACATATAGGGGGAAGCCAATTAGGATCACTGCAGA
>CM053399.1:102132046-102147945 GCA_028644305.1 Xerus rutilus | reverse complement strand
GGAGAAAGTAGGTCCAAATCTTCATCACGTTGGATTAGGCCCTGAATTCCTTAATAAGACTCCTATAGCACAGGAAATAAAAGCAAGAATCAACAAATGGGATGGGCTTAAACTAAAAAGCTTCTTCTCAGCAAAAGAAACCATCAATGAGGTGAACAGAGAGCCTACATTCTGGGAGCAAATTTTCGCCACACACACATCAGATAGAGCACTGATCTCCAGGATATATAAAGAGCTCAAAAAACTTAACACCAAAAAAAACAAATAATCCACTCAATAAATGGGCTAAGGAGCTGAATAGAAACCTCTCAGAAGACGATGTACAATCAATAAGCATATATATGATGAAATGTTCAACATCTCTAGCCATTAGAAAAATGCAAATCAAGACTACTCTCAGATTTTATCTCACCCCAGTCAGAATGGCAGCTATCCAAAATACCAGCAACAATAAGTGCTGACGAGGATAGGATGTGGTGAAAAAGGTACACTCAAACATTGCTGGTGGGACTGCAAACTGGTGCAACCAATCTGGAAAGCAGTATGGAGATTTCTTAAAAAACTTGGAATGAAACCACCATTCGATCCAGCTATCCCACTCCTTGGCCTATACCTTAAAGAGTTAAAAACAGCACACTACAGTAAAGCAGCCACTTCAATGTTTATAACAGCACAATTCACAATTGCAAAACTGTGAAAGGAACCCAGATACCCTTCAATAGATTAATGGATAAAGAAACTGTGGTACATATACACAATGGAATATTATTCAGCAATAAAAGAGAATAAAATTATGGCATTTGCAGGCAAATGGATGGAATTGGAGAACATTATGCTAAGTGAAGTAAGCCAATCCCAAAAAACCAAATGCCAAATGTTCTCTCTGATTAGTGGATGCTGATACATAAAGGGGATGGGAATGGGGAACATAGGAGAAATGGAGGAACTCTGGATGCGGCAGGGGGGAGGTGGGGGGAGGGAAAGGGGAATGGGTATAGTAAAGACGGTTGATTGAGATTGTCATCACTACTCTTGGTGCATGTATGAAGACACAAATGGTGTGACTCTATCTGGTTTGCAACCAGAGAAATGGAAAAATTGAGCTCTATATATGTACTATGACTTGAAATGCATTTAAATAAATTAATTAATAAAAAATAAAAATAAAAAAGCACATAGATCTAGTATATAGAACTAGTAGAAAGGGTTTTCCCAGCTTACCAGCTTTCTAGACACCTCAAGGGACCTATGCTATTTCTGGTAGGGGTGTAGAGAGAGAAGACAGGCAGACCCCTTCAATACACCTACCAGATAATCAGAGGAACAACACTGAGTCCAAAAGCACTCACAAAGCAAATGACTTCTGCTATTCTGTACATACCTATACAGTGTACTTCTTCATATGTGAGACAGTCCTTATGCAGACTGAACATGAAATTGACATAAGTAATATTCATTAGGATGAAGCTGCCTGAACAGGCCTTGAATAGAGAATAATTTCTCTTTACTTAAGAGAAACAAAAACCTCTATAGGGGTCCCTAAGTTAACGATAACATATCAGAGAAAGGAGAAAGATGCTCTGCATAAAATAAAGAGATGAATTTTAGTTTTTGCTTTTTAAAAAAAAGGGAGGAAAAAGCCCAGACAATGGCAAAAGGTTTGTACTAGGATAAAGGTTAGTGAAATTATAGGTGGACAGAGTGGCTTAAGCACATTTTAAGAATAGTGAAGTCCACTCTGAGACTTGGGGTTGTTTGTGTTTTATTTTATCCACCCATTTATTACCCCTTTCTGTTCACCAAAACTTGAGAAATGTTTAAGAACTCCATTTTCTGTTGCTACAACAAAATAGCTAAGACTTGGAAATTTATAAAGAAAAGAGGTTTATTTAACTCCCAGTTCTGGAGGCTGGAAAGTCCAAGAGCATAGAACTGGCACCTCCTCAGCATCTGCTGAGTTCCTTCTTGCTACCTCATGACATGACAGAAGGCATCACATGGTAAGACAGAGCAAATATGTCAACTCGGGTCTCTTCTTTCTCTTCTTATAAAACCACTAAAGCCCTCATGAAGCCTTATCCTCATGACCTCATTTAACCCTAATTACTTCCCAAAGATCCTATCTTCAAGTTAGCATATGAATTTTGAGATTAAGTTTTCAACCCATGAACTTTTGAGGGATATATTAAAACCACAGCATTTTCTCTGTTCATTTTTATTTCTTACATATAGTTTATTTTGTTTGTTTAATTTTGTTTTGTTTCTGTTTGTTAGTTGGTGTATTTAATTCCTAAAATAAACAGAGTTGTATGGAATATAAATGGAGCCAAAGTGTAAGGAAGAAAAATGTCACCTAGGAAGCAAGAGAGGCCTTAAGAATACAAATTTCATCTTATACCCTCTCCAGAAATTCATAGAAATCTTGGGGAGCATTTTGGAAATCCACTGGCAAACACAATTGGGAAGACTCTGCTAATTTTGCTTTATCTCAAGAGAGGTAGGGCAGACTTTGCTGACATCTAGAAAACAAGAATACAGAATATAAAATCATAAATATATACCATCATTTTTCAGAAACTAATGTATCTCAGCTTTTATATATTAGACACACACCCAACACACCCAAAGACAGAATAGAATGCTGTGAGGAAGAAATGCTCCCGTTAGATAAGTATGACTGAAGAAACACGTTTCAGCCTTCCCTCTCCACCCTTCCCAAAATAACGTATTCTTTAAAATCCAGAAAAGTACCAGGAGAAGCAGAGAAGCGGAGAAAACTGAGGAATTTAAAAAATGGCAGCTAAATAGAAATTAGAATAGAAACAGTCTAAAGCTATGAAAATAGCCAAATCCAATAAAGA
Source organism: Xerus rutilus (assembly GCA_028644305.1). NCBI lineage: Eukaryota > Metazoa > Chordata > Mammalia > Rodentia > Sciuridae > Xerus > Xerus rutilus. The sequence goes on along the minus strand of CM053399.1, from coordinate 102,145,084 downwards.
ATAGGGACAAAGATATTCCAATATTTAAGGGTATAAATTTGAAATATATCTTATTTGCAAAATATTCTATATGTATTTAGGAAAAAAACACATTAAGTGGTATGTTTAATGGCTTTTTTCTTTTCAAGGCAGAGAAACCTTGGAGGATCTATGTGTTATTATGCAAAGTTTTAAAAGGTGCAAATCAAATGGTATACTTCTGCTTCTCTCAAAAAGCTCCTCATGGAAATTCCACTAGGATGAACTGGCCTGCCATCTCCATGCTTTGGTAGTTAATATTCTGTGCCCAAACAGGCTTCAATGATTCTGAAGAGGCCACAATAAACTTCCATTGTAGGTTAGGTTCTGGAAATTTGGGGTAAGAGAGAGAAGGCTCCCTGGCTTTCTTTTTCTAAATAGTCACCTATTTTTCCAGTCTTTCCAAAAGTCCTGCCTGAGCAACTTCCCAACCAATACCAGGGCTAAAGTCTCTGGTGAAAACAAATGCTTCCACATGACTCCTTCAGCAATCTCAAGCAAATTTTAGTGGCTGACTGTAGCAAAAATCTTTAAGAAAGTCTCATCACCCTCAGCATTTTCTATAGTTTTGGGGGTTGAGTCAAACTGTGTTGATTTAAACTTGATGGGTTTGGGAAACATGTAAATTAGAAAAGATTCTATATTGGGTGTGGGTCTAAAGGTCATTCACCTTGGGTCTGTTCTTGACAGCTTTCCAACTATGTACAAACCATTCTCTTTGGGCCTCAGGCTCTTTGTCTATAAAATGATCAAACTGTATTTGATGAAATAATGAAGTTACATACAATAGTCTGGATAAGTGTGTCTCATTCATTATAACATTTCTTCTCTACCACATTGCTAAGTGATACGTACATTTTCTGCATTTTACAGATGAATTTAAAACTTTTCTCATCCTAATATTTTTGGACTCTAGATAATTGTTTCATACTTGCTTAGATTCTTATTTTTCTGCAAAGTTACTTTATTTTTTAAAGGCATTTATTTATAGGCATTTCTAAAATGAAGAGAGATTAATTACCCAATGAATTCAGGAAGCAAGATTGCTAATCTAGATGTTAAAATTGTCTCTGATTACAGTGATGATCTCCTCATTTTTCTTAAATTCACTGGTTGTTCATTTCTCTGTTTTTCTCTACACCATAGGCTTGATTCATTTGCTCCCTTCAAGAAGACTGTTTCAGGTGTATCATTACATTGACTTCTGCATGCCCTTTTCAGGATTATATCAGACAGAAATGAGTAATGAAAACATCCAAGTAAGAGAGTTATTCTCCCCATTTGTGAAGTCCCACTCTGTACAGGTTTTAAAAAAATACATTAGCTGGTATAATTTAATGGTTTTTTTTCCCCAAGGCAAAGAAACCTTAGAGGGTTTATGTGTTGTTATCTTTAATAGGTGCACAAGTCACATGGCACACGTTTGGTGGATCTTCTAAACCCACAGAGAGATGGTTCTTCCCATCTGTGAAGTCCCACTCAACAATCCCAACTCAGGTACTGTGGTTTAAATGACTGTGTTTCCCCTACAAATTCATGCTGGAACTTAAACCCCAGCATTAAAAGAGGGGGGTGCATTTAGGAAATGACTTAGTCTTGAGAGGTCTGGGAACTAGCCAGGGTTCTTTGTCCTGCCATCTGGCATGTGAGAATACCATATTGGAAGCAGAGACAAGAACTTCATCAGACACTGAACCCACCAGCACCTTGATATTAAGCTTCTCAGTCTCCAAAACTATAAGCACTGAATATACTGTTTATAAATTAGCCAGTCTAAGGCATTTTGTTATAGCAACCTGAATGGACTGAAACTACAGATATTTATGTTGGCCTCTCCTAGAATCATGGAAGGCTGTTCCACATCTGAGTCAGGTGAAATTGACTAGAGCCTTTAATTGGGAGTTGGTCATGGATGGTCTGCTTTGACACTCTGGAATTTCCAGCAGGTGCAAAGTGGGGAATGAGCAAACTCTAAATCAAATGAGAAAAGTCCCAGAGATGAAGCTGACTTGGCTCAAAATTTTTATTTTGAAGCACCTGCAATTTGGAATAATTAGAAACCTTGTCCAACCCAAATTCTGTAGGAGTCTTGGGAAGCTGAGGCTGCTTAAGGGGTGATCAAGGTTCTGAAAAACTTATTATCAGGAAAGTCACAGTACAAAAGGCTTCAAGTCATTTCTAACTGTGGTTTTTCCAAATATCCCTTTGAGATCTAAGACCATCTGGCTTTCCAGAGGTATAAACCATAACCATGTCTGAAAGACACTGGGGCAGCTAGGTGAAAAGTGAAAAATATGGTCAATCAATTCATTTCTTTTCTCTGTGTATTATAAAACAATGCTTCGTTTATGCAGGTATAGTCCTGCTTTGGGGAATCAGGAGCCTTGACTCTCAGCTCTAGTACTGTCACTTAGTAGCCGTGAAATTTGGGGAATATCAATCACCCATCTCTCTGGCTTCAGTTTCAATATCTATAAAATCAGGGTTGCACAGGTTGAAATTCTTTCAGCTGTTGCAAAACTATGATTCTATAAAATACATCATTTGTTATGTTGTCAAGGAGACAGACTGAAGCTCAATTATCCTTACTCACTCCCCCAAAAGAGTGACCCTGAGGCCGAGTTTGCCTTGTTTGGAAGTCTTTGCAGTTCAGGTGAAGGAAGCTGTGAGGCAAGTTGAAATGCGGGCCTGGGCTTTGGCATCTCGGCCTCAGGAAACTCTTTGGGCTTTTCTAAAAAGACAGAGATGAGGTCCGTGAGCTTGGACGATAGATGAATTCTGCAACCTGTATACAGAATGAATCAAATGCTCAGTGGCTAAATTTCTAAGTGAGAGTTGCTTTTAAATATTTGAACATATTACATAAATTTTTTCCAGGAATTACTTGGGCATTGACAGTTTTAAGGGAATTAATTTCCAGATTCCCAATTTGGATGTATATTCTTTCTCCTTAAGTATATACCTGTCTCATTCACATTCCTCAACTCTTCCTCAATCTCTCACTCCACTAAACAACTTTCTTCTGTTGTTTTGGGGTTATTTTCTTTTTCTTTTTCTTTCTTTTTTTTTCTTTTTTTACTGGATGTCTGTCACATACTCTGAACGTTACCAGGGTGCTCCCACTGTGAACACATCTCTCTTGAAGGGGAATCCCCTGACAAGAACATAAGAAAAATATCCTTAGAAAATATTGAATTGGGAGGCTGAGACAGGAGGATCGTGAGTTCAAAGCCAGCCTCAGCAACAGTGAGGTGCTAAGCAACTCAGTGAGACCCTGTTTCTACATAAAACACAAAATATGGCCGGGGATGTGGTTCAGTGGTCTAGTGCCCCTGAGTTCAATCCCTGGTACCAAAAAGAAAGAAAAGAAAATACTGAAGGAGGCACTAGATTTCATCCAGGCAACAAGTTCAGATAAAGGCTATTGATGCCTTCTCTAGAATCTGGATTCAAATGTGAGATGATTGTCACAGGGATGTAAGAGCATGTGGTTAGGTTCAAAATTAACAAGACTTCTAAACCACAACAAGTAAAATCAAGATTCAATAAATGGAATGGATTCAAACTAAAATGTTTCTTCTCAGAAAAGGAAACAATCAAGAACATGAAGAGAGCCTACAGAATGGGAGAAAATCTTTACCACGTGCACCTCATGTGGTAAATATACTATCCAGGATATATGAAGAACTCAAAAAACTTAACACACACAAGAAACCAAATAACCCAATCAATAAATGGGCTAACAAACTGCACACTTTACAGAATAAAAAATACAACTGATCAACAAATATATGAAAAAATGTTCAACATCTCTAGCAATTAGAGAAATGCAAATTAAAACTACATTGAGATTTCATCTCACTCCAGTCAGAATGGCAATTATCAAGAAAACAAGCAGCAATAAATGTTGGCGAGGATGTGGGGGAAAATGTATACTCATACATTGCTGGTGGCAACGCAAATTGGTGCAACCATTGTGGAAAGTTGGTGTGGAAGTTCCTCAGAAAACTTGAAATGGAACCACCATTTGACCCAGCTAACCCACTCCTCGGTTTATACCCAAAGGACTTAAAATCAGCATACTACAGAGATGCAGCTACATCCATGTTTATAGCAGCTCAATTCACAATAGCCAAACCATGGAACCAACCTAGATGGCCCTCAACAGACAAATGGATAAAGAAAATGTGGTACATGTATACAATGGAATATTACTCAGCCTTAAAAAGAATGAAATTATGGCATTTTCCGATCAATGGACAGAGCTGGAGAATATCATGCTAAGCAAAATAAGCCAATCCCAAAAAACCAAAAGCTGAATGTTTTCTGATATGCAGATGCAGATGCTGATCCATAATGGGGGAAGGAGAATGAAGGGACTTTGGATTGTGCAGAGGGGAGTGAGGGGCGGGGGAGTGTGGGAATGGGAAGGTCAATGGAATGAGTGATACATGTATGATTACACTACCAATGTGACTCTGCACCATGTATAGCCAGAGGAATGAGAAGTTGTGCTCCATTTGTGTATAGTGTGTCTAAATGCATTCTACTGTCATGTATAACTAATCAGAACAAATAATTTTTTTAAAAGATAATTTTAAAAAATGAAGCCAGACTTTTTCTGATAGGAATTGTCTGATTTGCCTGATTCAGCTGAAGAGGCTCTCCTGTCCATGATAAGTTAAATCTGCTGATGTAGTTTTGACAAATTTATAGTAAAGCACATGATAAAATAATAGCCACTATTTTAAAAAATCATGTTTATCAAAGTGCATTGAAATTAATATTTCCTCTTTCTCAATCTTTTCCATAATATATCTAGGTAAACAAGAAATAAAAGAGGACCATGAATAATTATCATCCTCACCAGCCTTCATGAAAATCTTTCTGGCATTGTTCCCCAAAATTGAGAAAGCAACTCTATCCCCAGGAAACAAATTCTTTGGAAATTCAATTGGCATTCAATGTGTCACCTTTATCAAAATCACAGAAAGATATTTTGATTATAGATTACTAATCCTTTTGCCAAACAACTCAGATGAAGTCAAAGAATTGAATGACTTTAACATTCCAATTTCCCTCCATTCATATTTATTTATATAAACAAGATTTCTTGAAACTTACAACTATAAAAATGAAAAATAGCAATGGATTTGATGCCAAACCCTACTTTATTCTACCAGTAAATAATCATCCAGATGGATGATTATTTGATGTAATCAAAGGTATTTTTTTTTAAGATACAGGAATAGTAACATTTAGCCCATTAAATGATCTATTTCCATTAAAAGTTTATTTAGGCTGCTTTGAGCAATTAAGTACTGCTACTAAACTGTAATAACTCTGCATAAGAAGTTTTTGAAACAGAGTCTTATGATCAGAGAAAACTTAGAAGGCAACTTTCAACCCATACACATACTTCTGTTGCAGAGACGTTACGAAAGAGTGGTCAATGAAAGACATTAAAGCAAAACTTTATGTATGTTTGTATGTATGTGTGTGTACATACTCATACATATATTAGAATAAAATTAAGCCTGGGAAGTAGCATAGAAACACAAATTCAAGAAGGAAATACAACATTGTAAAACTCCCAATGGTTAACTGTTTATGGATCATGATAAATTGTAAAGCTTACCTTTAAATATAATATTTTAAAATATTAAATATTTAAGAATTGCCTTGAGGTATAGGAGCAAAAATATTTGAAGACCATTTCTCTAGTTGTACATATGTTACTGAATATTTACCAGTCTAAGTATGTAGATACATTATTCAAACTTTTAAGCTCCAGATGAGGTAGAGCTGAGTCCCAGAGGGATTACATGGCTGGCCTAAGGTCACACAGCAATGCAGCTGAATAGGAAGTTCATGTCAGGCTAGTTTTCAGACCTATGGTCTTTTTACATGCTATCTATGCCTCACTTCTTTGTCAGACTAATTCCTACTCATCTTTGGATCACTTACTCTTACCATCCCATCCCCATCAGCCCCCAAGCTTGTGTCAAATGTTATTTCAGTAAGTCCCGACCATCTGTTCTTTAACAAATTCCTTAAACCACACTGTCATTTCTATTGACTTGTCTCTAGCCCCTAGTCAGTAGTACCCATGAGGCAGGAACCGCTGGCATGTTGCTCACTGCTGTTCCTGCGCCTAGTGCAAAAAAGAGGCCACTGCAGAGGTATGGAGGTATTCAGGTGGCACTAGCCCCCCAGTCCGTCAGTATCCTCATCACTCCTTGTATGTCTCCCAGCCACCCAGGCCTGCCTCAGCTTGGACCTGGCTGCAATCCTGAGCACACTCACTCATCTGGGTCTGTAACAACACCACCACACTAAGCCTTCCAGGGGTGATCGCACATGTCTGAAGGGGGAGACACTTGCAAAGTGCCTGTTCCCACACTCTGTGTAACTGATGTGTGCTCAGGGAAGGGCTCCCAACAGGCTTGCTGCCTGTACTATTCAGAGTTTCTTGGGCTTAAGTCCTTAGGAGAACTAGCAAGACTCTGAACGAGATTAAAAATTCTAAAAAATTTGGGAAAATTAATATCCTTAATTACTTGTTTGCTTTCATTTTTATTCACTTTTCATTTTGTTCACTTTTCTTTTACACAGATCAATGTGTACCCTTTAGCTGAGTAGATAACCTTTGAGAATTAAAATGAACACACTTTCTCTCACCTGTGCTAAACAATTCTGGGACCAATTATAGTCTCCTGCTTTATTGATAACCACTACCATGTCTAGGAAAAAATACTTAGCAATTTTCTCTGGGGAATATTTGTTGAAGATAAGATTGTGACCCAATAAAATAGCTTGCTTATCAAGGTTAATTGCTTATTTACTATGACTCATTTTAAGACCTCTCCTCATGGACCTTAGCAACTCAAAGCTAACTTGTGATAGACTTTGCCCAATCTCAACTGTTCTCAGTTTTCAAGATGTGGTTTAAAATCACCCTTCTCAGGTCCCAAAACCTGGTAGCACTTCACCATGACTTCACCCTCTCCGACCCTGCTAAGCCCCCGTGAAGATGGGGCTCCCTGTTTCACAGGTGAGTCTAATCAGCCTAGGTTCCCCTGATCAGCAAAGTTTTCCAGAAGTCATTTGGAGGACAAATAGTCAACACATGGGAGCTCTGAGAAGACACTCAGATGATTGTTACATTTCAGGAGAAGGGAAGGGAATGATGGAGAAGAACATGGGAGCACTAGTAATATCATCAGGCCAAAGCAAACTCTATGACCGCAAGTATTCCTGAAAATGCTTTCTACTGCCAAGTCAAGCTAAATAACCAAAGGAAGTCCATTCGAATCAGGAACTGAAATGAAAATTTAATAAAAATGCAATCCAGAGCCAGGTGCGGTGGCGCAAGCCTGTAATCCCAGCACTTAGGGAGGCTGAGACAGGAGAATTGCGAGTTCAAAGCCAGCCTCAGCAACGGCGAGGTGCTAAGCAACTCAGTGAGACCCTGTCTCTACATAAAACACAAAATAGGGCTGGGGATGTGGCTCCGTAGTCGAGTGCCCCTGAGTTCAATCCCTGGTACCAAAAAAAAAAAAGAAATGCAATCCACAATCTAGTCACTTGGAACAATCTTTCCTTTGACGTATATTTATAAAACTATCAGTAAGGTAAGTTACTGTGGGGATGATCTTTTTAAATTCATTTTATGATTAGTGTCTCCTTGCTTAAATATCTTCACCCAAGTCACCTAGTTAGTGATTCGGCTACATCTTAGAACCCAGTTCTCCCAGTGGGTAGGAGAGTGAGTGAATATCAGAGCCCCTAGAAATATGAGGGAAGCACACTCTTCAGATTATTAAAATCTGAGAGAGGCAAATGTTGCTTCCTTAGCCTGCTGCAGAATCTCTGAACATGCTGGTTTCTTTGTCTTGATGGTCTCTGCAACATGTGTCTGGTTCTGGTTAATTCCTCCTCATCCTTGAGGATTCCCCTGAAGCTTGTTCTGGCCTCATGGACCACGTCAGACCCCCAGTAACATTCTCTCATAGTGAATTTTGCTTCTTTGAACTACCTCTCGGAATTGTAGATGATTGATTGGGTATTTATCTATTTGGAGGCATCTACCTTCCTTCTTTGTAATGAAAATTCAGGACAGAAACTATACAAAAACTATACAGGCTGCACAGTGTTATGTCAAGCATATTACACCACCCTGCACATAATAGATGCTTCTCAAACATTTGTGAAATAAATGCAATTCCTTTCTTTTTACATCACCTTTTAAAATATTTTCAAAAATCATATTCTGCCTCTTAGGCCAAAGTTAAATGTCATTTCCTCAGTAAAGCCTGTTAGACAACTACCCAGTGTTTAAATTGATCACTCCCTTGTTTTTGTCCTAACAGCATATTATACTTAAGACATAATAACCCCCAGTTAAACCATATGAAATTGGTTTTTGGTAGGCCAAAGTGGTTGAATGTCTGCAGTGCTTTGTGATTTAGTCTAATAGTTTATTCTTTCATCTCGTTTGCTAATAATGTGAATTTCTAAGAACCACAGCTGTTGATCTCCAGTATTTGAAACATTCAGTACACAGCCTGGTACACAGCAAATGCTTAATAAGTGTTGGTTATAAAAACGCCTGACTGACTCACCACCCTTCTGGCTCATGCTGCTGCCCAAAGTGACCTTTATCCATGGGACTCTCCCCAAATATGGCCACTCCCAGATGACAAAATGCCTTCATGGGCTCAATTATTTTTTTTCCTGCTTCCAATTGGACACCTTCAGCCAGAGTGAGAGAATTCATTCCCAGCTTACAGAAACCACAAGCCATGGAAAGCTGAGGTTATTGCTTGCTGAGAGAAATAGCATCAAGATGGATGAGATCAGTCTAATGGCTGCAGTTATGTCTGCCAAGAGGACTGTGAAATTCCATGAAACACCCCCACCTTCCTCCACCCACCCAGCCAGCCAGGCCCCTCTAGTGTCCATCTATTCTTTCCATGGCCAGATGTTCAAGGGGGAGCCTAAATAATCACATACACTAATGATTTTGCACTAAATGGTTTGCCCACCTACCTCTGATGACAGTTGAGGCCTCAACACCTGTTACTAACACAAGGTCACCACAAACAGTTCTAAATCACAGGAGGGACAACAGGTGCACTAAACTAGCCTGGCATTTTAGTTCTTCAAAACCTGAAACTAGTTGACTGGCAATGAAACTTGCCCTAAAGCACTTAACGTATTAACCACTCATCATTGCTCTAAAGCTCAAGGAACCTCTTCCAGTCAGTCCCGTTTGAGGAAAATTTAGTCTTGAAGTCCTTGCATGAAACTTGTAGACAGATGAGAATTCTCCAGAAATAGAGAATTGTTCAGTCTCTTATTTGTTAGACCCGGTAGCAGTATAGTTCATTACAACACAAAGAACAATAAAAAGAAGGGAAGTTTGATCATCTAAGAGAAGGAAAGGGCTCAAGGCCCTTTCATTTCAACACCTCATTTTACAACTGAGGACAATAAAAGCCAGAAAGTGAAGTCTCTCCTAAAGTCACATTATTATGTTAGTTAGTCAAAACTACAATGCTGATTTCCTTGTCACCTTGTGTCCTCTGCATTTTGGTTGGGCTGTGATGTTTGGGGAAAATGTGTTTGTGTCTTCCAAGAATTAATTACAGCAGTTCCATGTCTTGTCTGCTTGGGCAGCCAAAACAAAATACCACAGGTTGGTGGTTTAAACATTAGACATTTATTCTCACAGTTCTGAAGGCTAATAGTCAGAGCACTGGCAGATTCAGTTCCTGGTAAGGACCTACCTATTGGCTTGCCAGTGACCATCTTCTCACAGTTTCCTCACATGATGGAGAGTCAGCAAGTTGTCTGGTGTCTTTCCTTAAGAGCACTAATCCCATCATGAAGCCCCCTTCCTCATAATCTGATTATCTCACAACAGCCCATATCCAAATGCTATCACATTTGAGATTAAGATTTCAACAAACAAATTTTAAGTGGACACAATCAGGCCATATACCTAACATTCTTGGTATTGCATTTCTTGGTCTAATAGGAAAATATATATTAATTTTTCTGAAAGTAAAGAATTCCTTTTGGAGCCATGGTATCACATTTGCAATAAGTTAAACACATTAATAATTTATAATAGTCATAAAATATTGCATTTGAGATAGTCTCTCTGTTTTGCCCAACATGACTCATTTCACCCTAGGTTTCTGGAATTACCCATTGTGGGTGAGCATCTTAAATATGAGTGTTAATCATGTTAGAACCACAGTGTCCACAAAGTTTACTTCCCAAGGTACCATTCAGCATTTCCAGGGAAAGTCCAAGAACATGAACCGATGTCCCCTTCTATTCTCCTACTTTTCACATCATCTGATAGTATTAGAGGCCATTCCTGACTCAATGTATCATTAGAGTGAATTTCCCCAACTGTCCTTCACACACGGTTAATCAGAGTTCTCCAGAAGACAAGAGACCAATTGGGTGTGTATGTGTGGAGAGAGAGTTTAAGGAATTGGCTCATGTAATCATGGAGGTTGGTAAGTCTAGCATCCACAGGGTAGGTAAGCCAGCTAGATGTTTAGGCCAGAGCTGATGTTACAGTTCAAGCTCCAAGGTTGTCTGCTGGCAGAATGTCTTCTTACGGTAGATCAATCTTTTGTTCTAACCAGGTTAACTTAGTTCAGGCTGCTATACAAAAATACCAAAGATAGGGTGATTTAAACAATCAACATGTACCTATCACAGTTCTGGAAGCTGGAAAGTTAAGAGATCAGGGAGCCGGGCATAGTTGTACACACTTGTAATCCCAGCATGAGTTCAAAGCCAGCTTCAGCAACAGTGAAGCGCTAAGCAACTCAGTGAGACCCTGTCTCTAAATTAAATACAAAATTAGGGCTGGAGATGTGGCTCAGTAGTCAAGTGCCCCTGAGTTCAATCACCAGCACTCCCCCCACAAAGATCAAGGTGTCAGCATGGCCAGATTCTGGTGAGGGTCCTCTTTCTAGATCTCAAATAACAACTTTATTGCCTTATCTTTACATGGCAAAAAGAAAAAGCTCTGTATCTTCCACTTCTTATGGGGCAATAACTCCATCATGCAAGATCTTCCTCATGACTTTATCTAAACCTAATTAATTCCCATAGGACCCATGTTCTGATATCAAACTGGGGATTGGGGTTTCAACATATGAATGAATTTTGGGGAAACAAAAAACATTCAGTTTATAATGCCAGGCCTTCTTCAGTGGATTGGATGAAACAGACACCCACATTTTGTAGAGTAATTTAAATGTCAATCTTTCCTAAAACCACTCCCATAGAAGCATTCAGACTAATATCCGATCAAATATATGAACACCTTGGCCTAGCCAAATTGACACAAAACTAACCAGCACAAGTTCACCCCTTGTCAACTTGGTACACATATGTATCTCTTTAAGCTTTATTTACTCTGCAAATATAAATGATAACTAGGTCACACTTCCACTAAACATGATTCAACTCTCCCACATACAAATGAAAATGTGTTAATTTTTTCCATAAAATGAAGATATAGGACTGGAGTTCCTCTTTCCTTCCTGGCCATTGGGAATTGTCTTAGCCCATTCAGACTTCTATAACAGAATATCATAGACTGTTATAAACAACAGAAATTTATTTCTCACAATTATGGAGGCCAGAAGGTCCAAGATCAAGGTGCCTTCAGTCTTGGTTTTTCCTGGAGATTAGTTTGCTGTCTCATAGATGGTCATCTTATTATGTCACTGGATAAAAGAAGGAGTGAGGGAGCTCTCTGGGTTATGAATCTTTAAAAGATTAGTGCTGTTATAAAATCAATTACAAGAAACCCTACCTTCTAATACCATCACAGTTTGGGTTAGAAGGTCAATACAGAAATGTAAAGGTGGTGGGGCACACGAATTCTATAGCAGAGATTGACCTCAGGTACCAGGGGCCGCCTTTATGTCCTTGGTCATGACTGTCTTCAAAGCCAGCAATTGTCAACTGAATCCTTACACTTTGAGTCTCTTTGACCTCCCATTACTATCTTCTTCCATCATATCTCCTAAATCCAGCAAGAGAAATTTAAGGAATCAATTGATTAGATTGAGCCCAAGTGAATAATTCTAGATAGTTTTCAGTGTTTTTTTAAAATTTTATTTATTTGTTCTATTTAGGCTTACATGTTAACAGAGTGCAATTTGATTCATTGTACATAGATAGAGGATAACATATCAATTCTCTAGTTGTAAGTTGTATAGAATCACAACATATACGCAGTCATACAAAAAGTTAGGGCTATGATGACCATCATATTCCACCACCTTTACTGTCCCCATGCCCTCTCCCCACTTAAACCCCTGTGAACAGAATCCACCATTGTTCCCATGTCCTTCCCCACATTATGGATCAGCATCCAGTTATCAATGAGTACATTCAGCATTTGGTTTTCTGAGATTGGCTTACTTCACTTAGCATGATATTCTCCATCTCCATCCATTTACCTGCAAATGCCATAATTTTATTCTCTCTTATTGCTGAGTAATATTCCATTGTGTATATGTACCACAGTTTCTTTATCCAGTCATCTATCAAAGGGCATTTTGGTTGGTTCCACAGTTTAGCTATTGTGACTTGAGCTGCTATAAATATTGAAGTGGCTGCAGCACTGCAGTACGCTGTTTTTAAGTCTTCTGGGTATAGACCGAGGAGTGGGATAGCAGGCTCAGATGGTGGTTCCATTCCAAGTTTTCTAAGGAATCTCCATACTGCTTTCCAGATTGGTTGTACCAATTTGCAGTTCCACCAGCAATGTATGAGCATGCCTTTTTTCCCCACAACTTCACCAACACTTATTGTTGTTTGTATTCTTGATAAATGCCATTCTGACTGGCGTGAGATGAAATCTTAGGGTAGTTTTGATTTGCATTTCTCTGATTGTTAGAGATGTTGAACATTTTTCCATATATCTGTTGATGAATTGTATATCTTCTTCTGTGAAGTTTGTGTTCAGCTCTTTGG
>CM053399.1:102101360-102131546 GCA_028644305.1 Xerus rutilus | reverse complement strand
GAAATGGAAATTAGAAATTATCTTACAAAGAATTAAAAATAATTGTTTTAAAGAAATCCAGCTAGTTCTAAAAGCACACAAATAGACAATTTAACAAAATCAGAAAAAAAATGAACAAAATAAAAAGCTCAACAGTGAAACAAAAGTCCTGAGACTGAAGAATATGAGTGAAATGAAAAATGCAATAAAGAGCCTCATCAGCAGATTCAATCAAGTAGAAAAAAGATGTGAACTCATACAAGTCATTTGAAATTATTCAATCAGAGCCTAAAAAAGAAAAAAAGAAAAAAATGAGTGAACAAAGATTGTGGGATATTTGGAACTCCACCAAGCAAACTAATACACACATTATAGGAACCCAAGAAGAAAAAAAAGAAAAAGAAGCAGTTAGCTTTTTTTAAAGAAATAATGGGAAAAACTTCCTAAATCTAGGGACTGAAGTGGACATCTGGATTTATGAAGTTTAACAGTCTTCAAAGAAGATCAACTAAAAGAAGACTACACCAAGAAATATTATAACAAAATTATAATAAAGTCAAGAACAAAGAGAGAATTTTGAAAGTAGCAAGAGAAAAGAGACTTACCACACATAAGGAAACTTCCATAAAACTATTGTTGGATTTCTCAGTAGAAACTTCACAGAGCAGGAAAAAAACTGAAATCATATAGTCAAAGTACTAAAAGAAAAAACTGTCAATAAAGAATCCTATACTAGGCTGGGGTATAGCTCAGAAGTAGAGCACATATTTAGCATGTACAGAGCCCTGCCTTTGATCCACAATACCAAAGAGAGACAGACAGACAGAGAGACAGAAAAAGAAAGAGAGGAGGAGGAGGAAGAGAGGAGGAATATACCAGAAAATTTTTCTTTCAAAATGAAGAATAAAGTACTTCCCAGACCTAAAACAAAAAACAAAAAACCTGAAAATGTTTATGCTAGGCTTGCCTTTTAACAACAACAGCAAAATAGCACTGTAATGGTGGCACATAAATTGCCTCAAACCTAATGTAAATGTTAAAAGACAAATGTTTATCAATAAATACTGATATAAAAAGACAGTATTGGGTGAAAAAATGCAAATTGCTGAGAAGACTAAAAGTATTGGTTTGTTTGTTTTGGTATGTGAAGTTGTTAACTTTAAATAGATGGATAAATGCAAGCCTCATAAAAACACCTATGGTGCATGTATGAAGACACAAATGGTGTGACTCTATCTGGTTTGCAACCAGAGAAATGGAAACATTGACTTCTATATATGTACTATGACTTGAAATGCATTTAAATAAATTAATTAAAATAAATAAATAAATGAAAAAGAAAGTAAAAAAACACACCTATAATAGGTAAAAGATAAAGAGAAAAGAATAAGATGAGCCAATACAAAAAAATCATCAGATAATAAAGGAAGACAGCAAGAGAACAAATGAGGAACAAAACAACTGCCCCAAGGACAGAAAACAATGAATAAAATGCCAACTGTAAGTTCTCACATATCAACAATTTATTTAAGTATAAATGGATTAAACTTACCAATCAAAAATTATACAGTGCTGAATGGATTAAAGAAATTAAGGAAGACACAGATAAATGGAAAAGCATACAATGTTCATGAACATTTCCCACTTGCAGAAAATTCTACTAACTCTGCATCATCGCTTTGTGCTCACTGTGGACTAGCTCAAGCAGAGTAACACAGCCAGACTAGTGAAACTACTTATCAAATTGAGAAGGAAGAGCTCCAGAATTTGACAGTTCTTGATACTGACTAGATGGCTGTTATCTGTTCCCAGAGCAGCATGTAGTCAATGGATAAAGGCATAAAATGTTAAGAGGGAAAAAGCTAAATAAACCCTTTAACCTGGGCAACAGTTTACTGAATTAAAAGCCAAAATCTGGGCTCAAGAGGTCCTAGAGAAAGAGAAAAATCCCAAGTGTCTTAGCCATAGTATCCAGTGTATCAAGTTTTGTTCCACTGGTCTAGAGCTGGAAACAACCTCTTTGTTGCCTGAGAAAAAATTCCAAGACAGTGGTATTTTCTGATCAGAATGACCTTAAAACCATTCCTTTCTAGCATTAGTTCTCCATAGCTGCTCCAGGTTATACTGCTTCCCTCTAAAAAGAAGGAACATAAGCCACTCAACAGAATATCCAACACCACCAAAGAAAGACATTGAGAAAATGTTTCATCATAACATATGAAGGAGGACCTTGGATTTCTAAATGCTCTCAATTTAGCCCTTGTTCTGGGCATAAAAAATGAGAAAAAGGTGCTGTCATTTCCAGCTGCCAAGTTCAGTTCCTTTTAAGGAAAAGCATGTACAGAATCAAGCATAACGAAACCTTCTTTCTCAAGCTTAGCACCTTCTTTTGAGGCTGTGAACTTAGATGGTTCAGGGACTCTGAGACCCCTTGCTGAAGTCCCAGAGTTCATGAATACAGCTTCTTTAAAGTCAGAGGCTCTGTATGCAAGGCAAATAGAGACTACTGGAGGTCCAAGAAAACTGATTGATAAAGGCAGGGAGAAGACAACTATGACATAGCCAGATGAGGGTAAACTGAGAAAATTGTTATATTTTGAATCAGATGAAACTGAATACACAGATGTACATTAGATCAAGAACTTTGACTAGGTAGTTAAGTGACAGTGAATACTGACATGAATCTAAAATCGACCTTAGCCCTGACAACTTGGAAAGAAGGTACCTGAATGGCCCAGTAGTCAGAAGTGATACATCCAGGAGGAACTGGAGAAAGAAATCCTTCAAAACCTCTTCATGAATAAGAAGAGTCCTCATAAGCCTGATCCTTAGCCCAATGAGCCCAGACCCCCTGAGTTAATTCCCCCAGAAGAAGAATATTCTGTGGATACTACCCTGTATGTTAAGACCCTGGAAATTGAGGTGTCAGGTGTCATCTGATAAGGCAGATAACTCTAGCTTATCTTTTGTTCTGGCCAATCTTGAGGGGAGAATGGGTGTTGAGAAGAATTTAAAAGGCCCCAGAGAACCTCTTTCTTCAAGCAGATGCTATTGGCACATGGACTTCTAAGCCTTGGTCTAAAAACTGAACTTTTCCCACAAAGAAACCCTGGAAAACCCAAGGGCATGTGGCACTTCCCCTTGCCCCTAAAGGACCAATTACTCCAAGGAATCCAGAGAACCCCCAGTAGGCAATTGATTCATACTTCCTGGTCCTTTCCCTACTCCTGGGAGTGGGTGATCCCTTCTGGTGTTGGTGACACCATACAGGATAGTCTCATATTGGGGGAGGGGGTAGTCTAGGACCAAGTCCTTGATTAAAGGCCATGGTAGCCAAGGAAGAAATGAAACTTCCTTTTCCTCCATTCTGCGTCGCAGAGGAATTCACTCTGGAGTACTATCAGATGTTGCAGAAGATGTGGAACCACTGGAAGCTTTATGGCTGATAGGAATGCAAAATGGTAGACACTCTGGAAGAGTATGGTACTTTCTTATAAAATTAAACATGTACTTATCATATGACTCAAAAATCCCGCTCCTGGGTATCTACCATAAAACAGTAGATCTCAGCTGGAAGTGATTTTGTCCCTCAGGGCTATATCTGGGAATGTTTTTTCTTTGTCCCAAATGTGAGATGAGATGCTACTAGCATCTAGCAGGTAGAGGTGAGAAATGTTAAACATCCAATAATGCACATAAAAATCCCCCCTCACCAAATAATTATTTAGCCCAAAATATCAGTTCTAAGGTTGATAAACCTTTTACTAAAGAAAGAAAACCTGTGTAATATAAAACCCATTAAATAATGTACAACTCTATTCAGAACTGTCAAAAATTCCAATTAACTCTAATGTCTTTCAATGTGTGAACAGAAAAACAAACTGATCTATCTATACAATGGAATAAGAAAGAACAAAGTACATTGATACATAACAATTCAAATGAATCCCAAGATATCACAGTGGATGAGAAAAGTCAGTCTCCAAAGGTGATATACTAAACGATTCCATTTCTATAGCATTCTAAATGCTTTTAATGGCCTCCAGTAGAATTTCTGCTCTGACATCCCCCACAGTACATAATTTTGTGAGGACATTTGTCCCCCAATTCTGGTGACAGGGGTGGGTGAGATTTTTGTCTAAATTTTGGGGAGAGTTGTTTTTATTTTTTGTTTTATATTTCCCCACCTCTTTATATATTAGGTAGCTGGATCTATAACATTTCTAAACAGCCCCACAGCAGGATCTTCAGGGGAAGTATGAAAGTGTCACTCCTCTAGTGCCCTGGATATTGGCACCAGTTCTGTCTTGATCATAATGAGATCCCATTCCACATGTTCTTAGCAGCTGTGAGCAGAGCATCAGTGGGAGGAAACTTGGCATGAGGGGACAAAAGACTAGGCACTACCTCTTGATGCCACCTTGAAATCTTTGCTCATAGGTAAGGAATGTGGCAGCCTGCCCTCTGAGGAAATGTACTGCACAAACATCTTCAAGCAGATCATTCAATATATTGCATGGGATTTACTAGTATGTCTAAGAAAAACATCTACATTTTCCTGGAAGGCATTAAAATTCTCTCATTTGAAATGTAATCATCTGAGAGCCTTGAGGGACTCTGATGATGTGTTATAAGACAGGCTGCAGCATCCAGGGCACAAATAATAGTAAAAGGCCTCACTTGGACTCTGGGAAAAGTTCTATGTGAAGAGATAGTCACTGCTCACTGGTCCTGCTGAAACAACACAAAGAGATGTGTTGGATTCCATTCAAATTGGGGCAGTAGCATGAAAAGCAGCAGTATACTTCCTTCTGAGAGATTTCAGTATTAATTGGAGCCTGTCAGTAATAATTGCTGATAGTTTAAAGAAGTTAAAAGCTTGGTTTTACTCTTTCAAAATTAAAGAAACAAAAATCCCTTACCGAGTTTTGTGGGCAACCAGCCTTTAAATAGTCCCAATGTCTCCTCTTCATCTTGACACATGTGTAAGATTGGCTGTAAGTCAGCTGACGAGTTCTGAGAATGGGAAATTCACAGCACCAGTACTACCCAGGGGTATAGAGTAATCTAGAAAGAGCTCATCCTATGTCCCCCTATCCAAGAGGTACTGGGGCCACCTGTAATGAAAAAGCAAAGAATGGGAAGGCCAGAGAGTGACTTGCATTTTCATTAATTGAGAAAAGTGTGAGTTAAATGAAAGAAGCTGTATGAGATGCACTGCTGCCCCAGCAGAGTAAGAGCTGGCATTATAATGCCTGCTACACAGAAGGCACCAACCCCAATAGCAATAGCACCAGCCAAGTAAGCCCAAGGCAATGGCCTCCTTCCCTTATCCTTGTCTCAGGAAGCCAGGATCAGTGGGAGTAGGGAGGCAGAGAAAGGTAGAATAAGGACACAAAGACAGCCCCATCTCCTGCCCTGCTGGTTTCTGGGCCAAGTTAAGAGAAGTTTTGAAATGAATGGGAGATTGCATTTTGATTTCAATTTTTTGGAAAATGAGGGCAAGCCTGAAAGTACTTGGAAAAGCAAAAGGTTCTGCTGAGACTTTTTGCAGACTAGAGGACAAGAGATTGCCTAGAGAAAGCTTGAAGGACAGTGATAGAGATATACAATTAAGTTACTTCCTCTGGGAAACTCAGGCATGCTTCCCTAGCCTTGAGTCTGAGTAGGACCTATTAAGGATGTGCTGAGACAGTAAATCCCTCAGCTCTCAGGGTGACCATGTGTGGTCTGGAGAAGGCAGAGAGGCCTAGGGGTTAATATACCTGCATGGCTTTGGCTGTAGTACAGTTATGAATTTCTACATACACCATGACCTGAACAATATTGGGACCTTGATTATTGCTCTTTAAGCAAACTAGTTACAACTAGAAGCAAAAAAAATTGATTGGGATTGCCTAAAACAATGACATATCCAATCCATTGCCTCAGAAACCACAGAAGAAGCAAATAAATCACCTCTCTTATATAATCAAGTATTTCGCCAACTCACAAGGAGTGTGATTCTTTAGTTGGAAATGATATATTTTTCTATATTAGATGTGGAAAATAGTATATACATAGTGTGTTTTATTCTGTAAAAGATGTCAGAATTCCAGAAGATCCTTATAGCCTCCAGAGGAATGAGTCAACAAAGGGAATTTGAGGAAGGGAGAGGGCTGAAAAACTGAAGCAGAGGAGACTTGATCAGTGATTGAGCAAAGAAGCTGTCGATCGTCTCTGTTCAGCAAATCACCTCCCAGCAAATTAGCTCACAACAAATTAGATCACAGGAAACAAAAACCCAAAGGGTGGTTTTAAAGGAAGCTTAAGATTTGAAAGGAGGTGATGTAAGGCAGGCGGACCCCAGAGAAAGATGTGGCTGCCATAGAGGCTAGACCCAACTGCCATGTTAGGATGATGGATGAAGACTAGGAGCTTTAGAGAAGGATGAAGCCAGCGTTAATTTCTGGATGGTATACATAGCTTCAGCCAAACCAAAACTTCACAGAAATAAAACAGGCAGGAGAGGAATGGATCAAGAGCAGGGGTAGAATTAGGAACCATGGAAAACTGCAAATGAAAGGCAAAGGGAGAGGCTTAAAGCCCACTCATCAGCAGAATGTGTCCCTGTCACCTAAGAAACCAGAAATGGGTAGGCCTGGCAGACCTGAACAATAAGTGATGGAAGAGAGCCCCTAGCTGGAGAAGAAGGTGCCCAGAGGGATCCATGTTTACCCAACTTGTGGCGAGGCCAACCCAAACCTGCTGTGAGGTTGTAAGTCTTTGACTGTCATTTACCGAGGTCAAATAAAGGACAAAAGGTAAGGAGCTTTCTGTACTGTAGTAACCAACATTTGATGTCTATAATTTAAGAAACTTGAACTGCTTTTGCCCAATTATCTCTACATTTGTAAGTGTATGTGTGCATGTGTGCGCATGTTTTCCTTTTGAAAATGTTACGGGAGGTCTTGACTAAGCTTAGAATTAAGGGTTAATACATTTCTCTACAAATTGATCAGTGGAGAAATCTGGGAGTTTATAGCACTTTAATAAGAGAGAAAAAGTCTCAACATACCTGCCCAATCCCTTTCCATGAACACAAGACTGAAACTGGAGTTTGAAGGAAAACTACTGACGGAAAGCTTGAAAAATCGCCTTTAACAATTTGAAATCTGGAGCTAAGCCAACATTTCTTAAAGATAATAACAGACCAGGAGGCAGTTGGCAGAAATTTAGTGTCCCCTCATTCATATGTGTGTGTGTATTTAAGTTCAGTAGTCAAAGGAATGTAGCTAATGTTTACTATGTGCCAGTCTTCCAAAATTCTTTAAATGGACTATCTCGTTATAACTTAATTTATCCTTCATTATCCCTGAAGTAGGTAGTTTGACTCTTGTTTTACATATGGGGAAATTGAGGCCAAAAGAGTGGACCTAATTTTTTCATGGTTGAGAGCTGACCGTGAGCCTACATTCTTCCTTGGACCTTGTGTGACCTCAGATGGTGTCGAAGCAGTTCAGTTCAGTCTCCATTTGGAGAGTTGGGGGTAAAGTCAAGTTGTTTGAGGGAAGTCATTTAGGATCTATCAGTTGATCAATAATTGATATTACTTTGTGCCTTTGTTTCAGCCTATAGTTTTGTCCTCATATGGACAGTTCTTCTCTGAGAAAGAAGAAAAGAGGGGTAGTGGGAGGCAAGCAATCTACATGGAAACAGGTGCGGTGGAGTGGCATCCGTATGCCAGTAGATTTTTCACTTTGATCTAGAATTACAGTGGCTTATTTTTTAAAATTAAAATTAATACAAATTTTAAAACTTGCAAATATGAATTAAAGGAACTTAGATTAATTTTGCTATGAGCCAAGGAGGCTATCAAATTGGAACCATTTACCAAGATAGGGAATATATTTGGTTTTCTTCCTAAAAGAGTCCTAAAATGAAAACAGTCTGGTTTATGTATTTCTCAGATCAAGGTGGGGTCTAGGTAAGGTAATATAATAAGTGAAGGGTGTGCTGATCCTGAAGGCAGGAGAACAAGTTGAGCCCTAAATCTCTAAAACTCTCAGCCTTGGTTTCCCTTCTGTAAAATGAATCTGTTGTGTTATCTCCAAAGCTCTTTTAGTGGTAAAAATATGTGACTTGCTAACAAGTTTGTTGCAAGAACACATATAACAAGTATTTTTAAAGTAACAAAAGGATAGAGAAAACTTTTTCATGTACAGCTCTCTGATGTGTGTCTGGCTGTACCTCTCACTAGCTGCTGTCTGCAAAAGGCCAAAGAAGGAGCCCACCTTCTTTATTAAATGGTATATGGAACTGCTGCCCTTGAATGGAGGAGATCAGTGTCTACAAGGTATTGGTGAGAGTGCATCTTCCTAGAAAAAGAGTTCCCCCCTAGCATGATTGAAGAACTTGTGAAACCAGAGTTTTGAGATGAGACTTCCCTGCTTCACCAATTTCCTCTGGGTTCTTGTCTCACAAATTTTGGAGAACAAAATCCATGGATAATCATGGAAGGGAAGAATAAATGGGGTAGGATTTATTTAAGTGAGAAGAGATAGAACTCCTGCAATGTGGGAGGGGGCCTGATAGCAGAAAAACCCATTTTGGTGTGCCAGCTTGGGAGTTTATATATGGTTTTGGGCAGAGCGTGGAGAAAAATCTATGTAAAATAGATATTGAAAAAGACATCCTAGCTACCCTCTATGTTCACTTCCATTCTCCTTTCTGTAATCCATCCTCACTCCTGTAACTTCCATCTGGGTTCACCCCCATCTTCTGTTTTCACCTCTAGGACAAAGGAATTGGCTGGAGATTATTCCCACAGGTGAGCCTCAAGGTCTTTTACATTTGAAATAGGCCTTGATGATGCTCATTATTATGTCTACCAATTGGCCTCCAGATGTGGTTGAATGGGGCCCATTATCCTGACTGCCTGGTCATTTTACTATCTGTTCTATTTTATCCTCATTCACTTGGAGAAACACTGGCAGAGTGAGCACTTTGATAAGAAAGGGAGCAGTTTGGAGGAATATTCATGGAAAAACAAATCTCCCTTTGTGGGAGAAGTCTACACAAGCACCATGTTCATGAATCTCTGTGTTGCAAATGGGGAGCCACAGCAGTTTTCTTCTGTCTTCTGTGTGTATTTCATCAACAGGCCAGAAACAGGATCAGAAAGTCTCAAAACACTGCCCAGTTTAGTCCTGTCTGTCATTTCCACAACCAAGGACTCTAGATCATGAAGCCAAGTTCAGCCTGACCAGCGCTGTACCCGAAGACCTGGGTTACAATATGGTGCTGAGATTCTTGGGTAAAAATGAGGCCCTTTTTTTTTTCTCACACATGGGTTACTTGTGGGGGCGCTCTGAGGATTGAATGTTTTCTATCTGCCATTTCTCTGCAGCTTGGCTATTCCCTGCTGTTATCTTTGGCTCTGTTGCTATGGGCGGGAATATTTTTTGTCCTGGCTTAATAACTGCTTGGCTGCCAGAGGCGCTCATTTCTCATTGTATTGGTGGAGGATTAGCGGAGATGTTTGGGAGATATTTCCTGTATTAAGCAGCAGGGGAGAGCTTGCTGGGCCTGTGCCTTCTTTTGAAATAGCGTCACACTTTTTCCCCCCACTTTCACCCTTGGAATGTGCTGAGGCCAGTTATTTGCATCCAGGGCCGCTGCTCCTCCCTGACACTTTGCAGATCTGCAACCCTTTTCCAGGTGCCCTTGTATAAACACTTCTTGGGGAGGCTGCAGTGAGTCCCAGACAATCATCTCACTGGGATTTTTATTTTTCTTTTATTATTATATATTTTATTATTATATACATATTTTTTAACATTTGGGGCTCAACAGTGTACTGCATCACCAACTTACTTTTTATTCTTAATTGCCTTTAAACGTATTTCATACTTCAGACTGTCAAAATTAACTCACTGCCCTTCTCTTGGAGGCATCACTTCCTCCACAATTAACTTGAACTGGGTGATCTGCGCTGCCCGATTCCTAGGATACATGTTTAAAACTATAAACTAACTACTTAATAGATTTTTGGTGCCCTCCCTTGTATCTGCTTAGGATAATTCTCAAAAGATTGAAACAAGCTATTCAAAAAGGTACCCAAAGCAGGACAAAAATCTCAGAAGTTTTGGTTCTTGAGTGGATTGAGATAAGGCAAAATAAATGCTGAAACTGACTTAAAATCATTACGAAGAGTTTGGTGGCATCACAGTGGAAGTGGCACAGACTGATCTCAGAGCAGGAATCTCTGGATTTGAATTTTGAGCCATAGCTTAAAAGCTCTGGAAACCTGAGCAAGTCGCTTTACCTTTCTTTTCTGTCATTTTCTCATCTGTGATATGCAGATAACTATGACCCATAAAGAGGTTGTAAGGGATAAAGGCGAAAACACCTAAAAAACTATAAATAAAGAACTAGTAAGATTAGATGAGAATGTGTGTGAATACATTTGCAAACTGCAAAGAACTGCACACGTGTAAATAACTATAAACAACAGCGAAAACCTAATAAAATTTTTAATATACTTCAAATGCTGAAAGAGCCATTTTCTCCTTCAGTGGATATTTAGCCTTCTTTTAAAATGTGATCTGAATCCCCTTCCTAAGTCAAAGGAATCCCTCACAGAATGAGACAGAGGCCACTTTCCACCTTTAGGCATTGTATCTCCAGACCAGGGCATGGACCTAGGGTATGGTGATCCAGGTTTGCCCAAAGAGAGACTGTACCAAATCCATCCTGGCTGCAAGCTGACAGACAGCGCACACTGTCTAGTGTCTGGACAAGGCAATGGTAGCAGATGTAGAGGTGATTCCCTCTGTTTTCTCTGTCTTCTATGGCTGCTCTGAGCACTGGGTAGCACTCATGCCTTTCATCAGTGGACAGTTTGGGCTACCATTCCTGACTTCCTTCTCATCTCACCTGGCTTTCTATACAACTTAGAGATTCCCTGAGCAACCTGATATTCCTTTCTAGAGAACTTTATTATGGGAAATTTCAAACGTACAAAACATTGAAGAGTAGCTCGATGAGCCCCTTGGTACCTATCATCACTCGGTTATCAACATTTGGCACATTATGTCACCTGTTTTCTGCCCCTCCCCTCACAACTTATTTTGTTTTAATTTGCTTTGGTTGAAATATTTAAAAGTAAGTCCAAGATATACGATTTCACCCATAAATATCTCAATGTGCATTTCTAACTGATAAGGACGGTTTCTTAACATAACTATCATTCCATTTTCCATCCAATGGGATTAACAGTAATGCTGATATCTGGTTTTGCTCAGATCAGCAAGAAATGCTTTCTGTGCTCATGAGAACCTAACCCGCTCACTCCCTGTACCTATTCCACCATATTGACCCACAAAGTAGAAGCTTTACCCTCTGAAAGTATTGACAAAATTGACTTCCACTGCTCTCTACCCTTCATTTTGTAAAGGAGTGACTTCTCTGATGCCTGAGTTGGGAATAAAGAGCTACTTTGTGCAACACGGCATCTCCCAGGGAATCTGTCTACAGAGCAGCTGTATTCTGCCCAGCTCCAACTTGCATTGGCTGAGCTCAGGATCCAGGCTCAGGCCCCGCCTTGTAGTCAAAGTCTGAAGGCATATCTCTTTCTTAAGGAGTGTAAGAAAGTGACTCTAGGCAAATATATCTGCTCTGTAAACCCAAATTGTCCCCACCTGACACATCCCAACATGTGGTCTTGGAAGAAAGTGGCTGAAAACTTGGTTTGACCATTCATTTATACTGCACTCTCTAACTTTATCTGCTAAACTGATATTTTGATCTCTTCCTTTGTTTGATTTCAGGTTTGGACTCCATTGTTCTAAGTATAGTACACAAGAAAGAAAAGGTAATATTATTTATAAGCTGTCGATTCTAACATTTGAATTAATTCTACAGCCATTAGCATAAACCAAACACACTGCTAAGGACTTGTGACACAAAGAATATAGCAATGTTCCTACCCCAAGGAACCATTGCTGATAGGTTGACAGACCTAGGAATCATCATAAAGGAGAGGCAACTCCTTGGGGTTTGGGAGCACAGAGTCCAAGTGGGGTCCTAAGAGGGGACAGCTGGACAAGCAAGATTTCCTCAGAACGAGCAAGATGGAGAACTATGTATAAAAGCCAAGAGAGAGGGCTTGGGTGGAGTTGACAGAAAAGAGAGAGACGAGGGTCAGGTACTAAAAAGGCACATGTGTTCACTAAAGAAACCTGAACTCCATTTTAAAAGTAAGGGGTAACATTAAGGTTTATAAACAGTGGTAATTTTTAAAAGATGTTTTTTTAAAGCAGAAGTATGGAGAATGAATTATAGAGGCTAGGAGAATACTCAGGAGCCTACTAACAACTAGCCACACTTCCCCCAAGCAAGAGGGGTAAAGATGGACTTGAGATGTTCTGGTGATTTAGTTTAAAGAAAGAAAAGAAAGAAGTTATATGTGGATATACACAGAATACAGTAAGGTTTTCTATAGAAAAAATTATAAGTAGAAGACAAAGTGGAAACAAATAGACCCAGGAATGAAATGAACACATTAGATTTTGTGTGTGCATGTTGACAAAGACTGAGAAGAGAAGGAATCACAGATTTCTTGGTGTTTCAGTAAACGCCAACAGCAAAGAATCCTTTACATACATACATCACAATGCCTAGAAGATAAAAGTGAACCAATGTTTTTAGAAAATAAGTATTGCCAAATCTAAAGCCAAAACAAAATTCTGCTGAGAGCCCTCACAAGGAGGACACGTGTAATGCAAATAATAATATCTTCCTTCATACTCTTATTGTAAACACAGACATCTTGACTGTCCAACCAAAAGCAGTAAAACTGAAGAGAAAGTCAGGGTTAAGCAATGGCAGCAGCATCAGAAAGGAAACCCAGTACCTCAACATGTGAAGAAGGCCTAGCTTCTGCAGTGAATTCTTTTTTTTCCCAAAAACATATGCACATGGTAAAAATGGTGTGTGCATGTTTTTTAAAAAATTATTTTTTTAATTTATTCTACTTAGGTATACATGACAGCAGAATGCATTTTGATTCATTGTACACAGATGGAGCACAACTTTTCATTTCTCTTGTTGTATGTGATGTAGAATCACATTATATATGCAGTCATACATGAAGCTAGGGCTTTGATGTCCATCTCATTCCGCCATCTTTACTGTCCCGTGCCCCCTCCCGCCTCCCTCCTCTTTGACCAAAGTTCCTCCATTCTTCCCATGTCCTTTCCTTCATTACGGATCAGCATCCACTTCTCAAAGAGAACATTCAGCATTTGGTTTTTTGATATGGGCCTACTTTGCTTAGCATAATACTCTCCAAGTCCATCCATTTACCTTTCAATGTATTTTTAATCTTGTCTTACAAATTCTCTCCTGTATGAACAGTGGAGAATGGGGGAAACACTTAAACTGTCAATTAAGATTTTTTATGTTTTTAAAAAATAACTGCTTTATTAAAGCCAGGTGCAGTGGCACATGCCTGTAATCCCAGCACTGGGGGAGGCTGAGATAGGAGAATCGTGAGTTCAAAGCCAGCCTCAGCAACAGTGAGGTGCTAAGCAACTCAGTGAGACTCTGTCTCTACATAAAACACAAAATAGGGCTGGGGATGTGGCTCAGTGGCCGAGTGCCCCTGAGCTCAATCCCCGGTATCCCCCACCCCCTGAAAAAAAAACTGCTTTATTGAGATATAATCCACATACATACAATTCCTCTATTCAATATGTAAACTCAATATTTATTAAATATATTCAGAGAGCTGTGCAACATCACCACCCTCAAGTTTAGAACAGTTTCATCACCTGAGGAAGCCCTCTACACATTAGCAGTCAAGCACACTGCTTTTCTTCCAACCCTGTTTCTATAAATTTGCTATTCTGGTCATTTCATATAAGTTGGCTCATATAATATGTATAGTTTTTAATGACTGGCTTCTTCAGTTTAGCCTTTCAGGTAAAGGTGCAGCTTTTCGAGTTTCCTTATCATCACTTTGCCTCTCCCAAGAAGGTGTCTAAGTGGGCCAATGCCTGTGGATTGGTGCTGGAAGGTCTGACAGTATGCTCTGGGCTATCTGGCTACATAGAAGTGTTCCTTACCTACCTGGTCCATGGGCACTGCACTGCCTTTCACTGCTGCCATCTGTTCTGCTCACTTGACTGAGATGGGTCCTGGAGAGACCCTCATCTGACCAGTGCACTTTGACTCTGTGGTCTTGTTGTTGACCCTTCTGACACTCATTCAACATTGTTCATCATTCCACTGTTCTGATCCTGTGTCTCAGATTGTTTCATGTTACTATAATAAAATACCCAAGACTGGCTAATTTATAAAGAAAAGAAGTTGTTATGGCTTAGATCTGGAATGTATGTCCTCTAAAAACTCATGTTTTGAAGGCTTGATCCCCAATGCAGCAATGTCCAGAGGTGGGGCTTTGGGGAAGTGATTGTGTCATGAGAGTTCTGACCGCCTCAGTGGATTAGTCCATTGATTGCTGGGTGGATTAGTGGGAGGTGACAAAAACTGCAGGAGCATGATTAGATGTAGGTCACAGGGGCCATATTCTTGGGGACTAAATCTTGTTTCTGGCCCCTTCTCTCTCTTTGCCTCCCAAATTCCATGAGCTAAGCAACTTTCCTCTGATACACTGGTCTGCGTTGATGTTTCTGCCTCACCTCTGTCTCAGAACAATGGAGGCAGGGGACCATGATTGAAACCTCTGGTACTATGAGCCAAAATAAACTTTGCCACCTCCAAGCTGTTTGTGTCAGGTATTTTGGTCACAGCAACAAAAAGCTGGCCAATGCAGGTTTATTTAGTTCACAGTTCTAGAGGCAGGGAAGTTCAAGATCTGGTGGTTTCATCTGGAAAGGGCCTCCTGCTGTGTTGTGACATGGCACATGGCACCACTGGAAGCAGTGTATGTGAGTTAGAATAAGAGGGCTAACACCTGTGATAGCTAACCCACTTCCACAAAGAAAAATTGGTCCATTCATTAGGGTGGATCCCTCATGTCCCCAAGTGCCTGTTAAAGTCCCCACAACCTCTCAACACTGACATTAGGAAACAGATCCCAACATGAGTTTGGTGGAGAAAAGCCTTATTCAAATCCCAGCACCCCACATCCCCCATAGCATGCAGGGATTTCTGGACGACTCCATGTCCCATAGGAGTAACAGAAACTCAGGAGCCATATTGCTATGCCCCCCATGCTGGCACAAGCCACCTCCTCCTAGGGCTCTGAGTGAGGCCTGGGCTCAGCCTTGTCTGCTTCATACTTCGCCTTCAGTTCCTCTAAGGCACTGCCCTCTGGAGAGCCAGGTGAGGAACCAACAGGACACAGGAGTCTGAGGCTCACTTCCCCACCTCATTCCTTTCTGGACCACAGAGTTGGGCTTTCTCTCCCCTCATAGGGTCTAGGTCTTCCCATAGGATATGGATCCTGAGACTTCTCTAGGCTGAACTTAGAGTAAATTCAGTATTTTTAGATATACCACATTTTCTTTATCCAGTCACCCATTGACAGAGATATACATGGTTTCTATATCTTGCTACAGTGAACATGGGAGTGGAGGTATCTCCAAGATTCTCATCTCATTTCCTTTGAATATATACCCAGAAGTGGGATTTTACTCAGCTTTGAAAAGGAGGAACCCCTGCCATTTGCAACAATATGAATGAAGCTAGAACATTATGCAAAGTGAAATAAGCCAGACAAAAAAAACTACTGCATTATCTCACTTACATGTAGACTATAAAGTAATCAAACTCAAAAGCACAGAGTAGAAACTGGAGGAAGACGGAAATGTAGAGATGTTGATCAAGTGGTACAAAGTTTCAGTAATGGAAAATGAAGAAGTTCTGGAGACTCAATGTGCAGCATAGTGACTATAGTTGATAATACTGATTTATTAACTTGAAATGAAATTTGCTAAGGGGGTAGCCTTTTTCTTTCTTTCTTTCTTTCTTTTTATTTTTATGATGGTACTGGGAATTGAACCTAGAGCCTTGCACAAGCTAGGCAAGTGATCTACCATTGAGCTACATCCCCAGACCTAAAGGGGTATCTCCTAAATGCTGTACACACACACACACACACACACACACACACACACCACAAAGCCACAAAGTAAAAAAAGAAAAAGAAAAAGAAAAAATGGTAATTATTATATAATGGATATGTTAATAAGCTTGAATACTGTGATGATTTCATAATATACATATATCAAAACATCAAGTTGTATGCCTTAAATATATACGGCTTTAATCATTTCTACCATAATAAAGCTGAAGAAAAATCAATGCTTGGCCCCAATAGGCCTGGCTCTTGATATGTTACTAGTATTTTAAGGAATTTTTAAAAATTATGTCAATAAAGTCCTAGTTTGAAGACTAATATTATTAAGGACTGAGAAATCCTATTTTGGTAATCAAATCATAAAAATTGAACTTCTTTCCTCCATTTTCCTGTTGAGTAAAAATTATCTTCCCACTACCACTTTGGACATGGATGCTCCTTGCTGGTTGAATTGGGAGAAATCATGTACATGGAATGTGAAAAAGAAAAACAAAATATTATTTCTGTGGCAAACCTTCAAAAGGTGGGAAAGGGAGCAAAATATGAGAAATGGAATGCCCGAGGCTTTGTTCAGACGCACAAGGGTGAAAGATGAATCAAAAAATGACTTCTGGACTCAGACTTAGGTGAGTAGGCAAGTTCTGTGAGTCAGAATTACAAATGCATAAAGAAGGTTGGGGGAAAGGTGGTCTACATTGCAGCTTGTTAGGGTTTACTGTACATCTCAGGGGAGGGCTCAGTCAACACCTGGAATCATGAACTCCCAAGAGGATGGGATGGAGATAAAAGATTTAGGGCCCAGTACACCTCAGGTGGTCACTGAAGAGGGTTTAGAGATTGCCCTAGGGGGTGGCTGCAGATTACAACCTAGGAAATATCAGGGCTTTAGGAGTTGTTTTGAGATTGCACAAAAACCTTCCAAATTGTTCCTAGTGTTAAGAAAGTGGTTAAGTAGTGTGGAAATAAATCATATCTGGACATTGCATTTGTCCATCTTGTACTCCCAGTGCACATAGATACATGTGCTCAGCATTTCCCCACTGCTTCTGAACTGTGCAAATCCCTACGTTCAGGGTCCTCCATAATTTGACCTA
The DNA here is from genome assembly GCA_028644305.1 of Xerus rutilus. NCBI lineage: Eukaryota > Metazoa > Chordata > Mammalia > Rodentia > Sciuridae > Xerus > Xerus rutilus. Next base: position 102,114,386 of record CM053399.1, on the reverse strand, counting down.
ATTTTTTTATCTAAGTTTTTTTTTATTTGTTCTTTTTAGTTATACATGACAATAGAATGGATTTTGACATATGTGGAGTATAACTTCCCATTTTGTGGTTGTACATGATGTGGAGTTACACTGGTCATGTATTCATGTATGAACATAGGAAAGTTATATCCAATTCATTCTACTATGTCCCCCTCACCCACCCACCCATTCCACCCTGTCCAATCTGAAGGTTCATGGGATTAATTTATTTTTATGATCATATCTCCCAATACTTCCCAATACATAGCTTATGTTCCAATTTTTCTGCAGTCCCAAAAAGCTCCATGTCCATGCCTTTGCTTTCAACTGTTTTTCCTTCTGGAATACCTTCCACCTCACACATTGTCTCCTTTTAAAGAGACCTGCTCAGTTGTTACTTCTATGAATATTTCCCTGATCATTAAACATTTGCTATCATTTGTCAAGAACATAATGTGTGCAAAGCACTATGGTAGGCAGTACAGAGGACACCAACATGAATGGGACTCAAGTTTCCACTCTCAAACATTATAATCCAACCATTTGTGTAACTTACTAACTCTATCATGAAGGAATTAGTATTTGTTAAAAGGTTGGCCCACTCATTCCTACATAATTTTAAAAACTCAGATTCAAGGCCACACCCCAAATTCACTACTAAAGAAGCTCTAAAGTAAAGCTCAGAAAGGAGCATTTTAAACAAAGCCCTCAGCAACTTTTGTGCCATAGGAAGAACATTTGTCTTCCCTCTCAATTGGATAGTCGTTGAGAAAAAGCTAAGACATATGTATGACCATGCTTTGAAAGCAGGAGGGCCCATTTCAAAGGACTGTGATAGGTATTATTTCATCAAAGTATATTATTCACTTTTGTTGAAAAATTCTACAGCTTTTGTCCTTGACCTTAAGCTCATCCCTGCGCCTCCTTAGAAGAAACATGAAGTTTTTAAGGGATTCATCCTCTGTGGGATGGAGAGGCACATGCAAGCTTCAGGTATTACTCATATCTTTACTGTAAACTCCACCCTGGATCTGAAAGCCTGGTTTTACTCCAGTTCCTTACATCACCACCAACTTTGATTAGAAGCCATAAAAAATAGGAAGCATCTGGAGGTCAAGTTCACAGTTGGCCTTGGGCAAGAGGGTGAAAGGAGCAGGTTTTGTCTGTGGTGCCTCCTGCCTTTCCTCTGCTTTTCACTGTTCCTCATGCCCACCTCAGGGATCTTCTTTAGTCAAGGCATCTAGTCTGGGGAAGAGCTGATGGACGTTGGTAACTTGATAGCTTACCTCCTTAGATTTTATTTAGAAAGGAGTAGAAGATAAGATGGTACTTAACCCAAAGAATGAATAACTAATGATGGAATTGTGAGCAACAATGATAAGCAAGTAATGGATATTTTCAGTTGTGGAAAAATTTTAGTTGTGGAATTTTCTGTGGCCCCTACATGATTCTTCACAGGTGGCCTCCTACTACTACAAGTCTTCCTAGAACCAACCTTGGTGGCAAGGAGCATTGTTAGTCATCTGATACCAAGAGGACATCACCTGATGGGCAAATTACCAGAACTCATTAAAATCTAGAAAAGAGAAAGGCCATAATACAGTTACCATGTGCACATCTCAGACTGTGGCTAATCTGAGCTTGGGAAACTTTATGGGCTGGCCTTACTCCAAGGCCACAGAGCACTGAAGCTAATCCTCCAGGACTCGGATGGTATCCAGAATCCTCTCCAGTATGGGCCAAATGCCTGTTTCTAGGCACAGTCAGCCTCCACCCATATCCTGATAGGACATCATAGGGGAAAGGCCATGTGAAAAAGGGAAATACTTCAGTACAATGGGAAGAATCCTGGGCTGACATTTCAGGGAAACCTGTCACTAGTAAATTGGGGCACCACAGGCAGGTGACTGACGCAGCCAGAAATGCCATTTCCTTAGGTGCCTTAGATCTAAGATCCATTCCAGTTCTGTGAATTAATTATCCTGTGTACAAAATAAATGATAGAACTTTACAGATGCACCATGATGAAGGGATAGGCGTTGTTATGGGACCAGAAAGTCAACATTTATGCAACATTTTATGCCTTTGCTGCTCACAGTGTAGTCCTTGGAATTGCAGCCATTTTGGCTCCCTTGGAGCTGGTATAGAATTCCAGGGTCCATCAACTAAATCAGAATCTGCCTGTTTTACAAGATGTCCAAGTGATCCCACTGAATATCAGAGTTTGAAAAGGACCATTAAATGTGCACAGCACCTTTCTGAGCATTACAGCACCTCACAGCTTTCACTGGCTCCTCACAACCCTAGAATATGCCCAATTCCTTAGCAAAAGTCAAGGGTCACTGCAGTCTGGTCCCTGCCTCCCTCTCCAGCTTTATTTCCTAGGGGTTCTCCCTTCACTCTCTCAAATGTGCTCACAAAGACTTCTTGTGCTACACCCAGCAGGCCAACAAACCTCAGATGTAAAATTCCCTGGGTCTGGAATATTCTCCACAGAACCATACCCTGTTGACTCCTGTGTTATTCCTTCAACAAATATTTAGGGAGCAGTTTCTATCCCAAGCATTATTTTGGGGTGGTCCTCATGGAGATTATCTTCCAAGCTCTCCAAATTTTAGCTTCTATTCATCTTACCAAGGATGATTTCCCTGACCCTAGAGAAAGTGGAATCCCTCTGTTCTGCACTCAAAGTCACCTGAACATTTCCTTTTGTAACAGGTTGTACTATAGTTACTAGCTTGGTATTCTCTTCCTGTTGGACTGAAACCCCAAGAGGCAAGTCCAGGTGTCTCATCTTCCAATGCCAAACCCACTAGTTGGCATAAGAAACACTCCATCCATGCTCATTTCATAGGGCAAAGAGTTCCCAAGGCAGGAGAGACATGGCTGAGATTCAAAGAAAGAATCAGAGACTTAACAATGGGATTCCATTGACTCTAATAACAGGCATGAGAGAAATTTTATCTCTGACTTCTATTTCTTTGATCTAAACTTGCAAAGAGATTATCTGTGCCCACAGCATATACTCTTTAGAGAAAGGAAATCTAAATTGGCATCCACTGTGGAATTCCTGTCTGCCCAGATCTGACTGGGATCCAGGCCTCACTTTCCCTTCTAAGGAAAAACTACTGTGACTTTGAGTGGAGACAAGAGAAAAGCCATCAGGGGTTGGGACCTGTGTTATTGTCCTCAGCCCCTGTGGGAGGCACTGTAGCATTCTTCCCAGGCAAGGGAGTAAAAGTGGACCAAGTTGAAGCTTGAGTGGGGCAAGCTGGTCCTTGCAGAAGGACCGAAAGCTGAGGTAAGAGCCAATGTGCAAAGACAGAAGTTCAGGGATTTGTAAAATCAGTTTACTTAGGGACAGTGGAACACAGAGATTTATTTTAAATTGTTTAATGGGGGCAATCAATAAAAGAGAAATTTATTTTTCTTTCTCTTTGTAGATGACTAGAGAGAGCTACAGAAATCTAAGGAAATTCAGACTGGACATCAGAGCCCCCAGTGGCTGACTTTCAGAACCCCTTGACTTCATTGCTTAGGATCAAAAGGTAAGCACCAAATAATAGGGGTCATGCTTTTTTCAATGTCCTCTTACACTCTTCTCATCTTTCTTCATCAATCTTTAGGCAGGAAGTCTGATGATGTTGATCACAGGTTGACCAAGAAGCAGACTGAGGCTCTGACAGTTTCATTGACCTCCCCAAGAACACACGAACACTCGTGACTTCCAGCCCGGTGTGGTTTCCATTAGATGCTCATGCCATGGCATGAAATGCAAAATGAGGTCAGGCAGATCACTCCGTAACCTGAAACTCTGAGCAAAATTGGTTACGACTGCAGCTGACAAACAGCCTGATACAGCCCTGTGAGGAAGGGAAGCAAAAGGTCACATCAAGTCAGGACACAGGCTATGCCTCTACCATGTTCAGAAAACCTTTGGATCAATCCCTTCTCCAATAACAACAGCCCTCATGTAAACTAACAACAACAACAAAAAAGCAAACCCAAGTTTCTGCATATTTGAATTGTTTTATATTATTTTTGTTAGTCTTAGAGTGCTTGTGAGTCAAAAGCAATTTCAGGAAATGCTGCCCATGTCACCAGCTGGAATCCAGGTTTCCATTGTCAAAGAGCTCTCAGACACATGTACATGTGTTTGAATGCACAAACACACAAGTTCTCACACATGCCTACACTCACACAGAAATTCATGTGCATGCTAATGTTCCCCACATACTGTCACACACACCTACTTTCTTATTTACACACTCACATACCTTCCTACACCTTCACATATAGTAATACTAACACACAAATTCCTACACCCACATAAACACACACATGCTTTCACATGTAAGTTCACATCCACACATTGATTCATTCACGTGTCCTCATGTACACACATACATCCACATGCATGCATCCACATGCACACTGACATACACATATACTATTATGTATATACACATATATATACACACACACAGCTCTGGCCATGTCTTCCTGAAATAAATACAAATAGAATGTGGTCTGCACAAAAAGGTGTTTGTTACATGAGAATTAAAACTGGATCAAGTCCACTGATTATTTAGATATTTCCAAATATCCACATGTTTTTCTTTGTGGACATCTGAATATTTGGCTGAGGCAAGCATTTCTCTGTACCTCCTTCTCTCTGGGGATGTGTGAATCAGTTATTCTTAATCATCTCTTCCCACAACGGCAGAACAGTGGGGAAAGTAAGGTCAATTAACTCTGTCTCTATTGAAAAAGGTATATGTTTAAATGTTGATTCAGAGAACCTGCAGACTGGAGGGATTTTGCAAAGTGACAGCTCAAGCTTCCTGCCTAATGAGGAGCCAAATTTCTAGGTATGAGAGAAACCAACAGGTCTCCTTGCTGCCTCCCCACTTATCTGCCCTCTTTCTCACAACTTCCCAGCAAAGGCCCGGAAGCTGGTCATCCCTGCTAAACTTTCCCAAGTGTTGCATCTCAGCTCATACCAAACTTCCTCAGGGACTTCCAATTTCTAAAGAATGCAGGAGGCTGGGACTATTGATGGCTTTCTGTCTTTGGGAACAAAGTTCTATTCTGTAAAATGTGATGGATGCATTGCTCTTGGCTTTCATACAAAGCCCCTGCAGTGTGAGGGGTGTGAGAGTACATTACCTAAGCATGGTTCACCTGAAGCTCATCCACCACTTAGTACATTGCCTGGCACTAGTAAGTCATCAATGAATAAATGAATTTAGTCCTCTCTCCCCTGTGACATGTGGATATATTCCTTAGACATTCCCATATACTTCATCTGCATAGAAGCCAAAACTTCCCAAGAATAAGTCTATGAGATTTATACCCTCACTTCTGCTATGTCCTTGTGATGCTATCTTGGGAGCATTTGATGTAAATCCCTAACACCATTCCTCTGGATATAACTTTTCCAATACCAAGGGTTCTGTAGTTGTGTATCATTTCTGCCACAATGGTAACTGGTTTGTTTATATGCACCTGACAGTCTAGACTATGAGCCACTTAAAATGGAAACCACCTCCTGTTTGCCTCTAATCTCCAGAGTTTAGCATGATGAAGCTATTCAGTACTCAATCATTGATGATAAGGGAAATTAAGTAGGTGGGAAAGAATCATACTAATGTTTAGTCAATCTAATGGCATCTATTACAAAACTTCGGGATTCCTCTGGAATAGGCCGTATTTCCTAGAAATAGATATGACAAAAAGATTGTCACAAGCTTTCATGGGTTCAGAAGTTATATGGCAAATGTTTATCTGTTGTTCAATATAAACAATGTAAGGTAGCAGTTAGGAATATGATCTTTAGTGTCAAACTACCCGAGTTTGCATTCTGGCACTACCTTTGTTAGTTCTGATCTTCAAGACTCCATGTAATCTTAATGTTTCTCAATTTTCTTCTCTATAAAATAGGGTTATAATCACTGAGAAAAATAAATGAGGTAATGTAGGCAAAGGCTTAGAACATTGCTTGGCACACAGTTAAGTTTGCAAGAAATACTGACTAGTATTCTTTGTGAATGAAGGAAGTAGGCATCATCTACCACAGAAAGGAACTAAGTTAGACCCAAAGGACATTTCAGTTAAACCTATTGGATCTCACCCCTTTCCTAGCTCCTGTAATTTTCTGACAGGTGTCTCTGTCCTCAACCTTGCTCTTGTATGCCCAAACAGTGTGTACAGTGTCATCTTCTAAAATGCAGATCTGACCATATCCCACAGTCTTCCTCAAGGCCTCTCACATCTGGATGTGCTCTCTCCACTGGATGTGCTCTTGACTCATAACATGACACTCAGTGGCCTGCCTTGTTTCATCCCTCCCTTAGCTCCATATTCACCTCCTCCCATCTTCCATGTCCCTCCTAACAGGCTCTAGGAACACACCTTTGAACTGCTGTCTAGAATGGCTCCCTGACCACCTGACTCCACACTTATCCAGCTGGGTGACTAGAAAGCTCCCAGCATCCCTTCAGAGCCCAGGTGAAATGCCACCTCTCTGGTAGGGCTGTCTTCAATGCTATTAGTAGCTGAATTGCTCTCCAAAATTCAAAGGTTCAAGCCCTAACCCCTGGTACCCCAGAATGCAACTGCATTTAGAAATAGATCCTTTAAAGAAGTGATCAAGTTAAAATGAGGCCAGTGGAGTGGGCCCGAATCTAATATGACTGGTGTCCTTATAAAAGAGGAAGCTTGGACACACAGAGAGCTGACGGACATTCGTGCCTAGGTCACAAGAGGACCCGGTAAAAAGGCAACTCTCTGCAGGGAAAGGAGAAGCCTCAGAAGAAACCAAACCTGCCAACACCTCAATCTTGGATGTCCAGCTTCCAGAATTGTGAGAAGATAAATTTCTCTTCTTTAAGATACTGTCTGTGGTATTTTGTTATGAAAACCCTACCAAACTAATGCAGATGCCCACAGAATTACTTTGGTTTGATTTTCTGCCATAATATATAAACCATCTAGGACTCTGGCAGCTCCTATCAGGCAGGACTCAGAGACACTCTTTATTCTTTACCGTAAATGCCATGCAGCCACTGCAAACACTTAAACATCATAGTTGAGAAATTCTGTTTTCCACTGAAGGACCCACTAGAGACACAAAAGCACTTGTACATCCTTGGTGTCTGGTAATACATTCCATTCCAACATTGTATTATTTTAAAAATATATGTAAATATTGTTTTTTGCTTGAGAAAATATTTTGCTATAAAAATTAAATTTTTTGAATGAATGATTAAAATTATTTTACTTTTAATAGCCAAAACTTGAAGCGAAACTGACTCTCTAAAAATATGTGCCATGGTATCCTATATGGGACTTACTTTTCAGTGTGAATGTTCATGGACCGGCAGTCTCAGTGGGCAGGAAGTGTGGAGGGTGGATTATTCTGGAACAATGAAGAGTAGAGGAAGTCTGATGACACCCAGATATATCACCACATGATGATAACTGAGAAGTTAGAAGACCTCCCATGGTCAGCAGTTACTGTGCTTGAGAATGGTTGCCAGAAAAATTACTGCTCCTTGCAAAAGAGATGGGGAAGGTGTCATGATGCCCAAAGGCTGTGGGTATTCATGTGACTAAGCAAAAACAGACATTGACTGCTTGGAGAAAGTGAGTGGCATTGCAAATCTTTAAAGTGAGTAAAAATAATATTTATGGAATTGAGTTAATTAAAAATGCATGTAAGGGGCTGGGGTTATGGCGCAGTGGTAGTGTGCCCACCTAGCACACGTGAGGCACTGGGTTCGATCCTCAGCACCACATAAAAATAAAAAATAAAGATATTCTGCCCACCTACAACTAAAAAATGAACATTTTAAAAAATGCATGTAAAACAATTTAGCAAATAACAGATTCTAAATAGGTGGAAATTTTACTTTAATCATAATCATAATTGTCCCATGAATACTCCCTACAAACACTCAAAAGGGAATTGCCCTAGTATAAATTATTCTGTTCATATATAAAGAACATTATTCTTGTTGGATTAAAAAAAATCCATAAACTGAGTCCTAAACAACAGGAAAGATTAATTTCCATATTGAGCAGAAACAACGTGGGAAAGAGTGAAATGGAAGAAAAATGATAGAGAGTGCCATTATGAAATGGCTTGGAAGTTTCTAGTTTCTACAATTTCATAGGTTAAATAATAATAATCCATGTTGGAGCCATTATTTTATAGACACTTGGCATTTGTGAACATCGTTCATTCAACCATAACGTTCCCGTGAATAGGTCTTACTACCTGAAAACTGTTCAGACCCCATCAGAATCACTGCCATTATCAACCATGGTAATTTACCAGGCTCCACCTAAGCAAAGAGAACAGGGACACATGCCCAGATATGGAGTACCTGACCTTACAGCTTTCTTTCTACCTGATAAAGAGGAAAGACCCTCTACCCTACCACCTGTAAGACTGGAAGTAGTTTAGCAGCGGGCTTACTTGATAGAGGTTTGAATCAGGCCTGGTCTAGGATCTAGTGGCAGCCCTGCAACTTCATAGCCACAGGACCTGGGTCCAGCTTCCTCATGTCCCTAAGCCTCAATTTCTTTGCAGCTAAATAAAGATGATAAGAACATATGCTTGGCATATAATAAGCATTAATTTTTTTAAAGAAGTAGGTGCTATTTAATGCATGTGTATGCAGAACCACTTCGTTAGCATCAAATCCCACAATTAGCACTAAAGATTCAATGAAGCAGCTTTACAAAAATACTTCTGGGCTCTAATGACTACTACCAAAAAGTGAGTCAGAATTCATTGCCAGGTGGCTCCAGCTAACACCTTATTTTAATTGCCTTCCAAGTAGATACCTCCCAGGTTAAAAAAGTTGCCTAAGGTCTTACACAAAGTCCAGGGCCAGAGATTGTTATGAAAGCCAGGTGGTCGATGACACAATTATTGTAAAATCTTTCTCACACTCTCTCACCCACGGTGATGTTGAAGTTGGAAATATCAAGGTGAAAAGAAGATTTTCACAAGAAGGTGTGAACCTCAGGGTTACATTTCCTGTTTGTTTCTAAATTAGGAATTTCAGCCCAGAACATCCATTGCAGGCTTGCAGAAATTGAGAAATTCCCCTGGGTCCCCCTGGCACTGCTCTGTAGCTCACTTCCCCTTGCTTCACCATTACCGTGTTATTTCTGGGTGGGTTTCTGTTTGTTTCTCCAGGTGCCATCCAGAGAGTTCATGCACATGTGTGATCTACAGAGGAAAGCAGGACAGACAAAGGAAGAGAGCATGGATCTCAGGAACAAAGTACCCTGTGCAAAAAAGAAAGGCAAACAGAGACATATGGATTTCATCACAGAAGAAGCAAAATTCCCCAAGCAGTGTAAATGTGAGTGAGTGCCGAGGGCACATCTGAAGCAACTGAGCCTTGCAAATTATTTTGTGGTTTCTACAGAGTTCCTTTTGGGTGATTGCTTTTAAGCACCACCTAAGCCCATCCCAATTCAGCCCGTTGGAAAGTAATGTTTACAGACATTTCTGTGCACTGGAAGAATGTCATTTGAAGCCGGGCGCAGTGGCGCAAGCTTGTAATCCCAGCACTTAGGGAGGCTGAGACAGGAGAATCGCGAGTTCAAAGCCAGCCTCAGCAACAGCGAGGCGCTAAGCAACTCAGTGAGACCCTGTCTCTACATAAAACACAAAATAGGGCTGGGGATGTGGCTCAGTGGTTTAGTGCCCTTGAGTTCAATCTCCAGTACCCCCCTCCCAAAAAAGAATGTCATTTGACAAAAATTTCATCCAAGAAATTAATTCAGGGACAATTCTCATACACAGACTAGTCCCTGCACATTCAGATTGGGATTGCACCCATCCGCTGGGAATTTCAAGAAAAAGTGGTCAAATAATTGACATTCTGTAGACCAAAGAGCTAATGGGGTTAACGTTTCCTTTTTTTAATGTTATGTAAACACAGATTCTTTCAAATGGCTTTTATTGGGGTACTTCAAGTCACATGATACTGTAGCACGCAGTGGTACCTGTCTTCAGGGGAGGAGCTGTGAAGAAGGAGCTTCAATGAAGTACACATTTGCCACAGAGATAGAAAGCAATCCCACTGTTAATTACAAGCATGTGTCAAGGGTGACATGGGGGACTGTATAAAAATCAATCAAATGTAACAAGAGAGGGGAAAACCGGTCAGTGAATGCACCAACACTGAACATTTTCCCTTTGAAGCCAGAACTCCTTTGACCTCGGGCGACATTGATTTGCCATCACAAAAGCATCCGCAGAGATGATCCTAAGAAAATGTTTTCATACATGGTAAATGTATCCAGATTGAGAAACTGAAACACCCATAGAGCTCAGTGTAGGTTCCCTGCGCACCCCTGCACCTGACTCCCCTTTGAAGAAGCAAATCTATACCAAGTATTAAACAGGTTATAGGTTGGGGAAGGAGAAAGATAGGTTAGCCATGTTTCATACCTTGGAACAGGTGACAACACTAAAGCTTAACTGGGAACCATTCTCAACCATAGCTGGAAGGAGATGGGATGTTGAATCAGTTTTGAAGCTGGTTTGGAGCCCTGCCTGGGCTACAGGTGAATAAGATGCAACAAAACTTAGCCAAGATATATATATATATATAAAAAAAAAACAGAACAATAGAGTTGAAAGTGGTCTCATGGGGGCAATCAAAACAATAACAATAGCAAGTGAAGCAAGCAAGCATACTGAGACTTGTGCTAGCAGGAACAGTGTTCGCAATATCATGTGTGAAGAGTAGAGTAGGAAATCTTTGTGATTCCAGGACTGACATGGCTGACTCCAGTCAGAAGGTTTGGGCTCTGACTAAGCATTTCCAAACTCCAGGTCATAAATTATTGTACAGAAAAAAAACCAGGACATGAAAAATAAGTCAAGAGTGACCCAGACTAAGGACTACATACTATGTTCCAAGACTGTAAATAAAACTAAGCCTTATGAATCCCATTCAGTAAATATAGAATCAACAGTCTGCTATATGAACAAGTCTATGTTACTGTGGGGAACAATAGAAGGAAGGTCTTTGACTCTCAGATGTTTAAAGTCCTCTCTCCACCCAGACTTCTTAAGTAGCCATTCCAGAATACCAGATCCTGGTGGAAAACTATTGAAAGGATTAACCTTCTAGTCTCAGAGCATAATTCAAATATTTTTGTAGTCTCAAAGTTTTGGGCATCAATATGAGGAAGTTAAATTTTATTGACATAATTCTGCACCTCTCAAGCGTCCTATGACATTAAATTTCTAGTATGCAAGAGAAACCTGCAAACCCAACCCTGAGTGCATGAAGTACTCACTCATTTAAATGAACCAAGGTCATGATCCCCAAGGAATAGTAACTTCCCAGACTGAGGAGAAGATATTGCAAGTTGGATATATGATGTACTATCTTCCATTAAAGCAGCTTTCCCTAATTTGTGCTTCATGAGTATTTTACAACATTCTCATTCTCTCATCAGATAAGTTTGGAAAACTGCAATGGTTTGAATATGGTTTGTGTCCCCCAAGGTTCCATTGTGATTTAAAGCTCAGTCCTCAGGGCAGTGCTTCTGGGAGGTGGTGGAACCTTTGAGAGGAATGGCTCAGTAGGAGTGTGAGGTCATTAGGGGTATAATGTTATTTCCAGTGGAACGCCTTTGGTATTTCTCCCAAACCAGTTGCCATAAAAGGAGCAAGAATGGCCCTACCCATCCTCTTTTTCCCTCCACTCCTAATCTGAGATGTTATCATGGCTTCCTGCTGCCATTGCTATCCACTATGATGTGACCCAGCTAAGAACTAAGTTAATACAGGTACCATGCCCATGAACTAGCAAAACTGTGAGCTAAATAAACCAACATTTCTCATTGTAAGGTACTTCATTGTAGTAGCATGAAGCTGATTAATACTGAAACCCAGGGTTAACTTGAGTTAAAAGTTTCCTTCAAAATATATTCTGAGTTTAATGTACATTGTGAATCTACAAGCAGAGAATGTAGTGGTTTTTTCAATCTCACTTGACCGTGGAAACCTTTCCTCATAAAATGATTTCCCAGACCAGTGTTCAGGGAACACACTTTGGGGAATACTGTCAGGTTTGGTCAGGGTCCAAGATGCCCAAATAAGGAAGCTGGTCAGCAGAGCTGCAAGCCAGATGTGACATCACTAATGGACACGCCTCCTGTCAATCAGCGAGTTTTCCTGACCCATCAGGAAGGACTTCGGCCTTCTCTTCCTGTACCCAACCCCTCCCCTTCCCGACCGGGTTTTCTTGAAATTCTCTATGCACAGAATCTCCGACGCCATTTCTCCCGACCTGCTCTGATGGACGGGGAAATGGTCCGAGGGCTCGCCTTCCAATAAAGCCTTGCTGAGTGGCTTAATTCATCTTCTCCTGGTCGTGTGAATTTTACATAATGGTGCTGAAACCCGGGAAGGGCTTTGAACCTCTTCCGCACCGCGGTTGAGGCAGGCCCTTCAGACCAAGAGAATTCCTGAGCCGCTCTCTATTTCCGCCACCCAAACAGACAGAAGTGAGGTACGTTCCCTCCCCATCTCCCCTGACTTTTTGGCTCCCTCCCATTCCGTTCCGGAGGTCTACCTGTAAGTCACGCGCGTGCCACAGACCTCCCCGTTTTAAGGCCACAAGGGCTCGGGAAACGTCCCAGTCTTTGTGAGCCACCCGATTCTGCTCGGGCCCCCGGAGGGTACAGGGACGCCTGTGCCCCCCACCCGGCCCTCTGACTCCGTTTGGGCCCGCGGAGGGTACCGGGACGCCTGGACCCCCCGCTCGGCCCTCTCTTCCTCGGATGGGTGCGATTGGAATTTGGGACGCCTTTTTCCATTCTCACCCACCCCTGTGGGCGCCAAAAGGTCATGGGAGATACCGAGTCCTCCCGAGCCAAATTAGGACTCACTCCAGACCCTTGTTGTACGTTAGCCTGACCCCAGCATGGCCAAAACTTTGGGTCAAAATGCCCCCAGAAAGAAATTTTAATTTT
>CM053399.1:102044837-102100860 GCA_028644305.1 Xerus rutilus | reverse complement strand
AATGGACACGCCTCCTGTCAATCAGCGAGTTTTCCTGACCCATCAGGAAGGACTTCGGCCTTCTCTTCCTGTACCCAACCCCTCCCCTTCCTGACCGGGTTTTCTTGAAATTCTCTATGCACAGAATCTCCGACGCCATTTCTCCCGACCCGCTCTGATGGACAGGGAAATGGTCCGAGGGCTCGCCTTCCAATAAAGCCTTGCTGAGTGGCTTAATTCATCTTCTCCTGGTTGTGTGAATTTTACAAATACCATGCCAAGGGCCCATATCTCAGAACGTGCTCTCGTGCAGACCTCATGCATACACAAAGAGAGTGATTCCAGATGAGCTGGGCCCTGGGCAATGCTATACTATTATGAAAAATTTTCCTTATGATGAAAACATCCTTGACTAATATTCATTATGTTTTCTCCAAATATTTTTTCTTGTGGTCACAAGACTTACTTCCTACCCAGATCTTTTATTTGAATGTAATGAGGAAGCATAGTTTGGTCTCTTGGGTTCTGTCCCCAGTTCTATGTCCACATACTTTTGGTCTCTTGGGTTCTGTCCCCAGTTCTATGTTACTCTGTGTCACATTTAGCTGACCAGCCCACTGGGAACACTTCATTCTTATTCCCTGAGGGAGGTGATGAGGCTTGGGATGCAGGTCCTGTCCTTGGAAGAGCTACTTCACACACAAAAAAGGCATGATTCTACCTTCAGACAGTTGAACCCCTAAATCTAAAGAAGGGACTGGGCTCCAAAGGAGGCTGGAAGAGAGACCACTGCTGATCCAGCATCTCCTGTCACCACCCCTAGAAAAACAACCCTAAGGACATATTCCAGACAGCAGGTCAGCATCTTCTGTGGAACAGACAGCACATGAGGCTTAGTCAGCATCCAGCCCGTCTCCTGCTGGAGTGACAATCACAGCAGAAAGGAGCACACTTCTAACAGGAAGCAGTGACTCTTCCCCAGTTGGCAGCTTCAGCACTTCCATCTTCAGTGAGAGCCTTGCCAATTTAAGAAATGTTAAATCTTGTCCCAAAGAATCGGATGAGTTGACTCCTGGTTTCTATCATGTTCTCAGAGATGTGGCGTCTGGAAACCACAATCCATCTGTTTTTAAGTTTTCTTGTTTAAAATAGCACCTTTTGCAAACATTAAGAAGAAAAGACAAGGACTGGGGCTCTAGCTCAGTGGTAGAGCATGCCCAAGGCCATGGTTTAATCTCCTGCACCACCAAAAAAAGAAGAAGAAGAAGAAGAAGAAGAAGAAGAAGAAGAAGAAGAAGAAGAAGAAGAAGAAGAAGAAAAAGAAACAAAAAGACAAAATATGAATGTTTTGTGAGCCAGATATCAAAGAGTGGCCTGTGCTCAAGTACATATGTCCACCTGGAGGCCACAGAGGTGATCCACAGATAAGATAGGTTCTTCCCACAGGGGCTGAACAGCTGCACAAACATCCTGAGCTTGTCCCCAGAGCTTAGAGAGCATGGTGAAAGGAAATGGATGAAGTCATGCTGGCGAAGCTTGTGTCACCCTCAAGTAATTAGGACCCTTGCCCAGCCACCTCCCAGACTCAGCCTAGCACACCCACAGGTGTGTTGTCCTTCACCAGCTGGCATAACAAGGCCATGCCAGCTCTGAGGCTGAAATAGCCTGGAGTCATCCAAGACTAATATGGCCAGACCATAAGAGCCAAGCCAGGAAGAAGAGGGAAGGGTCTCCTTGGCTAAATGAAAATAAATTGCAAAACGGCATTGTGTATGTGGTTGCCCTGGAGAAGGATCTGGGAACAGTAAAAATAGAAGTCTTGTCAAGACTCTTCAGTGAGGTATGTTCCTGCAAAGCCAGGTGGTCCCAGAGTATAAAACAGGTGTTTAGTGCCACTGTGCTGGGGCAAACAGAAGAAAGAACCAGCTGAGACTCTTGCCCAGCCCCAGACCCTCTGGAAGTCGAGGGACATCAGGGAGACATACCCTTCAGTACTCTGCACTTTTCTTTTTCTTTTTTTTAACTTTTGCTGTACTGGGGATTGAACCCAGGGGCATTTGACCACTAGCTACATTCCCAACACTTCTTTTTTTTAATTTTGAGACAGAGTCTCACTAAATTGCCCACTAACTTGGAATCCTCCTGCCTCAGCATCCTGGGCTTACAGGCATGCACCACCATGCCTGGTACTTCTGCACGTTTTTACACAACTTTTCCATTCATTATTTGGTTCATGAGTTATATAGATCATTTATCAACTCCATCTTATATATGAGGACACTTGGGTCTGAATGTGTGAGTCTTCACATTCCCTCCACCAGCACCTGAAAGCACTGGGACTCAGGCTCAGGCTTCTGCCAGTTGTGTTTTGATTTTCTCCTAATGGTTCAGGTCCCAAAATCTTTCAACAAGCAAACTGACCTTTTCCTGTTGGAGCGGATGGAGGATAATAGCTATATGTCCCCCCAAACCTACTCAGAAGGTAGCATTTTAAAACTCACTCTGTTCTTATCCCAGGTCTTTGTCAGTTGAGGCTGCAGAGAGAACAAATGATTTGTCATGCAGGAGATGGAGGGGCAGCAAGACGGTGGGGCAAACATGGTCACTTCATCCTTGCCTCACTCTGTCTGACATCCCTTTCACATCCACCTGGGTGATTCCATAAGTCCAAGTTCCTCCAATGTCCCATGATAGGGCTTGTGGGTGCACACCAATAGGGCCAGCTAGAACCTAAGTCAGTGAACTGTTCAACCACAGTCAAACCTCTGCATTCAGGTCTTTATTGACAGTCCACTATCTTCCTACTAATCACTCATGTGCCTGGGATATTCCTAGTGACTTTTTTTTAATATTTATTTTTTAGTTGTAGGTGGACAGAATATCTTTACTTTTTATTTTTATGTGGTGCTGAGGATCAAACCCAGTGCCTCACGCATGCTAGGCGAGCACGCTAGTGACCTTTATTTTGTAAAATTTTATTTTTGGCAAAGAAAATAATTTTGTCAGAAGACAAATTTGCAACAGCTACAATTAGTTTTACCACCTAAATTGGCTTTACTTGCTATTCTAGAATTAGGCAACACTTCATTCCAAAAAATCAAATAAATTTTCTGATGAACACAAGACAGGAGTTCAGATTTATAGACCTAAAAGGGCTGAAAAAAACAGAAGCAAAAAACAAAACGCAGACTGTTATTTCAAAGTTAATTTTCTTGTAAGGCAGAGACAGGGAGACAGAACAATAGAAAGGTAACTGATAGGTTCACTCAAGCTGTTCCAGGTTACTTTAGTGTAAGGATGAAGGCAGGGAGGACTTCGTATCATGCCAATTGAAACTGACTTGTTTGGGAAATTTGGCTGTGTTCTCTGTAATCCTGATTTTTTGAAAGATCAGCTTAGTTGTAGCTTGGTGACAAAGAATTTCAGCATGAGGGACTCCATTTGGATTTTTAGTCTGGTCTGTTAGGGCCCAGTACAGGAGCTTCATCCAAACAAAGCCTCCTGGGATTTTTATTTAACATTGTATTTGAATTTATGTCCTGTCTGGTGCCATTGAAGATAACTAGCCAATATGCTACAAAGTTTGCCAACACCACAAACACAGCATGCAGAGAACATTCAGGAAGTATTTTCCAGGCATTTGAGAACTGTTGGTATTCAGCATAGTGACAACTCTCTGTCCCCTTGGATCACAGCTGTTTGTGTTCTTTGTTGCTGATGTGCCTCATCTCAAGGACTGAAGTCAGTTGTTCTTCTTTTTTTCTCCCAAATGGTTCTTTTTAGCCCTTTTCTTCTTGTTTTGCCCTCACACTCCTCACCAGGTCTGCCATGGTGTTTGCATATGGATAAAGTGTTGCTACATAATCACTATTGACAATGAATCATAGTTGCTTTCAGACTGCCTAAGAAAACTGACCAATCAGGGTTCACTAACAAAGTGTCAGGGTCTTCAGCTTGTTCAGCTAATGTTTATTGAGTATCCACTAGTCACTGGGTGTCAGGGGAGGGGAACAGGATAAATAGAACAGAAATCCCAGTCACCAATCACAAAGGCTTCCGTGGTCACTTCCCCAAGCCAATGAGGCTTACTCTTTGCATAGTATACACAAAAGAGGTGATTGACACATGATTGAATGAAATGAGAATTTTTCCCTCACCAATTCTGATTTTATAGCTGTGTGAAGCCTAAAAATTTCTTATAAGACAGGTTATAAAAAGACATGGATGACTGAAAATAAAGAACAACACAAAAGCATTTAAATAAAAAAAGTAGTTATAACCCTTAAGCAAAAATAATACACATGATCAGACATCTCAATCTTTCTACTTCCTCCAATACCTTAAGTTCAGCCTGCCAGCTTGAGGCCAAATATGGGGAAATTCTGCCCATGAAAGGGCAAGGTCATTCCATGAGCAGCATCCTGACCAAGTTCTCCCACTACCTGGACAGGATGAACCCATGTGTGGGGGCTTGGGGAGAGGATAAGTTCATTCAGTTCCTTAAGCCACATCCTCCATCTCTGTTATACACATACCAGATGAAGGGGCATTCAAGCCCAGAACTTGATTTGGGGCCTTTCACCTCAACCTAGGACTCATATCTCATTCTGTTATATCTCTGACCCACCCAACTAATGGGCCTTGCTGTTGTTCACTGTTTCCCATCCTGGCCTCCCACATGTCTTTGACACCTGGAGCCATTCCCTCCACCCCACCCTACAATGACCTTGCCTCATTTACATCAGCAATTCTGGGTCTTCATGCTCTTTCATTCATACTCTTCACAATTCACCTGTTTCCTAAAGACTGCCTACTCTGGAGCTCTCTCCAGGTAATAATCTTTCTTCTCCCTTAAGGACCTAATGGCTTTTCAGGAGTGTCCAGGACAAAATGAACCAGGGAAACTCACAAAGGCAATGGGGAGGGCATTATGATTACAGACACCCCCCACACACACTTCAGTGCAGAGGTGGTGATAGATGGCGCCAGGCAATTGCCCAGCACTCTCAAGCTGGGTTTGATAGGTGAGCCACCTGCCAGCAGCTTCCTCCTATGCTGCCTCTGCCCTCTTTCCCTTCACCCCACACAGTCTAGGATTTCACACAAACAACCCTACAACTCCCTTTACATTTTGGCTCAGCCCTTGAATAACCCAAGAGACCTATGGGGGTCCATCCTGTCAAAGATTCAGAGAAAGATACTCAAAGGTGAGAAGGGAGGAACTGAATACACTCAGGTGTATTATCTAAGCCATAGAAATGCAAAGTAGCCCAGCATGTGGTGAAGCCAAGAATAGCAAGCTGAGACAGGTAAGAAAGCAACATGGAGCAACAAGAGAACTAGAGAGAGAGCAACTGAGGATGTGATAGCACCCACTTCCAATACCTCCTCCTAGGTTTTCTATTTCAGGAACAATCACCCTTAGAAAGTGTCTATTTTCAAAAGAAATTAAAAAGAAAAATAAAGGACCCAGGTCACTGGAGAGAAAAGCTGTTCATAGGTGACCGGAGAGAAGAGCTGTTCAGAGACTTCGTTTTAGGTGATCCTACACAGGAGAAAAGAGACCCTGTGTGTCTCAATTAGATATTGTCTGCTACTTCTGTGTGTCTTCTTTCTGAGGAATTCAAAACCCCAAATAAAGACCCTAGTGGAAAAACCCCAGAGTCTCTATTTAGTATAGTCGTTTCTTGACTAACAGTGGTTAAAGGCCTTGCTGGATCCTAGAAAGAATTTTATTTCCATAATAAATATATGTGTCTGTTACGGGAAAGTCTCAAATAAGCAAAATCTGAATAGAAGGTGAAAAGCCAGAGATCCATGATTTCATACAGCTTTGTGCAGCAAGCAAGCAAATAATCTGTTGTATGCTAACCCCAAGTAATCCAAAGCTGTGCATTTTGAGGAATGAAAAATTGGCAAAGCAAGAACCCACAGGGATTTTTGAAACTGTATCAGATGTTGCAAAGATGAGGAGTAATGATTTCTCATCTTAGTCTTCATGGCTGAAGAAGAACATGTAAACTGTAGAGGCTTGAGAATTAATGAAAAATCACAGAGATTGGAAAGGCAGGGAGGTGGGGCAAAAGCTCAGGGTACTGGTCATGCCATTCAAGATACTTGGGTTTAAGACCAGCTCTGCCGTGTGTTTGACATTTTGATGTAGGAAAGTTATAAATTTAATTTTTCTTAATAATACTGTATAAGATTATTGTGAATATTCAGTTAGATTGTGTGTATAAAATAGTTCCCAGGACTTCACAAGTGGACAGAACCTGAATATGAGAGGACAAGACCAATGCCATTTTGTGACTCTGAGCCTTTGTCCTCAACCCAGCAGCCCCCGCCCAGATCCTGAAAAATTGTGACACACTTAACAGCACACCACTCTGGCGCCAGTGAGTCATTCCACAATCTGGGCCAACCAATCAGGAAATTAAGCATTGGGCCCACCATAGCCAAACCTATCAGCCTTAAAGGTCAACTGACCTCATACTGACCACACTTACCCTTACCCAATCCTGTAGTGACAAGACCACTGTCCCCCTGCGCACTTCCCTTACGCAATCATGTAGCGCCAAGGCATGTACTCCCCTGCTTGCGATTGTAATCCATAAAAATCCCTGCTCCCCGAGACTCGGGCCGTGCACTTCCTTACCTGCTGCGTCGGTGTGGGTGTACGGCCCCTGCTCGAGCTTGTAATTAAAGACCCTTTTGTGATTACATCGGAATCGGACTCCTGGTGGTCTCTGGTGGTCTCTTGAGTCTGGGCATTACAAATACATGGTGATGACTATCTACAAGACTTTTCTGTATAAAGCATTTTACAATTTATTCTATACATTTACATACATGCATATATTTTAAATGCTTTTATATGTATTTAAAGTCCTCAAAAACCTTTGACGAAGGGACACAAACACTAAACTGACAAAGTCTAGAAATTATTCACACTATAAAACTTTTTCTAATTTCTAACTTTGACTTTTCTAAGCAGTGACTATAACTTTTAAAATACATGATTAAAGCTATAATGTTGCCTGTAAACTGCATAAACTGCATCCCATACATTTTTATAGGTCATCTTTTCACTTGCATTAGGGGCAAAATAATTTCTAATTTTCCTTGCTATTTTCTTCTTTGACTTTGGATTATTTAGGAATGTGTCATCTATGTCCTAGATATTGTTGAGGATTTTAAACATTTCTGTTATTAATTTCTAATTTAATTCCAATTTGTGATTGAAGAACATACTTTGAATGAATTCTATCCATTTATGTTTATGAAAACACGTTTTTAAGACCTATTAAGGTCTGTCCTGGAGAATGTTTCACATGCACTTGAATATGCTGCTATAAGTAAAGTATTCCATGTTTTATTTCAGTAAAGTATAACATCTACGCTCTTATGTATCTTTGTTTTTTCTTCTTTTGCTTTAACTGTCATGTACACCTATATAATATGATAAACCCAACAATTCAGTATTATAATTATTGCTTTACACAACCTGATTTTTAAAATTAAGACAAAATAAAAGACATATTTACATAATCTTCTATATTTTTGTATATAGTTACTGTTTCTAGTGCTTCTCATTTCTTTCTATGGATTTGCATCGTGGCATCATTTCCTTTCATTTCCCATCGTTTCTTGGAAAGCAGGTCTGCTAGCAGTAAATCCTGTCTTTGTATATCTTACAATGTCTTTATTTCACCTGAATTTTTAGAGGGTAGTTTTTCTGGACATGGAATTGGTGTTATCATTCTGAATGTGTCATTCCGCTGCCTTCTTGCCTCCATTGTTTTAGATAAAAATTCAGACATTAATTGCATTACTGTTCCCCAGTTTGGGCTTAGTTATTTTTATCTTGCTATTCTTAAGATTTTTCTATTTGTGTTTGGTTTTCAGTAATTTTACTATAATGTCTGTAGGTGGGGATTTTTATATTTACCTACTTTGAGCTTATTGAGCTTTGTGGATATGGGTAAACTAATGTTTTATGTCAAATATGTGAAGCTCTCAGCCACAATTTCTCCAATAAATTTTTTCTGCTTTTATTTCTCTTCTCCTTCTGGAACTCTCATTACATGTAAGTTGGCCTATTTAATGTTGTCCCAAGGTCTATGAATCCCTGTTAATTTCTCCTCAATATGTTTTTCTCCCTGTGTTTCATAGTGGTTAATTTCTATTGATCTATCTCATGTTTACTGATTATATGCCATCTCAAATATGCCCATTTAATTTTTTCATTTCAATTAGAGTGCTTTTAAATTCTAGAATTGCTATTGCTTCCTTTTTACATTTCCTCTTCTCTATTGAAAATCCCTGTTTGAATGTCATTACCATCATATTTTTCCTTTAGCTTTTAAAATGTAAGAGCTGCTTTTAAGTCTTTTTTGATAAATATATTTGGATCCACTTAGAGTTAGTTTCTATGGATTTCTTTTTCCTTGAGCATG
Organism: Xerus rutilus; assembly: GCA_028644305.1. Lineage (NCBI taxonomy): Eukaryota > Metazoa > Chordata > Mammalia > Rodentia > Sciuridae > Xerus > Xerus rutilus. Next base: position 102,092,425 of record CM053399.1, on the reverse strand, counting down.
GGTTGTGATTTTTTGTTTCTTTGAATATCTCATGATATTCTATTAGAAACTGGATATTTCAGACCATACATTGTAATATGTCTGGTTTCTGATATTTCTCAGAAGGTAGTTATTGTTTTTAGTAATTAACGTGAACTGACTTGACAGAAGCAGTCTGCCTGAGAGATGTGCAGCTACTGATGTCTCCACTCAGTTGTTTTTTAAATTCTTATCTTAGTTTTATTTTTTGCTTAGCTTCCTATGTGTCTACACAGCTTGCTGGCAAATCAGTGACTGACAGAATTTTGCTAAAGTTTCACCTGGAGGCTGTAAGCTTCAACTCTCTGCTGACGGATCTGTGTGTGTGTTAGGGTGATGGGTTTGGGATTCAAAGTTCAGGCAGTTTTCAAGTCTGCCTCAGTTTTTACCTACATGGATCGGCAGTAAATATAGCTTCATATCAGCCAGGAAAAATGGAGAGATTATTTATCCCTTAAATGAATCTCTCATTTCCAGGAACTTTCTATTAGGTTTCAGACTGGTCAATCACTTGCTTTAACTGGTACTCAAAACCCAGGTTAGCAGAGCTATGAGAATTTCCTATCCATTTCCTACCACAATTACTTTTACTGATAATGCTGATAATGCTGCTAGGAATAGGGTTTGGTTCTCCAGGCCAAATGGAGTCAGACTCATCCAACTATAAAGCTGCTGGTTTCATGGTAAGCCCTGCCTTGGTAAAACTAGTGCATTGACCAAGCATTTGGAGGGGCTTAAGGGGAGGGACAGTCCCAAGCAAGAAGGCCATAGATCTCTGTGGGTCCAACTTCTCCCCATTCAAAGTTCTAGCACTTTTGCATGAATAAACATTTCTCAGCTTATAATTTGTCTCCAGTTGATTTTCAGAGTTCTTCAGCAGTTATTTTTAACAGTTTTTCCTGTTTTATGCTTGTCTTTTTAGGGATTTGCTAAGCTCTGCACTCTGCCATAACAGAGAGCACTGTCTCTAAATAAACCTTTCAAGTCAATTGCTTCAACATGTATCAGCAATGTTTTCTATTTACTCTGTTTACTACTCCCCCAAAATTTATATATATTTTCTACTGAAAAGCTTTTTAATGCCTGTTTTGTTTTTTCATGGCTTCTTGGCCATAATGATTAAAAAGGCCTCTGAAGATGACCATGAAAGCATCCTAACATTTCTTTGGTCTCTTCCTGAGACTTTTTTTTTTTTGTCTTCTTCTGGTGCCAGGGATTAAATCCAGGGCCTCACACATGCTAGGCAAATCTCCAGTCCCTCTTTCTGAGAGGTTTCCTTGCATCTGTATATTCACATAAAACACACTATGGTTTGAGCATGGTTTCCCACACCTGTAATCCCAGCTGGGAGTCTGAGGCAGGAGGATTACAAGTTTGAGACCAACTTCAGCAATTTAGTGAGACCTTGTCTCAAAAAAAAGGGGAGAGGTGCTGGGGATGTAGCTCAGCAGTGCTCTTGGGTTCAGTCCCCAGAATCCCCAGTACTGCCAAAAAAAAAAAAAAAACACTTTTTTTCTCTCTCTCTCTCTCCACCACCCCCCATTCCCCTCTCTGTCATGCTACAATGTCTGGAACTCAGGAGTATTAATCATTTGTTGTTTAAATACCTTCTCTGTCTCAAAAAATTATGAATTTGCATGATGATTGCATGCAAATTTCAGTTGTACATTTTGACATGTGATTTCTCTAGATTTATAAGATATTTCATTAATTAAAGTCCAATGTATTAAAAAAATAAATTTCCCTTATTTTACACACTCAACCTCTTTTTCAATCATTCTCACCCTTGCACATTAGAATCACTAGACGGTCCTCTAAAAACTGGCAGTTATTAGCATCACCCTCGATCAATCTAAATCTGACTTTTTGGAGGTGGTTCCTAAGCACACATTTTATAAAGCTCACCTGATGATTGTAATGTACACACAGGACTGAGAACCAAAGCCTTCTTATTAATGCCTTGGTTTATCTTCTTTATCCCAACAGTCCAATTATAACACCTTAAATAACAGGACACCAAAAGTATCTATAAAAGAAACAAAACAAATTAGACTTGATCAAATAAAAAAACTACTGCTCTTTGAAAGATGGAAAAGCGAGTGACAGGTTTTCAAAATGCATGCATCTATAATTTATAATACATACATCTAACAACGGATTTGTATCCAGAATTTATAAAGAACACCTACAATTCAATAATAAGAGGACAAAGAACTCAATTTTACAGTGCAAAATGTATTTGAAAAGAGACTTCATCAAAAGGCATATAAATGGAAAATAAAGATGAAATTTTATTTGATGCCATTAAACATCTAAAAATGCAAATCAATATCTCAGTAAGATACCATTACACTTGAGTGGTAAACCAATGCAACTTTCACACATTGCTGGTAGGAATATAAAATGATATAGCCACACTGCAAAACAGTTTGGCAATTTCTCACAAAGTTAAACATACATTTACCATATGACCCACCCTTATACATTGGCCTAAGAAAAATAAAAGCATCTGTCTACACAAAGACTTATACAAGAATATTCATTGCAGCTTGATTAATAATAGCCCCAAACTGGAAACAACCCAAATATCCATCAATTGAGGAGTGGATAAACAAGCTGTGGTGTATCCATACAAAAGAATACAACTCATCAATAAAAAGTCACAAACTACTATTAATACAAAATAACAGTAGTTAATATGAAAAACACTATGCTGAATGAAAAATTAGACTTAAATGATCACATACTGGGCAATTCTACTTATATAAAATCTTAAACAGCCCCCCACCAAATCTAGAGCCACAGAAAGGCTACCTGGGGTTGCTTAGATAAAAGGAGAAGAGGATTATCTGCAAAGAGCATAGAGAGACCTTTTAGGGAGAGAGAGATGAAAATGTTCTGTATCTTGATTGTGGTAATGGTCACATGGGTCATTACACTTGTCAAAACTAGTTGATCTATGTCTTTAATAGGAGTACTTTTTAGACTGGTGCGGTAGCACATGCCTGTAATCCCAGCACTTTGGGAGGCTGAGACAGGAGAATTGCCAGTTCAAAGCCAGCCTCAGCAACAGTGAGGCACTAAACAACTCAGTGAGACCCTGTCTCTAAATAAAACACAAAATAGGGCTAGGGATGTGGCTCGGTGGTCAAGTACCCCTGAGTTCAATCCCCAGTATCAAAAAAAAAAAAAAAGAAGTACTTTTTAGCGTGTGCAAATTATACCTCAATCAACTTGATTTATAAAATGATTCAATGCAGCATAAAGCAAAATAATGTACATAAAGTGTTTAGCACAGTTGTTATTACCTGGAAAGTCCTTCATAAATGTGTAGCTGTCTATGTTAAAAACATAAGAATGTCCAAGATTTATTATCTCCCTTGCCTGAAGAACTGCAACTATAAGTCCACCAGTGGTTTTTCAACTCCTTTAATGTGAAGGACTTGGATATAGAGACACTTGTTCCACAAGGAGAGAGATGACAGGTACAGACATAGCAAGGACAATTAATTTTAGAAGTAGCCATGTACGTTATATTTTTTTGGTTGTTGTTGCTGCTGCTGCTGTTGCTTTTTTGCTTATTTGATTTTGTCTTTTTTTTTTCTTTCCTCCTAAATTGGCGGTTTGTTTTACATTCCTTGAGACACTGCAGTCAGTGGAAGAGTGGATGCCTGGTACTTTTTTCATATTTTTTCACTCCTGTGACTAAAAGATCTGACAAGAACAATTTTAGAGGAGGAAAAATTTATTTGGGGGCTCATGATTTCAGAGGTGTCAGTTCATAGACAGCCAGCTCCATTCTTTGGGGCTCAAGGTGAGGCAGAACATCATGGCAGAAGAGTGTGGCAGAGGGAATGAGCTTTCTGTTCCAGGAAGCAGAAAGAGAGACTCCACTCACCAGATACTAAATATATATACTAAAGGCACACCCCCAATGACTCTCCTCCTCCAGTCACACCCTACTTGCCTTCAGTTACCATTCAATTAATCCCTATCAGGAGATGAATGCATTGATTGGGTTAAGGCTCTCATAATCATTTTACCCCAAGCCTTTTTGCATTGTCCCACACATAAGCTTTTCAGAGACATTTTGCAGCCAAACCATAACACCTGGGCTCTATTCTTCCTCTAGGATTTTGCCCAAGTGAACTCTTTGACCTTCACTTTTTTTTCAAGGTTCTGTGCATACACACATTTATTGCAAATAAAATCTGTAAAAGTAATTCAGTTTCCACATCTCTGAACCATTTCTCTATTTTAGTGCATTGTGATCCAGGACTCTTCCTGCCTTTCTTCCTTGGTCTACAATTGAAACTTCCCTTACTTATGTCCAATTTTCTCAGAGTCTTTATAGGCAATAGGACCTAATCCATTCACACTCCAGATGGTTTCCTAGCAACCACCTCAAAGCAGTGGCTCAAAATAACAACATTTATTTTGCTCCTGAATCTTCAATTTGGGCAGGGCTCAGCAGGAGCGGCTCATCTGGCAGCAGCTAGAGCAATTCAAAACCTGGAGTCACCTGAAAGCTCCTTGCTCATATGCTTGATGGGTAGACCAGGGACTCTCAAAGAGCTGGAGAGTGGAACAACTGGAGCCCTAGAGCATCTTTTATGTCTATGAGTTTTTCTACATGATCTTTCACATATGCATGGCTTCAAAATAGTTGAATACCTTACATGGTGGCTCTGTGGCTTCCAAAATGAATAGTTGAGAGAGAGCTCTCTGGGTTGCCTTTCCTATCCTAGTTTGAAAAGTCATAGTGCCAGTTCTGCTCAATTATATTCAGTAAAAGCAAGACATTATGGCTGGCTTATATTCAAGGGAAATAGAATTAGATTCCACTTTTTGGTAGGAAGAATGTTTAAGAGTTTAAGGAAATATTTTAAAATTACTACTACCTTGATCCAGAGGCTGAATGCAGACACTCACACTTTGAAAAAACCAGGTGTTTATGAATGACAAATGACTTAAGGGATTTCCCCATCATTTCTCATAAGATTAGCCTATCAAGTTACTTCTGTCCTACCTCAGAGAACTGATGCTTTAGGTATTGTGATTGCCTATGGTGGAAGAAACCCCTAAATCACATTGAAAAACTATTCATAGTGTACCCCCATGGAAGTCAACTGGAAGAAATGGTTTATGCTAACCTCAGTTCTGTCTGTAGCTGGAATGGAAAGGCAGGCTGCCAACTGTGCTTTGCCTTGATGGGGGGTCAGAGAAACATCTTCATCAACCAAAATCACACTGAAGAACAGCTGGACAGTTTTGAGGGTAGCACTTAATACAGGGTAAATACTTTATTCAATGTCTAAAGCTAAATAAATATAGCAGACATTTCAGGGTAAAAAGAGTGTTCATGGCATAGATCCAATAACAGTTGCAGATCTTATACAAAGAAGAGATTTTCAGACTCTTGCCTAGTGCTCAGTGAATTTACATCACTTCTCAAACTTTTCTATCAGATACCAGAGGAGAGAAAAATTTCATCTCCTAGCATCTGGGTGAAGGGTTGCCCTAAAATTTCTCTCTAAGAACAATATTTCTTTACTTCCCATTTTTAATTTAATTTTCATGTGATGTTTGTATTCTATACCATAATGTATACAAGTTTAATATGAAATGAATTTATCTTCCCCCAATTTCATATTTAAAAAATAAACTGAGAAAATGAGTCATATTTACTCCGTGATTATTTCCTAGCCCATTTTCAGATACTTCTTTGCTTTGCAATCCCCCTTTAAGAAAAGAACTCTAATCTCCATCTGAAAGGGAGTTTTAGGGCTTGAGTGAATTTCTTTTTTATAATTACTGATTGCACACTGAGTATATAAATTCTAAATCCTTAAATTTTTGTATTTAGCAAAATAGAAATCAAAGAATCTACTAAATTATAAGGTTATTAGAATTATAAGCCTCAAGGTCCAAAGGATTCTTAACATCATAGCTTATTCAATGCCAAATAACCTATAAATTATCCTTAGCTATATATAGTTTCCTATGTGAATACTTTTTTGATTTTACTTGATGTTTATGTTTTACACCCATTGCTTAGGATTACTTTTATATTTATTTATTTTAAATATTTTATAACATACGTATTATTCACAGGTATGAGAGAGTTCAGTTTCCAAGAACAGTGGAATACCTGTTGTTAGACCAATATTGCCAAAAACAATAATAAACTATGGAAAAAACATAAAAAACAGTTATTTAAAGGCAATGGATAGCATTATAAGCAGGCAGGAATAGGGCTGGCACTACCTTGGAAATAAGAGGAAGTTATTAGATAACACCCATACTTAACTGGCTTCCTCCTTACAGCTTCACATTTTCTTGGTTTATGGAAGGTAGAAAACACACAATGAAACTTTCTTAGGTCTTAGGAGGGACTGAGTTTACTTTTCACATGAGATTAATGCAAACCATTCATTCCAACCACTCAGTTAAAACATAGACAATGGCAGATTAAATATGGTCTCATTCCTCCATTAAAAAGTAGGGTATATTCTCTTTTCTCATGAATATGGATAAAGTCTATGTTGCTTTGACCAACAGAGTATGATGGAAGTGAGGCTAACTGGGTTTTCAGATCAAAGCCAACATTCACTTCTATTTTCTTAGAACACAAATTCTTAGAATGCAGACACTCACACTTTGAAAAAGCCCAGGCATGATATGGACAAATGTACATGAAGAGGAACCAAGGTCTCTGGTGGACAGCCTCAGCTGAGTTTCCAACTGACAGTACCAGGTAGGTACTGTAAGTGAGCCCTATTGTTGGTAAACACCACAACTCCAGTTAAGCTGCTTTAACTGAGGCCATGTGGAACAGAGATCAGCTATCCAAACTAATTCCTGCCCAGATGAAATACTTGTGAATAAAATTAAGAACTTTTAAGCCAATAAGTTACAGAATTATTTGAGTTATACTACAATACATGATAGAACAACGGGGAAAGAATTTGAACAAATTCTTCACAAGGGAAGACATACAAATGGTCAATAAGAATTTTATAAGTATGACATCATCAGTCATCAGAGAAATATAAATTAAAACCACAAGAAATATCAATACACACCCTTTAGTATGCTTAAAATTAAAAAGATTGACCCATACCAAGAGTGGTGAGAATGTGGAAAAACTGGAACTCTCATACTTTGCTGATGGCAATGCTAAATTAAATAAAAATAGTGGGGCAATTTTTTAGAGTTAAATATACCCTATGACCCAGCACATTTACTCCTAAGTATTTATGCAAGAGAAATAAAAACATATGTCCACCAAAAACTTGTAAAAGAACATTCCTAGCAGCTTTTATCATAATAGCCCACTGGACACAACCCAAATGTCTATCATCCAGAGAATGGATAAACAGATTGTGGTATATTTATAGAATGGTAAATACAATTGAATACAACAAAAAGGAAAGAACTATTGATACAAGCAACAATGTTGATGAACCTCAAAAACGTTGAGGGAAAGAAGTCAAACAGAGGACTTTAAAAGTGATATTCAAAGTTAGGCAGAACAAATCTGCTAAACAGTAAAGACATGATTCTGCTCCCAAGTAATCTGGTTTCTACAGCTGCCGATTTTAACCATGATGCCGTATGTGTAAGTCTATAGATTAAAAACTTTGATGTAATAAAGAGAATTATTTAACTGTATGCAAGTTGAGATTCTGGGAAACAAGGAATAATGAAGAGGTAGTACAACTGAGGAGAGGTAAAAATAGGACTTTCAGTTTTTATTCTATATATAATTATCTCAAAAAAATTTATAGGTCATGCATAACATTTAAAAATATTTTATTAGGTATAATTTACCTAGAGTAAAATGCACATATCATTGGTATATAATTTGATGAGTTTTGTAACAAGTACATACTCATGTAACAAACACCCAGATCAAGATATAGAACCATTGAATGACCACAAACATCAATTTCATCACTGTTGAGGCGATCACTGTTCTGTATGCCAGAACAAAGGTGAATATTATTTAAAAGAATGGAACACAATCTAACACTCAATAATATAAAAATTCATTATATGTGGCATTAAATAAAAGATTATTAGACATGCAATAAAAATAAAAATATGTGGTTCATACCATGAGAAAGCCATAAATAGAAGCAAAAACAGAAATGACAGAAATTTTGGAAAACAACCTTAAAACAACTATTATAGGTATGCATTATATGTTCAAGGAGGGGAAAACACATATATGATGAGGAGCAGAACAGAAGATGTTAAAAAGAGAGAGATGAAAGTAGAACTCATAGAGATGAAAATGATATTATCTGAAGAAATACATATATTAGATAGCTTGACAGCCTATTTGAAACTACAGAAGAACAAATCAGTGGGCTTGAAGACATAGCAATAGAAAGTATCTAAAATTAAGTACAGAGAAAAAAAGACTAACAAACACAAAAAGAATATTGAATACCCATGGAATAATATCAAGGCTGTTAAACATGTTCTAGGAAAAGAGAGGAGAGATATATGAAGCAATAATAGCTAAAAGTTCATCCAAATTTAATGATGATTATAAACCCAGAGGTTAATAAAGCTCTGTGAAACCCAAGCAGAATAAATATAAAGAAAAAATTCATCATAATCACATTTCTAAAAGTCAAAAATAAAATGAAAATTTTAAAAGCAGCCAGAGTCATAAAGACAAGCATGACAACAGACTTCTTATGAGAAAATATGCAAAGCCAGGGAAGATAGACAAACACCTTAAAATGCTGACTGAAAGAACTGTCATCACAGAATTGTATTCCCAGGAAAATTATCTTTCAAAAATAAAGGCAAAATGAAGAATAAATTTTAAATTTAAAAAATATTTATACTAATATAAGCTGCAGGAATCCATCAACTTCAGACTTGTACTTTAAAAATATTAGAGAACATACATTGTTGGTGGGACTGCAAATTAGTGCAATTACTCTGGAAAGGAGTGTGAAGATTGCTCAGAAAACTAGGAACGGAACCACCATATGACCCAGCTATCCCACTCCTTGGTATATATCCAAAAGATTTAAAATCAGCATGCTATAGTGACATAGCCACATCAATGTTTATAGCAGCACAATTCACAGTAACCAAGCTACAGAGGCAACCTAGGTGCCCTTTAACAAATGAATAGATAAAGTTATGTATTCACAATGGAGTATTACTTAGCCACTGAAGGTGTTTTAGTCAGCTTTTTTGCTGCTGCAACTAAGACCCAACCAGACAACTATAGAGGAGGAAAAGTTTATTTGAAGGCTCACAGTTTCAGAGGTCTTAGTCCTAGAAGGCTGACTCCATTCCCCAGGGGCTCCAGGTGAGGCTGAACATCATGGAGGAAGAGTGTGGCAGAAAGAAGCAGCTCACATGATGATCAGAAGCTGAGAGAGAGAGAGGTCTCCCCTTGCCAGATACAAATATGTACCCCAAAGCCATGTCCCAGTTCCCACCTCCTCCAGCCACACCCTACCACTTCAGTTACCACTCAGTTAATCCCTATCAAGATTAATTCATTGATTGGATTAAGACTCTTACAACCCAATCATTTCTCCTCTGAACCTCCTTGTATTGTCTCACACTGTGTGCTTTTGGGGGACTCTTCACATCTAAACTATAACAGATGGACAAGGAAAATAAACCCCAGGGCATTTCCCCTATTTGCATCTGTTCTCCAACCTGTCTTCCTGCCATGCTGCATTAGAGCTTTTGTCATTCAGAAGCCCAGGCCTCAGCAGGAAGTGAACACAAAAGGAACACCTAACTGAATGCCTGACCCCAGTACAATAGGCCCCAGGAACTTCTCTATCTGCCTTCTGTCCCACCCCAATGAGTCCACCCAAAATGGCTGACCAACTCATCTCATGACCTGGCTCTGCTAAACCCTGTAAAACCCAAACTCACATGTTGGCCATTATTGGCATCAGATCTACCAATTTATGTCAAGACCCATTTTATCTAGGAACCCCTAAGTTTCAACCCTGAGGCAATGCTGCTCAGTTTCCCATAAGACATGTAACTGCTAAAGGGTCAACCCCATCTCAGCCCATGTCACAGCCCCCAAGCATGCGTGTGGAATTCTTCCAGCGGGCTATGAAGCTGCTCTGTGAGTGTCGACAGGCTGCTGCCCTCCTCTGATGGACAGCCTTGTCAGTTTGCTCCTTGCTACTGACAATAAATCTCTTGTGTGAGATGGTGGCATGTGGTGTGGTCTTTGGACTCTGCATGGACTTTGCAAGTGTCCTTTCAGCCATCGCCATTTTCTCTCCTGAAAATATGCCCCTCCATTGCTTAATAAAAGCACCATTGATCTGTGGAGGTCTGTCCTTGATTGGGTTATTTTTTGCTTTCAGCCATAAAGAATGACTTTATGGCATTTGCCAGTACATGGATGGAAATACAGACTATCATGCTAAGTGCTAAGTGAAATAAGCCAGTCCCAAAAAATCAAATTTTGATATGCAGAAGCTAATCCAAAATAAGGGGAGTAATTGGTATGTTTACTAATTTGATTGTGTGACTGTATTTTGGATCCCTACATAAGTCAATACTTGTCAAATTACATACTTTAAATGTGTGCAGTTATTACATATAAATTATATCTCAATAGAGTTGTTATAAAAACACTGAAGAGGACTTCACATTCTAAGTAAAAATCAGACTGATTAAAATAACAGACCTTATATGAAGAAGAGATTTTTCAGACTCTTGCCTAGTGCTCAGTGAATTTACATCACTTCTCAAACTCTTCTATCAGATACCAGAGGAGAGAAAAATTTCATCTCCTAGCATGTGGGTGAAGGGTTGTCCTAAAATTTCTCTCCAAGAACAATGTTTCTTTACTTCCCATTTTTAATTTAATTTTCATGTGATGTTTGTATTCTATACCATAATGTATACAAGTTTAATATGAAATGAATTTATCTTTCCTCAAATTTCATACTTAAAAAATAAGCTGAGAAAATGAGCCATATTTACTCTGTGATTATTTCCTAGCCCATTTTCAGGTACTTCTTTGCTTTTCAGGTACTTCTTTGATTGGATTTAAAAAGTAAAACATGCCTATATTTTATCTATAAGAAACCCACATAATATATATAATGACAAAGATATTAAAACAGAGGATGCAAAAAAATACATGTAAAAAGTGATCTGTAAAAGAAATCTGAAACATCTATAACTCATATTAGACAATGTAGACTAGAGAACAAGAAATATTATCTAGAATAAAGAGAAACATTTCATAATTATAAAGAGGCCAGCTCATCATGAGGTCATAACAGCTCTAAAAACACCTACACCTAATAATATCTAAAAGTGTCAAAACAAATGAAAAAAAATGATAGAACCAAAATGAGAAATAAGTAAATTCACAGTAATAATTAGAAATGTTTATATCTTTTTCTCAGTAATTAATTCCAACTAGACAGTACATTCAAACAACTATCAAATAACTGTACTAAATTACATTATAGAATATTCTACCCAACAAAAGCAGAATACAAATTCTTGTCAAATACACACAGAATATTCACAAAGAAATATTATATTCTGGGTCATATTATATTCTGGTTAATAAACTTACAGGACTTTAAATCACACAAAGTATATTCTTTGGTCATAACAATTAAAAGAGAAATCAATAACAAAGATTTCTGGAAAATCCCCAAGTGACAATGTGTCCAAATTCAATCACAAGAGAAATTAGATAATAGTTTGAAACAAAGTGGAAAAAAAAAAAAACATATGAAAATCGATGAAATGCAGTTATACCAGTATTTGAAGTGAAATTCATAACTTAAAATATTTGTATTTGAAAGAGAAGGAAAGTCTCAAATCAATGATCTTTTTCCACTTGAAGAAACTAGAAAAGAAATAGCAAATTAAACACGCAGCTTATATATAAATTATACCTCAGTTAGTCTAGTTTTAAAATGGTCTTATTCTGTGTTCATTTTGCCCTATAGCTTGTCTCAAATCGTTCTTTTTTGTTGCTTCTCTTCATGTCATAGATTTCATCATAAATGATATTCTAAGTTCTCTGTATGGTAGGGCAGATAAGGGTCAAATGAGAACCTTATTCTCCTGATGTCTTTAGTTTTGTTCAGGAAGCAGACGGTAATGGACAAGAGCATACATAAAGAATTTCTGAGTAATGGCAATGAATGGCAATGAATGGCAATGAATGACCATGTGTTAAGCCCTTGCACATATGTTGATCTCATTTAATACCAAGACTATGGAGAAAGCTTTGGGAGTTAGATGATTTAATTTATGATCACAATAAACTTCCATTTAGACATCCACATCCTTCAGAACTGTTGGATTTGGTTTATTTTCTCTGTAATGTGTGAATATTTTTATCATACAAAAAAAGTCATGAAAAAGCCTCTCATAACTCATGGATTGTATGAGATCAATTAGCTTTAATGAATTATGAGATCAAGCAGAATTGATTTAGAAAATAGAAATATATTTAGAGAAGTACAAAAGAGGTTGGAAATTATGACTATTATTCCCCATAAAAACTCAAACTCAGACACTATGTGCTATCACAAGTGGGAAAAAAAAAGGGTAGGGGGAGACGAGAAGTGTGAAAAGGAAAGGCAAGAGATTACTGTTCCCCTGTCATCAGGAATCATTACTGCTCATCCCTCTCAAGCTAATGAATGTATCTCCTTACGCTCATTTAGGCTCATCTGTGGCAAAAACATTTGTACCATGAAACCCAGTGGTTCTTTCTTTGGTTTTGTTTTGAGCTCTGCTGCCTGGTTTCACCAGTAACCCCCCTAGAGAACAGATGGGTGCCCACCCCAGCATTAATAAATATCATCAGATTAATATAGAGGAATTATTTATGTACTGATGAACTGATCAGAAAATGTCAGCATCAGGCCCCTTTCCCTAAATTAAAGCTAGGTTTAAGAATTATTTTTTCAAAGGTCCATTCTGAATTATGGGGTTGTAATTCCATCTTGAAGGCTATTTGTGGGTCACGCTTCACTTCTTGTGGTTTATGACTTCAACCCAGGCCCTCGATGGAATTATAACCCAACAGTCAAAGAGACTGCTATTTATCATCTGTTTATTTTACAACCAAGCAGCAAGTATATTTTGATTTTATGCTCACAGAAAACACAAGAAGGAAAAGGAGATGAAGGAAGAAGAAGAGATGGTGGAATAGTTCAACCAAAACTAAAGCTATATCCACCCCACTCTGAAGACTTCAGATAAAAACTCAATATCAAACAACAGTCCAGACATGCCATCGCCATGTCAGCAAACATCTGGAAGCATCTTTTGCTTGAAATGAAGTGCTCAAATGATTGTTATACATCTTCTCTCAGCTGGGCACCACTATAACAGAACTGGATTGTGGAAGGAAGAAGAGGAAGCCATCTCTCTCTCCCTTCCCTTTTGTCCACTGCGTACTGATAACAAGCTGTCTGGCAGGAGTTTGCAAACAGCTGGATCAGAGATCAGGCAGGGTCACTGCATGCTCAGGCAGGTCACGTGGTTTCATCTGCTGGTCCCTGCAGTGTGCTGGGCGGGACACTCCTTGATCTCTCCATGCTGTCACCAGGCTCTGCAGTACAGTTGGCGCTGGGCCTTGGCAAACATACTAATTTGATGCATAATTAATATAACAGTGATTCAAGGCACAAAGGCTTCTGGGACTAATTAGTGACCTGAATCTCTATGGTAGCCTGCATTCCATTCTTATCAGTACCGGGAAGAGCTGCAGTCTTAGAAATAATCAGTCTCCCACTTATTACTGTGACACAGCCAAGAGGCAAAGATCATCTTTCCATCCAGTGTGCAAAAATTCCATCAGTGTGTAATCACTTCCCACAGGGACTGAACTTCCCCTGGAAGAGTCTCACTGAATTAGTCCCTCACGAACTTTTTACATTTCCATATGGGCCTGGGGAGATCTCAATGCAGGTGAAGAAATAAAGATAGTCAGCAAGGGCTCAATGAGCATCTACAGAATGGACAGCATTGTTCCAAGGGATTGGAGCTGGTTTGAAGGAAAATAAAAGCCTCAACTGTCTTTTCAAAGACCTTGCAATAATGAAACACGTGGTGATTAGAATGAATGACTTGTGTACTGCCATTTCTAACACAATCTCCCTAGGTGTCTGTGGATGCACAACTCTGAGTGCCCCAGGCATCTAACAGAGGGCCTGTTCAAAATCCAGATGAGCTTACCCCAGGAACTCACAATGTAGCATTTTAGACCTTATATAATCTAAACAAGGGTCGGCAAACTAGGATTGTGGTACCAGCCTGGTCCAAAATTTCATTAATTCAAGTATGTCTCATTCATGGATATTTTTACCCTACAATGGCTGAGTTGAATAGTTGTGACAAAGAATGACCTACAAGTTCTAAAATATTTACTATTCAGGCCTTTGTGCAAAATGATCCCTGGTCTAGATCATCAAAACCTACCCAACAGGAGAGTAACCTTAGCTTCAGTTCTTAGTTTCTTAGAATTCTTTGGAACAGTGCGCCATTGGCCAGCACATGAGCAATACCTTCAACAGAGTGTTAACACTTTCAGCCTGTGTGCATGATGGCCCAATGATTAAGTACCTATGTATTTCTCTCCATATGGGCTCCTTCATAGTTCTCAAATTTTCATTTATTTAATAAACACTTATATGGTACTTACTCTTATGACAGGTCCTACTCTAAACACCATATGTTCAGATGCACCTCAATTTACGGTGAGGCTATGTCCCAATAAACCCATTGTAAACTGAAAATATCGTAAGTAAAAAATGCATTTAAGCCAGGCGCGGTGGCGCAAGCCTGTAATCCCAGCACTTAGGGAGGCTGAGACAGGAGAATCGTGAGTTCAAAGCCAGCCTCAGCAACAGCGAGGTGCTAAGCAACTCAGTGAGACCCTGTCTCTACATAAAACACAAATAGGGCTGGGGTTTTGGCTCAGTGGTCGAGTGCCCCTGAGTTCAATCTCCAGTACCAAAAAAAAAAAAAATGCTTTTAATACACCATAGCTTAGGCAAGCTTCCCTTAAACATGCTCTTGTGTTACTCTATAGCTATGCAAAGTCACCTAACACACAAGCTATTTTATAAAATGCTGGCAACACAGCACACTATAAAGCATGGGTTGTTTCCCCTCATGACTGCATGACTAACAGGGAACTGTGGCTCTTTGCCACCACCCAGCATTGCATTGCAAGAGGGTATCATTCTACATATTGCTATCCTGGAGTGGGGGGATCAAAATTCAAAACCTGGAGCCCAGTGTCTACTGAATATGTATTGCTTTCATACCATTGTAAAGTCAAAAAAGTCATAAATCACATCATTGTAACTTGGGAACCTTCTATAATTAAATTTACTCATTTTGCCCTTACAGTCTCTCCATGAGGTTCTACTATCACATGCACATCAAAGAGTAGGAAACCAAGGCATAGAGAGGTTAAGTAAGTTGCCCAGGGTTCTTAACTGGTAAGTGAAAGCCAGGATGTGAACCAAGCAACCCAGTGCTTCAGTCTTTGCTCTTTAGTAATTATGTCAATGTAAAATTTTCTGCACAGTACCCCTGGGAATACAGGACTGTCACCTGATGAGTACTGTCATCTGGGAAATTCTCTTAGAGCCTCTAATTTAAATACATGTGAATATTACATCCACCTTCATAATAAATATTAATTATTTTATTGCAAAAAAGTTCCAAATTTCTTATTGTAAAGATGCACTACATTTAGCCTATGTCTTCTGGTACTCACTAGCACAATACCATATATACTGTGGGGTAGGAACATTCCTATTGCAAGAGGCATGGGCATCATTTATTTTTTGCTATGGACCAAGCTTTGCTACATTCAAATTTGGTATTCTAACATTCATTTATCTGATCAAGCATAATGATTTGAAAATTAGGAAGGGGTTATTCTTTCTCTCTAGGAAGGGGTTATTCTCTCTCTCTCTCTCTCTCTCTCTCTCTCTCCCTCTCTCTTTCTACACACACACATACACACACACGATTTGTGTGTGTATATATGCACACATGGATAAAAGTTATTAACCAAGAGTCTAATGTACAGTGTGATGACTATAGTTAATAATAATATACTGCATACCTGAAATTTGCTAAAAAAGCCAATCCTAAATATTCTCATCACATACCCAAAAACAAAAGGTAACAGACATGTTAATTACTTGACTGTGGTAATCATTTTACAATGAATATCTATCAAAATATCACATTGTCTACCTTGAATATGTACAAATTTTGTCAATTATCCCACAATGAAGCTGAGTACAGGGAGAAAAGAAGTGGTCAGCCAAAGAAGCCTCGAGTCATACATTGGGATAATCAAGGTCTTTGAACACTTCTGTACCCATCAATCTGGAGCAGCCCAGGGCAAGCCTGATCCTTGCCTTTATGTCAGTCCTTCAAATGTGCTAAAACAGCATTACCATGTTTCCTCTCATCCTTCTTACCCAGCAGAAAGAAAGCCAGTTTTATGATCATTCCTCCTAGGATGAGCTCTCACATTCTCCTTCACACCTGGGTTCAAAGAGATGCCCAAGCCAGGTGTGGTGGCTCACACCTGTAATCCCTGCAGCTCAGCAGGCTGAGGCAAGAGGATCACAAGTTCAAAGCCAGCCTCAGCAACTTAGCAAGGCTGTAAGCAACTTAACCAGACCCTGTCTGAAAATAAAAAATAAAAAGGGTTGGGGATGTGGCTCTGTGGATTTCATCCTTAGTACCAAAAAAAAAAAAAAAAAAAAAAAAGACACAGAAGTACTTACAACATGTCAGTGTTAGGGAACAGACAGATGTGAATGGTGGGAACATAAGGTTAAGAGAATAATTCTATAAAATGGGCCCACTGTGCTGACCCTCACATGCTTTCTTTTCCAAGAAGCAATTTGCCTTCAGCCCTGCCTGGCCTCAGTGGACAAGATATGTCACATTTGTCAGCAAACTACCTGTTCACTGCAAGAGCAATACAGGCCCAAAATAATGTTTATAAGAGGAATCCAAGTTACCCTGAAGGAGGACACTTTTGTGACCAGATCCTGAAACTCTTGGAGATAAGGATAGTTCCTCCTAACCTTGAAATCTGTAAGAATTTATGGTTAAGAATCAATTAGAACCAGTCAACATGAGCCAAGGTGATTTAGAGTTGCCATGACAGTAAGGTCTTGAAAGTTTGATGTCACCCTGCTGTAAGTCAAAAGTCAAGAGGTGAACCTGGGTGAGACTCTCTGGAAACTTCTCTGGGATCCCCAATAAAACTGGAGTTCAAAGAGGAAAATTGTCCCTCTTCTCTCTGAGAGGAAGACCCACTCTCTCCCTTAAGTGTGTCCCCTTTTCCTTTTTCCTATCCCTTCAATAAACTCATTCGTGTTACTCTGAGTGACATGTCTAAAATCTTTCTGAGTTGATCACAAGAATCAGGGTTTAAAAAGGAGGGTCATGCCTCAGTTTCTCTGAAGGCCCCAGCACTGTAACATCAGGACTGGGAATGTCCACAGAGACTTTATTGAGAAGCATTCCTTTCTCAACCTGAGTGCTCTAGAAAGGGTCTTATAGCTGACTGTATGTTCCCAAAATGGATGAAACAATAGTACTCACCTATTTGCCCTTTGAGAAACTTTCCAGGTGGCATCTAATCCTCCTTCCCTTGAAATTAGGTGTCCAATGCTTCAGTTGTAACTAGCAGAACACTGAGGAAGTGGCATGGTATGACTTCAAAGTCTGGGCCCAAAAGGGATGCTACTTCCACCTTAAGAGTTGAGATCCTGTGCTACCATGCAGAGGGTCTGACTGCCATGGGGCCACCATAATGTGAGAAAGCACAAACCAGCCATGCAGAAAGATGACACTGAGGGGACTCCAAGCTACGTGCAAAGAGAAAGAAGTGCCTGGGCAGCCCCCAGCTGCTCCAGCCACTCCTCCATCCCAGAGTTAACCACTTTCTGATTATAGGCATAACGGGACCCCAAGCAAAAATCACCAAGCCTTTCACTAATCTCTGACCTGCAAAAACCACAGCAGATAGTAAGATGGTTGTTCCTGTTTTTAGCCACTAAATATTGGGATAATTTCTTATGCAGCAATAGTTAGCCCTAACAGGTCTCAGCATTGATCCTTAATCTGAAGAGGTGATCTCTGACCCCATGAGATCTGGGGGGGATCTCTGACCACAGAAATCTGAAGAAAAGTTTAGAGAAAAATTCTTGAGATCAAAGTTTGAGACTGAAAACAAAGTCAATATGATGGCTCATACTTAAAAATATATACTTTAGTGTTTTTCAATATTATCCCAATAATATATTTTTATTAGAGATACATACTGCTATGGATTTAATTGTGTCCCCCAAATTCATATAATCAAGCCTTAACCCCAGATGTGACTATATTGGAGTATAAGGTCTTTACAAGGAGATCAAGGTTAAATGAGGTCATAAGCATGGGGCTTTAATTTAGTAGAACTATGGCCTTATAACAAAAGGATTCTCTCTCTCTTTTCACCCTCCCTTTCTTCTTCCTCCCCTTTCTCTCTCTCTCTCCTTCCACCATGTTATGGGGGAAAGAGTTCTCAAATCATAAAAGGCAGCTATCATGTTAGGATACGGTGAGAGGTAGTCACCCACAGACCAAAAGAACCTTTACCAGAACAGATTTGGGACTTCAGTCTCCAGAACAGTAAGAAATAATTTCTGTTGTTTAAGCCATCTAGATTATGGCAAACTAAACTAATACATCTAATTAGTGACATATTAAATATATACATACACATATATGTAACAATAAAAATAATTTGTATCTTAATGAATTAATTGTAAGCATGCTCATTTTCTCTAAAAATCATGAAAGACAAAAGATTATACCAATATGTGTCAAATGAACAATTTAGGCTTACCCTATATATTTGCAGTAATGCTTTGAGGAAAGCAATTGCTTTATCCTATCAATCATGGTATACCTAGCTGTATTATAATTAAAATCAATTGTAAATATAATCACAGAAGTTCAGATAGGAACTTAAGTTTCATCCAACTCAATCTACAGATCAAGGCCTCTTTTATATCCTTTACCTAGTTAGTATGGGAATATATACAGCCTGCATCTTTATGGACTACACCAAATTGAAGTGTCCAGTATATTACTTTCACTTGGTATCAGTATAGGTATATAGATATGGACACCCTCATACTTCTCTTAATAGCTTTATAAATTGTTACAACCTTTTTAGAAAGGGATTTTATTATGATGCTCAAAGGTATTTAAAAAGTTTATGCTCCTCAATCTCTGCTCAAGCAATAATCCAAAACACAGAGAAAATTTTCTGTTATCATATTGCCAGTGATAATATTTTTCATATGGAAAAATTAGAACAATCAAAAATGTTCAAGGGTAGGAAAATGGTTGAACGAATTATTCATGAATTACTGTTCTATAAGGCATCTTTTGCACCCTATAGATGTGCAAATAAGAGATCAAAGAAAATATATAAATACACACATTTGTGAAATGAGCTGAATATCAACAAACTCTGAAACATTCTATTATCTCTGGGTGCATGTTTTTACTTGACAAAGGAACGACCCAAACTCAGTGTGGAAAATTCAGTCACTGGAGAGTCATGTGGTCATGAAGTCATGAAATCTGGAAGCTTGTAGCAGTCACCTATTTAATTATTTCATGACTCAAATGGTTAAAGAAATCTGCCTTCTTATAACCTCCCTCCACTCTCACCAGGTCTGGCAAATGAGGTGACCAGAACAAAGATGTCAAAAACTATATTGCAATGTGTAAGATATTATGATGTTAGCAGTTCTCAAATAATAAAAGGCAGACATCATGTCCCAATCACTGATGTATTACAGATATACTAGATTATTTTTGAATTATATTTTCATTTTGGCATTTCAGGAGAGAGTTTTGTTTACTCTTTTCTGAACCTGCCTTCTTCATCTGGGATATGGTTTTGTGGTTTAGCACTGGAAACACTGTCCAGTATTTCTCACTACTTGAATCTAAAATATCCTTGCTCATAATTGATGTCAAATGATTGTTTTCTCCCTTCTTTTGGTGTGTTTCTGGATTTTGTTTTCCACTGCTGACTGATATTTTTCCTTGAGTTATGACAGGTGGAAGCCAAACACATATATTGCCAAGCAAAGTGTGGTCAGCATCAGCCAGGGGTGGGGGTTGGAAAGGCTTGTTCTTTGGGATGCCGACTATGTCATGGGATTATTATCACAGTGATTCACATATATTTATGTGGAAGCTGGAGCTGAAGGGAATCAGAAGGGATGGGATATGAGGCTGCTTGTTCATTGCCTTGCTTCCTGGGGACTGTGGGCTTGGTCTGTTTTGCTGTCTGTGGTGTTTTGGGGGCATGACTCAATATGGGTGTACACTTTGGATACTGGAGCTCAGGCTATTATTCTACATATACTTTTAAAGCTATATGTTAGAAAATGTCTGATCATTCATTTTTGTGAGTATAAATTGGAAGCAGCATAAAGGAATCCATTTAGGGTAGAATGATTACTTGATCCAATATAATGAAGGAGGCTGGATTTAGTGACAGTTCATGTACAAAACAGTTGAAAGTTTCAGTTGACCAAACTTTAAGGGAAATTTTGAAGGTAATGGTTTTCTTCTTTATCTTGATAAGGGAATGGATTACACAGGGTTATGAATTCTCAAAACTGAGCAAATGTACAATTAAGACTGAAATTTCATTTTATCTTAATAGTGAAATCTAGTTAATACACATGTTGAAGCAGAGAGAATCATGCTTGTATATCAATTTAAATTGAAATTTGTCAAAAATAAGATAGATTGATCTTGAATAGAGGGCTGAATTCACATATCTGGATCATGAACATATACACTAAAATATTAGTGGTACAATAAAAATGATAGTTCCCTGCAGTGATGTGCCCCAGTTTGCTCACGTGAGCTCCCAGGAGCTGATTCTGCACAGCTATTTCCTAAATCACGTTGACAGCTTGAAATTGTTGATGGTGAAAACATTCACACCAAATAAATTGGCAAATGATACAAATCAGACTTGTATTATTTCTCCCTGAGCCCCCGGAGCATCAACTTACCAACAAGCCACTGGGTATGTGGGCTGTTCTTTGTAAACTTCTTTCAACTTTCCTGCATGTTTGCAAATTTTCATAACAAAATCTTGGCAAAGGAGCATGACTCAATGTGTTTTCACTGATGAAAACATAGATTAATAGTCAGTGTTTAGACTTGGCTTCCAACTGGGATTTACTAGGTATCCTCAAAGCTTTCCTCCCACTGCAACTGGTAAAAAACGATGTATCACAAAAACCATGTTTTTAAGAAGTATGTGGAGAGTCCTAGTGAGGAAAAAGATTATAAGAATGCATAGTCCCTAGGGAAAGTGCACACACAAAGCAAACAAGGGTGCTGGCAGTTTTCGTCCCTAGGGGCATTTACTGATGCCCTCCCTGTCTGAGGAGCAGACTTCCCTTCCCATAAGTAGAAAAGAAAGGAAATCTGAGATTTGTACAGCCCTGCATACTAGTATTACAAAGTGGTCCCTGATGCATGGCTGGCTTTCTTCATGGGACATTTTTTTCATCTGGAGGTTGCACAGGACACTGGGGGGCTTAGTCAGCTTGGAAGAATAACATCTCCCATAGCTTCAGAGTTCCTAGAAGCCAAAGTCACACTAGAGGGAACAAACGACTTACAACGACACTCAACAGAGCTCCCAGCAGAACACTTGGCAGATTTTATTTAGATCAAGTGATGCAGAGGCTAAAGAATTCAACTTCCAGGGCAGAGATGACAAAGACACAATAGGACCTTGATCCAAAGCCCAGAGGCTGGGCCAGAAAAGGAGCCGGGCCAAGAGCGTAGAGTCAAATCTCCCTCTACTATAGTTTGGATATTGAATATCCCCCACAAAGGCTCACGTGTTGAAAGCCAGCTTGTGGCACTACTGGAGATGGTGGAACCTTTAGGAAGAGGTGTCTAGTGGAAGGAAGTTAGGTCACTGGGGGCCTGAACTTGAAAGGGATACTAGAACCTAGGCCCTTCTCCCCTTCTGTCTCTCTTTCTTTCTCTTTTTATTTTTATTTTTTCTTCCTGGCATCTTTGGGTTGAACAACCCTCATCTTTCACATCCTCCTTCCCTGATGTCCTATGCTGCCACAGGCCCAAAACAACAGAGTTAAGCAACCCTGGACTAAAACTGAAACTATGAGCCAAATAACCTTTCTTCTTTTTGATTATCTCAGTTATTTTGTCACAGCAACAGAAAGCCAGATAACGTACTCCTGATCTCCCATTCTTTAGGAGCCAAAGTCCAAGTCCTATTACAGAAAGGGGTATACAATACCCAAGAACCAGTTCTCACCCTAGAGACAGTTGAAAACAGAGTGAACCAAGTCCAACAAAAACTCCAGCTGTGGCCTTGTTTACTTGTTTGTGGCATCATAGTGACCAACATTTAGTACTATTTGCCTATCTGGGGAAAGAACAACCTCTCTCGGTGGGTAAGAACACCAACTTCAGTCTGTGTGGCTCTTTTATACATAAAGTTTGGCAAGTAACTGTAAGTAATGAGATGTAATAGAGGTAGGAAAATGTGGCCAATAAGTGAGAGAAAAATACATAATAAAGCAGATCTACAAAATGTCTGGGAGTTAGGATAAGCAATGAAAGACTTTGAAAATAACTACTATATAGATTTGAGAGAAAACAGAAAAAAAGATGGAAATGTGAAAAATTTCAATAGATGAGTGAAAATCAGTAAAAGAAAAAATGGACATTCTAGAACTGTAATATCTGAAAGCAAGAACTTCTTGGATTTGAGAGTAGATTAGACATAGCAGAGCAAGTTATTGAGTTTGAAGATAAATGATTAGAGTAGAAGAGACATACATAACACAGGCATAGAGTCTAACAAGCATGACTGGTATCTTAAGGAGGCAAGGAAATAGAGAATGAGAAAGAAGTCATGAAAGTCCTTGCAGATACAGGAGAAAGAAGCATTACACTTGGAGTGAGATGCTCCTATTCTGGTCATTTCATTTATCAATTATGATCTTAAGAAAAAATCCTTTATCTCCTCTGATTTTCTTCTTTTCTTGGCTATAAAACCGAACTAGTAACATTATTTTCTCAGAACTGTTATAGACATTCATTTATATCTGATGAAACCATATAAGCTGAAAACTTTCAAGTTATCATCCCTATCTTCATTATTGTTTCTTCACTAAGTTACTCCAGTTGCCCAGTAAGCAATTTTCAAATTTTCACCCCTAGCACACACCAGGCTGAAATTATCAATTGGTGAAAATGAAAATTAGATTTCCACTAGATTTTCTAATGAAAATTAGATTAGGTGTATCTCATCTTTATTCTAAAAGTTTTCTTTTTGTTGTTGTTGTTGTTTGCATGAGTCCTTGTATTTTCCCCATTTCTGTAACAGTACCTATTCCGGAAATCACTGAAATAGCCAAATCGAAGGCAGGACAAAGTCTTTCGCTTCTATTTCCTGGGACTTGAAGTTCTAGGGAGGAGGGAGAACATAAGAGATAGAGTGGGAAGTATACCTGTAGTTGGATTAGGGAGGGTTAAATGCATTTAAATTCTTGAACCATTTCATCTCCAGTCTCATAAGAACTGAGCAAAAATACAGAATTAGATCAGGAAGGGTGGACCCATAAGACTGACCAAATAACATGTAATTGTGAGCATATACGTATATTTATAGGCATACATATTTTAAGAGTGTTAATGGAACACAACTCTGGAGAGCATGATTTCTAATGGAAGATTTGTTACCATGGAAATCAAACCTTCCAGTTTGCTAATCCTGAGCTATCCTATAGAATTCTGCACAACAGTCTCCAAGTCGGCTTTTACTGTTTTGTCATAGTTTTTGTTGTTGTTATAAAGAAAGAAAGGCATGAAGGATAGAAATTGACTAAGTGGGAATAGGGAAAAGAAAAGCATGAGGGGAAAGTGAAAGCAGAAGCACATTAGTCTACTTGGGCTCCTATAACAAAATATCACAGACTGCATGGCTTGAACAATAGAAATTTATTCCTTCAGAGTTCTGGAAACTGAAAGTCTGAGATCAGGGTGCCACCATGTCTGTTTTTTCCTGATGCCTCCTTAACTGGCTTGCTGTCCTCACATGGCCTTTCCTCTGTGCATAGGCATTCCTGATGCTTCTTCCTCTTCTAATAAAGGAAATTAAAGATGCAAGTGACATTCCTGTCATGTTGGATTAGGATCCTACCTTTATTATCTTATTTAACCTTATTTAACCTCTTTATTATACAACCTATTTAAAGATCCTGTCTCTGAATACTCTCACATTGGGAGTTACAGCTTCAACATATAATATTTGAAAGGATACAGTTCAGTCTGAAACAAGCAAAGAGAAATAGCCTTGAATATTAGTTAATGCAAATGTTTCCCCATGTCTATATCAGTACCACACTGCCCAACTCAGCAAAACAGAAAACCACCTTTATTTCCTTTATTGAGGATTGGGAGGACTGTCTTTGTTAGCTTTGCCAGGTTAGGTGCATGGGCTTAGGGTCCTAAGTGTTTCTTCTCATCACCTTTCTGATGATTTGCTTTCTGTTCTTCCCTAATATCTTATCACCAGAAAAATTGAGGCTTATGGTTATTCTGATTATTCTTGAATCATTTCATCTCCAGTCTCAAAAGAACTGAGCAATGGGTATGTCTGGATATGTCTCCAAAGTCAAGCTATGCAACTTTGCGTAACCCAATTGCTGGAGGGGAGACACCAGAGACCTGCTTGGGATATCAAGTTCCTGCAGGGGTAGGATGCTTAGCGTCTCTGGCTGGATTCCTTCTCCAGAACAAACCTCACCCATTCCTCCTAGTGTACTTGAAAAAGTACCTTCACCCAAGTGAATCCAGCAAGTGCTTATCGTAGATGAGGCTGTGAATACTGAAATGAAAACATCTTAGATGCTGTTCTCAGGGAACTCAGAGTCCAGTAGGGAAGAAAAACAGCAAGATGGAAACAAGGAATAATAAATAATAAAACAAGGAATAAACAAGGAAAATCAGGTAACACCTCATGGAGGGTTAACCTTCGTGCAAGACACTGAATAATGAACAGGAAATTGGAGAAAGGATAAAGTATGGAATGGAGGGAAGGAGATGTCAAGGAGGCAAGTTATTCCACTCAGATGAAAAACATGAGTAAAATCATGGAAGCATAGATATAATTGTAGTTTTCAGAGATAAATGAGAAATCTGCCACCATTAAACCCGGGGTTCTCAAGCTTTTTATACATTGAGATGAACTAGAGAGCTGGTTAACAGGTGTTTGGGCTCCACCCCAGATTTCCCGATTCCAGAGGTCTGGAGTGGGACACGAGAAGTTGCATTTCTAACAAGCTCCCAGGTGATGCTGATGTTGTTGATCTAGAACCACACTTTGAGAACAACTAGATTAAAAATAGTGAGGGATGTAGTGATAAAGTCAGAGCCATGAAGGGTGATGTCATTGTGCACTTTCAGTTTGAAGGGTAAATATAAGGTGGAGGAAAAGTTTAACAGCTGCAGGTGTGACTGGGGCAAGTTCTGAGGCAATTCTAATTGTGCAGCTGAGAAGAATGATGACCTCTCCTGGAATTTTCTCCTCAGCATAAATAGAAAATTAAAGATGCAAGTGACATTCCAGAAGCAGAATTAATTTCTCTTGATGACAAGGTGAAAATGAAAGAAGGTAAAGATCACTTTATGCTTTCTTATTAGGAGACTGAATGTATTTTGAAACAATTTAGAAAAAAAAAAGTTGAGGAAAAGTGTCAGGAGAGAAACCATGGTTCTGGTCCTTGAGATGGGCTTTAGGGGCCCAGGCAATAACTGTGCGGTAATGAGCAGTTGGTCACTGGACAAGTTGGGTTGGAGTTTTCAAAGACATGAGGCTAAAGATGAAATTGGGTCTGAAAAGAAATAAAAGCTAAAAACAGAACCTGAGGACAACCAAGAAAGGTAAGGGGGACTACTGAAGTGTCCTGGAGGAAGAGAAGTGAGATGGGGTTGAGAGAGAAGGCTTTCTATGAAGCCCTGAAGATATCTGGGAGAGGACATGGTCCCCAAGAAGAGGCTTTGGAGCAGTTTTGTTTGGTAACTGATGACTTGGATGCTCCTGTTTATTTATTCTTCCAAAAATATTTGTTAAGTGCCAAAAATATATCCTGTCTTAGTTCATTCTATGTTGCTCTAACAAAATAACTGAGGTTGAGTAACTTATAAAAAGGAGTGAATAGTTCCAGAGTCTAGAAAGTCCAAGAGCATGGCCCTGGCATAAAGTGAGGGCCTTCTTGCTGCATAATATGATGGCAGCAGGCATCATATGATAAGACAAAGCAAGGGTGATAGCTTGTGTCTTTCTTCCCTTTTTTA
This sequence comes from Xerus rutilus, assembly GCA_028644305.1. Classification (NCBI taxonomy): domain Eukaryota; kingdom Metazoa; phylum Chordata; class Mammalia; order Rodentia; family Sciuridae; genus Xerus; species Xerus rutilus. The sequence goes on along the minus strand of CM053399.1, from coordinate 102,065,935 downwards.
TAAAAGCACTGTTTTAATCAGCTTTTTTGCTGCTGTGATCAAAAGACGTGACAAGAACACTTAGAGGAGAAAAAGTTTATTTTGGAGCTCTTGGTTTCAGAGTCTCCAGACAGTCAGACGCTTAGTCCATAGATGGCCAGGTCCATTCTTTAGAGCTTAAGGTGAAGCAGATCATCATAGTAGTAACGTATGGTGGAGGGTAGTGGCTCAAGACATCACACCAGGAAGCAGAGAGCAAGAAAGTTCCACTCATCAAGGACAAAAATATATATCCAAAGTCATACCCCCAGGGACCCACCTCCTCCAACTACATCCTACCTGCCTTCAGTGGCCACTCAAATTAGTTCCCATCAGGGGATGAATTCACTGATTGGGTTAAGGATCTCATAACCCAATCATTTCTCCTCTAAACCTTGCATTGTCTCATACATGAGTTTTTGGGGATACCACATGTCCAAATCATAATAACCACTAATGTCATTATGAGGTTCCCAGATTGATGACCTCATCTAATCCTAATTACCTTCCAAAGATCCTACTTCCAAATAGCATCAATATATGAATTTGGGGATTAATTTTCCAAAATATGAACATATAGGAGACACATTCAAAGCATAGTATCCACTAGGATAGACACTGAAGGCAGAGCAGTAATCAAAGCTGAAATGGCCTTTACTTCCATGGACCTTGCAGGGTGGCAATCATGTATGTGTCCAGGGGACAGGAATAGGGAGACAGAAAGCAGTTTGAGTTGAGGCTGGTAAAGGAAGCAGGGGCCAGAAATTCTGGATCTTTACTTAAATCACTGTTAGAAACCCTCTAATGTAGAAATGTGTTCCATGTTGGCTCATGAGCTATTCAAGACCATCTACCTTGTTGCTTTACACAAATACAAAATTGTTTTTGAACAAAACTGAAATTTGAATTTGACAATTCACCTCCTTCACCAAATTTGGCTCTGAATTACTACTGGATTTCTATAGCATTCCAAGCTATCCCTGAAGCACTAAGGCTTGCCATGGTTGAAGAATGTGTGTGTGTGTGTATCTCCATTCCTATGCCTGGGGCTCAGGAAGCAATTTCCAAGGAGAATTTCTAAATCTGTTTTGAGCATTATATAGCCCCTTGAGATGATGGATTTGTTCCAAACACATAACAGAATTGTATACATCCTAATGAAAGTTCACAGCAGTAATACCACTCTTTGTCCACCACCTATATGCCTTGCACTTCTGGGGTCTACAGGCCACATCAAGGAGTGAAAGGCCTGAGCTTTTGCTCTCATTATGTTCGCAGTCTCACTGCAAAATTGATCCTGCCAGAGGGAAAAGATTGGCAGTCCCTCCGTTCTATTATTAAAATCTTTCCACAACTGGGTTCACAATCTTACCTGGAAGGGTGAGTTATAGTAAGGTCTTGGGAGCCCAACCAGACCAGGATCCAAGTCCCATCCTGCCCTTGCCAGCAGTATAACCTTGGGCTAATGGCATAAGCTCTGAGTCTCTTTTCTGTGATGAAGATAATAATACCTACTTCAAAAGGCTGCCGTGAAGATTAAATGTGTGATGTATATGAGGCACTCAGTACTTTACCTAGAACAAAGGTTCAGTTTCATTACTATCCCAACAGAGCAAATTGAGACCCTGTGAAGTGCACCAGATGGGCTGCAGACACTGAGGGAGTTGGTTAGGCTCCTCTAGGTCCCTGCTGCCAGCCGGAAAAAGAATGTGGCTGCCACACCTTTCAAACCACCCGCTGCTTCCATTCTACACAGGACTCTGCCAGATGTGGGATGACTCCCATTTCCCCAGTGATCTTCTCCCTCATGGACACTGCATTTCTATACCATTTTACAAGGCAATTATGCAGCTGCAGCTCCTCAAGGCCAGTAAATTGCTAGAATCGTAGAAATTGACTCTACTTTGCTGACAAGCTGCAGGTTTTTACTACTTCACCTCAACTTGGCTGTCCCCTCAGACCTTTTCATACCCCAGGAGTGGCAGGATTTAAGGTCAGCTCCTAGCGCTTCAAGAGCCACCTTTGTTTTCCTTCCATCCCACCTGGCAGCTTTGCAACACCGGAATGGGTAATGTTTCAGGAAACCCCTGAGGAGGCAGCCTCCAGGTTCCCATGGATACATTAAAAGGAGTAAAAGAAAGTGCCAAGTTGGTTCGGTCACTGCAGCCCAGTCAGGGGTGGAAAGAAGCTGTGCCTTGCTGTACAAGTGTTTCCATTCAGCATGAGTCACCAGCTCACAAGTTGGCAACTTTGGACCCTGGAACAACTTGGCAAATGGAAAACTAAAGGGATTGTTCATGCTGTATGTTTGTATCCCCACTACCATGCTTTAAATACCACCTCCCTCCACACACCCCTTGTATGCCCAGCCCAGTTTGCCCAGGAATCTAACTACAAGGCAGGTGTGGGACCCCTAGTGGACATCCAAAAACGATATGCTTTTCTGCTGAGCTGGGTCAGACCGGCTGGAGCCCAAGCACCAAAGCTCTGATGTCCCCTGAGCCCCAGGAAAGGGATACCTGGATGAGGGTGGGAAACTACCTAATTTCAAAGGAAGACATGGCACTATGTCCATGTTTAAAGAAGTCCAATCATGACTGTCACACAAATAATACAGTCACAGGTTGCTTATCAACAGGATAGGTTCTGAGAAATGCATTGTTAGGTGATTTCATTGTTACACAAATATCAGATAGAGTGTATTTGTACCCACCCAGCTGGTATAGCCTACTATATACCTAGATTTTATGGCACATACCAATGTACATTTGGTCCATCATTGACATTGTTATGCAGTGCATCACTGTATAAAGTTAGCACTGAGAAAGAATACCCAGGCATCTCTTGCCCACAGCCAAGTTTTGAGTAATTTCTTTCCAGCATGCTCCAAAGTATTCCTAGTTCAAGCCTTCTCTTGTCCCTTTGCCCAGTCCAGATCTCTGCTCCACCCAGACCATTTAAGGTAGCCCTCTTTTCTTCTGTAGACCTTCAATCCAAACCAGATTAGTAGCTAATTCAGCAACTCCTTTTGGCCCTCTTTCATTCCATGGAATGGCCATGTGGCAAGAACCTGAAGATGCTCCAGTGTCAGCTTGTGGATCACAATGCTGTATTACTGATAAGTGGCAGAAGGGCTCCCCACCATGAGCTTATTCCATTTGTTTGGATGGGAAGTGGATTGTAAGCCCCACCTACCAAGGCTTTCGAGGTCATGGCTGAGTGTGGGGCATGAGCAGGGAAGAGAAAGCCTGAATCATAAAGTCAAACCTAGGTAAAAGTGGCCATTAAAAATCACAGTGAAACATATCCAACTGAACACTGAAGATACATGTGTTTCATTTTATGCTATTTATTGTGCATTAATCTCAACTGTTTAAAATTTAATCTAGGAAAAGAAACAGCCACATGGATATTCATTCCTCTCACTAACACATGCAGCCCCTCTTCACTGTGCATATATTGTGATACACGACTCGCAAATAGTATATAGTGCTGCATACAATAGGCATGGTTCCTGCCCTTCTGAAGCTTATGCTGAGTGACGGGCAAGATGCTAATATCTCCTTACATGTTTCATACTTTTCAAAGGGTTTCCGTGTAAGAAGCCCTTGGTCCTCAAACCCTTTTGGCTATAAGTGCATCCTGTCCCTAACCCATTCTCTCCACCCGCCTCCTGCCTTGCTGGCTCTAACCCTTGTCATGTCCAGCCTGTATGAATAGCCCTCTAAGTGTTGTTTCTGCTCAGGCTCTCAGTTCGCTATCCTTATCCATACAAACAGGTGCTTTTAGAAATGTAATCAAATCAAACCTCTGTGTGGTTTAAAATCCTTTCCACCACCTGCCAGTCCCTCTATCATTCAGCCCCTGTTTTCTTCTCTACCCTCAACTTCTCTGAGTTCCTGGGACAAGGTCAAATGTACTTCTGACTCAGGGCCTTTGTATTTGCTGTTCCCTGTCCCACTTCTCTCAAGAGCCTCTCGTTATCCTTCAAATCTCACATCAAATGTAACTCCTCCACCTACCACTCCCAAAGCACTGGAACTTTCTCTCAAGGCAAAAACTTGACAATTAAAAACACAGAAAGAGAATTTAATGAGTTTAGAATTTGATAGTAAGTTCCATAACAGTTAGCTCCCATATCTCCTTTTAGAGGAGACCTGGCACATAATTGGCACTGAATATTTACAGACTAAATCACACCACATGCAAATTAGGAGTTGATACATTTTTGGGTGGAAGAGCCCAGAAGTTTCTTGCTCAGGCAGGGTGAGGCTGGCAAAGAAGCCTGGGGAACAGGAAATTTCATAGCCCCTGTCTGATGTACATACTCGCCTTAAAGGGATTCTTGGAAAACTGGAGGTCATTTCTTCCCAGTTATTGGCTGGGTTTGGTGGGAATGATTTGTTCTTAGTTGATTGCTCTCCTCCCAATCTCTTCCCCATAAAGCTCCTGAATGTAGATTCAGGAATTTATCATCATAACATTTTTTGTCTGTTTCTAACCTGTAATTCCTCATTTATAAATATATATATGAGGGCTCTGGAATAGATCTCTAAATTCCCTTCAGAGCCAATATTTGATGGTTTCAAGTGAAAATGTGTTCCACCTGGAATCATGGTGCATTCAGGTCAAGGTTTTATAAAAGCAATTCAAGCTTAGCTGGGACATCTAGAGGAGGTTATAGAGGCTCCTTCACAGCAGGCGTCCCAGGTAATGAGGCGCTCACTCACCTGGCCTGGCGGGTATGAAACAGCATGAGAAGATTACAAGCCCATATCCTGGCCACTCCAGGGCTTGGCATGCAGGTTCCTGGTATTTGGTTTTTCTCTCCCTGGAACATCTCCACTCTGAGCAGAGAAAGCTTTAAGTTGAACAATAAGAAACATTCTCCACATGAGTTTTTAAAGCCCACGTGTACAACTGGTGATTCTCATGTGTAGAGTCACCTGGGATGCCTGTTAAAAGCTCTGGCTTACTTCCAGAGCTTTGACTCGGTGGAACTGGAAGCACCCTAGACTCTGGATTGACAAAGCTCCCAGGTGATTCAGCTTCAAATTTTTAGTGGAAAATTACACACACCTGGAGTGAAGAGGGCTCATGCTCTGCAAGGGCCTGGGTTTAGACAAGCTCAGGGCCTTTCCTCCCCAGCTTCTCAGTGATGAGAGATACAGGAGCATCTGCGTCGGCTCTTCACAATGTCAGCCGTCAGCCCCCAAGACCAACAATCCTGTCAGTCATCTGAAGGGCCGGTCTGCACCATGTCAAACAGTTGGACAATTAGAGAGGACAAGGCCACTCCAATCCAGCCACACACAGTATCAGTACACCCAATTTCTCTTACAACCAAATTCTGTTTTTAAATCAGTGAACACATGAGTGGATTTTCTTAAGGCTATCCAAGTTTCAGAAAATTAAAGGTGAGTTTTGTCTGCCCCTTGTTCCCTTGTTGGGTTAATTGAAGGAATTTAAACTTGATTCTGCATAAAAAGATGTTTTCCTGAGAAGTTCTTGGTGCTCTACTCCTGTCTAGAGGAGATGGCAGCAATTTCAAGCCTCTTTTAACAAGTCTTTTACCTACTTCTACATACAATCGTACAAAACCAAAACTCCAAGTGCATTTGTTTTCAAAGTTGGAGAACTTGACACAGATATGGAGAATCATTAGCGTCACATCTCCCAACAGCAGCCTCCCCAATCCTTCTCACCATCCAGGTAACCATTAACCTGCAGGAAAGCCTCTTTCCCCAAGGGAAAGGGGCAGAGGGTGCAATAGAACTCACATAGCATCATTCACAATCGAGTCAAGAAATTAATCCACCTGCAATAACAGCTGGGGGATCTCTCAGACCTCTGCCCCAAGAACACTCCCCTTACCCAAACCCAGCAATTCCTCAGGGCTCACTCACCTGATGGGACCCATCTGAATGCTTACAGAACGTCAGGAAGGTGTGCGTCCACAGAAGAGACTGTGAAGAAGAGAATCAAAGGCTCAGGACATATTCAGACATGAGTCTTAATTCAAGGAGCAAAGTTCTTAGACACTTGTCCCAGGCAACTAGGGAGACTGAAAAAAGCAACGTTCAAGAAAAGAGAGATGGTGTTTATAAATCACCCAGACATCAGTATTGTGGCAAAAGCAGCACCTACCCAAACTGCAAGACCAAGATCATGAGCATTTTACACTTCAGGGAGAAAGCAAAGGAACCCTGCTACTGAGATGGCCAGTGGTTAGTGACAGATGAGGGACTTTCTAGTGCCAGCAAGTTCCAGTCCCCAGGGGTACTGCTAGAGCAATGAAGGTAACTGCTCTATTGAATCTCAAAGAAGAGACTACCAGATTTCTTTAATTTTAGCAGAAGCATTATTAGCAAGGTAATTTTTGGATTTACTTGCAGAGTCCCAAAAGTCCTTACTATCCATCAGTGGGCCCAAATATCTAGACTTCTAGGGTCAGAAGGGACTACATAGATGTGGGAACTCAAGGACATGTACCCACGGGAGGAGGTGACACAGAGAGAAATGGGTGATGGCAAACTGGAGGTGAAAACCCCATGAAAAGTCACCATCCTCACTCAGCCCCAATGCTATCACCATGTACAAAATCAGTGTGATTTTGCCAAAGCTAATGATTTTGCAATATAAGCCCTCAATTCAGATTTTATGTGAAATCTCCCAACTTTAAGATGTTGTCGACTCTGTCAGTGGTATTTAAAACAGTAAACAGGCCAAACAAAATCCATCTGGTAGGGCAAGGGGTGTGCAGATTTGGCCTGAGATTCTAGTTCATGATTTGATATGTATCAATCATTGTCATGGTTCAGATCTGGAATGTATCCTCAAAAGCTCAGGTGTGAGGCAATGCACCTGTGTTCAAAGGTAAAATGATTATATTGTGAGGGTTATAGCCTTTTCAGTGAATTAATCCATAAAATGGATTATAATTTGACTGGAGTACTGGGTGGTAACTGTAGGCAGGTGGGGCATGACTGGAAAAGGTGGGTCACTGAGGTCATGGCCTTGGGGACTCATCTGTCTCTGGCCCCCTCCTCTCTCTTTTTCTCACTGCTTCCCCACTACCATAAGTTAAGTAGTTTTCCTCCACTATGCCTTCTGTGATGATGTTTCTGCCTTGCAAGCCAAAGTATGCATCGAAATAAATCTTTCCTTCTCTAAGTTGTTTTTGTCAGGTATTTTGGTCACAGTGACCCAAACCTGACTAACAAAATTATCATAACTAATAACGGCAATAGCTGATATTAATGGAATACTCCACACATGTTACTTTTATTCTGTACAGTTGAGGAAATTAGGTTTATAGGGGACAGATAATTCCTCTAAGTTTGCATAGCTATGTAAGTGGGCAAGCCAGGATTCAAATACAGATTTCACTGATGCCAAGTGCTCTTAGTCACTGATGATATTGAAATTCCAGAAACAAACCATTGTTGCCCTTAAACCCGTTTATTTGAAGAGGTGACACAATGGCATTAATAACCAGTATTTGAATTACTTAGTATTTATGGGAGGACAAGACCAGACTTACAAACGAGGAGCTACTACTCTACCCAAGAAGACCAGCAAAGATGTAATAATTCTTCCATTCTCCACAGTGCAAAACTCTCTTGCTACCCAAAAGATGGTCAATGGATCAGCAGCCCTGGCATTGTCTGGGAGTTCCTTAGAAAGGTAGAACCTCAGTAACACCTGAACCTCCCAAGCAGGCCCCTTACCTACCTGGCCCTCAGGTTCTTATGTCCATTGAACTTGAGAGGCCTTCAGATGCCCCTCGCTGACTCATTCTCCAGTCTGTTGTCACCTTCCAGCTTCTACCATCTTCCCCATCACCCGACCAACTCTCTGAACACTAAGATTTCTCTTCAATTTCTTTTTTGCCTCTTTCTGGGCATAGAACATGGTCAGCTGGGCCCCCATCAACCCAATCCACAAGAAGGGATCCTTCCCTATAACCACAGCCATGCACATTAGCCCCAGCTACTGGATCCATGACAGGCCCTTGAAAATGTAAGAAAAATCAGAACAATACTTGCCAAGTTTCCCAAATCTTCTTGTGCTATAGGGATAAAGGTGGCACTTGCCCCCCAAAAGTGTATTCCACAGGCAGAATATGTTAGTTGTAGGCTCGTTGATTCTAAAAATTGATTGCCAACTAGTAAGAAAAGACAGGGATTCTTGGTAGTGCGGGGTCCTCAGTGCTTCTGCACCTGCCTATCATGATGGAATCACTCATAAAGTGCTGTGGGCAGAGGCATAAATCCATAACTGGGGGTGCTTTGTTCATCCACCTTACTCTGACTGCTGCTGGAATATCAATCATATTTCTAATCTCTTGCTTTTACATCTTCCTGCAGACTTTGTTCCATGCACATGGGTCTTTTCCAGAAAATGAGGCAAACTCCTGTCCTAGACTCTTCAGCCATCACTGCTAAATTTCTCCCATTCCCTAGGTGCTGGGACATTGTGGGAAGAGAAAAACCATGGCAGTGTGTGGTCAGTGGGTTCACATGCCTGCTATGCCAATGTCCCTGGGCCTTGCAGGTAAACTCTCCCTGCCCCTCAGGCAATCCAAATTCTTTAAGAACGTATGTCATCTTCAAGTCCCCTCCACAGCCCTCACCTGCCTCTCAGAGCCCATAATCACTCAAGGAAAAATCAAGTCAAAGTTCCCAGCGCCCTCCTCATCCCTGCAGACCCGCGCCAGGCATGCACACGTGCAGCCGGAAAGCCTCTCCTGGCTCTGACCCACCACAGCGGCTTTCCATTCCATTGAAACTGTGATGTTGCCATGGAAACAACCAGTGAGGTGTTTCTCTGGCTGAGTCCCAGGCTGAGGACCCACAGCCCACACTGCACACATATTCAGGGCTCGTGTGCCAGGAGCCCCCTGCCACCCCTCATCAGCCCAGAGCATCCCCTGTACCTCAGTGGGGTTGTTCACAGCAGGGTGTGTGTTTGTGTGTGTGTATCTGTTCAATTTTGATTGTTTTCTTTTTGCTTTTGCCCAGCCCCTCCCAGCATACAAAAGGCACATTCTTGAAAAAAGAAAAAATGTATTTTTTTCTGCATTCCAGCTGCCTGAGCTAAGCGGAGGAATGAATGGTTTGGGAAAAATCTCACACAGGAATAAATTTACAAGGGACAGCTGAGCGGATAAATTCAGTCCCCAAAGAGGGGCATTACGAGGCCTTTTGGCAGGAGGCTTGCCCCTTGTGCAAAGCTGTCTAAAAAGAAAAACAGAGCAAGAGAGGGAAGCTTTCAAACCCACCCCAAAATAAACCTTTCAGAGATCCTTTTAACTCCCTCTAGTTGCTAGCATTTAAAGACAGAAGGAGGCCCATTAACAAAAGCCAATAAATCCTTTCTAGGTGGACGAGCTGGGCCTCAGAGGCTACCTGGGATGCTCTTCCCTTGCTAAGATGGATGGCTCAAAGTTACCCAAGTTTTTTGATTTGACCAGCTGTCCACATACTGCATGACAAAAATAGTGCTCCACCTACTTGAAATTTGGCAAACAACTAGTGATGTGTTCTTGAGAGACCTTCCTCAGTTTAAGAATGGACACAACAGAATAGGGGCTGGCAGCAAGAGGCTGGGAGCTGGACTCCGTTCTGCTGGCAGGTATTAGGAAGGTAGTGCAAAAAGAAGAGACAATTGTGCCTGAGGAGGTGGCTGTGACTGCCACCATTGCATGAGGCTGCTGGCACTAGATATGCAGTATTGGCTACTTTGATTTCCCATGGTTGTTTTCTGTGAAGATTGAGACTAAGGTTAGGCCTGAGTAATTTTTGGACCCTCCTCCTGCAAAGGGGTATTGAACACTTGTTTCCTCTCTCCTGCTTCTTTACCAATTCCTTGACTCACCACTAGTAGTGGTTGGTTGCTAGAATTAGGAAAATCCCTTTGGTTACTTTGAGGTCTGAAAACTCAATCAACCCATATCCTTTCTCTTTTCTCTGTAAACCAAATCTCAGAACTTTTATGGCTGGAAATGACCCTTCTGGTCCTCATAGTAGCTTTTCCCAGGCTCTTTCGCCTCCAGAAGAGCCTGAGACTCAGCCCAGCCAGATAGGCTCCTTTGGGAAAGCCAAGCTGTCCATAGTCGGTCACCAAACGTGTTCACATCTCAGGCCATGAGATGTTCTAAGCTTATTAAGTTGACTGTTGCTCTTACTCCTGAAGTCTTGATGGGTCAATGAGTATTACACATACAGATAAGTCCTGTACTGGAGACATAGAAAGATACATATGAGATGATAGTCTCTGCCCAGAGTAAGCTTAAATTGTTGATCAGATAATAATTACCAGTTACTGAGTACTTGCTAGGTTCCAGTTCCTAATTTTTACTAATTCATTATGATAAGTGCATGGGCAGAATCTGACAAGTTTGCCAAAAGGCTCCTGGATCTACTACTAATCAGGAGTGTTCCTCACATATTAACCTCTTGAAGCCTCAGTTTCTTCATCTGTAAAATAGATGGTATCTACCTTGCAAGAATGCTTAGAAAATCCAATGAAACCATGAAACACTCTTAACTCAATGACTAAGCACAGTCTGTAGATCATGCTGAGTTCAGGACTATCCTATCTGAAGGGAGTATCTCTCTCTCCAGCTCTTTCTACCCAGCAACGCTCAGAAATAACTGCCCTCCTAACCCCATTCAGAAAGGGGCCTGAGACAAGGCAAGAGAATGAGCAGCTGGGCTGCTAGATCCTGGAGAACTTTCCTGCAAGGATCATTCAGCTATGTTTCCTTCCAGCTAGCATTTTAAGACCCATATCTGCCTTCTTTTTTCCTACTTAGCTTCCCTAAGAGTTAAAACAATGTATTTGAATCAGGAAACTGCATATGGGATCTCAACTTTGGTTCTTTTGAAAGTTGTCTCCTTTGAGTTTGTGCCTTGGAGATACCATTTTCTCAGCCTCAATTTACTCACCTGTAAAATTGGTATATATAGTGTCAGTAATGCTAGATGGTAACATTTAAAGATAATGTACACAAAATATTTAGTTTATATATTCAATAAATGGTTGGTATTATCCTTGCTATTTTTCTTCACAGAAAATGGAAAATGCTTCATGATTGCAAAACTACATACCATCAGTTATCCTTTAATTTTATCAGAAATCATACACACTACTCCTGATACTGTGCAAAGGAAACAAACAGTTTGGACTCTGCACGTATAATCCACAGGTAGGATCAATAGCCTGCAAGTACATGTTCAGCAGCTACCTAAATTGTCCATGTGTTCTCTTTATATTTTCGAAGTTCATCCTTGGGATGGACTCAGGCACTCAGTCTCAGGCACACTCCCTTCCTACAATGAATAGCAGTTAACACAATCCATTAATACAATATAATCATTGACAGGTAGGAGGTGGAGGAGAAAGTGGGAGTAGAGGTTGGAGCTGGTCTTGGTGTTCGCTGTATCAGAGGACTCAAGCATGTTTTTCATAAGCAGTTATTAGTAAATGGACAATAACTAGTTTTATTAAGCCTAAATTAAATGCATATTTGAAAGAACTAAGCAATATTGAAAAGGGAATTCACTGATATTTCCTAGTTGTACATTATTTCTTTAAAAACATCAGGGCCCCTTTCTGTCCAGGAAATTTTGGCTTTTAGAATTCAAAATTCAAACAAGAGATTAAGGAGGAAGAGATGGCCTTTCTAAAGGGTGTGGGTAATGGTCACAAGAAAGATGATAGCTGGAAATATCATTTCCAGTTGGGCCAAAGGAAAAGAACATCCTCAGGGAGGTTCTGCATCCAAAACTAACATAGCATTCCTTAACATTTATTGTGAGCTTATGACTACGTGCAGGAAGGGTACTAAGCAATTTATAAACATCATCTTATTTGATTCTGTTTACAATTCTCACAAGTAATTCTTGTTATTATTATTAACAGAAGATAAAACTGATGTTCAGAGAGGTTAAGCAATTTGTCCAGCGCCGTACTGCTGAGCATCTAAGATTCCAAGCAGGTCTGGCTGCCTGGATCCAGAGCCCAATCTGTTCTTATGACATCACTCTATAGTGTCTGTTCTTGTTTTCAAGGTGTGGCCAAAATAATTAATTGTCCTCCAGTACCTGTTCTCACCTTCTTCCTCAATAACACAACCCCATAAAATTTAGCTAGACATACAGCCTTTCAGAATAAAGACGCACTATCCAGGCTCTGCAGCTAGATGCAGCCATGTGTCCAAGCATTAGTGCCTGTAATATATGTTGAAGAAATGTGTTCAATTTCTGGAAGTGTCCTTAAAGAGAAGGTCCATGCCCTTCCTCTCCCTCTTTCTCTATTTCTTTTTCCAGCTGGTTAGAATGCAGATGGGACAACAAAACTTGGAGCTGCTATCATGGACAACAAGATGGAAACATTGACGATGGCAGAGCTGTGCTACAGAAGTGCAGTCACTGACAATCACCATGCCACCATCACAACCCTAGTCTGCCTCCCTAGAATTTCATAGAAGAGACAAATAAACTTTGATCTTGCTTAAACCCACTGTTATCTGGGACCACAACTCCACTGGACAGAATCTTATCTATTGTGCAAGACACATCCATTCATTGTCCCTCTCTCTCCTAGTAAACCCATTGTCCTTTCCTGCACTCTCTTCATTTCCTCCCACACCCAAATGGACTCAATGTATACATGTATCAGATTAATGACAGATCCCCAAACAGCACAAGGACAGCCGGGGCCCTCAGGAGAAGGCAAGTGTGGGCTGAAGCCAAAGGCCATGCTCTTAGAGGCAATGTTCTTGGGCCTGCCCAGCCCAGTTCTTCTCACTCAGTTAGCCTCCCTGTCCATTTATGAGGCAAGGCACAAGTCTCGCCAACAAAATTGCCTTTCCAAGAAAATAACCTCAAGTCATCCTGCTTCTCTGGATCCTCTCCTGCCATCATTCTCAAAAAGTCTGATGTACGTGACGTGCCTGTCATGAAACATCTGTCTCCAGTCCCACCCAAAAGTACCAGGTTCCAGGAAAGACTGAACTCTATTTTCCCCTCCTCTGTGTGTCATTTTTGCTTATCTTCCAGAATGAATCCAATTGAGCAGGGCCAAAAAGAGAATTGGTTCTTACCCTTCTCATGGAAATGCCTTGAAGAGTTACAGAGTAGATGGAACCTAAAAGTCCCCTGATCATTGAATCCTAGAGCTGGAGAAAATACAGAGGTCAGCTTGTCCAAAAGAAAAAAAAAAAGGCTGATGATCTTAGAGCTGAAGGAAGTAACCAAGCCAAGGCCAAATAGTTGATTATTAAAGAACCAGGACCACCAGTAATAATAACAGCAATAGTTAGGCAGCTTTTCACTTGTGCCAAACACTGTTGAGCTTTTAACATGGATTATGCCATATCACCCTCACAACCCTATGCAATAGGCTCACAAAGGGCACATAGCTTGCCTGATTTCACAGGCTAATAAGTTGCTGAGTCAGGATTCAAACCCAGGTTTATTAGTTGCTTGAGCGGGGACTCCTCTTTTGACAGCTTCATGTTATGATTTCAGTACTTGTCAAAGCAAAAATATATCAGAATTCCCCCTCCTCACAACTGAGCCAATCTGGAAGTTCAGAATCTGAGTTGCTGCCACATGGTGCTGTCCTCAGGCCTACCCTAAGACCTTGACACAGACGGTCCCTCTATGAGAGTCTAAAATCTGCATGTAGAAGAAAGCTTGTTTCCTGCTTCTATCCCAGGCACCAACCTGGGTGACCACTTTTGGGGTCAGCCTAAAGCTCAATGTCAGGATCTTCCCAGTCTCACTGGTTTATTCAGTCATGGAAGAAATATTCATTAAGGAAAATCAAACTGTGCTCAGTTGAGTAAAACATGATGCCTGACTTTAAGAGGTCTTTCAGTGGAAAGATGAACAATAAAAGAATAATATCACAATAATTATTTGGCAATTGTGTTAAGTTCCACAAAGGAAAAGATTGTGGTGCCACAGGAGTGTGTTAAAAGGGGCACACCTGGAGAGGGGATGGGACATGAGAAGGCTCTGAGATGGATAAAAACTTGGTAAAATGGAAAAACTGAAAGAAAGCCAGAGTGCTGAAGAAGTGACTAGGAGTCAGATCATTCAAAGTTTACTAGATTAATAATTTTGAACTTGGTCCTAAGAATAATGGTATACCACTGAGTTTTACACAGGTGAATGACAGAATGTGATTTGCACTGATAAATAATCATTTTAGATACTGAGTGCAGAGGGCATCAGAGTGGAGGTAGAGAGGCCTCTTAGAGGCTATCACAGTTGTCCAGGTAACAGACAATGAGTCTGGACAAAGGAACAGGGCTGAGAAGAAAGGGGTGTGGATGGGACTGGAATAGTAGACACAGGAACAGGAGCTACATGGGGGAGTGTAGGGTTCAGAAGTACTCTTTTGATTTATCCAGAGTTTGACTTACGTAGCCTCATCTAGAAACATCAGTCTTGGAGTTGTCACCTTGAAATGATATTTGGAGGCATGGGCATGGGTGAGCTCTCCCAGAGGGAAATAAATAAAGAAGAAAAAGTGGTATAGGATCAAAACCTAAGGAATTCTAGAATTTTAATTCTAGAATTAGGTTGAGCAGAAGGGAAAGATCCATCAAAGGAAATAGGAAAGCAAGCCAGGAGCATGTGGTATCACAGAAAGTAAGAGTATTCCAAGAAAAGGGAGGCAGTCATTAGTGTTAAGAACTCCATGGTAGACAAGGAAGATGAATGGAGAATAGTGTGTGGCTTCCAGGTTGATAAGTGCATTGAAGTACAAGAAGGTGTGAGAGAAAAGGGAATGGGACACCCCACCCCATGCCCACTCCCTCATTCCTTGCTCTATGACTGTCTTCTATTTCACTTGGATGTTCCTGATTGTATCCTTTATAATAAACCAACAAACCAGGCACTGATCTGGAGATTTCTACTCAAAGCAGAAGTTCAAAAAGACATTATTAACATCACCTAGAAATATGTCTATTATAGATGCCTTTGAACCTAAGAGATAGCAGTCCTCCCCAAATTTTGCTACCAAGACTTATCCAGAGGTTCTTGAGGTAGATGAATTAGATGTAGAAGACATTTTTCTTACTACTTCAAAAACAGAGAAATGGTGGACAAGTACATCACTCAGCAAACTCATGTCCCAGAGCCAGATAGCTTCAGGTCCATTTCAAACAGACGAGAATGATAGCAATGATGCCCTTTTGACAAACATGCATTCATTAAGAAACAGAAGATAACATATTTGATTTATTAATAAGATAATATAGTTAATGGCACTTAACATTTTTCAAGATTCTGGAAAGTATCAAAATATCACAAGTTAAGAGTTGATAGTTAAAGATTTTTAAAGTATTGCTGTTTACTGAAGAATCTGAAAAAGAATTAGCTAACAGAGAAACTATTATATAAAAATTTATATTTTTGAATATTTTTCCCTAACATGACATCATTACTTGAGAAATTCCCCAGCTCAAGGACATAAAATAGAATTGGTTCTCCTTTATTTTTTAATCTGGTTAACATTACCTAGAATATTGTGTAAAATTTAGAATGTTATTTCCTGATACATGGTAGTTTATGTCTTATAAAGAGAGTAGTTTATGAGAGCTTTGGTTAAATATTTCATTGAATAAGGATTAAAATATATCTACTATTATTGATTTATGCTTCATAATCAAAGACTATATCAAGTATTTTAATTTTTTCTATTTTTTGTAGTACTGGAGATTGAACCCAGGGCCCTGCACATGCTAAGCAAGCACTCTACCACTGAGCTACATTCCCAATAGATGTCAAATATTTTTATGTGGCTTTGTTTAGCCAAAATGGGAATTGCTATTCAGTGGGTCTAAAATTTCAGTTATATAACATGAATAAGTTCTAGAGAACTGCTGAACAACAGTGTACTTTTAACAAGACTATATTCTTTATGTTAAGTATTCATACCACAGACACAAAAATTTTTAAATTAACTTATTTATAATTGTAATAATTTCGAGATTCTAGGTTTCTTGAAGATAAATTAATATGTGAAGCTCATTCTTTTTATAAAGCATTCTTTATATAATGCTTGTATCAGTCACTGACTGAATAATTAGATAAACCTTCTATTTTGAGTAGTTATGTTTGTTTTTAAAAAATAGAACAGTAAGAAAATATGAATGAGGTCCACTGACTGGGTAGAGCAACAGAATATCGACTTTAGCAAAAGCCATTTCAATAACATGGTGAGGATGGAAACCAAATTGGAGTGCAATACATAGTGAACTGGAGTTCTTACCTTTTTCATTTCAGACTTACCCTGGCATAGCTTTGGCTCAGAATCCAGGTCACCCTAATTCTTACCTCAATTCCAGAGGATCAATGTGTCAGAAAATTGAAACCAAATCAAATTCCAGGACTAAAATAATGAATGAAGAAATAAAAGCATTAAGTCTAAGCTTGTAGGAATCCAGTCAATATGTTTTTAAAACCCTGAAACATTACATTATCTTATGCATGTGCTATGTAAGCTTGGGGAATGATAATTTTCTAAGAATCTAGGAGTTGACTATAGGGTCATAAAAATAGACATTATCTGATGCCAAGAGAGCCGGGGCAAGCCACCAGGGAGCAAGGATGAATTAAAGATCCACCAGGGAGCAAGGATGAATTAAAGCCACCAGGGAGCAAGGATGAATTAAAGATATGAAGTGATGAAAGATAAGTGAAACAGGCAGGATGGGAGGCTGAAGAAGAGGAGAGCTAACGACACTTGACCAAATAAAGGCATTTAAGGTGAACTGGCTGTGGAGCTGAGTGTGAGAAACCCACACCAATGTCAGATGGTTACAGTGAGAAAATTCTGAGCTTCTAACCATATGCATTCAGCCTCAATATTCCTACATCCATTCTATAAGGTATCCTAAGTCTCATAGAAGAAGATTTCCTTGGGTCACTGTCAGCCCCAGGCCACCTTGACCCAGAGCTCGTGATGTTATTCTGCAATATGTGAGTCCAGCCAACCTCATTCCCTTCCTGGTGTGATGAATTATCACTTAGAGGTAGAGATTTGACTCTCCCAGCCCTGGAAGTCACACAGTGTTCCATTCTCCTGATCATCTCATCTTTCACAGCTGTGGGTATGGGCAAAGCAATCCTCATAGGATCACTGAATCACTCAGCCCTACCCCTATTCCTAAATCTAGCAGAAAATGCTTCAGTGTAACACCCCTGGTGAAAACTCCATTACCTTACAATCACCCTTTCCAAGAACTAAGCACATGAAGCCTCTCTAGAAGCAGGCCACGCCCACCAGTGGCTGCAGTTAAATATCAGTTCTTTAAGGCCCAACTTTACCTCCCCTCTTGGCGTGACTGACAGCTGCATCTTTTCCTTTTGGATGTCGAAACTTCCCAACAGTTACAAAGTTTGTGTGATAGAGGACTAGGAAGGAGAGCAGGCATCCATCATATTAGTTGCACAACATCTCTGACTGCAGCAACTTTTGTCCTCTTTCACTGATCTAAACACTGAGGATGGCCGACGGGATTTGACATGCAAACAGCAATTCTGGCTCAGCACAGAATGACAGAACAGGAAGTCAACCCAAACTGCGTGTACGTGTGCGTTTGGATCTGTACGTCGCTGTGCCTCTGTGTGGATCTTTGTGTATCTTCTAAGAGAGGGATTATAAATTTTCCAGTCCTTGTTGCTTATCCCCTCTCACTGACCCTTCTAGGTACATGTTGGTACTTGAGAGAGAGGATAGGCAGGATGCAAATAAGATAATTCCCTTGAGTGTCAGGCAACAAGAAGCGTGATGTTGGGTGACCAATTCAGTTTGTTTGTATCTTTATTTCAACTGAAGCTCTTCCGTTCCCACACGCCCCAGGGATGAGGTTCTCCAGCCCCCTGTGGGGCCTGCTGGGCTATTTTCATGGTTGCTAAGCAATGTCAATCCTGCTTCATGCCTGGTGAGCTCATGGCTGTGCTGTAGCGGTGTCTGTGGGTGATCTGGATTAAGTTTATAACAACCAGAGCGAGAGGAGGGGAGAAAAAGGTGTGTGCATAAACAGCACACATGAGAAGTGACAATGTGATGAAGGGTGACTTTGATGGGGACCTATAGCCATGAGAAGTAACAATAAGAACCATTTTTAGTGTCTACTGTGTGCCAGGTATTAAGCCAGGCACTTTGGCACACATGAGTTCACTTAAATAGGGATGACAAAAACCAAGGAGAGAGGGCCACAGGATAGCAGATGCCTGTCATTTTGATCACTGTCTGAGTCACCTCACATAGTGCCTGCCACATGGTAAGAACTGGGAAATTATTGTTGAAATACATGAATCACTCTGTTGAAGAGCAGAAAAGAGCTGTAGCTATCATCTGGCCCGACTCTGTCATCTACTACATGTGAGGGTCCTTGGGGAAAATTCTCAGAGATAAACACCCACTTTCTATCCCTCATACACATCTGACTCACATTTTTAAAGAAGCCTGCTGGGCCCACACAGAAAAATCACCAATAGAGGAGGGTGAGAGTATTCCAACTCCCCCCTCTCCATTATAGAGGACCCAAATATCCTCTGGTGACCAAGAAGGGAAGTTGCAAATTGTGTTTGACCACAGGGGTTTGCCAGAGCCTCTCATCCCCACCACTCCTCTGCCCTCAGACCTTGGCCTGGGTTGCTTCAGCAGAATCCCAGCTGTTCTCTCTGCCTCCTCCCTCCTGTGGTTTCTCTCCCAGATCATTGTGAAAATATAGCAGCCATGGTCCCTCTTCCCAGCATGCAATTTCTTCCCAAGAGCTGGCCAGGGACCTTTCCCAGCTATCACCAATCAGCCCTCCTCCTCCTGCAGCCTCACCACCACCACCTTGTAGTTTATCCAGCCTTAATTCCACAGCCCCAACTCTGCCCAAAGCCCTATCCAGCTAGGAGTCTTTGTACCCTCCACAAGTCAAATTAGACTCAACTATGACATTTGACAAATCCTTCAGTCTTCTTTATGACGATCTGCAGTGTGAAAACTGAGCATAGAGAAAAATAACAAAAGAAAAAACATTTTGTTATACCCACTTAAAATAGAACTATAGGAGAAACTGCTCAGATCACAAATGATTGTTCCAGGAACTGCTAGGACACTCCAACAAAATGGCCCACTACAATTTTTAAGAAAACTATCTTTACCCAGTACCTAACTGGCCCTGAAACTGCCCACTGTGAAATGAACACTAACTCTACTCAGTAGCTGCCTCCACTTGCCAGCCAGGGCTTACCAGCTGCTGCAAAACACCGCAAGTGTGGCTAAGCTTTCTTTCAAAAAGGCTTGTGTAGGTTTTCTCTTTCCCAATAAATACCCCAACATTTCTTTTTTCTGCAGATACACCAGAGGTTATCCTGGTCTCCACATGTATTCCAGACTGCAATACTAATTTTTGTATTCCATGCAAATAAACATTTTTGCTTGGAAATTCATCTCTATCTTTATTTACCTGCAATAGCAGTCATGACTTCTAAGAAAATTCTGCTTCTCCAATAAAGTTGAGTTGTAAGAGTACTTTTTATATTGTGTACATAATATATATTATATTCTTTATATATATTCTGGATAATAACCCTTTATCAGATATATGATTTGCTTGTATTTCCTCCCATATCATTAGATGCATGTTCTCTGCTGACAGTGTCCTTGGACGCACAAACAGCTTTGTTGTGGTGGTTTTGCAGTGCCAGAGATGAAACAAAGGCCTTTGTACATGTTAGGAAAGTATTCTAGCACTAAGCTACATCCCTACCCCTGCACAAAAGTTTTAAATTCTAATAATGTCTAATTTAATTTTTTGTTGTTGTTTATGCCTTTGATGTTGTATCTTAAAAAGCCATTGCCAAATCTAACGTCATGAGGCTTTTTCACCTATGTTTTCCTCTAAGTTTTCTATAGCTTTAGTTCTTACATTTAGTCTTTAATCCATTTCAAGTTGGTTTTCTTTTTTCTTTTTTTTTAAAATATGGTGTAAGGTAAAGGTCCAAATGCATTCTTTCGCATGTTGGACTTCAAATTTTCCCAGCTCCATTTGTTGAAAAGACTGTTTTTTCCCCCTATGGAGTGATCTTGGCACCCTGTTTAAAATCATTTGACCATATCAAATGATTTTTTTCTTGACTTTTCTATTTTTCTTTATGTCTATAATGCCAATAACACATTGTTTTGATTAATATAGCTTTGTAGTAAGATTTTAATTCAGGAAGTGTGAGTCTTCCAACTTTATTCTTTTTCAAGATTATTTTGGCTATTTGGGGTCCCTTGAGATTCCATATGAAGTTGAGGATGAATTTTTTTATTTCTGCAAAAAATATCATTGGTATTTTGATAGGAATTATACTGAGTATGTAGATAATTTTAGGTAATAACTGGGAAGTTTTGAGGATGTTTTCCTGAGGATGAGTTTGTTTGAGGTTTTTTTTAATGTATGAATACCTTCTTTAGCCAACTAAATTCTAAATTTTAAACAAATGAGTATGTATGTCTTCTGTTTTTTTCTCTTATTAAACAATACTGAAGTCATTAAGCCATAAACTAAAGATTGAATTAATATTTCTCTAACTAGAATTTTTAAGTGGGAAAAACTAGGAAGTACTGCCCCTAAGTCTTCTAGCACTGATTTTTCTATTGCATTTTTTAAAACTGAAAAGAAAGAAAACAAGGTGGGGGGCATTAATCCCTGTAATATCTGAAAAGTGGACTCCCTTCCTGGAGCACTATTTAAAACTGATATCATGACTGCTAGCCACACCACAGGAGCCAACACCTCTTCCTTCCCTGATAACTCGAGTCAGTGCCACAATTTAGACATGACAATTCTTAAGAAACTCAGCAGAAGGTGATTTCTGACTGAGGAAGCCTAGACTGATATAGTAATTGGCACATTGTGGGAGTGATTTCAATTGTTTCTATCCACCATTTATTCAGAGCTTTCTATATGTCAAGTACCTGCAGTAATTGTGCTTTACCTGTATCATCTCACTGCTGAGGGATGATCAAGGCATTGTGAAAAGAAAGTGGGTTTGGTAAATTCT
>CM053399.1:101935226-102044337 GCA_028644305.1 Xerus rutilus | reverse complement strand
AGTCTCCTTCGTTTCTTTATTAGCAATGCGCTTGCTGGGGAAGGACAGGCTCTTGTGTCCCATAAATAATAATATGAGTGTAGGCTGTGCATATGGTTTGTGTCTCCATTTCTGAGTCATTCTGAATGCACCTGAAGTTGTAACAGCCAAGGGAGAGATTTCCAATGGCACACAAAGACTTGAGAAATGTGGAAGGAGAGTTTCTCCTTGTTTGGGGAGGGGTGAAACATTTCAGTGTTTTCTTTTGTTTTCCTTTTTTATTAGTGCCATACGGCAATGGTGCCATCTAAACACATGTAGTCATAACTCAGAGGGACATTCACCTTCAAAGTCTTGTGCCTGAACATAGACTCTCAGAGAAAAAGAGTCTTTTGAGCAAGGGCTTTCAACCTGGAGCCCTGAGACAGTATCAAGAGTTTCATGAGCATTCCTCAAATTCTGCATTTTGGTTGATCTCCCGTGTGTGTGCGCCCATGTGTTTCTCTCCAGGGAGAAAGCCCAATGACTATTGTCAAATTCTCAACAAGATCCATTACCGAAAACATGTTTAGAATTACTGACTTAGCTGTTAGCCAACTCTGTGACCTCTCTTCTCATCTGAAGTTTGGACTTTCTCTTTACTATTTCATCACACAACAATCCAATTGCTGCTTAGCACCTCCATTCATGAAAACCCTGATAGAATAACTCAAAAATTGAGGACAGAGAATTTGGAGCAAGTGCACTCAACCCCTGGTACTGCTGTTAACTCCATGACTTGGAGTCAATATTTTATCCTAGCTCATCCTCAGTTTCCTCACCTCTATATAAAAATTGTAATACTCTTTAGGCATTTTTAGATGATTAAATGAAATAATGTATGTGAACCTTGTAGCACAAGGAGGTAGTATCTACAATAAAATAGTTGTTGCTATTTTTCCTCATCTTCATCTTTTATCATCATTTTATTATTAGGGACAATTTGTTATATTCTGAAAAGAATATTCTTTCTGTTCTTCCTTCATTACAAAATTCTTCCTCCCGATGTTAAAGCAAAATCTGTTTCCTGGCAGTTCCTAGTCATTGATCCTCACTGACACTTAACGATACAGAGCAAGAGATAAAGTTCAAATGCAGTATTTCTATCATTCAAAAGCAGCATGCCAGGAAACCTTGTAATCTAAAAGAATATATTATAGTAACAATCATTCAATAGGAAAGGAAAAGTTAAAGCTAGTGAGTTTTAGATTCAAGATAAAGTGAGTTTTGCATGTTTCATGAAGACATTTTGACAATAAAGATGCTCTTTGTGGCATTGAGTGGATCATTTAATTTTAATTTTTATTTTTTTGGTACTAGAGATTGAACTCAGGGGTACTGGACCGCTGAGCCACATCCCCAGCCCTATTTTGTGTTTCATGTAGAGACAACGTCTCACTGAGTTGCTTAGCACCTCTCTGTTGCTGAGGTTGGCTTTGAACTCAATTCTCCTGTCTCAGCCTCCCAAAGTGCTACGATTACAGGCATGCGCCACCACGCCCGGCTTGAGTGGATCATTTTAAAACTTAAACATCACGAAGCAAATTTGGTATCTGGATATATTTAGCTTTTACCCCAAATATTTCTTTCCCGTGGTTCCTGTTACTACCAGCACTGCCATTAACACGGTGTTTCTTACAAATTCTTCCAACCCCTTATCTCCTGCTGTTAGGATAAATGAAGACATTCAGACAAAGTGAGCCTGACAGTTCTTGTCCTCCCAGAGCAGTGCTAGTTTCTGTTCCTGATGGGCTCTAAGCTCCATGAGAACCAGCACAATGGCTATCTTGTTCTGCTTTCACTTCCCAGCACCAACCACAGGTGCCTGTTAGGAACTTAACAGTTACTTGTTGAACATATGAGAATGAATAATAAAATAAAGGAACGAACAAAGGAACGAGAGAACTTATAAGCAATCATAACTTGTTCAAAGTAGACCATATTCCTTTAGTAATCCATAGTTTTATATACAATTGAAGCTATAAAAATTTGTCTTATAAGTAGATTTGAGGAAGCCTCTGTATTTTCTCACTCCTGAAATCATTTATTTTATTGACAAAACAGCCACAGACCTTTAAATCATTTCCTTCATTTTCTACCTTTAGATCCTTTTATCCATCTTCATTCTTCTTTTCTGGACATTGAAGACTGCTTTTTCTGAGGCCATAGGGATTTCAGGGCCCTTAGTTTGCAGCCTTGCTCGGCTATGCAGTCTGCTCCTCTTTCTCTCTGGGGAAGTCAGCAGTCCTGAATTGCAGACTCCTTTCCCATCTTTGGGGCGCGATACGTTTTGAGAAGAAGATAATACAGGTGTTACTTGACTAATGAGTTACATGCTGATAAACCCATCACTAAGTCAAAAATAAATATCACTAAGTCAAAAATGCATTTAATACATGTAACCCACCAAACATCATAGCTTAGCCTTGCCTACCTTAAACATGATCAGAACTCTCACACTGTCCTAGGGTTGAATACAGTCATCCATGAAAAAACTATTTTAGAATAATGTGTTGAATAGCTCATGCAATGTATTGTGGACTATACTGAAAGCAAAAAATAGAATGCTCACATGAGCACAAAATTCAAAATTCTTAGTACAGCTTTTACTGAATACATATCATTTTCATAATATCAGAAAGTCAAAATATCCGAAGTTGAACCACACCATTAAGTCAGAACTATCTGTATTAAACAGACATTTTAGACCACTGAGCTCAATTCTATATAATTTTATATTTCTATATTTGGAAAGTCTCTAAGGTTTGGTGCCTGGGGCTATGTAGTAGTGGAAGTGACAATTCTACATCCAAATGAATCTTATGTTTCAAAAGGAGGATTTGATTCTCTAATCCTGGTGATGCTCTAGGGTATTAGGACTCTAATTCTGCCACCTTCAGTGTGGTTGGGGAGTTAGTGAAGCTCTAGAAACCAGTCACCTAAAAAAATCCTGTTATTAGTATCTGCTATATTTTAGCTAATATACAGGGCCAAAAGAGCCTCTGCCCACAATGAGGTAATAAGAAACAAATAGTTTCAGTATTTGAAAATGATATGTTTACAAGATAGACAACTAGCAAAATAAATTTGTACAGTCCAAAATCTATTCAAAGCTCAAACTCAATGGTAAGCAAAGACATGAAAACTAAGACTCAGTGAGAGTGAGGTATCTTTTTATTTAGGGGAGGGGGAATAGTTACAAATTGTTCAGATTCAAAGGAAGATGATGCAGTGCTGACCTTCATGGAGAGAATCAATATTTCCCTATGTGGCTGGCAGAAGGAAAAGAACAGTGGAGCCTTTCCAGGCAACAATTTGGCAGCCAATTGCAAAACCATTACTATGCACACCCTTTGACATAGCACTCCTGCTTATAGAAATGCATCCTTGGGAAACTATTGGAGGCATGCACAAAGATATATGTGCAAAAATATTCATTGCAACATGATTCATAATAAAAAGTCGGAAACGTTTAACTATCTTATGTTAGAGGATATATTAAACTGCAACAGATCCATCTGAGTGAATTCTATACCTAGAGTACTTCTACACCATAAGTGAATTACCAGAAAAATATTTGCAGTTTATTGCTAAGTCAAAAACTAAAGGAGAAAAGCTTTCACTGAAGTAACTTAACAATACACAGCCCTTCATGTACCTCTTTTTCTTAGCATTTTCAGCTATATACCTCTCTTCCTTAGCATTTTCAACACATTTTCTATGTGACACTTTGATTAATGTCTGACTCTCTAAATAGAATGTCACTGAATAAGGGTAGGGCCTGTGCTTAGCAAATAAGTGCTCAATATATTTTGAAATAAAAATATGTATGGAGATTTGTGAGTAGATCTCAGTAGTAGAGCACTTGCTTAGAGTGTGTGAGACCCAGAATTTGATTGTCATTGCTGCAAAAATAAATAAATCCATAAATAACCACATGTATATATACACATAGAAAGGAGTCCAGAATAGTATTTCCACTATCAATGTCTTGATAACGGAATTTCTAGAACTAATAGTATTGTCAGTGATGATTTTCTTCCAAATCTTCTGGATTGACTGTGTTCTAGTACCTCAATAATTTTTGAAGTAATCAATGTTTCAGGAAATAGAAGTTAACATTGGTGAGTGACACATGTCTACAGATAGCATTCCTTGAGCACTTAGGAATACCTGGTTCATGGGACACAGGTGAGCAGGGGTGCAGTCAAGGGTAGGAATTGTATCTGGTTCTATCTAGGAAGGAAGAGATCTGGAAGAGAACAGGCAAGCTTCTTTCAGAGTTGACAGCAAGGACAGAGGTTGGGGATACAGAGAGTGGGATGGAATGGGTAAACATCATGTGGAGGAGAAACAAGGACACTGATTGCTGTTGGGGTATGAAGGATTAAGTTAGAAGTGAGTGGAAGATAAGACTGGAAAGGTTGGTAATGGAGAGACGTGTGGGCCAGTGTGTTAGACAGCTTCTGTTGCTATGACAAAATATCTGACATAAACAATGTAAATGAGGAAAGATTCATTTTGATTTACCATTTCAGAGATTTTAGGCCATGGTCAGCTGGCTTGTTTTGGGGCCTGTAGTAAGGCAGTACATCATGGAAGAGGGCATGGCAGAGGAAAGCTCCTCATGTCATGGCAGGCAGGAAGCAAAGAGAAAGTGGAATGGTTCAGGGACAAGTTAGACTCTTTCAGAGTAGGCTTCCAGTGACCCACCTTTTCCAACTAGGCCCCACCCCCTACAGTTTCTGCCACTTCCCAATAGCACCAGTACTTGAGAACCAAGCCTTCAAAATGTGGGCCTTAGGGGGTCATTCCAGATCCAAACCACAATATTTCAGACTGGTGCCCAAAGGATCATGGCATCTCACAATGAAAAATGTATTCAATCCATCTTCAAGACTTCCCATAGTCCTAACAGTTCCAGAATTGCTGAAAAGTCAAAATCCAAAGTCCCCTCTGAGACTCAGAACAACTCTTAGCTGTGAGCCCCTGTAAAAATAAAAAATCAAGTTACATACTTCCAACATATAATGGCAGAACAGGAACAGGATAAACAATCCTGTTCTAAAAGGGAGAAATGGGAGTATAAAAAGGAGTAATGGGACCAAAAACCAAAACCCAGAAGAGAAAACATTAAATCTTATACCCCACATCCAGCATCCAGGAAATGAGATGGTAAGATGTGTGCTCCAAAGACCTTGGGTGCTCCACTCCATGACCCTTACCAGCTGCAGCCCCCTCTCTTGAGCTGTCTTTGCTTGTTGCCTGTGGCTTTCCTTGGCAGGTGGTCCACATTTCTGGCATCTCTATCTTCCTGGGGTCTCCATTGTAACTTTGGCTTCACTCTCACAGCTTCATGTGTTGCCCTTACAGGAGCCACTCACAGGCATTCTGACCCTACCACACATTATGTGACCTCCCAAGCCTTCCTTTGAAATCTCAGTGGAAACCTCCATGATCCCATAATCTTACATTTGTTATACCTGCAAAACCAGCATCACATGGATGATACCAAGATCTGCTGCCAACAGGAACAATGGCTGCAGTGGCCTCTGAGTTCCTGAATAGCTAAACATGGTGATAGGAATATGGAGACACAACATCCTAGGTATCCCTATGGGAACAGGGAACCCAGGAGCTCTCAGCAAATCTTTAAAATAAGTTTTTACTTTTACATCCTTGATCCTTTGATGGATTGGGTCTAGTCAATTCCTGAAATGCCCTCAAGGAATATTTCCTATTATCCTGATGCAAAGAACTTGATGTCTTTTCAATGATGCTAGTCTCTTCAACAGTTATATTGTATGTGACCCTAAACCCCAACTTTACACTGGCCTATTTTCTGGTCAAACTACAAATTTTTTAATCATTCAGCTCTGTTTTCTCCTCCTAATTCTCACTGTAAATTTGGCTGAAAACAAACAACAATGCCCATGCCACCACCTGAATGTTGTGCTGCCTTGAAATTTCCTCCAGCAGATTTTCGTTCATCATCTCTAAACTCAGCCTCACACAAAGCTCACAGAATTAAAAAATGTAGAAAAGTTTTTGTTGTGTTGCTGCTGTTGTAATTGTTTGCTAGAATATAATATGAATAGCCTCCAGTCCAACTCCCAATAGTCTTAATTCCCGTTTAAAACCTCATCAGCACAGTCTTTATTGTCCACATTACTAATAGCATTCTGGTCATCCAAGTTTATACCATAATTGTCCATTAAGCTCCACTTACAACATTCTAGGGCTTCTCTAGGCTTCATTCCCAAACCTTTTCAAATTCCTTCTGCAAACCAGTTCCAAAGAATTCTGAGCCACATGGTCAGTTATAGTCAAAGCAACAATCCTACCACTCAGTACCAATTTTCTGTATTAGTCAGCTTTTTGTCACTATGACAAAATACCTGAGAAAGTCAATTTAAAGGAGGAAAATTTTATTTGGGTTCAAAGTTTCAGAGATTTCAGTTCATAATTGTTTGACCCCATCACTGGGGTCTGTGATGAGGCAGAATACCATGACAGGCAGTAGGTGCTGGAGCAGAGTTATTTGCCTCATGTTATCCAGGAAGGAGGCTAGGAAAGGCTGGGGACAAGGTAGCCCCTTCCATGGAATGCCCACAGTGGCCTACCTTTTCCAACTAGGTTTCACTTCCTAAAGTTTCCACCACTTCCCAATAGCACCACCAAGAGTGAGCCAATCTTTCAACATATAGGCTTTTGGGGGACGTTCCACAACCAGAACATAATAGTCTTTGGGGAGCCTATAGTCAAAGGAGAAACCACTGAGGTTTCAAAGAATATAATGCAAATGGAGCAGTAAACACTCAAGCAGTAACATGGTGCTAAAGGACAGTAATGAATACAAGTAGTATGATAATTGGTATGTTGGTCCACTTTTATTACTGTAACAAAACACCAGAAGTGGGATAACTTTGTAAAATTTTGGAGGCTAATGTGCTTGTCATCACTGATGGCTCTGTAGAGAATGAACTGCAGATGAGTGGATGTGGAAATACAGGGTTATCTCAGTCTATTTCTATCATCTGGGGGGTGAAAAGAGAATCTGAAATAAAACTGTGGCTGTAGGGATGAACAAGAAAGGATTATTCAAGAATTCGTAGAAAAAAGAAAAAGCAGTAGGAAATGACAACTAAGTCAGAGAAAGAAAGAGTCAAAAAGAACACCAAATTTTTATCTTAGTTTGCCATAAGGATGGTTATTCTATAAAAGAGGATGGAGAATTTCAGGTATTTTTAGAGGAGAAAGAGGAGATCCGTTAGGGACATGTTGAGCTGGAAGCTCAGCAGAGAAGTGTGGACTGGAAATTTAGAGTTGAGAGTTATCCACATGTACATGAAAGTTAAGACCTTTTAGGTGGATAAAATCACCCAAGGAGAATGTTAAACTGAGAAGAGAAGCTGGTTAATGATAAAAATGTATGAAACACCAATATCAAATAGGTGAAAGAGGAAAAGGAACCCTGTGAGGAAAAAGGAAACTATAATCAAAGGTATGGAACAAAAGACAAGAAAATGGAAATTTTGAAAAGGAAAGAGTGGTGAAGATAAGCAAATACATCAGAATTCCAGGGATATTGGCATTATAAAAAGTGAGCTATGACAGGAGCAATTTTAGCAGAATATACATAGAAACCAGGCAGCAATGGCTCAAAGAATAAATGAATTGTGTAAAATGAAGGTCTGTGAGTATAGACCACTTTAAAAGTTTAAGTTGGCAAAAGAAAAAGAGATTCACTGGTATCTGGGACTGGGAGAGAACAGAGTAAAGAGGGCACCTTTATGTCAATGTGAGAGGGATACAGTTGAAAATAAAGGAAAGAGAAATAAAAATGACTTTTAAAAAAGGAAATTTGGGAATGAGGAATGCATTGAGCAAGGACACACTTATGGGTTAGCCTGTGTTGAAGGAGCAATTCCACAATGCCTCATCTCTGCCCTACCACCAGTGTGCCCCCATATTGTAATCAATGTTTTATATATGTGTGTGTGTGTGTGTGTGTATACTTTTATATCATACACACACACACATATATATACACACACACTCATATCTTCTATTAGTGATTGTCAGTATCTGCCAGGTATTATGCTGATTGGAAAGATTTAGAAGGGTAGGATTTTTTTTTTCATCAGGAGCTCTGTATCACATCCTTAAATAAGAAGTGAAACACCAGGCATAGTGTCCATCCAGAGCCAAAGAAGATCATGTATCCTTCAAAACATGCTAGAGCTTTCAAAGAATATACTGCAAATAGGGCAGTAAACACTCAAACAGTAACATGGTGCTAAACAACAATAATAAATACAAGTAGTATGATAATTGGCATATTGGTCCATTTTCATTACTGGAACAAAACACCTGAAGTGGTATAACTTTGTAAAATTTGGGAGGCTGAAAGTCAAAGATCAGGTAGACCCTTCAACCAGGCCACAGATAAGGAGGGCCCAATAGCAGATGGCATCATGGTAGGATCATACTCAGAGGCAAAATAGATCACATTGCCAGGCAAGAAGTGAGAAATGGAGCCAGACTTGCTCATTGTATAGCAACCCTCTACTGAGAACTAGCCAAGTGGTTTCAAGAACTACCTTAATACCTTCTAAAAGCAATGCTTTCAAAGACCTAAGGATCTCCCACTAGGTCTCACCTCTTAAAGGTCCACCTCACCTCACAACATCACCACACTAAGGATTCAGCCTTCAACACATGAACCTTAGTAATTAAAGATCCATTTATCGAAACTGAAGATTCATTTTCCTGATGTAGTCATTTTCCTACAATTGTTTGTGTAAGGTAAAGAGAGCCCTCCCCATACCGTTTGGGCCCCTCCTCTCTCTAAAGCCAAGGCAGTTCCCCAGCAGTTTCCCACCCAAGAAAACAAAGCCTGGCCACTCAGTTTACTACATCAAAGAAGATCACCCTCGAACCACAAATGCTTATCTATCACACCAGTTTTGAAGTGACCAATCCATACCTCACCACGCGTTCATAGCGGGCCCTATAAATTCCATGCCCAGTGTCCCCCCTGCCCTTTCTCTCCTCCTTCTCTCCTCCTTCCTTCTCCTGGGCGCCCACCTGCACAGACCCCCACCATGAATAAAGATCCCTTGGCTATGTGGAGTGGGTTGCCTCTGGTTTGGAGTGAACCCCACATTTTTAATCTTTCAGTTTGTGGGCACTATATTTATTTTTTGAGGGTCATAATTTAAAGGCATGTGGTGAACATAAAAGAAAGCATTGCCTTGTCCTCCAAAGCTGGAAGAAAAAAAATGAAGACAGTTATGGGTGCAGGTGAAGTTGAGGACAATGAATAATCTCTGATAGCAAAAACAGACTAATTCAACCCTCTGAGTAATCTAACTTTTCCATGTGAATCCCATAAATAGAAAGGCGAGTTCAGTTATAATGAAAGTCATAGACCTCTTAACATTCACTCAGGAAACTTCACCACAATCTTTAATCCAAGTCCATAGTGAATCCCAGCTGTAGCAGAGTTACTTACATTCTTTTAATTCCTAGAATGCATGTCTTCTGTGCAAAACTGTTCTTACATGTATGTTGTCTTCAACAGACATTTATCAAAACTTCCTGTTCAGCATCTGACTTTGAAAATTAGCATAAAAAATTTATAATCTTTAAAACAAGTATATCAGTTCTAGATAAAGATTGTCTCACTCATTAATATGTCAAATCTTAATTAATGCTAAGATGTGGGCTCAATTGCAACACTTCACTTCAGTATAGACTCTCATCTTTCTTAACTCCATGACTATACTCTCTCCCAACCATACATTACCTGCCTCCTTTACTATTCAGGCATAATATCTAAACCAATGTATTTTTCATTCTTCTTAAATTGTGGTACTCATAGTTTTCTTGTCTATGAAACCAATTATGATCATTATTTCTTGGGAGAGAGGTGTCTGTTAGAACAAAGATGCTGAGTATTATTACAATACTCAGTGATGAGTATTAAATATGATTTTCTTGGAATCTCTCAGTTGGACAGTAGGCTTTGTTTAAAGAGGAAAGAAAATCTACAAATTCTGAAAGTTCCACATGTGGTCAGCTCAAATCACAAAGGATCACAAAAAGCTTAGTGTGCAGATGACAGGAGCATCTGAACAACCTACTCCATGGGCTCATTCCCTTTGGAAACCAGTGCCTACCCAAGTCTTGGCCTGGAGTTAGGGTGGACAGAGGGCAGGAGAACCCAAGTTCTAAATGTACTGAGGAGAAAGCAAAAACACAAAAGCTTGGGCCTATATAGTACCAGATAGGTGTAAGCGGACCACTGTCTCAAGACCTAGTAACCTTTCACAGAATAGAAATGGCAGCATGCAGTGTTTGTCTAGAAAGGCACAGCTGGACAGAGACAGTCTCCATCCTTCCCTTGACTTCAGGATTCCCCACATATGCCTGCTGGTATGGGAATACTCAGAATTTCCAGAGAGGCCCATGGGGAATATGTAGCTTAGCTATCCTCATGGATTCTCTATCCGGCCCTTCTCCCACTATCTCAGGTTTTCTGAATTCTTCTTCATCATCACAGTTTCTCAATACTCACTCTCCTGCTTCCATTGGCCATAATCCTCTGGCTGTCAATGTCCCTATTTGTATATAATTGATATGATTTTCAGGCAAGGGGTGCCCAGCACCATGTACAGTGATCTGTCATTCCCCCTGCTCTGAACACTACACTGCTTGTGGTACAACCTAAGAAT
This sequence comes from Xerus rutilus, assembly GCA_028644305.1. Classification (NCBI taxonomy): domain Eukaryota; kingdom Metazoa; phylum Chordata; class Mammalia; order Rodentia; family Sciuridae; genus Xerus; species Xerus rutilus. The sequence continues at coordinate 102,033,580 of CM053399.1, read as the reverse complement.
TCAAGTTCTACTTTATTCATTATTCCACACTGTGGGCTGATCTGAAATGCACAAGCAACCAATTGTAAGCATTTGCAAACGAGGACTTTACAACCTTATGCTTATATAAATTAATATTTTTTTCTTCACTTCAAGTCAGAACTTGACATTTTACCTAGTTGAATTTCATTTTATTGATTTTGGCCCCTAGTTCCAGTCTTTTAAGACTATTTTGAAACACACCCAATTCTGGCCATCTCTTCTTCAACATTTTTATCAGCCAATTTTATAAGACATAAGATATATATATATCAAGCTTATGGGTAACACGAGAAGTCCTATATCCCTGGAGGGTCCTCTTTGGAATGACTCTAAAGCCTTAATCAGCACATAAAAGAACAAGAGAACACCTCCCTTGCTAAAACACAACACAAAACTTGGCAAGATTTTTGGAGAAAAGCTCCAGATATGTGCCTGCCTTAGGTCTCAGGTTGCCCTAACTCTTCAGCTCAAAGTATGAAGGTCATGTTATACAGACCTGTATTGGGGTCCCAGATATGAAAAAGTTACTCTGTTTTTCTAAGCCTCAGTTTTCTTATTTGATAATGGAAGTCATAAAAGTAAACATTGAATAATTTTCCTATGACTACCTAATAGTCATTGCCTTATCCAAGATGTTCTAGTATTCCTACACCCAAAACACACAGATTCACTCTCTAGAGAGACCCACCCTTCACTTATAGCAGGCCTATAAAGTCCAACAGTGCTTTCACCATACAGCAATCAGAATACAGCTGAAATGAATCTGACTTAACTTTCCTATATACATATATAAATACACCATAGTGAATCCCTACATCATGTACAACCACAAGATTGGGATCCTAATTAGGATAAGATATAGTTCATGTTTGTATAACTATGTTATATTCTACTGTTATATATAACTAAAAAGAACAAATAAAAATAAATTTTAAAAAACAATTAGCTAACTCATGGTAACAGGAACTTCCTTTCCCTTATACTCCTTGATTGTGGTATTCAACCATGGTAAATTAATTAACCATACTCTACATATTTTATCATATTGCCAAAGATACAATAAGGAACCCTATTGACCCCTTGCTAAATTCTACATATGATACCTCTATGACATTCCCACTGAACTCTTATATTGGTGCTATGGTTTGAATATTGTCCCCTAAACTCATGTAGTAGTTTAATCCCCTAAATCAGATTACATGGTATTTAAGAGAGCAGAAGCTTAATTTGACTATGGTGTTTAGAGGGAGGGCTATGGGGAAATGATTAGAATTATAGTAGGTCATTGAAGCAGGGTCCACATGATTGGATCCTGGTAGAAAAAGACGAGAATGGACACACAGATACAGACACACATGTTCCTTGTATCTTGTGATGCCCTGCGCCACTTCAGGGCTCTGCCAGCAAGAAGGCCATCATCACCAGATGTGGCCCCTCAACCTGTACTTACAGAACTGTGAGCCAAAATAAACCTCTTTCTTTATAAAGTTAACTTGCTTCAGATATTTCATTGTAGTAATAAAAAGAGACTAACATAATTTGTGTTCATTGATTTCAATATTCCCAACAGCAGTCTCCTTAAGTCAATATCTTAGACTGTCAGTGAATAGTCAGCACCTTCTACATAATCTCAACAATCATTTGCTGATAGTTTTAATCATTCAGTAAGCATGTATTTTATTTCTTTCCTTTTTAAAACTCCCTATCTCTATTTCTCTCTCTCTTTCTCATAAAGGACCTCTCTCCTACCAGGAGCAGGCTCCACACACAAAATAATTGGCTCAAATTGTAGCTAACTCTACCACTTACTCCCTATGCAACCTTGTAGAGACGATTTATCCTGCGTCTGATTTTCTTCATTGCAAAGTGGGTCAATAACAATACCCAATTGACTTGTTAGGCTTATTGAAGGGCTGTGGGTGAGCACCTATGAACTTAGCATGCTGACTATCAATTATTTCTTGATAGTTGTCTGTACTTCATCTATTCTCTACTTAAAAGATAGATTTTCCTCCTTTCTTCTGATTTACCTTGCCACTTTCTAGCCAGCCCCAGAAGATAGCACCAAGTCTTCCTTACCTATGTTTTCTTAATTAATTCCCTTCTCTCTTTTAGTCCTTGATGTTCTTCACATGCCATTCATAGTATAGGATCACTACTAGATTTCTTGTATTAACATACAACATTGATTATAAGATATATCATCAATTAAAGTAGTTTTCAAAGGTAAAATGAAAGATTTATTGCCACACTAAATATATACATTTCTTATCCACATCCCAATTTGCAAAACTTAAGTACATATATATGTTTTCAAGTGAATATTAGTATGTTAGACCCATATGTATGGCAACTAGGATGCTGAGGGAATTACAAAATTATTCTACAAATGGACCACAAAGCTCACCTGGCCATCTTGCAAACATAATAATGCCACTTATCACAGAGGAGGACAAGGCAAAAGAATTTGGATGGTTTATATGACCCGTTATTTCTTGGAGAATACAAATTAAAATATATGCCTACTCATAAAATTATATCTGTATTTGAAGTGATAATTAATCTTGTTTGAGTTTTTTTGCTGTGGCAAAATAAACATAGTATAAAATTTAACATTTTAAGTATATAATTAAGTGGTATTAAATGCATTGTACATCTAAAAGCATGCAACCATCACCACTGTCCATTTCCAAAACTTTTCATCATCCCAAACAGAAAATCACTAAACTTCCCATTTACACTTTCCCCATACTCTAGTAACCTCTATTATATTTTCTGTCTCTATGCATTTTCCTCTTCTAGATACTCATATAAATGGAGTAATACAGTATTTGTCCTTTTGTGTCTGACTTAGTTCACTTGACATCATGTTTTCAAGATTCATCCATGTTGTAGCAGGTATGAAAATTTCATTCCTTTTTAAGGCTAATATTTCAATGTGTGTGTGTGACATTTTGTTTATTCATTTATCTATTAACAGACATTTGGATTGTTTTCACCTTTTGGCTACTGTGAGTAAAACTATGATAAAAACTGGTATAGAAGCATTTATTTGAGTTTCTGGTTTCAATAATTTGTGTATATACCTGCTATAGTTTGAACATTGAATGTTCCCCAAAAGCCCATGTTTTGAAGGCATGATCCCCAACCCATATTGTTATTGTAAGTTAGTGGAGCCCAGTAGAAAGAAGTTAGTCATTCTAGGCATAACCATATAGGGAATATTGGAATCCCAGCCCCTCTTCTTTCTCACTTTTTGCTTCCTGGCTGCCATGAAGTTAGAAGCTTCCTCCACAATATGTTTCTGCTGTGATGTGCTGCCTCACCACAGGTCCAAAAGCAATGGAGCCAATCAACCATGGACTGAAACCTCCAATATTATAATCCAAAATAAACCTTTCTTCTTTTAAAGTTTATTATCTCAGATATTTTGTTACAGAAACAGAAAGCTAACTAACACAATATATAAGAGTAGAATTGCTGGATTATGTGGTATTTTATGTATGATCATTTAAGTATGATGTTATGTGACATTCCCACCAGCTATACATGATGTTTCCAATTTCTCCCAGTTTCAACAATACTTCTTCTTTACCATTTTTTTAAAAATAATCATCACCCCAATGTGCATAAAGTCAAATTTAATTGTCATTTTTTGTACTTCCCTAATGCATAGCTGAGCATATTTTCATGTGCTTATTGGCTATTTGTATATCTTCTTTGGAAAAATATATATCCAGTCAAATAAAGTTGTCCATTTCTGAATTGAGTTGTTGTAGGAATTCTTTATATATACTAGATATTAATCTCTTTTCAGATATAAAATTCACAAATATTTTCTCTCATTCTGTGAGTTGCTGTTTTTCTCTCCTGATAGTGCCCTTTAACATACAAAACTTAATAATTTGAATGAAGTATAATTTACTTTTTATTTTGTTGCCTGTACTTTGGGTGCCATAGCCAAGTAAGCAATACTAAATCCAATGTCCTGAAGCTTTTTCATGTGTATTATTCTAAAAGCTTTATAGATTTAGTTCTTAAATTCAAGTATTCATCCCATTTTGAGTTAATTTTTACATATGATGTTAAGGATGGGCTCAACTTCATTCTCTTGTATGTGGATATATTCAGGTTCCCAAGTACTATTTGTCCTTCCCCTGTTAAATGTTCTCAGCACCCTTGTTGAAAATCATTTGAGTATGCATGTGAAGGTTTATTTCTGGGTTCTGTATCCTGTTCCATTCATCTATATGCCTTTCCTATTGCCAATACCATACTACTTTTATTATTGTAATTCTGTAGTAAGTTTTGAAATGAGGAAGCAAGAGTCCCTCAACTTTGTTCTTTTCAAGCCTATTTTGGTTACTCAGCGTCTCTTGAGATTACATTTCAATTTTAGGATCAGTTTTTCTATTTCTGGTCACTGTAACCAAAAAACCTGACAAGAACAATTAGAAGAGGAAAAGTTGTGGGGGGGGGGGCTTGTATATTCAGAGGTTCAGACCATGGCCAGCCAACTCCTTAACTCTAAGCCTGAGGTAAGGCAGAACATCATGGCAGAGGGGTGTGACAGAGGAACGCAGCTCAAAACACGGGAACATGAAGCAAAAAGAGATCTATGCTCACTGGGGACAAAATACAAACCCCAAAGTAATGCCCCAAGTGACCCACCTTCTCCAGTCACACCCCACCTTCCCAGTTACCACCCAGTTAATTCATATCAATGGATTAATCCATTTATTAGGTTAAAATTCTCATAACCTAATCATTTAACCTCTAAACCCTCTTGTGTCATCTCACACATGAGCTTTGGGAGGATATTATCTATCCAAACCACAATAATTTTTACCATTTTCTGAAGGAATTTTCCTATTCTATTGGTTTTCTATTCTGTATTATATTTATTTCCACTCAAATCTTTATTATTTCTTTCTGCTAACTTTGAGTTTAGTTTCATTTTCTTTTTCTAGTTTCTCAAAGTGTAAAGTTAGGTTATTGATTTAAGATGTTTCCTCTTTTTCAATGTAAAATCAGCTATAAATTTCCCTCTTAGCCCTGCCATGCACTACTCCATAAGTTTTTGGTATGTTGTGTTTTCATTGTTATTTGTTTCAATATATTTCTGAATTTCCCTTGTGATGTCTTCTTTGAACTATTGGTTAAGAGTGTGTTGTTTCATTTTCTCTTATTAGTGGATTTTCTAGTTTTCTTTCTGTTATTCATTTCCAGTTTCTACTATGATCAAAAAGATACTTTGTATGATTTAAATCTTTAAATTTATTAAGACTTGCTTGGTTGCCTAACATATGATCTATCCTATCTTAGGAATAGATACATAAGAACAGAACATGAGAATGTTTCACACATACTTGAGAAAAATGTGTGTTTTGCTGTTGCTGGGTGGTATGTTTCATATATGTCTCTTACATCTAAATGGTTTATAGTGATGTTGAAGTCCTTTGTTTCCTCATTGATCTTTTGTCTGATTGTTCAACCCCTTATTGAAAGCAGAATACTGAAGTCTCTACCTTTGTTGTAGAACTATTCATCTCTATCTTCAATTGTATCAGTGTTTGCTTCAAATATTTTGGAGCTCTGGTGCTTGCCACATAACTTTTTACAATTGCTGTATTTTGACAAATTGATACTTTTTTCAATATACAATGTCTTTCCTGTCTTTCCTTGTGCCTTAGTACAGTTTTTTTCCTTAAAGTCATTTTTCTGATATTAATATAGCTACTCCAACTCCATTTTGGTGACTTTTGGCATGAATATCTTTTTCACATCATTTTTGTCCATTCTGATAATCTATGTTTTTAATCCATTTACATTTTATCCACTAAATTAATCATTTAATCAATTTATTAAAGTAATTACTGATAAGAAAAGACTTACTTTTGTCATTTTGCTATTGGTTTTCTGTTCTTAATATTCCTCTTTACTGCTTTCTATGGAATTTAGTTGATTTTTTTATAAGTGATATTTCATAACATACTGATATGCTGTTGTGTCTCTTTTAGGAAGAAAATAGAACATAACATTAGTTATAATAAGGCATTGACATTAGATGTGATTTACAGTTTTCCAGCTACTTATATTTGTACCTATATGGTTGTGAACCATATCTCATGATCAATTTGGCCAACTCCAGTGATAGTAAAGAAAACAACTGGGGATGAACAATAATTAGTTCTCTTTTTCCTTGGTTCTGTGTTGAACCAACTGAGAAAGAAAGATTAAAATTCCAACTTTATTATGGGTATCGTTGTTGGAAAATAAGGCTTAGGTGTGGAACAACAACAGTCTTCTTCACTGTGAGCTTTGAAATTCAACAGACTTAACCACATAGCTATGGCAGTCCTACTAGATACCTCATCATCAGGGACAGAAGTACCTTCTAAAATGCTCAGAAGCAAAGTAGACTATGAGTTCTCCAAGGTAGATGCCAAGAGCATGGAGAGATAGGAAGGACTGAGCTGCACTTACCCAGTTCCTGATCCCAAGTTTACCAATCAAAATACTCACTTTTCATTTAAGTATGCATTGATTTAGAAATCTTCTGGGCACTAAGTTGTTTTGAAACTAGGTGTCCCTCCCATACTGGATGGACAGAGGCTTTTATGAGAGACAGGAAGATGTAGCCTAACTTCAAAAGTGAAGAAAGGAAGGAGGTGCCTCTCCTGCTCTGATACAAAAGTGAGAAAAATCACAGCCTGGCACATATTACCATGCTTTGCATTCCATTGCTGCCCCTAGTAACAGTTTCTGACAACAAAGTGTGGATGGAATGCACACTTGTGTTAGATTATTGCTCTTGTCTAGGATAAGATAAAAAGACATTTCTCCTGAGTGGGCTACTGAATAGAAAATGGATCTTAGGTGGTATTGCTTGATGGCTCAGCAGTCAGGTTGCCAGGGATCATTTCCCTGTTGTGTGTATGTATACCAATTACTTAATCTCTTGGTACTTTGATTTCTTCATCTGTTAATAAAGTGAATTATAATAGTACCTACATCATAGGGTTACTCTGAGCTTTAAATAAGTTGATGTTTGTAAACTACTAAGAACCATATCTCTGGGTGCCCCATAATTGTTGAATATTATTATCTAATTTTCTATTATTTTCAAATCTCTTTATATTGAAAAGAAGGTGAGGAAGGATAGACTATTCAGAAATAGGCTTATATGCAGAAACAGACTCTCTCAAGTTTATGTTGCTCATTTTATAACACTAATTTCCTCTTCTGGCTTGGAGAATTTGAGGGTTGAATGGGGATCCAATACTTCCACATATCAGTAAAAATTCACAAGAACACTGTTGAGATTTGATGGTGGAAGGAGGGACATGATTTCAGAGCACTGCTGTATGTGCATGTCTTTCTGATTCCCATTTCCTTTTCTTCCTGAACAACTTCCTTGATACCTGATATCCCAAGTCACAGCTCACCTTCTCCCATTTGTGAGGGAAGAGTGGATAGTGTTGACAAGACCTTAAAGTCAAGGGCTTTTCTCCCCACTGTAAATTCTGTTATTTCAGAATGGCTGAGATGTGGTGAGGTGGGAATGACTGCACTCTGTGCTCTAAAGGCTTTTGCTGGAGTATTGGCAGGAATCGCATCATTGGCAGCTCAAGAGAGGCCAGGGAGGACATCAGGGCTGAGCTAGACAGAGCCAAGCCATGATCCCCACATGAACACTCAAGGAACCAAATGATAGGCCAGAGCCAGGTCAAAGCTAGGGCCCAGTGGCTGCAGCACAGAAGCCAGAAAAGCACAAAGAAGCCAGTGAGCCAGTAGGAAAATCCCAAGTATAGGACACAGGAGACTGGCAGAAGGCCACCAGCAGGAGCACACTATAAGCCTTCAGGAGAACTCCCAGCTGAGAAACCAAGAGTAGCATGTGTATCAGTGCATAAGCTGTCAGAGGAGTTCAGAGCAAGGACTCTTCTTGAGAGTTTAAAGGTAAGTTAGGGCAGGGCTTTGGGCACTAAAATGATTGCCAGAGGCTTCCTGGAGATCATATATCCAGAGTACTGGGTGGAAATGGACAAGGCCATGTTACCCCAACAGTTGGTCTTCTTTTAGGAGCCTGTGATATTTGGAATATATAGTAATAATTATAATTGCTGATACCATCTACTAAATGTCTACTCTGCCAGGAAATGTGCTGACATTCACACTTATCATCTCATTTAAAATGTTCAACATCAATAGCAATTAGAGAAATGCAAATTAAAAACTACACTGAGATTTCATCTCACTCTAGTCAGAATGGCAATTATCAAGAATAGAAGTAACAATAAATGTTGGCGAGGATGTGGGGAGAAAGGAACATTCATACATTGCTGGTGGGACTACAAGTTGGTGCAACCACTATAGAAAGCAGTATGGAGATTCCTCAGAAAACTTGGAATGAAAACACCATTTGATCCAGTTATCCCACTCCTAGGTTTATACCCAAAGGACTTAAAATTGGCGTACTACAGTGATGCAACCACTTCAATGTTTATAGCAGCTCAATTCACAATAGCTAAGCTATGGAACCAACCTAGATGTCCTTCAACAGATGAATGGATAAAGAAAACATGGTACATATACACAATGGAATATTACTCATCTGAAAGAAGAATGAAATTTGATAGATGAATGGATTAAAAAACTGTGGTATATATACACAATGGAATATTACTCAGCAATAAAAGAGAATAAAATTATGGCATTTGCAGGTAAATGGATAGAGTTGGAGAATATCATGCCAAGTGAAATAAGCCAATCCCAAAAAACCAAATGCCAAATGTTCTCTCTGATAAGTTGATGCTGATCCATAATGGGGGAGAGGACACAGGAAGAATGAAGGAATTTGGTCAAAGGAGAGGGAGGGGGAAGGGGGCATGGGGACAGTAAAGATGGTGGAATGAGATGGACATCATAGCCCTAGCTTCATGTATGACTGCCTATATGATATGATTCTACATCATGTACAACCAGAGAAATGAAAAGTTGTGCTCCATCTGTGTACAATGAATCAAAATGCATTCTGCTATCATGTACACATAAGTAGAATAAATAAATAAAAATGAATGAATAAATAAATAAAAGAATGAAATTATGGCATTTGGATGGTAAATGGATGGAACTGGAGACAATTATGCTAAATGAAATAAGTCAATCCCAAAAAATCCAAAGGCCAAATGTTCTCTCTGATATGCCGATACTGACTCACAATAGGGGGGAGGGCAGAGAAATGGAAGTTCACTGGATGAACAGGGGAGTGGAGGGAAAGAAGGGAGGATGGGAATGGGAAAGACAGTAAAATTAATCAGACATAACTTTCCTATGTTCATTTACATGACTCCACATCATGTAAAACCATAAAATGGGAAGTTATACTCCATGTATGTATGATATATCAAAATACATTCTACTGTCATGTATAACTAAAAAGAACAAAATAAAAAAATTAAAAATAAATAAAAATGCAATATCACAAAATATTGAAAATTAAAAAACAAAATTCTTGCATTACCCTTAACACACATTAGGATGTAAATTTCATAACTTAGGCCAAGGGACTTGGCTTGTCTCATTCCCACTTGTGTACCCAGGACCAAAAAACAGCATGTGCCAGTCCAAAATAATGTATAATCAATATTTGATGAATATTTATCTCTGTTTTCAAATGTGAAAATTTAAGTTTAGAAAGATTAAGTAATTTCTCAATGTTACATAGGTTGTAAGCAAAAGGCCAGAATTCAACACCAGGTCTGACTATCTCTTAAACCCTTATTTTTTTCATTTTTTAAAATCTTGGGTATATAATAGAAAGAATATTGGCCTTGCAGGCAGGATAACCCAGCTTCTAATTCCAGTTCTATTTCTAACTATGTGACCTTGGGCAAGTGTCCTTCCTTTTGGACTTCAATTTTCTCCTCTGAAAATCAGAAGAGATCAGAACAGTTAATGTCCAGGATTCCTTCCAGCCTTTTGGTCTGTGATGCCCAAATGATGACTAAGGAAGCCTTGGTGGGCTTTGTCTGAGCCATAGTGGCAGACTCATAGAAAATGGAAACATTGAAGGATCAGCTAATGGGTGGCCTAACCAAAAACCTGGAAAATGTGGCACCAGACACTACTGCAACAAAAGAAAAGCCAATGGGAGTCTAGCTGTCTCTCTCAGCAGGAAGTTACTTCATTTCCTCACTCCAGTAAGCAAGAAGTTGCTGCTACTCTGAACTCAGGGAGATGGACATTCTGCAGCTCTGGGAGGTGAGCAACTGATTGCTTTCAGAGCCTTGTGATCATTCCAGACAGACAAGGAGACCAAAAGCTCTCTGATGATTAGAGCTAATTGACATTTAGGGACTCTAAGATTCTCAGTGTACAAGACCAGTTTCAGTCATAGTCACACAGTAACTTTGAAGTTTCATTTTCCACTTAGGGTTTAAACTCTTGTTCAGTAAGATTCATCTATTTAAAACTGTGGCCCAAAAGAATGAATTTCAAAACAACCAAGTTCCTTTGAATTTTGTGCTATGTTAAAGACAGCCAGTATCCAATTTAACAAGGCTTTACTGCCTTGGCTTTAATACCATGATTAAGAATAATTCGTGTGTGTTTGTACAGCCCTATTCCCAAAAGACCATATTATTTTCTTCCCAGGAAACCCAAAGCAGCTCACATGTAGTCTTTGACATTCTTTACTCCTCTTATGCAGCTGTCTTTGTTCAGTGAGGTAAAATATATTAATGATGACACTTATTGGGAGACAGGGCCCCTTCCATTATCTGGTGGAAGCTGTGGGTCATCTCCTTTTCCACCCCTCCATTCCCAAGCCACACATGGAAATACACACAAAAGTTTACATGTACTTCAAGTGGTTCTGAAACCTCCTATAGCAAATCAATAGAGGTCTTTAATGCTAGATCAAAGTCTAAGTTATTTCAATATATGGTGCTAGAAAAATTGAACATCTCTATGCTAAAAAAAAGGGGGGGGATTGAACCTTAATCCTTACCTCACACCTTATATAAACTTTAACTCTAAATGGTTGAAAGCTAAATGCCACTTCCAGAAGAAAATATAGGAGAAAATCTATGACCATGGATTAGAGAACAAGTCCTTAGATATGATATAAAAAACATAACATATAGTATAGGCAACTAAGAGTGTGCTACACTACAAGATTGTGGAAGAAAGCTGAATTTTAGGTCTTCTCAGAAGTCTGCTCCTGTCCACAGCGATGCAGTCAGGGCAGAACATAATCTCTGTCCCAGAACTCCACCTATGCCCACGATAAGTCTAACAAACAGGTAGCTAGGAGGGAGAACTCATGTGCCAATCTGAAATGTGCAGATTATAGAGAAAAGTGTTGTACAAAGGAAGAAGAGAGACCACCGAGGGCGAAACTGACTACAAGGCTTGCAGAAAAGATGGTCTTGAACTTTACAGTAAGTAATTTCAGACAGCAGGAGGAAGGGAAAAAGACCTTGAACTCAAGACATGGAAGCAGAAAGTTGTATGTTACCCTTAGGGACTAGAAACTTGCTGCAGTAGAAAGGGTATGTTGAGAAGTGGGATTTTGAGTTAATCTGATCCAGGTCCAAGTAAATCCCAAACCCAGCCAGGCTGAGAACTCTGGGCTTGACCTGGAGGTGTAGCTCCGTAACACAGCATTCATCTAACATCTAGCTTGTATAAGCCCTAGATTTAATTTCTGGGGACAGGGGAGGGGGCCCTTGGGCTTGATGACAATGAGGGTTCTCCTTCTAGAAACACAGGGTGACTTGACGAAAATTCACTCATTCAGACGCACTGCTCCTCCAAACATTCATTGTTGGCTTTGGTAATTGGCCACCAGCACTCTGTATTAGAGACCCAGAGTGCAGCCTCAAAGGCTTTCTTGGCACGGCATCCAACCATTACCAGGTGATCACAGTCAACATTCAGAACACATCCTGTATAGTGCAGCTGATAAATGAATCCCTCCTGTGTCCCTGCAACCCACCTCCAGCTCCAGGACCTCCCATCAGCCTTTCACTTCCACCACCACCATCTCTACCATCATTTCTCTTTGGCTAAACCCTTCTTCAGACAGCAGCTGTTTTTGCTGTCACTGCTGTCCTATTCATTTAAACCTGGTTCCACTCAGAAAAGAAAAGAAAAAAAGAAGGCTGGAAGTGATCCAGAATCCAATGTGACACAGCCATGACCAGATTCCTCAAGGACAAGTCTGGAAAAATTAGTCTATCTCAGTGAGGAGGCTGTAGAGGAGAAAAAACCTTAGGGATTCTATCTCTACGACCCCGGTGTGACATGCAGCTGAACCAAGGTAAGAATACAAGGGTAGGGCCAGCATCAGAAACTTACAAAGGAAAAACAGAGTTTATTCATCCAGTGTGAACAGCCCAGATTGTCTGTTGATGCACTTCCCCACCTAACCACTGGCAAACCATTTTAAGGGTGGGTTTAGGTGTATGAGGCTGGGCTCATCCTGGAGTGTCTTTTTCAGATCTTCCATAGCCTTAGTTCACTGTGACCATCAAAGCAAAAGAAAAGGTAGAAGGATGCTGTTTTTGACTGAAGTAACTACTCTTGAGTGAGAATCAGGGAATGAAACAGGGCAATTTCGAAAGCTGTTAATCTTCTTTCCCCTCCTAACAAAGCATCAGAGGAGAGATTTGCCTCGTGCTTTCCTCACATGCCTGTGTCTGTCTCTGAGTCGCCATGGTGATGTTGTGTATGTTTGCATGGCTGGAAGGATCCAGAGATGGAAAACGAAGCCAGGGTGGACCAGAGCAGAAAGTCCAGCAGGAATTCCTCTCTGCTCCTCTGCAGGCGATCAGTTAACAGAGAGCTAACGTGCCCTTCTGAGGTTAGCCATCCCGCCTGCTATTTCCAACAGCTCTGAGGAAAAAAAAAAAAAAACACACAAACCACAACAGTTACTCCAGGGATTGTTCATGAAAGTCTGTTTTCCCTAGGCAAGAGTTTTATTGGGTAGGAATTTCATCATGAAAATTCCATAGGCCAAGATGCCAGCACACAAAAATAGCAAGGCAGCCAGTGGGTCTCTGGGTGGGGACAGTAGGTACATTAGAAAGCGCTCTGTGATGTCTCACCTGTTTTCCCCTGCTTAGAGTTTTCTTTCTAATCTATGTGGACTTGAGGAGCAAAGCTCTCAATACCTGTAAGAGACCTCTTTTTCTGGATGAGATCTGTAACTCATGATGTTTTTCCTGGTAGAAGAAGAGAGAGCCCTCATGGGTATTCTTAGCAATTCCACAAGCAAGACAGTGGACCTTTTAACTCCTTTGCCTTCTGAATCACCTCCCAATGTTCCTTTACATTTAGGGAGCCATAAAGGGGATTCTAACCAGCATGTTGCCCAATTAGGGCCAATGTGCCTATACAGAATATCTCTTTTTAGGTAAATTGTATAAACATATGTGTAATGGGCATCATTTAATCCAGCATCTCGCATATATTAGGTGCTCAAAAAATTTATTAAACAAATGAGTAAAGGCCCCATAAGTAGTGAGACAGTGGCAAGGACGTATGGAAGATGCTCCCCATCTACAAGTTTGGTGAGTTTCATGGGGTGAAGAAAGACTGTTGAGTAGGATCAGGTGCTAAGCTACCTGTACTTCAAACACATTCCTCCTCACTCCATGGCATGCAGCCCCTTACCAAATTTCATTTCTCACAAAAACTTGAGGAATGTGGAGATCAAATTTACCTGGTGATGTATTGGTAGATATCCATTGGCCAATAGAGTATCTTTCTTATTCTCAGGGACTAAGAGTTTGGCAGATGGCAAAGTGGGATGAAAGGGAGACAGACTTGTAGCAGGCTAAACAATAAATTAAAATATATAAAATATTGCTAGCAATCTTCTATAGGCCATAATATCTTCCTAGGCTGGCAGTACTGCTCCAAATAAAAAATGCACTTAAATGTATTTTATAGGATAGTGATATTGTCTGAACTTGCATGCCCCAGTACTTTCCTGAATATATGTGCTACTTCATTGTTGTTCAGTCCTATATCACTCCCAAAACTTAGGGTCATTCAGTCACTTAATGAATATTTGGAGTCTAGAGCAGTGGTTCTTAATCAGGGCAATTTGGTCCCCCTAAGGGATACTGATAATATTTGAAGGCATTTTTTGTTTTATTTTTAAATTTTATTTTGATATCAACCATAACATAAAAATACATAAATAAAACACAACTATTTAAACTCTAAATGCAACTATTTAAACTCAATTTTGATTCTAATTATATATGATTATAATCAAGATACAGAATATTTTGAACACCCTGAAAGTTTTCTTTCAGTCTATTCCCTGATAGTCTCAATTCTTATCTGTAGCCCTAGACAACCTATTCAGCAACTTCATGTGACTATATGTTACATTTGTCTCTTCTTCATTTTTAGAACAATGGTTTCATAAAATTGACACTAGGTACTCTTTTCCACCTGTTTTTACATAGCATAATGTTCCTGAGATCCCATTTTTAAAAATTTGTTCTAATTCGTTGTACCTGACAGTAGAATGTATTTTGACACATTGTACAAAATCAGAGTGCATCTTCTCATTCCTCAGGCTATACATGGTGCAGTCATACCAGTAGTGTAATCATACATGTATATCAGGTAATAATGTCCTCTCATTCCATTATTCTTTCCATCCCCACTCCCCCTTTCCTCCTCACATTCTCCTCTGCACAATCCAAAGTTCTTTCATTCTTCCCTCCCCTCCAGTCCATTATGGATCAATATCCACTTATCAGAAAACATTTAGCCTTTGTTTTTCTGGATTTGGGTCATTTCACTTAGCATAATATTCTCCAGCTCCATCCATTTACCAACAAATGCCAAATTTCATTCTTCTTTAAGGCTGAGTAATATTCCATTGTGTATATGTACCACATTTTCTTTATCCATTCATCTGCTGAGTGGCATCTAGGTTGGGTCCATAGTTTAGCTATTGTGAATTGAGCTGCTATAAACATTTATATGGGTGCATCACTGTAGTATGCCAATTTTAAGTCCTTTGGGTATAAACCTAGGAGTGAGATACCTGGGTTAAATGGTGGTTCCATTCCAAGTTTTCTGAGGAATCTCATTACTGCTTTCCATAGTGGTTGCACCAATCTGTAGTCCTAACAGCAATGTATGAGTGCATCTTTTTCCCCACATCCTCACCAACACTTATTTTATTGCTTGTATTCTTGATAGTTGCCATTCTGACTGGAGTGAGATGAAATTTTAAAGTAGTTTTGATTTGCATTTCTCTAATTGCTAGAGATGTTGAACATTTTATCATATGTTTGCTGATCAATTGTATTTTTTTTCTGTGTACTATCTATTCAATTCCTTAGCCCATTTATTGATTGAGTTATTTGGTTTTTTGGTGTTGTTTTTTGAGTTCTTTATATATCCTGGAGATTAGTGCTCTGAGGTATGTGTGGTAAAGATTTTCTCCCACTCTGTAGGCTCTCTCTTCACATTATTGTTTCCTTTGCTGAGAAGAAGCTTTTTAGTTTGAATCCATCCCATTTATTGATTCATGATTTTTCTTCTTGCACTTTAGGAGTCTTGTTAAGGAAGTCAGGTCCTAAGCCAGCATGATGAAGATTTGGGCCTGCTTTTTCTTCTACTAGATGCAAGGTCTCTGTTCTAGTGCCTAAGTCCTTGATCCACTCTGAGTTGATTTTTGTGCAGGATGAGAGATAGAGGTTTAATTCATTTTGCAACATATGAATTTCCAGTTTTCCCAGCACCATTTGTTGAATAGGCTATCTTGTCTCCAATGTATGTTTTCAGCACCTTTGTCTAGTATGAGATAACCATATTTATGTGGGTTTGTCTGTGCCTTCTATTCTGTTCCATTGGTCTACATATCTATTTTGATGTCAGTACCATGCCACTTTTGTTACTATTGCTCTGTAGTATAGTTTAAGGTCTGGTATTTTGATGCCTCTTGTTGAAGACATTTTTGATTGTCATAACTAGAGGAGGGTGATATTGACATTGTATGTTTCTAAGCATGTTATAATGCACAAAACAGATCCCATCAAAAAAGGATCATCCTACTTCAAAAATATTGAGAAGCTAGAGAGAAAGAGAAACACATGATAGCACAGTAAGGCTTCTACTCAAGTCCTGGGAAGTCACAGAAGGCTTATTTGATGGGGCAGCATATGGGCTGAGACATGAATTAGAAATAAACATAATTTGGAAAAAAATACCTCAAGCAGAAGAAACTATACACAGGGAGGAGAATTTTAAAAACTGCAAGGACAGTAGATGTTCTCTTAACCAACCTTCCCTTACATTAACTCATGTATAAAATGAATTGACTGATGCCCACAACACCCTGAGCAGACATGGTTAGTAAGCCTGTGTACCTCTACTCCCACCAAGTATGCTTATCAAGGGCCAGTAGCATTTACTCCCAAAGCTGTTAATGCCAGTCTTAATGTCAGTTTAGTTATTAAATTAGGTGTCATATAAACTCTGAAATATGATTGCAACAAGAAAGTTGCTATATTTCTTCAAGGTGAAATGCTTTGACAAGATTTCATGAAGAGTCTTAAAAAAATAGTATCAAATTAGGCATAAGCAAAACAACTCTAATAGTTTTGGGAAGAAAAACGGTTTTAAAATGTAATAGAGTTATGTACTCCCATTGCTTCACTAGTGTCCTTACATTCTTAATCCATCTTTTAAAACCTTAATTGGAAATCATAAATAATCCTGTATCAGTATGGTTTATGCAAGAAAGATGACTAAACAACAACCAACTTACACCCAAAGAAAACTCTTGGCCTTATTTCAAAATATTGCTAAATAAATATATATTTTTGTGTTTTGAGTTAAAATATAGTAGGCATCACATGTATATGTCATTTATATGATTCCCAGTTTTATGACTTTTTTATTAATCTTATCAGTTATGACAGCTTTCACCATATCTAGGTACAACTAGGGCACAGAAAAAAGACCATGACAAGATATAAAGAACAAGAGATGCACTTGAGTCAGGTCATGAATAGTCATATAAGCCATGATGGTTTGGACCTTGATAAGTAATAGAAGCCATTAGAATGTTTTAAACCAGGGAATGACTTGACCATATAATGTCCTTTAGAAAGGTATTGCCCTTGCTCCAGTGCAGACTATGAACTGGAGGAAAGTAAATTTGCAGACTGCAAGTTTAGCTAGGAAGGTCCTTCACGAATATGGGATTCCTGTGATTATTGAGAAGAGAAATAACATTGGTGATGCAAATATGGGAATGGGTTCAATAGATAATTGGGAATTAATATCCAAAGAATTTGATTATTGTTATAGCCTATAAAGGAAAGGCTAGAGTCAAACCACACCAGAGTTTGGGTCCAGGCTGCATGAATTGTTCATGGTGATATCTTTGAGATGAAAGACAATGCAGAAGAATTCTGGCAGGGTGGAAAGATGTTGAGATCAATTTTGGACATGTTAAGCCTCATTGTCCTATGAGACAACCAGCCATGTAAACTTGTTCAGTATGTGATGGGATTCTTAATTACAACACACAGAAGAAAGTCTGGGGCTGAATACTCATATTTGTGAGTATCCAGCACATAGAAGGAAACTGAAGTCATAAAAGTAAATGAAAATGCCTTGCTAGAGATATAGAGTGAAAAGTTGACCTAAGCAAAGAAATATACTTGTGAATCAGTAAGAAAATGACAATCTGCCTAATAAAAGAAGAATACAATGGGAAAATCCCAAAACAAATAAACATAAAAAGATTCTTAATTGCCTTACTAATAAAGGAAATAAAATTGCATTTCCACAATGAGATTTTTATGCCACTTGATTCACCAAAAGATTAATATCCAACACTGTCAAATGTCAAATAAGGATCTGAGGAAGTTGTACTATACTGGTAGGATTGTACTTTTGTACAATTACTTTGGAAAATATTTTAGCACTGTCTTGTAAAGCAAATCCAATAATTCTACTCCCAGGTATATGCCCTAGAGAAACTCTTGAATATGTGACCAGAAGACATATTCGGGAAGGATTTCAGGACCACTGTTCATAATAGCACAGTATAAGAAGCAACCTACAGGGTCAAAAACAGATGGATATGGGGTGGTAGCTTACAAAAAGGATTATAATGAAGCTGTGGAAAAGAGTGACAAACGAGCACACATGTGCAAAAACATGAAAAAGCCATAGAAATACAATGTTTAATGGAAAAACAAAATAATTCCAGAACACTTCTATCTGTATATTATTTTGTAAAACCTAAAAAATTAAGTAAAATGAACAAAACATAATTTATGTATGCATGCATTTGGAACAAAATAAAATGAAATCAAAGGAATAATAAAGACAGTTGAGGACTGTCTTTATTATTAATAAATGTCATGTGATATTATTTATTATTTATTATTATTTATTATTTATTATTAATAAAGACAGTTGAGGACTGTCTTTATTATTTATCTGGTGGGAGAAGAAGGCAAGATGAGGGAGGAAGAAAGAGCTCATGTAACGGTGGACACAAGGTGCTGGCTAGGTACCTGTCCTCCGTTGAGTGATGACATGGATGTTCATTACACTGCTGTGTGTTACAAATTACATGCAATAAATATGCCTTTCTATTAATCAAGAGCATATTAAGAACAATACAAAAATGAAAATTTATGCTTATGTTACATTTTTTACATCCTAACCAAGGACTCAAGGACAGTTTATATTTATTCTTTTGCTAGAATTACCTTTATCAAATTGTGTTTTAGGACTTGAACTTCCTTCACCACAGGTACAAATTTGTGGCTCATCTCTAGGATACATACAGGACCATGGAGTGTCCATTTTGGGTGATAAAATTACTCATGACTTCATCTCACTGACTATACTTGCCTATCAACCTGACTCATACAGTTATGTATTTTCATTCCTTAGTGTAATGTGCATTTATGTAGGTCACTTCCTATTCTTTGTGGGATGAGACAGGGTACAAATAATCAATACTAAAGTACTATATCCCATGGGAATGGGATTAGGAAAAATTCTCAAATTTTGACATATCTTTCCCATTTGTAGTAGGGAATGCAGAAAAATAGGAGGTTCTTTTCATCTGGATGGTAGGCTGCTGCAAAGTGTCTACCAGGGCCCTCTGACAGCCTGGAGATAGTCAGAAAAGCCATTTACAGGCTTTTACCCACTAAGCCCTAGAGCTCTGAATTGCCAGCCAAGGTCTGTAAAACCAGATACAGTTCTGAGAAAGCTTCCAGGACCTCTGCACTATGAATGTTCCTGAGCCTTTGAAACCACCCCTTATGTGGTCCACAAGCCCTTCAGTCCAGGGAAAAAGGGACGTCTCATGACCAGCACCCTCACTCATTACCCACTTCCACCTGGAGGAGCACAGTGCTTCCGGGCTGAAGAGTGGTGTGCACCACTTCATCTGAAGGTGCCATTTTCTTGAAGACAGGATCCAGCTGCCAAGGAAACTGCTCCTGCCTTCATTGCACCCAATTTGTTGGCTATAGGAAAGGAAGGGTTTTAAATTCCCAAAGATGATCAGAATAATTGGTTTCTATCTGTACATTAAAGTAATAAAACTTAAAGATGTCATAGTTTAAGCCCTGATCCATCTGTGCTGGTTCTCTACCCAGGGTGCACCAGCAAATAAATTAGGTTTTGGAAAACCATTATTGAGGAATATTCTGCTTCAAACTACAAGGGAAGGGCTGAGAGAAGCTTATATCAGCCATTCTTCCATACATGTTTCCCTCATCCCGTAGATGGTTGTGACCCATACATCATTTTTAAAAATTTTTTATTTGTTTTTTTTAGTTATACATGAAAGTAGAATGTATTTTTACATATCACACATGCATGGAGTATAACTTCCCATTTTGTGGTCATACATGATGTGGCATTACACTGGTCATGTATTCATATATGAACTTAGGAAAGTTATGTCTGATTCATTCTACTGTCTTTCCCATTCCAAACCTTCCTCCCCCGCTACAATCCAGAGAACCTCCACTCCCCTCCTTGCCCTCCCCCCGACCCCCGCCTATTGATATTCTCCAGCACCATCCATTTACCGGCAAATGCCATAATTCCATTCTTCTTTAAGGCTGAGTAATATTCCATTGTGATAAGTAATATGTTTTCTTTATTCATTCATCTGTTGAAGGGCATCTAGGTTGGTTCCATAGCTTAGCTGTTATGAATTGAGCTGCTATAAATATTGATGTGGCCTTGTCACTATAGTATGCTGATTTTAAGTCCTTTGGGTATATGCCGAGAAATGGGGTAACTCAGTCAAATGGTGGTTCCATTCCAAGTTTTCTGAGGAATCTCCAAACTGCTTTCCATAGTGGTTGAACCAATTTGTAGTCCTACCAGCAATGTACAAATGTTCCTTTTTCCCCACATCCTTGCCAACATTTATTGTTACTTGTATTCTTGATAATTGCGATTCTGACTGGAGTGAGATAAAATCTCAATGTAGTTTTAATTTGCATTTCTCTAATTGCTAGAGATGTTGAACATTTTTTCATATATCTGTTCACCATTCTTATTTCTTCTTCTGGGAAGTACCTGTTCAGTTGTTTCACCCATTTATTGATTGGGTTACTTGGGTTTTGGTGTTAAATTGTTTGAGTTTTTTATATATCCTGGAGATTAATGCTCTATCTGAAGTGCATTTGGCAAAGATTTTCTTCCATTCTGTGGGTTCTCTGTTCATGTTCTTGATTGTTTCCTTTGCTGTGAGGAAGATTTTTAGTTTGAATCCATCCCATTTATTGATTCTTGATTTTACTTCTTGCACTTCAGGAGTCTTGTTGAGGAATTTTGTTCCTAAGCCCACATGATGGAGAGTTGGGCTTACTTTTTCTTCTAGTAAGCACAGGTTGTCTATTCTAATGCCTAGGTCCTTGATTACTTCGAGATGAGTTTTGTGCAGAGTGAGAGATAGAGCTTCAATTTTGTTCTGCTACATATGGCTTTTCAGTTTTCCCAGCACTGCTTGTTGAAGAGCTTATCTTTTCTCCAGTGTGTGTTTATGGCACCCTTTGTCTAGTATAAGATAACTGTAATTAAGTGAGTTTGTCTCTGTGTCTTCAATTTTGTACCATTGGTCTTCATGTCTGTTTTGGTGCCAATTCCATGCTGTTTTTGTTACTATAGCTCTGTAATGTAATTTAAGATCTGGTATTTTAAAGCCTCCTGCCTTACTTTTCTTGCTAAGAATTGCTTTGGCTATTTGGGGCTCCTGTTTTTCCAAATGAATTTCATGATTGCTTTTTCTATTTCTATGAAGAATATACTTGGAATTTTAATCAGAATTGCATTAAATCTACATGGCACTTCAGCAGAGTAGCAGGATATAAATTAACTCCCATAAATCATTTGCATTCCTATACATCAGTGATGAATCAACTGAAAGCGAAATTAGGAAAACTATCCCATTCACAATAGCCTCAAAGAAAATAAAATATTTTGGAAGCAATCTAACAAAAAAGGTGAAAGACCTGTACAAAGAAAACTACAGAACACTAAAGAAAGAAATTGAAGAAGACCTTAGAAGATGGAAAGATCTTCCGTGTTCTTGGATAGGCAGAATTAATATTGTCAAAATGGCCTTACTACCAAAAGCACTATACAGATTTAATGCAATTCCTATTAAAATTCCAATGACATTATTCATAAAATAATGAAAAAGCAGTCCTGAAATTCATGTGACCCATACATCTTAATAATTCTTATCCACTGCCTCCCATGAGATAGCAGCCACTAAGTTGCCTATAAAAATGCTTTTAGATGAAAAAGAGCAAATAAAAGAGGGAGAAGGAAAAAGAGGAGGAGAAGGGGAAGGAGAAGGAGGAGAAAGAGGCATACCTCCTCATGTGAAGAGTGTGAAGAGCATAACTATAAAATCAGGATCTATGCTTATGCCAGTATGTCAAGATCACATTGGACTGGGGCTATGACAGACCATGCTCTTTCCTATACAGGCTCTGGTACTCTTATAATAAGGAAAAAAGAAGAGCAGTGTGCCTCTTCCAGACTTACTCAGATCTTTACCACCACTTCTTCCTATGCTGTCTTGAACAAGCTCTGTGTAAGATGAGGTTTATGAAATTCATGCTCAGAGGCACCTGCATCTTTGTCTCTAGAAAGTTGTTGAGTGGAACAAAGAAGTCTTATAAAGTTGCCCAACTCATTCCAAACACAGGAATAAGCTGTTTGGCCCATGAAGCTGTTTTGGCTCAGCTATCTCCCAGCACTTACTAAATGGCAGCTTGAAAAATCCCTGTTTGGAAGGTCTGCAATTGAATTAGATGATATCCCCACCTGATACCACAGAGAGGAAAGAAAACTAAGCTGAGAAAAACTCAATTATCAAACTCAGTGTGTCCTCTGGCTGTGTTTTTTGCCCTTCCAAAATCTTCTTATTCAAAAACCATGAGGTAGGGTTTGGGCACATCAATTTGGTAACCCTGATATTATGAGATGGTGTATCTGAATCCTTAGAGAAAGCAATACTGGACTCCTGCAACATTCAGTCAAGCCACAGTACCTAGTCTACTAGGAGAGAAGCAGGCAAAGAAACAATCATGAGACTCTGCGTCCCACTTGAGAAAGTCTCAGAGACAAGCGGGGCATTCTAGGAAAATTCCAAGGAGTGCGCCATCTTCCACTCAGGAGAGGAAGACCAAAGTGGAAGGGATAACATGTTCATATAGGGTCGCCTTTAAGAGATCTCTTCCTGCCTGTGCTCTGGCTCTTGTCTTAATAAAGAGCTACACCCCCTACTCCCCTTGACCAAGAGAGTAAGAGAGTTCCTCCAGACTTTCTTTCCCACCTTTGCTTTTACAGATGTAGAGAAATTGCAATTCCTAAGTCAAATGGTAGAAAGGTAACAGCATCTAGGAAAAATTTTTATTTAAAAATGCCGTTTCCTACCTCTGGCACCCACCCAGTTCCTTCCTCCCTGCCTGGGGCCTTCTCCAGGGCAGGCTGCCTGGTTCTCTCACTTGGCTTCTCCCCAAGTCACCCCCACTCAGATCACATGGAGGAGTTTCCATGCCTTAGTCTGGCTGCTGGCACCCCACGGCCTAGACCCCTGCTCTTCAAGCTGTTTAATAAAGTTAAGGAATAATGTATAAAGGTAAGCACTTTTATCATCATGATCCTTAGCAAAGAACTCTGCTTAACTATTCCCTGACATCTGATTAATTTCTGACCTCAGCTTTAAATCACATATGCAGAGCATAAACTTTTCCCTAGGTCAGCATCACCAAAGTAGATTTCATGGAGCACCAGTTTGGCAAAATGCTCCTAAAAGCAGAGATTCTACCATTTGAATATATATATTCTCTTATAGAACACATGCTCCTCCCAGAGTTTCTCATGATTATTCATAGTATAACTTCTCATAAAGCCATTTTTATTGAATTTCACCTTTTTTCCGTAACACCTATGAGCAGAAGAGTTCTGGAGATCACATCTTTGAACTGAGATTGCAAAGTAGGAACATTTAAATCTTCATTTATTCCAGAAAATGATTGTGATGCATAAACATAATAATTTGCAAACATTTTCATGATCTTTAAAAGCCAAGTTTATTCTTTAAGCTTCTGTGTAGTCATTCTTATTGCATTGTTAGAGCACTACTAAACAGGCAAACACTTTTTATGCTCTGCCCCATAGAACCTCCTGTCAACCTAGGCTTGGAGGACTTTAATGAAGTCCTTTCTTAACTTGAGAGAAGAGAGTAATGAAAGGGTTTTTCATTAGACATTTGTTACTCCTCTCTTTTTTCCTTCTAGTAGTTGCATTTTATTTTTCATTTCACTACCAATCTAAATTAAAGCTACAATGAGATATTGCTAGACACTTTTAGAAATGGCTAAAACAGAAAGTAGTAACAACACCAAATACTAGTGAGAAGGGAGAAAAAAGAATTATTTATACATTGCCAGTGGAAATGTAAAATGGTAGAGCCATTCAGGAAAACATTTAGGCAGTTTCTTATAAAACTAAATATTTAACTACCACACAACCCAGAAATTGCACCCTTGGGCATTTATCCCACAAAAATGAAAACATGCTTACATAAAAACTTGTACACAAATGTTCATAGCAGCTTAGTTTGTAATAGGTCATGCTATGGTCTGAATGTTTATTTCTCCCTTCCCCCCAAATTCATATGTTGCAATCCTGACCTCCATGGTGAAGTGATGGTGTTACAAAGTAGGGTACTGGGGAGGTGATTAGCTCATGAGGGCAGAACTTCCATGAAAGAGAGCTGAGGACCACTCTTCCACCACGTGAGGAATTAGCAAGACAATGGTCATGTATGAACCAGAAAGCAGGCCCTCACCAGACACCAATTCTGCTGGCACCTTGATCTTGAATCTCCCAGCCCCTACAACTGTCAGAAATAAATTCCTGTTACTAATAAGCCACCCAGTCAATGGTACTTTGTTATATCAGCCCAAGTGGACAAAGATTGCCCATATCTGGAAACAGCCTGTATGCCCTCCAGTGACTGAGTGGTTGAACAAACCATGGCACATCCATAACATAAACTACTTCAACAATAAAAAGAAATGAACTATTCCTATATGCAACATCTTGGATGAATCTCAAGGCAATTATTATAAGTGAAAAAAGCTAATGCCCAAATATTACATATGGTATGATTCTATTTATATAACATTCTTGAAATGACCAAATTATAGAGATGGAGACAGATTAATATTTACTAAGAAACAGGGATGTGGGTGACAAGGAAGCGGGCATGGTTATAAAGAGGATGGCTAAGGATCTTATGAGGACACTGTTGCAGATCTTAAATGTGAGGATGGATACAAGAACCTACACATGGGCTAAACTTGTGTAGAATTAAGCAGCCACATGTGCACACACACAGATGAGTATAGATAAAATTGGAAATCCAAATAAGACTGGTAGATTTTATTACTGCCACATTTCTGGTTGTGATATTGTACTACAGTTTTGCCAAATGTTACTATTGAAGGAAACTGGACACAGAGCACACCAGATCTCTCTGTATTGCTTCTTGCATCCACTTGTTAACCTGTGATTATTTCCTGCTGCTGTGTCTCTTGCAGGGAAGAAAATAAGAAATAGTATTAATTACAATAAGGCATTCACATGAGATAGGGGAATCCCTCTAATGAGAATGAGTTTACAGATAGTGGTGATGGAACACAAATTTGTACAGGATTTATTCTTATTTTTCTATGTTATCTTCCACAAACTACCTAGCCATGCTCTGTGTAAAGTCTGATGCAAGAATCAAACTTAAGTTTGATCCTAGAATGTGGCTAAGCTACTGGAAAACTCTTTGATCCTTAGAGACTTGCTTTGTTAGATGAGCCCAGAGCCACATGTAATCTAGGGGTAATTTTCCCCACTAGTGAGGCAAGATAATTCTTAGCATTCTAACTGATGCCCTTGACTTATGAGAGTTTCCACCATGGTTTTTGGGAACAGGCAGTACTCCAGCCCTATGTGACATCCAGTTACTGTTTCTTCATATCCTCTAGGGCAATTCTTTCCTCAGCCTTGAGTAATTTCCTTACACACATGGTCTGATCAGTATTTGAGTGCTTCATGGAGATCCTCTGAAGATCCCTAGGATTCTCTCTGTTGCCCCAGTTTCTCATCTCCAGTGACCTTCCACAAGAATTCTACCTGCCTTAGCTCCTGTGGACTCCCAACTCCATCTCCTCAACCCAGGGGAACAGCTGTCTTTGTGACTTGGAAACCTTCCAGATAAAGAAAGAACCCTGAGTTCCTCTTACTGGCACTGTGACTTGGAAACCTTCCAGAAAGTAAGCTGGGGTAATTACAAGGATCTCCTCACTTTTTTTTCCTTCTTCTTATTGATTACTCTCCTTAGTTATTGGATGATCAAGGTCCCAAGTGTCATTATCTCATATATTTTGCAGGTTTTTATTTGTATCAGTGTGAGGGTAAATCTAGTCCCTCTTACTCATCTTGGCTGGATGCAGAAGACCTGAAGTTACTGTTACATATCTCAGTTCCCTAGGAACTCCCTCTCCCTCTCCCTTGCCAGATAAAATCTTGGATCCTCACCTATGTACATCATACCACCCTTGTATTTTTCCTTTGGGATAATTATAACAATGACAATTAAATAATTTGTATATATGGCTGAAGTGACATAAAATTTCAGGATTCAGTGTTCCCCTTAGAGGAGACTAAAAAGAGAATAACTTAATCAGAGCTGGATCATTCCCCAGATTATAAATAGAACAACCCAGAATTAAATTAAAAGCTAAGGTTAATGTAGTGTGATGCTTCCAGGCTTAATCAGAACAGGAATGAGACTCAGCTCTTTAGCCCACTCATGTGGACCCATTATTCCTAAAGCTCTGCCAATACAAAAATATTCCATTATTCCAGAAAGTTCTGCCAATACAAAAATATTCTCTTCCCAGCATGAGATTCGACTGTCTATACTCTAAGAAAAGTCTGCACTTATCTTAGAGTGATATCTTTAATTAAGTTGCTGACTCAAAACTGTCAGAGGGAACTAGCAGGTCACCAAATTTTCCTGGTGTATACTGGAGCTATTTGTGCCCTCACTGATGGGCTCTAGCTAAGGAAACTTAAGGTTAGTGAACATCTGTTTTCATATCATTGATGTTATTTGAAATTGAAAGCTCAAGAAAGAACCTAGAGCTTCAACCTGTGGGGAGTTACACATTTTTCCAGAGGAAAAGTTTCAGTTTCATGTAAATATAAAAGTGATCCTGCTATTAGGACAGCCAGGCCAGAGAAGGATGTTGTTCATCAGCTTTCTATCACTGTAACAAAATACCTGAGATAATCAAATTATAAGGAGAAAAAGTTTATTTTGGCTCAGAGTTTTGGACATTTCAGTCCATGGTCACTTGACCCTGTTGCTTTGGTCCTGTGGTTGCATAGTATGTCATGACAGGAGGTCATGAAAGAGGAGATCTGTTCACCTCATGACAGGCAAACAGAAGCAGAGGTCAGGGTCCCACAGTCCCCTTCAAGTGTATACCCTTGGTGACCTAACTTTCTCCTACTCAGCCACATCTCCTAAAGATTACTCCACTTCCCAATAGTGCCACGGACTGGTGACCAAGTCATCAACACATGGGCCTCTGGTGGACACTCCATAAGCAAACTTAACAGGTGTCTTCCTTGTGAAAGCTTAAGACTTGAATTTTCTGCCTTCATGCAGTAAAACAAGAAGTTCAGTCTAAGCATATCTTCAACCTTGTTGCTTTGGAGTAAGAGCTTTTCTTTCTTAGTTCCCCCTAGTCTTTCATAGGGAGCTCTGTACATGTACCACAGTCCATTGCATCCCCATGGGGACAGGCATGCTCTTCTTCATTGCTTTCTGGGGTCCAGTGAGAGTGGTATCAGCTACTAACATCAGCTCAATGCTGGATCATTCATGTCTGTCAACACCAATAGGGAGGTTCATAAGTTTGTAGATTTCAAAGAATTCATTTCAGATTCTATAAATCCAAATCTTTTGCCTTTTTGGTTATGTAAGACTGCTGCTATGATTTGATATGGTTTGTTCCCCCAAACTCATGCAGGAGTTTACTCTCCAATATCATGTGTGGGTATTAAGAAGGTGGAAACTTAATCTGATTCTGGAGCCCTTGAGAGATGATTAGTTTAAAATAAGGTCATCATGGTAGGGATCCCATGATTGGATCCTTTTTTTTTTTCTCTTTATAAGAAAAGAGAAAAGGGGCTGGGGTTGTGGCTCAGTGGTAGAGCACTTGCCTAGCATGTGTGAGGCACTGGGTTCAATCCTCAGCATCCACATATAAATAAATAAACAAAATAAAGGCATTGTGTCCATCTACAACTAAAAAGAAAATTAAAAAGAAAAAAGAAAAGAGAAAGACCAGACAGATGAATACAGAAAAACTTGCATGTACCCTGTCTCTTGCCATGTGATACCCTGTGCCTTCTTGGGACCCTGCCAGCAAAAAGGCCATTAACAGATGTGAATCCTTTAGCTCCAGAACCATGAGATATATAAACTTCTTTCCTTTATAAAGTTAGCTGGCTTCAGGTATATCCTTATAATAATGCAAAACAGACTAATACATCTACCCTTTGAAGAAATAAAGGAAGGATTGCAAATTAGGGCTTCCATTATTTAATATCTACCCCCAAAGACTCCCTGTCTTATTCATAATGATATCTCCAGCTCCCATTTCATTGTCTGGCATATTAGAGGAATTTAGGAAATATAAGATGGAGGGACAAACTTCAGCAAAGCTCTCAGAGCCTCTAACAAATCTGGACAATGAGCACAACAGAGACAGAACATGAAATCCAGTTCTAGCTATGTGGTTCTAGTCCATTTACCATCTTGTTAGCTGAGCTTCAGAAACAAAACTGGAAGATGAAGAGATGACCCTTCACACCACTTAGGAACTCTTCCCAGCACATTCTGCAATTCTCTGCCAAACCCTGAAACCCCAAGGCTCCTCCTAGCTCAGCAACATCTGTGCATTTCCTTAAGTCCATTTCCAGATTTGATAAATATAGAAGGCAGAACAGAGTGGAGCAGCTCAAGGAAGTAAGAGTGGGGATAATGGGTCCCTGTGCCCTAGCAATCTGGCACTGCTGGACTGTGTTAAATTAGGTGCAAAGGAGCCATCTGGTCAATTTAGTTTTAATCCCATCAAGATTTCTGAAAAAAAAAAATTTGCCAGTGGACCAGCAATGAAGGGAAAATTTTAAAATAGTATAATTAGATGTGATGCCAGAAAGTCTTGTCATGAGCCATGTAAGAGCAAGGAAGGAAAATAAAATAGAAATGGCAAATGTGATTAAATAAATACACCAAAATAAATAATAACAAACCCAAGCAGACCTTGGCCTCAGCCCCTGCATTCTTCTAGGCAGTTCGCTGCCCTCTGTGTGCCGGATTGCTTGGCAGGCTGATCTTCTCTGGGCTGGCTTCAGCAGTGCTCAGGAATGTGAGTTGGAAGAAGTGGCCAAGAACTGCGGCCCTGACAGGGTCTCACCTAAAGGCTGGAAGGGATGGGACTTATAGATACTAAGCAGTGCCCTGTTTTTGGGGTACCCTGTACTGTGACAGATGTACCTAGCCACCATGATGTAGGTACTTACCACCTCTTCTCCTCAGGACAAAGGACAAGATGTGAGAAGTTTTTCCAGGACTGAGCTTATCTGTCTGAATTATTCTGTAACTAGGGACTGCTATTCAGTAAGCCCCCTGAACTTTGTAATCCCTGAGAACATATGTAAGAAAACTATGGAGATATAAGATTATTATACTTAGTAGGGCAGCACCAGGAAACACCAGTGATCTTGAATTTCCAGTGCTAAAATTGCTTTAAGATTTCTTACCAGTTAATGTCCAGATTCCTGGGATCAAAACTACAAAGACAGAACCAAGAAGGATTACCTCTATTACTCTAACCCAGAAACACATTCAAGACCAAAGCTATCAGTTAAATGAGAAGTTGACATGTTTTCTCTATTTTACCACTGCCACATCTTGCCAGATACATTCAGATAAAGCATTATCTACAGAACTTGTGTATACAAAGCAATAGTAGTTATAGTACTTGATGTAATAAAAAATAAATAAATGAAACACTTAAGAATTCAAAGGCGGGGCTGGGGTTATGGCGCAGTGGTAGTGTGCTCGCCTAGCATGCGTGAGGCACTGGGTTCGATCCTCAGCACCACATAAAAATAAAATAAAGATATTCTGTCCACCTACAACTAAAAAAAAATTAAAAAAAAAAAAAGAATTCAAAGGCATGGTTCTGTGGCTAGATTTACCACTTACTCTGTGATCACAGGCAAGTCACTAAAAGTCTATGAGCTTCAATTTGTTCATGTATAAGAAAGATAACAAAGGATATAATTTCCTATCTTTGTAAATTATAAGTTGACATACAAATGTTAGGTAGTGTTATTATTATTAAAATCTTTCAAAAATTTATTAGAAATATTCATAAAAGTGTATGTAGGAACAGGCATAATTTTGCTCAGAATCAGGAGAAAGGGTTTTGTTTCCCAATTTTGGATGACTTCCTTCACTTCTCTGAACCCCTGTAGATTCATTTGCAAAAGGACAAGGTGAGATTAGATGCTTATTTAAGATGCTTCCCAATACTAGCACCCTGTTGTACATAAGTTAACTCACCTTGGGGAAATTGACTTACAACCTCAAGGACTGAGGGCCAATGGCTCAGAACCTCCATGTTCTAGATAGGTGTTAGTGAACTACAACCTACTGTGCCAAATCCAGTCCACTCCCAGTTTTTTTAAATAAAGCTTTATTGGCACATGGCCATGCTCATTCATTACTATGGTCTATAGCTACTTTCATGCTACAATAGCAATTCAGTAGTTATCACAGAAACTGTATGAAGACAAAGCCTGATAAGTTTATTATATTTACCTTTACAGAAATTTTGCATTCCCTGTTCTAGATAGTTACTGGTTGTTTTCAACAGAAATATCAAATCAAATCTTACTATAATTCTTCATTTTTAAAAGATTGATGAAAAATTGATTGATAATCTGAGATGTTTATGCTTTCATATTATTATACCCTACTTAAGTACATTAACACAAGATAATGTGAATAATAATAATAATAATAATAATAATAATAATAAATCCACTCAATCTGTGAAAAAAAGAACATTGATACCCTTGGTATTATTTTTGCCATACTGAATGCATAAATAGTGAGGGGTTTTATGTCATTGGAAATAAGGCCTGTTATGTTCATAAGAGAAATACAAATTTCTCTTGTAAAGTAAATGAAAGGAATTAATATTTCAAAGGAAATGAATCTTCATACTTTATATATAAACCATCTATACCTTGGAGCTGAATATTCTCACCCTTTTTTATCCCATACCACTCCCCATCATGGGGGATCAAAGCTTACTTTCTTCCTATTCCCACCATTCATTCAAACCTAGGAAAACCATAATGTACTGAACCTGTAGTTCAACAGAAACAAGGAAAGGATTAAAAACAGTGAATTCTTAAAACATCTGAGTCTCTTGAATTTTCAAAGCAGAGAAATGCACCAGAGAAGTAGAACTTCATCATCATTTAGGTGATGAGTCCCACCCCCATCCAACACAAAGACTTTGGACATACAGGGTCCAATACAAGAAGGTAATGGAAAGTAATAGAAAGAGAAAGAAAGAAAACAAAGGAATAGCCACTAAGGCCGATGGGCCATTTGGGGTCACGTTCTCAAAGGAAATAGAAAGACCTCATTCTTTTGTGCTATCTGGCCCCAAAACCACAAAGGTGGACACTTTCTAAAGGTCTAGCAGAATAAACCTTCTTCCAAGTGGGTAAGTCAATATACGATTTCCTGCAATATGAGCATCTGTGTGTGCTTTTGCAGCTCATGTGTCAGAAAGAAGTGTTACCCTTCCGTTAATAGTTATCTAGTATTGTATATCAATACATCCCAACTGTTTATTAGCTTACAAATCTATACATAACTAAGTTTAGTTTAGCATTTCTTCCCCAGTCTTTCCTAAAGCCACTCATACAAATACAGGTTTTGGGTGGTCTAAGATGGCACCACTGGCTCTTCTGGTGGTTAGTGCTAGCCATTGGCTAAGTCACATGTCTCTAACAAGCCCCATGGTGGAGGAGGTGTTTCTAGCAGCAAGAGAAAGCAAGCACAAATCATAAGCACTTTTCAAGCCTCATCTTGGATCACATTTGCTAATGTTGTATTTGTCAAAACAAGTTTCCTGGTGTGTTAGCTAGCTTTCTGTTACTATAACAGATACTTGAGATAATCAACTTTAAAATGAGAAGCTTTATTCTGGCTTATGGTTTTGGAGGTTTAAGTCTATGATCTATTGCCCTGTGGCTTTGGGCCTGTGACAAGGCAGCATATCAAGGCAGAAGCCCATGAAAGAGCAAAATCACTCACCTCATGGCCAGGGAGCAGAGAGAGAGAGAGAGAGCACAAAAGAATGAGGTATTTCAATCTCCTTTGAGAACATGACCCCAAATGGCCCAAAGACCTTCCAGTAGGCCCCACCTTTTAAAATTTCCACAACTTGCCAATGTCAACCTGGATACTGAGCTTCTAACACATGGGCCTTTGGGAGACATTTCAGATCCAAACAATAGCACCTGGCCAAACCCAAATTAAAAGAGTAGAGAACAAGTCTCTACCTCATAATTGGAAAAACAGCAAATTTATCATGCACAGATTATGCATTCAAAGAGAGGAGGAATCTGTGCTCATGTTTCACAATCTATCTAACACACTGTCCTAGTTCTTAGTTCACAGAGGATGATGTTGAGTCAAGAGTCAATTGTATCATGTATGTGCAATTTGTGAATCTATGAAGCATCAGAGGAGAGACACCAATTTGAAAGGACTCAGAAAAACTTGTGACCCTAGGTTAGCTTCACTGGTTTCTTCCTTTGTGATATTTATCTCTTGGAGTGGACTTCCTCATCTGTAAAATGGTGACAGAAATGCCTAGCATAGTACTTACTATGGAGGTCTTCAAGAGATTTAGCATCTGCGCACAGAAATCTGTGCCTGGCCATGCCCTATGCATCATAGCTACCAACAATAATTGAGGTACAGAATATGGGTTTGGCTGTTCTGAGCCATAAAGTTTAAATAAAAACATAATAATCCCTCATAGGCAGTTTTTTGCATCAAAAACCATATGCCATATAGAACTGTTTGGTGTATGAAGGCCTGAAGGCCTGAGAGCCCTCCAGACCTCAGTCTTCACAAGAGGCCATGACTCACAAAGTCTCTGAAAGCAAGGCAACAGAGTGACCAAGCAAGGGGACATTAACCTCATCACATTCCAACTTTGTTCCTTATCCAGTCATAGAGTTGTAGTCAAGAAACAATGGCAGGAAAGGACAGAGGTTGGCAAGGGGAGAAGCTTGACTTTGCCAGATTCTGTTAAAGGACTTGAGTATGGACATTCAGCTTGATAGGAAAAGGCTCTTGGAGGGCTTGTGTTTAACAGGCAAAGGTGAATTTTCCAGAAAATTGGAAGTTATTATGCATCAGTTTTTGAGAAGGTAGGGTTAAGGACCTGTCTTCACTCATGCAGAGCTGTGGTTCCAAAGCACCATACCCATAGAACAGGACCTGGGTGGGGTCTCTTGTGGATTGTAGCAGCCAAACTTGAGAATCCTAAGGCAATCTTACAGCCAGGTTGTAAATGTACTTGCTGGCAGGAAGTACACTGATAATTAAAGTGCTTTGGGGACATTAGGAGAGTATGTTTATGTAAGGTTCTGAATGATTCTTGGATGCAATGCTAGGGCCTTAAAATGACATGTTTACTATGGGGATGATGTTTATTGCATCAATAACCAAGAAAGAGAAGAGCATGAGGTAAAATGGTTCCTCAACAAGTCCCCCAGAGGTGCTCTCTCTAATGTTCTCAAAAATGTTGGATATTTGGGGGGGAAAAGTCAGTTGCCCAAATGATTAAAGTGGGTTAGTTGACCGATTCATTCTCATTTCCAATTTTAGCACTGGCAACTATATCCAGGAAATCCCCAATTCCCGAGCAAACCAGAATTATTGATCATCCTACAGTTGGGATATCATACAGGCACCAACACGGTCACCCATCCAGAGGAAATTTAATCATGGACACTCAATGAGATGCGACAAATATCTTGCAGCAGGGATAAATTCAACAGCACATTCAAAGGCACCTCCTGCTCCTTCTACATTGGTCCTTACCTGGTGTGTTAGTCAGTATTCTCAAAAAAAAAAAAGCAACATAGAGAGATTTTAAGGAATTGGCTCACATGATTTCAGAGACTGGCAAGTCCAAAATTCACAGGGTTGGGCTAGCAGTCTAGAGACCCAGGAAAAGTCACTATTATAGGTTTGTGTCTGAAGGCCATCTGGAGAATTTTGGAGGTTTCAAAAAAAATGGCTCTGTTAGTCCATTTTCTCTTAATTCTTTCACTCAAATGGATGAAGCCTACCATATTAGAGAAAATTATTTGATATACTCAAAGTTTAGTGATTTAAATGTTAATCTCACTTGGAAAATACCTTCACAGCAGTATATGCAGACTGATATTTGATCAAATATCTAGCTACTTTGGTCTAGCCAAGTTGATGCATATAAACCATCAAACCTACTCAGATGCTGGTTGCTTTATTTTGGAACTTGAATGTCCTTCAGAGGCTCATGTGTTGAAGGCTTGGTCCCCAGGGTGGTGCTACTGGGAAACTTTCAGGAGACATGGCCTAGAGAAAGAAAGTTAGGTATGCACTTGAAGGAAATTTGGGGACTCCAGTCCTCCTTCTCTCTCTCTCCCTCCCACCCACTGTCCTTCCTGGTTACCATGAGGTGAATAGACCTCTGCCATGCATTCTTCCATGATTTTCTTCTTTGCTACTAGCCCAAACCAATGAGGACAAGCTACCATGTTCTAAAACTTCTGAAACTGTGAGCCAAAATAATTTTTTTCTCCTGTTAGGTTGATTATCTCAGGTATTTTGTCATAGCAATGGAAAGCTGACTAAGACATGAGTTCAAACAAGATCTATATACAATGCCAGACCTGTTAGCAACTTGGATTCTCATGGCAGATCCTAGGAAGAATGTCTTCCAAGAACTCTGATAAACTGATATCCAGAGTGTGAATATACCTACTCTGGCTAAGAACCAGAAGGTTCTGATTGGGCCTCTTCAGGACCAGGAGAAGAGCAAGGCTGGGTCTAAAGTCTTGGCCAGGGCTATTCTCAGCTTACTTAATGATGTTTTGAAGTCACAGCAACACTGGAAGGAAAGCACTGATATAGCATCTCCTCCCTAAACTGTGGGAGGAATTGGAAAGCAGCAACTCTGGCCTCTGTGAAAGTTCTGGATGTGCTAGGCTGCCTGGCTCTGGCTATAGTAGTGACAAGAGGAAGGAAAAGCAATGCCTGTCAAATTGTAGAGCTTAGAACATGGCTGGACCTTCCTCCTTCTAGCTAATATATAAAAGCATAGTCTGTTGCCACCATTTAAATAGACAAATACAGCATCCTTGATTGAATATATGATTTTTTAAATATTAAAACTGTAATTTTCTACAAACCATAGAATCTCAGCACTGAAAAGAACTTAAAGTTTATCTAGTCATTGTCTCCAGCTGTAACATTTATTAAAAATGTACTGCAATAAGCCAGAAGCAGCATCATTGTTTAATAGGCTCTGATTCTCCAGTCTTATATTAAGAACAGACTATGTTGAAGGCATTTGAATTCTTCCAAGGGATTCTAATTGCTTTTGCCTACCATGGCATTTGTTTTACTTCGGTCTTCTGTTTTGTTCATCTTTACCTGTCAGCGATTCACCTGGGTTCTCAGTGACTAGAACAGACCCAGAGAAAAGGAGGGCTTGGGTGATAAAAGTGGGGCAAGGAGGATGAACAGTCAGAAATGAGTAGGGTAGAGCCTAAAGACAAGTTGGAGGCTTGAAACAACAGGAAAGGGGAGGCAAAAATGAAATGGTATGGGTTGAAGTAGGGTGGAGTGGAATGAGAGGAGAAATAGCCAGGACCAACAATAGCAAAGACATCTAAGACAGAAACAGAAGGGAGTGGGAGATGCAGCAAAGACCAGTCACAGGGCCAGGACCTGATGAGTGGAGCTGGGCTGGAAAGAGGGTATGTGGAGAAGCCAATTCTATTTGGTGGTGGCAGCAGACCCATAGGATTGTCTGAAAAGAACAAAACGTTGGTGACTCAGCCACAGGCAAAAACAGCTAGCCCTGTTAGCCTCACTTATGCTCCAGATGGTCTACCCCAGTTTCTGGAAGTTGCTGTGGTCAAACTCTATGGCTGTAAAGTAAACTGGCTCTTCTTCCTCTCAGACAAAAGGGTGAAATGTTGCCCATTTTTGATGAGCTTTCCATATTTTGCTAACAAATACCCCGTCTGACAGCCCTCTCCAGGAAACCCAGTGTCTCCCCTATGTTAAGTCTCCTATTCTTAGGGTACTCCCTCAGCTAAATGAAAACATACACACAGATCTTCCCAAAGTATATTCTGACATTTGTTCATATCAGCAAACAAGCCACAGAAATTCCCCAAACCCTCTGAAAAACATGCTTATCCAGCATTTTCCCCAGCAGACACAAAACTCACTAATGCTACACACACACACACACACACACACACACACACGCACACACAATCCTGAACATTGCAATACTAAGCAGCTGGTCAACCTAAGTGGAGACATAATATTTCAGAGATCGTCCTGACAGCCCATTGGGGAGTTAATGCTGTGGCCTCTGATGGTGTTGACCAGGTTGTATATCGAATGTACAGTATGTCAAAAGGAAAAGTCATTTCCAAGAACAATGATGGAAGTTGCCCAAATATGTGCCTGGAGAAAAGCAAGTGAATTTGGGTTTTGGTCCAAGTAAAATATCAAAAGGATGAATCAGAAAAATATATATGGGGGGCTTTGTAAAGTTATTTTTCTTTGTACAGTTAAAATGGCAGAGTTTCAATTCAAATTTCAAGTGCACAAGAGATGTGTCAAATGATCCAGTTTGTAGCTTATGACCAGCCTGGAGGGGAAATGATAAAACATTGTTTTGATTATGAACCTAAGATTGTTTCAATAAACACAGCCTGGAGATCACGTTAATATCAATTTTTTTAAGTGTCTCTCTCTCTCTTTACTGAGCATTGTAAAAGACTTTTTGTTTTGTTTCTGCTGGGGTTTTTGAGGCTCCTGCCTGCAGCCTCAGAGCCATCCTCGTCCCTACTGTTTTCTGAGGTCTTTTGGTCCTTCTTTGTGCAACTCCTTTGAGGTGATCTGGAGTGTAATGCTTTTATAACACTAGGAAATAAATCTCATTCTCAGGGTCAGTCAAAGGCCATGAGACATTAGACGACAACCTGCAAAACTGACTCCATGTGTCTGTGACTTTGAGGAGATGTCAGTGAGAGAACCTGGGATTAAGAGTAAGAAATTCTGATTTCAATTCCTAGCTGTGCTATTTCTGAGCTTTTCCTCCTTCCATGTTTTTTTTTTTCATTCAGCAAATATCATTAAATATCTAATATGTGCCATACATAGGTACTGGATAGAGAAATAGAAACCAAGTTAAGGAATTCATGTTTGGGACAGGGTGACAATGTAAACACAAATTATATAGTACAGTGTGATACATGGAAAGTAGAAATGCAAACAAGATACAAACATCTCTTGCATGAGAGAGGAAATCCCTCTGCTGGGGAAGAAAAGGGTAGGTAGGCTTTCACTAGCAGGTTTCACATGGGTTAGGTCTCAAAAGATGGGTAGAAATCTACCAGGCAAGTAAGGAATGGGTGAAGGATATTCTTGGTCAAAGGAAAAGCAAGCCCAAAGTCAGGCAAGACAGAATATATTTGGCAAGTTGTAGGCAGACTGCTATAATTGAATTAGAAAGTATATAGAATGGATAGGAGAAAAGGGCTTCAGGAAAAAGTGAAGGTAAATGGTAGGCAGAGACCAATGTAATGTTATAATGTATTGATAATAGAAGGTCACACTTACAGAACCATTTGCAGTGTCCAGCACTGTACAAATATTCTACAAACATCATCTCATTTAATGTTTACAAAAGAAGGTGCCATTATTCCTCTGTACTTAATGGATGAAGAAACTGGTCCTTGGAAAACTTATGTGACTTGTACAGGATAGAGCAGTACACAAGGAAGCTGGGACTACATCTGTGGGGTTGCACAATCAGCCCTCTTATGCTGTACTCCCTCCTTCACTTGAGTTTATTGGATTTTGCAAATGAATATCGTTGATGACCTTTGCTTGTTCAATTCTGATAGCATGGAGGGTCCAGAAACTATGTTTTAATGGGTTGAGAAGTCAGCAAACACAAAGGAAAAGATCAGGTCCAAATCTTGTCATTTCAATGTCTGGTTTTGGCCAACAGAGATGAGGGGATGCAACAGACAAGAAAGCTAAGCCAAGGATAAGGCATTCCAAGGAAGAAGACTCGGAGTCTAGAGTGTACTGACTAAACCCCAGGGGAAGAACGTTGGCCCAACTGGATGAGAAAAGAGTGCTGAATATGATATAAAATAAAGAGTGGCACAAAATGCTACACCATTCAGAGATGGGAAAATTACTTCCAGTGAGTACTATCTATCAAGAAAAGCATCATAGAAAAGATGACACTTGAGTGGGGCACTGAAGAATAAGGCAGAGCGAAAGAGTGAAGCAGGAAAATACAATCTCAAGAAAGTGAGGCTAACCGCTTGCTGAGGCAAACACAGTCCAAGTGTGAAACTAGAGTAAGGAAACACTGGCTGTGACCAGATGATATAGTGCTGGACTAAGGAATCCAGACTTAATTCAGGGATACCAGGGAGAGCCACTGAAGGTTTCTTACAGAGAGTGATGTGATCAATGAACTGCCCTGAGGGATACCCTGGGTCAGATGGAGGAGAGTGCTCAGTCAACATACCCACTGCAATGGTCCAGGTGTGGGGTGACAAGGCCCAAGCTGCAGCAATTACAGGCAAACAGAAATAAAGGGACTTCCCAAGACATATGGTAAAAATAGGATCAATAGGACCCTGGGTGTCAGTGTTCACTCAAAGTATTCAACAACTTCAAGAATACTATACTGTTAACAGAAATAGAAAAGCCAGGGCAAGAACATGGGCTTTTTCTTCTTCTTTGTATATCTTTTAATTATTGTATACATAAAAAGTTTTTTAAAGAAAAATCTGAAAATGAAATAAAAGGAAAAAAATAAATATCAGTAATCTCACTATAACCATTCTCTTTGGTTTATATTTCCATGTTTTTTTCTTTCCTTACACTTCTGTTTTTATAATATTTTAATTACAAATTAAAATTTTAAAGCTTTTTTTGCTCATCTGTATATTATAAATATCTTTCCACATCAATAATTGCAATTCAGCATCATTTTGCTAAGTACGTAGAATCCTACTTTCTGGAGTTATCACAAATTTTCGCAAACCATTCTGCATGATTCCAATTTTAATTATAATTACTATCTTTGAAATTTAATATCTCTGTGCATCTTTAATTATTTCTTAAGAATAAGTTCCTAAAAGCATGATTTGTGATCAAAAGAAATGCGTGATTTTTTAAGGTCTTTAAAACATATTGCCAATTTGTACTTCAGAAAAAATTAACTACTTGTGCTTTCATCAGCAGGATAGGAAAGTGAACAGAGAAAGGTTTTTTGCAAGAGAGGAAATGTGAGTAGTTTCAGATATGTAGATTTTAAAGTGTCTCTAGGATGCATCAAAGGCAATGGCAAAGAATGAGTGGGGAAGGAAGAAACCAGATTGGAAAAGGAAAATCAGATTCCTCTTCCTGCTCCTCTTCTTACTCATCATCGCCATTCCTTCCTCCTTCCCTTCCCCTCTCTCCACTTTCCTTTCCTATAGGCATTGGTGGAGTTGAGCCAGGCAGGCATTCCATAGTGGGATGAAGGGACCACAGCCTAAGCCAGGGGAGATAAGTATCAGCACAAGAGGAAAGAGTGGGTCACTCTGAGCGGCAACCTCCAAGTGACCCCTGTGGGTAGAAACACGGCAGCCCTATCTCTCTGAAGGTGACACTGGGAAAGACTGCAAAGGAAACCCTTCCTTGAAGAATATCCAGTTTGTCACTGAGGTGAGGAAAAAGAAAGAGTTCCTGAACAAATCAGAAAGCATGGATTTGCTCACTCTAGAATCATGGAACGTGTAGGCTTAAAGAGATGGGCATCAATATTTGTTGCTTGGATTTTATAAAGACTTCAACCCCTTCCAGGGGCAATATA
This sequence comes from Xerus rutilus, assembly GCA_028644305.1. NCBI lineage: Eukaryota > Metazoa > Chordata > Mammalia > Rodentia > Sciuridae > Xerus > Xerus rutilus. The sequence continues at coordinate 101,993,651 of CM053399.1, read as the reverse complement.
GAGATTTGTTTCAATCGCATGGGCACATATTTCCACCTGAATTCTCTAGAACTAAAACCTCTCATTTCCTCCCCCATTTCCCTCTCCATCTCCAATGCTAAATTCAAGAATTTGTTCCTTCTGCCAGGCAGAACAAAGGAAAGTGAGCTGAGGGCTCTAGAAGTCATAAGGAAACTTCCAATGGAGAACCATATTCTTCCCACAGCAGGTGGTGGAAGAGAGGGTCACAACAAGAAGTCATAAGAAGTCCTCCCACAAACCACCAGAGCCTTGAGGCCCCAAACTTCACCTCTCCCCAATTCTTACTTTTATAGCCAAGAACTTCTGCTCCAGCAGTGAGGGGCAAGCTGATAACATCATACAACTGGAGGCTCCAGGATGTCTCCACTAAAGACACTAGACTATAAACATGGGAGAAAGGTCAGGCTCCTGGAAGACACTCTTCATAAATTTTCTTGATCCTCACTGCTCCATCTAGAAAGAGATTAAGTATAAAATATTGGCCTTGAATGAGGTCCATCCAAAATTTATACAGCTAATAGGCTGTATTCTTTTGAAGGAAGTGGATTAAGAAATGTAGCACTGGCAGATGATTCTAGAAGAAGGAAAGGTGGGGCAATTTCATCAACCAAATTGATTACTCCAGATCTACCTGTAAAAGGATACTTCACCTGTTACAGAGTGGGTGCTGATTCTTACAGTGCAGATTGTATAGTTTTAGTAGGGTGTTTCTGGGTATTGTGATATCATAGGTTTGATATAATGAACAGAGTTTTTTCTAAGATAGTACTTTTTGTGAGAATAGGGAGAAAAATTTCATATTGTGAGTAGTTCAAAGTTTGGGAAGCAGAAAAAACTAGGCATGATTTTGGCTATTTCACTGAACTACTCAACCTGTTTCACCTGCAAAGTGGGGATAATTATAGAATTTGGGATGAGCATTAAATGTGATGATGCATGTCAAGTTCTTAGCATGATACCTAAAACATGTTAACTGTCCCATAAATACGAGTTATTCATCATCACCATGATCATAACCACCATTATTATTCACGTGGGTGAACAATAGTTTGTAATGTTCTCAAGGGAATTAAAGGAGGTGACTGGGTTATGGAAGGACTTACTCATTTTATGGATCTCCTAAGTTAACCAACAACTAATAGGATCACACAGAAACTAATATTAAGAAGAACTCTCGGTCTTTCTGAAAATGAATTACAAATGAAGGAGGATGTCTGTCCTTGGACAACAGGACAAGATGGACTGGTGGACCAGCCCTTGAGTGCTATGCAAGAATGCTACCTCATTGACAGATCATTCATTCATTCATTCATTCAGGGACTTTATGAATCCTTAATGTATGCTAAGCTCTGTTTTGGGCAATAGGGGTATGGCACTGAACAAAGGAAGCCACGTCCTTCATCTTATGAGCTTACTGAGAAAGAGGCAAGAGCTAAAAGACAAAGAGAAATGCAAAAGAAGCTGGGCGCGGTGGCGCACGCCTGTAATCCCAGCACTTTGGAAGGCTGAGACAGGAGAATTGCAAGTTCAAAGCCAGCCTCAGCAAAGCAAGGCGCTAAGCAACTCAGTGAGACTCTGTCTCTACATAAAAAACACAAAATAGGGCTGGAGATGTGGCTCAGAAGTTGAGTACCCCTGAGCTCAATCCCCGGTACCAAAAAAAGAAAAGAAACGCAAAAGGCCTGAAATGTACTCACAAACTATGGTTAGAGCACAGTTATCATGGAGTCTTAACTGTCTCTGTGAATATTCTTTAAGTGCAAAATCTGGAAGCAGGATAAAGGAAAATGTAGATAAAGACTCCGGAACCAGTCAGATCAGGTTCTGAGTCTTGGTTTAGCCTTGTTGTGTGCCTGATATCTCTGAGCAACAGCTTCCTTGATTATAAATTTTTTTTAAAAGGATAATAATAATTTCCTTCCAGAGTGCTGCAAAGATTAAAAATAACAAGTCAAGTACTTAGTTTGATGTCAAAGATGACATGCATTCAATAAAGTATAGCTATTTTTCTACTTATGAAATTTGCATTTTTGGTTATAATTTCTTCATATACCCTTGTTAGGTTTTAGTAAAGTTACTTTAAAAAATATGCACTCTCTTGGCTGAAGAAAAGGAAAGTGCAAGATGTTTGCCCCAGCTTGGGGGATGCAGAGTGTGATGGACAATGGACTTAACATGTTCATCATGTTAGCATGATGCTGACAGCTTCAGTCCTTGGCAGAACCCTCAAGAAAAATTGTAGCCTTGGAGGGATCCGTATTTTGGTGAGGACAGTATAGCCATAGGTTCCAAGGATGATACTGGGCAAGAAAATCATTCAAAGGCACAGACCAGAACCCTAGTAAGTAAAATGTACATTGGGATAGCCTTTGTGGGGGCTTACACCACTTTTCCTCACTTGGCCCTCAAGCTCCTCCTGACAGGCCTCTCTTAGTCCCCATTGTTTTGCTTACACTCAAGAACTGGATGGATGTCATTGCCACTGTTGTGTTGCTATTGTTTCGTTTAGTACTTTGTTATTTTAGTCCATTTTGTGTTGCTATAACAAAATACCTAAGCTGTATGATTTATTTTAAAAAGAGGTTCTTTGGTTCACAGCTTTAGAGACTGAAATTCCAAGGTTGGCTGCCCTTATCTGTTTGGCCTCTGATAATGGCAATCTCCTGCATCAAAACATGGTGGATTGTATCACATGGCAGGAGCCTGAGGGAGATGTGAGCTGGAGTGGTAGGCAGAGGGAGAGAGAGAGAACTAAGGGAGTCAAACTTGCTCTATAAGGACCTGCTCACACAGTAACCAATCCAGTCCTATGATTTAACCCACTTCTTGGAAATGAGCATTAATTCCTACCAAGGGTATTGCCCCCAATGACCTAATCACCTCCCACCAGGCCCTAAGTATTAAAGATTTCACCACTTGAAGGACCAAGCCTCCAACACACAAACCTTTGGGAAAAAAACTATGTCTAAACCATAGTATTGTCCACGTTGGCACCTCTTGTTTTAATACACATAATATATACAGTGTCATTTTAATCATTTTAAATGTACAGTTCAGTCGTGTCAAGCACATTCACATTGTGAAATTATTGCCTCTCTGGAGCTTCAAGGTCACATGACTGTGGAAGCAGGACCCCATGGCAGCACCCTGGCTGCCTGCTATTCCCTAATTCAATTCCCAGTCACGTGGCTTGGCCTCAACTCTGGTCTAGAACTTTTGGTTTCTTCCTTTGTATTTAACCAAGAGTGGTTTGGGCACCAAGAAAAAGCTTCATTCAAGCTGCTATGTCCTCACCTTTCATCTGGTGTGTAGTGTGTGAAATTTAACATCTTTCACCTGCTTCTGACACACGCTTCCCAGGATATGACTCAAATGGAGCCGCATTTGGCCGACATCTGCCCTTCTGACCCTGCCTGACTCGGCAGGGCAGCTGGGATCTGGCAGAGAGAGAGCATTGTTGGGTTGCTGTTTCTGGCAAAGGTGGGCAGAGTTTGTTGCCTAACATAGCAAGGGACAAGGCAGGGTTCCTAGGTCTTTCCCCAAGGCCTTTGCTAACACTCTGTGGGGTTCTTCAGGAAGTCACTCAGAGCTGGGCTATCAGGAATAAGAATAACAAAATCAGTTTCTGTATAGTTCCTTGCTGGTGATTCATGAGACCCCCAAATTCTTTCAGGTTTTCCAAATCCAAAATATTTAAGAATGCTTAACCCTATTTGAGGAAACTGATCGGCTTATAATTATAATAGTTCATGTTGACCCAGTACCGAGTAGGTGCCAGCCACTGTGCTAAGTGACCTAAAGGATGGTGCCTGGGCCAGAATTTATCAATAAAGATGAGAGATGAGGAGATCTCTGAGACTCTTGCCATGCCTATGAAATCCTGGAGGTCCACTTAACCAAAGATGCTTTCAGGATAGACTCATTCTTTAAGATGACCTAAAACTCCATACTCCTGAGCTGGACAAGTCCACATGATCAGCTTAATAAGCCCCTTTAGCTCTCTTACTTAAGTCCAAAGTCTAGAGAAAATCCAGGACCACCTCTTCTATGCTGTCTTCCCCCAGTGCTGAGCCCTTGTGTGGGCCCTTTCACTCATCCATTCCAACAGCAGGGAGAGGCAATGAAGAGACCAGAGGAAGGCAAGTGGAAGAGAGATGCCTCTAAAAAGAGAAGAGGCATTCCTCTCCCTTCTCGCCAATGTGTTTCCCTCTGACCACAGTGACCCAACCAGAAGGACCTGTGAACTCTCTTCTACCCTCCCTCACGTCAGAGCACCTCCTCCCCGGGGGTTAGGAGATACTGCCCTTGCATTTTGAATTTGTGACCAACTGAGCTGCTAAATCTCTAGTCTCAGGGATGCCTGGAAAATTCTGGGAAGAAATCAAAGTCTCCATGTCTTCGAGAAATTTTCAATAAAAGGGAATTAGGAAAACAACTGTGCCCTTCCCCTGTAGTCTCTCAGTAGTGTGCTATCAGAGTGTTTAAAAATACTCAAGACGTCTCTTTTGATTGCAACACAAATGTCCTCAGACCCAGGATGCGAATTTATCAAGGTCTATAAATTATATACTAACTGCTCATGAATTAAATAACACAAGTTCAGACAGAAAGCACCATGTTTAACTTTCTTTACTTCACTGCAACAAATGGAAATGCAGCCATTGGGTTCCACTCATTCCTGACTGCTGATATTGTTTCTCTGGCTTGTCTGAAAATTTTTACCCTGATTTTCAAACTCAATTCAATCACTCGCATCTTATCCTACTAAGCAGCTAATGAGGCAGAAACCATTTTTCCATTATTCCAGTCCCTTAGCTTTAGCCAAGGATCCACACAACTTCCTTCACCAAGTAGTTCAGTCAGCCACATGACAGCATGTCATCAAGCCTTCACATACCAAGCCAGTTGTCTGTGCAGATAGCAAAGGTTCAGACAGAGGATGTTTCTCTTCATAAAGAGGACTTAATTCTCATTCTACTCATTATCTTATTACTAAACCATAGAGGAACATGTCAAAATTAATGAGAAAAACTTGAGGATATAATTTCCCGAAAGTTTAACACAGGAATGTGACTACCAAACAAAAATCAGACACGTTCTTAGGATAAATTTCTGGAACACAAAACACAAGCATATCCTCCTTTGTGTTATTGGACCACACCTGGAATATTCCTCGCTTCACTTCCAGGCATCACTGAAAGATGCCTGGAAAGAATCATTGGAACCCTAAGGGATCATTAAAAGCACAAGACATGTAGCTTTAATGAAGAAAGTGGATAAAATCTTGGCATGGATATTGGAGCAAAAACCATGAAAGATGTCTTCAAATTCTTCAAGACTTGTCAGGAATCAGAGCAGAAATGGGACTAACAGGTGGATGTTGCATCTTTTCACTATTATAAAAAAAAAGATTCCTAGGAGAATTTTCTGAAAGTTGAACTGGCTGTTCCATGTCACTGATGGTATTAAAATAGCTACTAGATGATTGCTTGACTTAAATACTACACAATATTCATGTTGAGAGATTAAAGCAGACAATCTCAAAACTCTAATGCATAGACTTCTATTCTTCAACTCATGGATAAATGAAGAGGTAGAGTAGGAAGTGGAATTTTCAAAATGCCAGCCCTAATAAACAAAAATTCTTGGAATCACAAGTTGGGGTAGGATGGATGGAGAGGAAGAAAGATTGGAATGGAGTTCTAAACAGAAGAAGAGGACATACTAGGCAAGGAAAACAGAATACATGTAGATGAAATGTCATTCCCAAGTGTTTAGAGAAGTTTGATAGCCTGGAGAGGGACTTTATGAAGAAACTTTCCCAACAAAATGAAAAGACAAACCTCATAGAGGAATTTATTGCTTATAAACCCAAGCTTGGGAATCTAACTTTAGAGCAGGGATCAGCCTAAACTTTCTTCAGATCTGCTATGGCAAGTCATTGGGCATCTTCTTGCCTTTGTAGAGTAGGGAGATAGAGTAGCCTCTGAAACACACAGTTCCATCTCTAAGAGTAATTCCCTCTCACCTTACCTTCTCTGTTTATTTTCTTTATGCTCAGCAACCAAATGAAAACTAGAGAGCAGTTCACCACAAAAAACCAAGACTCTGAAGATGGCCACTGCAGCTGTCACCAACTAAGACAGACATAAATGATGGGATCTAAATCCTGCACCTGGGCTTTGCATGACCCATTCCAATGCCTGGGCCAACTCTAAGCCATCTGACTCACCAGAAGGAATTCTCTTGCAAAATCACTATGTGGTTCAATAATTGGTCCTTTCTCCACTGGTGATAAACCACTTCCTACTCTTATCCCACTTCTTACTCTATAGTTTTGGAGAGGTGCACACAATATACTCAATTCATGAATTTGTGTTTTAGAATCATAACCCAAGAAGCTATGTTGCATAGTATTAAAACTCTGTAGTTATACTGCTTGGGTTTGAAATTTATCTCTGTTATTTGCTAACAATTGATCTTCAGCAAATTACTTTTCTATGCCTCAGTTCCTTAATTTATAAAAGGAAAATAATAACAGTACCTAATTCAAAATAGTGTCCCTACCATCAAGCTAGAACAAGTCTGCTGCAAATTATTCCTGCCCTCCTTTGGCCTGGCTTAGCTCCCAGCCATGCTGTAGGACAGCAAAAAAAAAAATGGGAGATGTTCTCGCCTTGTGCATAACAATGCAGAGGACCTGGGAAAACAAGGCTTAACTTTTCTGTCTAGTAAATGGATCCTACTTCAAAAGGTGAATTTGATTCTCTCACCTAGGGTCTGTACCTTTTCCCAATCCTCATCTTCTACAATTACAAAGGAATCTCAAAATAAGTTCCTGAGGTTTTAACCATTCAGTTATTAAGAAAGTCTTCACTGAGAATCTACTAAGTGCTGGGCACCAGAGATACACTGGGAAGCAGAACCAACCAGGTTAGAGAAGGGAGACAAATACGAATGTGTGGAGACAACCCCAAGTAAAACTGTGGAATGCAGAAATGCACTAGTTGTGTTCTCCACCCTCCAACGCCCTCCCCCTTCCTTTACTATGAAAAGTTCCCTCGAGCTTCCCTTTGCCTTTTTCCTTCTTCAAAATCTGATTCCTGGAAAAATAACTTGATTATTCATTCATTTATTCAACAAATACATGTTGAGCTCCTACTAGAAAGCACCTACTATGTACCAGGTCTGCAATAGGTAAAATTTTAAACACTTATAACTTCTCTTATGTGTATTTACATCTCAAGGCTATTTTTCTCATTTTTTTATTGAGATAATTCATATGCCACAAAATTCGTCCATTTAAGGGTTGTTACTATTTTCATAAAGTTGTGCAACCACCACCACAAATTCCATAATATTTTCAACACTTCAAAAAGAAAACCTGCACCAATTAGTAGTCATTCCCCAATCCCTCTTTCCTCCAGCCCCTGAAAACCACTAATTAACCTTCTGTCTTCAGAGATTTGCTTATTCAGGACATTTCATATAAATAGAATCATATGTACCCTTTTGTGTGTGGCTTCCTTCATTAGCATAATGTTTTCAAGGTTCTCCATGCTGTAGCATGCATCAGTTCTTCATTCCTTCATGGCTGAATAATATTTCATCATATGGATAGCTACATTTTATTTATCCATTCATTAACTTATGAGTATTTGGATTTGTTCCACTTTAAGGTTGTTATGAATAATGCTTTATATGAATGTTCATATGAAGAATATGAACACTTACTTTTTGTGTGTACACATGTTTTCAGTTCCCTTGGGTCCATACCTGGGAGTAGAATTACTAGATCATATGGTAACTATATATTTAATATTTTGAGGAACTGCCAACTGTGTGTTCCAAAGTGACTGCACCAGTTTACATTCCCACAATGAGAAATGAAGACTTCAGTTTCTCTATTCTGGCCAACACTTTTGACTGTCTGACTTTCTGTATTATAGCATTCCTAGTGGGTATGAAGTGATATCTGCGTGTGGTTTTGATTTATATTTTCCTAATATTTAATGATTTAGAACATCATTTTTTGTATGCTTAGTGACCATTTGTATACGTTTTTGGACAAGTGTCAATTTGGATCCTTTACCTACTTTTTAATTGTCTTCTTATTGTTGAGTTCTAAGGGTTTCTTTTTTGAAATATGTTCTCCCATCCCAGTGGTTATTTTTGCTTTCTTTCTTCCTTTTTTTTGGTACTGGGGATGGAACTCAGGGTGCTCAACCACTGAGCCACATCCTCAGCCCTATTTTGTGTTTTATGTAGAGACAGGGTCTCACTGAGTTGCTTAGCACCTCGCTGTTGCTGAGACTGGCTTTGAACTAGGGATTCTCCTGTCTCAGCCTCCCAAAGTGCTGGGATTACAGGCGTGAGCCACTGCGCCAGGTTGTTTTTGCTTTCATGATGGTGTCTTTTGAATTATAAGTTTGTAATTTTTGTTCCTTTGGTAGTTTGAGCTTTTAGTGAAGGAACTATTGTCTAATTCAAGGTCATAAAGATTTATGACTGTTTTCTCTAAGAATTCTGTAGATTTAGCTATTACATTCAGGTCTATGATCTATTTTACTTAATTTTCATATATGACACAAGGTAGGGGTTCAAATTCATTCTTTTGCATGTGGATATCAGGTTGCCTCAAAAGACTATTAATTCCCCCTTGAATTATCTTGGCATCCTTGTTGAAAATTGATTCACCATAAATGTAAAAGTTTATTTCTGGACAATGAATTCTACTATATATATATATATATATATATCCTTATTTTGTGTGTGTGTGTGTGTGTGTGTGTGTGTGTGTGTGTCTTTATTTTGGTACCACTCGGTTTTGATAACTAACTTTGTAGTAAGTCTTGAAATTTAAGTGTCAATTTCCTATTTTCTATTCTTGTTCTTTTTCCTTTGAGTTTCTATATGAATCTTAGGAACAGCTTGTCAATTCCTGCCCTTCCTGACAAAAAAGGGGCTGAAATTTTGATGAGGATTGCATTGATCTGTAGATCAACTTTGGGAGTATTGCCATCTTAGGAATAGTAAGTCTTCAAATCCATGAATACAAGGTATATTTCCATTTATGTAGGCATCATTTAATTACTTTCAACAATGTTTTGTAGTTTTCAATGTGCAAGTATTACACTTCTTTAAATTTATTCCTAAGTATTTTATCTTTTTTGATGCTGTTGCAAATAAATTTGTTTTCATAATTTCACTTTTGGATCATTTACTGCTAATGTATAAACATATAGTGATTTTTGTATGTTGATCTTACATCTTGCAATATTGCTGAACTCGCTTATGATTTCTGATGGTTTTTATGCATACTTTAGGATTATCTATATACAAAATGATGTCATCTGCAAATAGAGACAATTTTGACTGTTTTCTTTTCAATACAGATAGCTTTTCAAGTCATATTTCTTATTTTGCAGTTAGAACATTTTATACCTCTATTAACTAACCTCAGGGATCAGGAATATAAGCTCCACGAGGATAGGAAGTTTATTTCTCTCTTATAGGCCTAGCACCTAGATGAGTTCCTAGCACATAATAACTATTCAGTAAATATTCATGAGTAAATTAGTAAAAAAAAATCAAGTAGATAGGACAGATTAATTCAGGATTTTGTTCCCACACCCTGGAATCACATCAGAAGGCATGACTTATTCTACTCATTTGAAATGCATACCCAGTACCTGGCACTTAATTGGCACTCAATGTTTATTTAACAAAGGGGAGGTGAATGAAGTCATAAATAATGTTAAAATTTGACATTTGGAAATATATGAGTAAGACCACATGGTCAGAACTGTTGGAGAAAACACCATCTGTTGAACATCTCATTTCCATCTCAGTGGTAAATAATGCCATCAATTCCTTCTCAGTGTATGGTAAATAATGTCCCCCCAAATCACAGTGACAGTGAAAATCTGTCACAACAATTGCAACTATTCTACAACAATGGTTGTTAAAACTTGTTGCCACAAAAACAATACCATTATGTAATTCCTCTGATTTGTATCATGTCAACAGCAACAAAGCAAGGGAGGACCTGGGCTGACCTGCCATAGCTCTGTCTGTTGGCACTCACTTTGCTTCTTCTGCTTTGACTCTCACCCAGGAAATACTTCAGGTACATCTGGAAACACAGTGAAAATACTTGGCAGGGGCACCATGTGAAAAGTAAACAGAAACACCCAGTGAGGCCCCCATGGATCTGGGGCCCAGGGCTGGCAGATAAGGGTGGGGGGATGCTTGCCAACTTTCCCCAGCTCTTGCTCACTCTCTCTTCTTTTAAGAAAACCTTCATGCCAGGCTCAGTGGCTCAATCCTGTAATCCCAGCACTTAGGGAGGCTGAGACAGGAGAATCGCAAGTTCAAAGCCAGCCTCAGCAATGGAGAGGTGCTAAGCAACTCAGTGAGACTCTGTCTCTACATAAAACACAAAATAGGGCTGGGGATGTGGCTCAGTGGTCGAGTACACTGGAGTTCAATCCCCAGTACCAAAAAAAAAAAAAAAGAGAGAGAAAACCTTCAAACTCTCTCTATTCCAGGCCCTATCTTGAGGGTACAGATTGGAAATTTATACTCTCCAAATAAGCATTTAATTCTGTTTTACTCAGGCAATTATATAAGTAATTGCATTGTTATTAGAAACATATTTTAAAATGTTAATGACCATAAAGAAGATTTATAGCTATTACAGACTTGTTAATCCTCAATAAATATGTTTTTAATTGGGTTAGCATTTTATATACAATAACTGTCCCACTCATTCTAGGGAGCCTTGACAGAAAGCATTGCAGTTGATTTGTTTTCCCTGGGGTTCTTTAAGTTACACTTTAAGATTGGAGATTGAAACCGGGGAATTTTCCACCCTGCAGAAAAAAAGATTGAGTACAGCAGTGACAAAAAGGAACAGGCAGCTTAAGAGCAGTTGGGAAGATTCTGGATGAAGATCAGGAGATCAAAATCTGCGTCTGCTTCTACTGCTAATTAGCCCTGTGGCTCTAGCCAAGTCACTTAACCTTTCTTAGTCACGGTTTCCTCATTTGTCAAATGGGGATAATCATACCTAGGGGATAATCACATTTCTGTGGTGGGGAAACTGATCCATAAGTGTGTGAGAAATGCTGTGAAAGTCACACAGTGCAGAGGTGTTGGGGTCAAGGGGATCAGGCTCGGCTCCACAGTGATTACTGGAACCACCTCAGACACAGCATTTAACCCTTAGCCCTCAGTTTCCTTATTTGTACAAAATAAATAATAATAGTGATGATAACAATAATGCCTGTCTTTTAAGGATTTGGCAAGGTTAATGAAATGAGGTGTAGGAAACTTCACGCAGGACCTAGCACATAATAAGCATCAGAAATGATTCTGTTCCCACTTCCAATCCATTAGCAATGTACATGCTTTCCTAAGATGAAATTCTAGACACTTGGGAAATTTCAGACCCACAGCCGCCCCACTTTCTTACAGAGGGAAACAGGCCTGCACTACCACATGTCTCCACATTCCGCAGCCCAGGCCCTGCTTCCTACACTTTCCCTCTCTGCGGATCCAGTCTGTGACAAAGTTCCAGTTAAATGTTCAGCATGACAGTCTGGTCAGGAGGGAAGTCACTAAGCTGAGGAATACAAGAGGCTGCCTTTGAGTTGGTTGGGGTTTTTCCAGAAGAAAGGGAGTTGGAGTGAGTTGGAGTTTGGGCCAACAGAAAATTCCTTAGTAGTCAGTGTCTTTCCAAGGAAGGAAGGGGAAGCCTGAATGACTTTCATTCCTAGGCGTGTAGCTTTTCACTGTCTGCTCTGAATCAAATGTGACCGCTCTGAAGGCAGGGATGCAGGCAAATGACCAAATCATGGAATCATGTCTCTCCACATTTTGCCAAGTCTTCAAACCTCACAGTAAACCTTGAGACAAACCCCTCAACCAAACTCCCCCAACAGAGTGAGAAAACAAAGAATCTATGCACAAAAGCAAGACCCAACCAAAAGGCCAGCACAGTAAAGAATAAACAGCCAGAGCCCATGCAGGTACCCAAACTGCTATTAGTTCCCTTGATTAAATGGGACCTCTGCCCACCATCATCCCACCCCTCACTGACCCCCGAAAACACACACACACACACACACACACACACACACACACATCACAGTCCTTCAGGGAGGAGGCTCAAAGAGCTTAGCTACATAAACCAGGCATGCTTGTAAAACAGTCAAAGAATTAAATACTCAAGAATGTTTTGGCCAAGCTACTGACCCATTTCCCGCCCTGTGAAGCCCAGGAAGGAGGAGGGGCTAGAAAGAAAAATAAAGAACCAGGGGGAAACAAAACCAAATTATTAAGTTCTTTTCATTAAATAAATAAACTCCATCTGACAGGCCCTCCCCTGGAGTCCTGGGATGCCATCAGTCCTGGAAAATGACTTGAAGAAAAAAAATAATAAAAACACCAACAAAGAGCTCTTGGTCTCCACTAAAGTCAGAGTGGCCATAGAGCTCGTTCACTCCAGCAAGCATCTAGTGAGCATCATGCGTTAGAGAAAGGAGCAGTGAGATCTAGGTTGATTGGATGGAAAGAACAGAGCCAGGAATCAGTACCTTTCATTTTGAATTTCTGCCTTAACATACCTACTACTGACGGGAAACAGCCATATCTAACTTTCTGGCCTCAATCTCCAGCCCTGCTGCCTCTGTCTTCCTGGAAGGGCTGCAACCGAGTCAAATGCAGCCTCTCCTCCTTCACTCTGCACTCTTCTGCATGCACTCCATTCTGCACCCCTTCACCTGCCCCCACCTCCGACCAGCCCATCAAACTACCAGTCCTGCCATCCCCTTCTCTTCCTTCTTTCTCATCCCCAGAACTAACCAACTGCCAACTGCTGTCTATTCTATACCTTGCAAATCAGGTCCCCCTTCTGCAAAACCATTACACCACATGAATTCAGGATTTCATCAGTATTTACTTTCAGTAACAATCCTCCTCTTAGTCTCCTATTGGCCTGTTAGACTCCATGTAATCTGCTGTAGTATCATGGATGTTACTGTACTCGGAGAAAAACAATCAAATCAGGTCATTTCCTGATTAAAGACCTCCATGAACTCATTGCTGCCTTAGGTGAGCACACAGGGCCTGTCACAGTCTGCCCCCTACCAGCCTCTGTAGCCCATCCTTCTTCCTGAGGACCCTCCAGCCACAATGTGCTACTTACCATTACCAAGCAACACCACACCCTTCCTACCATGATGCTTAGCTGTTTTGCTCTTCACTCTGCCTGGAATGATCTTGCTTTATCTCTTCCTGGCTGACTCTTCACTCTTTTTTTTTAAAGACCCACTGGTAAAGACCTCCGGTCTACAAAGTCTTTCCTGGTTCTCCAAGACACAGTAAATTCCTTCCTCCCCAGTTGTTTGTAACACAATTATAGCACTTACCATGGATTCCAATCCTCTCTTCTGTCTGTTCCTCTAGAATGTTCTTCAAGTCTTTCCCTTTATGTTTTATTCATGTTTGTCTCACATGTGGCCTATATAGGCACTTCTTATTTTTACAAAATGGCAAAATAACCATGAGTAAGCAAGTCAGTAATGTTGTCTTGGGCAAATAACTACCCTCTGGGTCTCAGTTTAATCACCATGTGATGAAGAGATTGAGCAAAGGAGCGTTCAAAACCCCTTCCCAGCTCTGATATTACAAGGTTTTATGAGCTTCAGTTGAGAGACACTGACCAACAGGAACTTTCTGTGTGAGAACTGAAGCAGAGTGCTGTAAATACGTAAAGCAGTTGAGAGTCTTCTGTAAACATGTAGGTTCAGGGCACTCGAGAGCAGACAGGTTTATGCAGAGGTAAGCCAGATGTTTTCATTAAGAACATAGCAATGTACAGTATCCAAACATTATATTAGAACTTGCAATCTGATATGCCTGCAGAAATCCAGCCCCAATCCTTAAGGAGAATAAAATTGGTAAAAGGGGCCAGGAAGAAACAGAAACTGCTGAAGAGCAGGTGGGAAAGTGAGCAGTAAGAGCAAGTGTGGTAAGCAGCCAGGGAGTTTCTCCAACACAAAGGCCTGGCTCCCCCAGACTTATCTTCCTGGACATCCCAACACAAACACAGATCTTCCACTTTGGCCAGACCGTTCTACTCAGTCCCCCAGGATCATTGTTACATTGCCCAGTCCCCACACTCCTGTTCATTCTACTTCTCCCGGCTGGATAGACCCTGGCCCTTCTCCACCCAGATTACCATGCATTCTTAGCATCCACCCGGCAGTCCACCTCCTTAACCACACTAACCCAAGGGAATCTCTTTCCTTCTCTGAAATCTGTAACAGTTGTCTGACTTGACCATCCTATTCATTGCTATCTAGAGTAACACAGTGCCTGACAAATAGAGACACTTGATAAAGGTTTTTCTGGATTAATGACTGAATATATTAAGAGCTAAGTGAAACCTACAGAGATAAAAATTCCTGCACTGGGGAGAATTCACATCATAATGGAGGAATCAGATGAATGAAGTAACATCTGTAAGAGAAATATACACAGGAATATATTAAAATGTGTGGTTGCTGGATTATTTGGTTTGGATTTGTTTTGTTTCAGGGTTTGGGAGGAATATTTCCTCCTATGTGCCTGAACATCATGCAAGATCCTTGGGAACAGAAACCAAGCATTCTTTCTCCTTCCAAGAAACTCACTGCAATGTCCTGAACATAAACACAAAGTATATATTAACTGATTTTTCTGGATAAATTCAGGATTATTTAAAAGAGAAAAACTGTCAAAAAAGTGAATAGAGCAAAGTGTATCTAAAAAGATTTCCCTGAACTAGGACAATTTGGGAGCTTAGTTAAAGCTAAAAAACATTAGGCTGCCAGGGAAAGAAAAGAAGCAACTAGAAGAAAGAAGCAAATAAAAGAACGTGGCTCCAAAGAGCAAGAAAGGGCAGTGGGGGAAGGATGAATAATCGTTTCAAATAAACGCTGGGGTCTAGTTAAGAATGGAAACAATTAGTGTGGATGGTGTCAGGTCACATAGTACTAGACACATAACGCATCTGGTTTCAGACAGAGTCGTTTTTCTGTGTGTGGAAGACTGCAATGGGAACAAAAGCAAGTTTTGTCAGAAAATATTCATTTGGTCACATAAAGAGGGAGAAGTCTATCCAGAGATGTTGAGATTACAAATAAGACTACCTGAAACAGTAATTTAACTCCTATTGCCTGATCCAAAAACATTATAAATGAGAGAGGGAAGGATAGATGGAAAGAAGGAAGGAAAGAGGAAGAAGGAAGGGAAAGAACAGGGAAGGACCATCTTCCAGCCTGGTGCAAGATTCAGTTCTGCACTCCTCTTATCTCCTTCCCAAAGCTCTGCTCTTCTTAGACACCTAGTAGAGATGCTACCAATTAGCCACAATGAAATTTATAAAAATCAGAATTATGTGAAGCATACAACTTAAAGGAAGAATTTCAAAATTTTAACAACTATTGAATTAATAACCTTTCTTTAATTTTCTTCACTGTGGAAAACAAAATGGTTGTTTTAATGAGATTACCTTGTCATATTTCTTGATAGGCCTGGCATTAGTGCAACAATATGTCACCGGCATGGATTAATGTTCCCTTCCTGTGAAGCATATGAGTTGTTTTTCTTTCAGTGGAGAACAATGCTAGTCTATCAGAAAAAAATTCAGAGGTATACAAAGAAAGAAGGAGGGGAGTAGCCCTAACCACTTTGCCTCAATAATGGTGGAAACATTGTGCCTGGCCAATAGCATATGACTACTGTATATCCATTGGATGGATGAGTAGGTAAGAAGCTGGATAGGTAGGTGATGTGTGGATGGATGAATGGATGAGCAGATGGATGGGTGAATGAATGGGTAGGTAAGTAGATGGGTGGGTGGATGAATGGGTGAATGGATAGAAGGTGGATTGGTGAGTGGGTGGATGAGCGGTGAATGGATACTGTGGGTGGGTAGCTGAATGAATGGATAGGTGGATGCATAAATTGATATAGAGGGATAGATACATGGATATAGAGAAATGGATAAGTTGACAGAGGATCTATGGTAAACATATTTCTGTGACCAAAGTGGGCCACTTTCCCAAGTCAAACTGGTCACAGGGATAAATCCTAAAGTAATGATTTCAAATAACTACTTATTCTGGTATATGGAGAAGAGCAGCACTTGTGTTGTTTAAATACTTATTTTTAATGGGATATATGTTAAGTGCCATAAAAATTTTTATGACCTTTGACACAGTAATCCCACTCGAAATTTATCCTAAAATTTTTTTCTCAAAAAATGTATTTGCAGAAAGATATTGAAGTATAATCTATAAAATATTTGCAACCTATCAATATTAAAGTAAATTGTTTTGATTTGATATACTATTGGCAGGTATAAAATAATAATAGAAAATGTAAATCAATATGGATTTCCCTTAGTGTAGGGGAAAAGTCAATATTATATGTACATTTCCTCTTGCTATAAGGATCGTATATAAACTCTGTAATTGGGCAGTGTAGATAGCAATTGCAGTTTGTATCTAATTCAATTGCAACTGTGTACAGGTATGTTTGCATGTCAAGAGGCTGGAAATGTGTTAAGATGGCAGAATTTGGGTGAAATTTTTTAACTTTAAAATGAACTTGAGGTATTTAATCTCCTTTATGTATGTGCACTAATATTTTCAAAGGGAATAAAATTAAGGAAAAACATGCTTAGATGATTATCATCATTAATCATAGCTTGCATCACTTACAGGGTCATGGAGCAATTGGGAAGGATATTGACTCCTTAGGAAATGGGCATCACACTCTTTTCCTCATTTCCTCCTCTCCTGCCTTTTCCATGACCTTGACCCAGCTTGACCACATAGCCGGTGCCCCTTCCCACTATCTTGCCTCTGTAGGTTGTTACTTCATCTCTGTAGCCTCTAACACTTCCATCTAAAAGACATACTGAGCATATTAATTTTCTTGCTGTATAACAGATTACAGAAATCAGTTTAGAGCAACATTTTCATTATCTGACTATTTCACTGTGTGAGGGGCTCAGGCACAGCTTGGCTGAGCCCTCTGCTCAGCTCTCACAGGCTACAAAGTGTCCATCTGCTACACCCTCATCTAGAGGTTCGGCTGAGGAGGAATCCTCCTCCACGCTCATTCAGCTGGCTGTCAGAGATCACTTCCTTGCAGCTGTGACATGAGTCTACCCTTCTTACTGACTGTCAGCTAAAAGCCACCTTCAGTTCTCTGCCACATGGCCTTCTCCCATAGGCAGTTCACAGCTGTTCACCTCTTCAGAGACAGCAACAGAGTTGCCCTGTGGTCTGCCAAGGCAGATCTTAAGCAAAGTAACAAAATAATGGATGTGACAGCTCCTTGCCTTTGCCAAGCTCCATCTGATAGCAGTAGTCACAGGTACCACTCACACTAAAGGAAAGAGGGTTGTATAGGGCATGCCACCAGAGGACCTACATCATGAGGCCATCTTGGAATTCTGCCTCTCAAACTGAGCCTCCCTTGTCATGACCCAACTTCACTTAGACCTTAACTACCTCAAGTCCCTTGAATCTGTGTCTTGGTTCATTAACAAACTTCTAAAGATAGCCTCTCTATCTCATTCATGATGCCCCAAGGGTCTCGGTCCTCCTTGCCAACTCCTTTTCATCTTGGGCCTTCTCTTCTGCCTCCTCCTCCCCTTCCCTCAACTCCTTCCCTCAATTCTTTCACCCAACCAGCACCATTGTTGTCTTAGTTTCAATGTCACTTCCTCAAGAAAGGCTTTCCCGATCTCCAGACTAAGGTGTCATGTTGTAATTAAATATTTCAGTAATTATGGGTTTAATACCCATTTCCTCTATTAAGGCATAAGCTCCATGGAAGAAAGAAAGAAGTGTCTCTTATTATTCCCTGTTCTATCCCAAAAGGTCACTTAGTGAAGTGCCTGGACCACAAGCAGTGTGCATCAGTTTATAAGTAAGTGTAGGCAACACTTCTGAATACTGTGACTGCTGAAGCTACCAACTTGTTGCACCTTCTTTCTTCAAAGATGTCACCTTCTGCTGTCCTTTACCTATTCACAGCTTCTATCACCTATCACTAACACCTTGTTCAAATATGCTTTGGACCCTGAACTCTCCTGATTCTCTTTCCCACTCCCTAATCACTCCTTTTGTGTTGCCCTCTGAGACTGTCTTCCTCTTTTGGAATTTCTGCCCCCATCCAGACAAGTCTAGAACCCACACCCTAGTCCAAAGTTCTCTTTCTAATCAGACTCACATTTCCAACTGTCAGTTGTATTTTTCACTTTAATGACTCAGCCACACCTCAAGTTCAGCTTGTCAAGAAGTTCATTCAACAGAGATGAGGAGTCCTCCTTTGTTCCTCATCTTTGTTGTTGCATTATTGTCCCCCAAATCACCCACGCTCAAAACTCAGAGTCACCCTCAGCTACTTCTTATCTCTCTTTGAATTGGGGTTGCACTCAATTCTTCCTCTCCATTCTTGCCGAACTGATTTCATTCATCCCTATCCCTAGGACACTGGTTCCAGGGCCCCTGTGGATACCAAAATCTGAGGATGCTCAAGTCCCAGATGGTAAATGGCATAGTATTTGCATATAACGCATACACATTCTTCTGTATACTTTAAATCATCTCCAGATTACTTATCATACTTCATACAATGTAAATGCTATGCAAATGGTTCTTATGTTGTATTGTTTAGGGAATAATGATGAGGAAAAGTCCCGTATGTATTCAGTACAGATGTGGGGTTTTTTCTTTAAAATATTTTTGATGTACTGTTCATTGAATCTACAGATGCAAACCCCACAGATATGAAGAACCAACTGTTTTCCCTTGTGGACTCCTAAGCAAAATGACCACCTACTTCCACATTCTAATAACCACTTAACTGATTATTTTTCTATGATTCAATTCTGAATATATCCCTCTAGCACACAATCATCTTATTGACAATCATTGTCCAAAAACAATCCTACACAATCTTCTATGAACTTCATGATCTGGCTCCCACATGCCTTTGTCACCTTAGCCTTGAACGGCCACTCTGCTCACCCATGGGCCTTTGCATGGTTGTAGGGAAAACCCCTATCTGGAATGCCCTTCCCCTTATCCCTACAATAAGAAACGAAAAAATACATGCCTGCCTCTCAAAGGCCAATGCAGACCTGACTTCTTCCATGAAGAAATACCAGATCCAGAATCTGCTGTTTCCCTCTGCATTCCAACCATAGCCTGTGCTATGCTTAGAATCTTCAGCACGTTTTTCTTTATAATAACTCCTTGGGCATTTCTAGTCCCCACTACTAAATTATACAGTCCTTGGGGATGCTGGTCATCTTAATCTCTACTGTCCCCCATGCTGAGCAAAGTGTTATGTGTAATGTGGTATTTAAAAATCTTACTTTGAAGAACAAAGGTTGCCTCAGTGATAGGCTCCCTTTCCCCAGATTCTTAGAGATGCTCTAGTTAAGTTGAAATGACTCAGGCTTGCCTTTACCAAGACTCCTCACTCCAAAGCTGCAAACAGGAAATCCATAGGAGGAAAATCTGTGGTTAATAGAAAAGCAAACTCTCAGCCCAAACCACCAGCTGCCTTGTTAAAATTAACAAGCAGCAAAGAGAAACATGTGGCTTAGGAGTTGGGTTTCTTATTGTTATTAGTCTACACACACACACACACACACACACACACACACACACACACACGGATACATAGTATATCTTTCTCAGGAAGGATCTTGCAGTTGTAGTCAGTCTTTGCATGCCTGTGACCAAAAGACCTGACAAAAGCAATGTAAAGAAGGGAAAGTTTATTTTGTTTCAGTTTCAGAGGTCTCAGTCAATAGACAACTAACTCCACAGCTCCGGGCCCAAAATGAGGTTCATGGCAGAACAATATGACGGAGGAAAGCAGCTCAAGACATGGCAACATGAACCAGAGAGCACTCCACTCACCAGGGACAAAATACGAACCACAAAGGCACATCTTCAGTGACCTATCTCCTCCAGACACACACTACCAGCCTCTGGTTACCACCTAGTTAATCGCTATCAGGGACTCATCCACTAATTGGGTTATAACGCTCATCTAATCATTTCATATCTAAATCTTCTTGCATTCTCTCACATGTAAGCTTTCTAGGGAAACCTCATATCTAAACCATAGTGCCGGCTTTAATGAGTAGCTGGATGAGCAATTGGAAGATGAAGGGCAGAAAGGAGCACACAATTAAGATGGAGAGTAATAGTGTGACTCAACCTTTACCAGAGGGTTTCAAAGCCTCCTAAAAGTAAAACTATGCCTTACAGGCAGGGTCACTCAGAGACACTATAGCTTAGAGGAGTCACATTGTGTCCTCATTTCTTCCTTGATATTTTTAGCACTATGATTAAAAATGGAGGCTCTGAACTCAGAAAGACCTATGTTTGCACAATGGGACCTCACTAGAGTGAGCACCTGTCTCAGGGTCCTCTTTTGTTCAATGAGACTAGGATAACAGCATGTAATCCAAAAAGTTCTTAGATGATACATGAGATAATATATCTGAAGCAATTTGTATATAGCACACCTATGTTCTCAATTAACATGAGGGCTTTTCCTGTCTTTTTAATGTGTCCACTATGTGCTAGATTTTGTGTTGAATAAAATTTCAATTATTATGTACTGCTGGGCACTGTGGTTCACACCTATAACCCCAGCTACTCAGGAGGCTGAGGCAGAGCAGGATTGCAAGTTTGAGGCCAACCTTGGCAACTTAGCAAGACCCTGTCTCAAAATAAAATTTCAAAAAAGGGTTGGGGGCTATGATTCAGTGGTAGAGTGTCCCTACCCAAGTTCAATTCCAAATACCAAGAAAAAAAATTATATTCATATTACCTATTGAAATTCACTCCAAGTAAATAAAAGGGAAAGAAAGGACCAGCTATAGCACAAAGAGGGACAAGCTGATTCCTGGGTGTGGTCGCCAGCTTTCTGTCACTGTGCTAGTCAGCTTTTCATCTCTGACAAAATGTCTGATAGAAACAACTTAAATTAAGAAAGATTTATCTGGGGCTCACAGTTTCAGAGGTTTCAGTCCATGGTTGACTGGCTCCATTGTTTGAGGCAATGCAGAACATTACTGCTAAAAAGCAAGGTGGAGGAAAGGTTCTCAGCTCATGGCAACCAGGAAGCAGAAAATAAGAGAAAGGAAGGAACTGGGGACAAGATAATGCTCTCCCAGGGTTTGCCCCCAGTGACCTACTTCTTCCAACTAGACCCTGCCTCCTAGAGTTTCCACCACCTCCCAATAATGCCATTAAATTATGAATCCATTGATGAATTAATCCACTGATGAGGTTGTAGCCCTCATGATCCAATAACTTTCCAAATGCCCAACCTCTGAATATTGCTGCACTGGGGACCAAGCCTTAAACACATGAGTCTTTGGGGAACACTTCATATCCAAACCGTAATAGTCACTGTAACAAATACCTGAGCTAATCATCTTATAAAGAGGAAAGGTTAATTTTGGCTCACATTTGGAAGTTCCAGTCCATCATCCATTAGCCCTGTTCCTTTCAAGTCCACAGTGAAGCATCACATCATGGTAGGAAAGCATGGCAGAGCAAAACTGCTCACCCCACAACTAAAAATGAAAGAGAGAAAGGGGAAGGGTCTCAATTCCCTTCAAGGGTGTGGCCCAATGACCTAAGACCTCTCACAAGGCCCCACTTCTTAAAGGCACTACCACTTCCCAATAACAACCTGGGAACAATCCTTTAATACAGAGTTCATGAGGGACATTTAAGATCCAAATTATAAGACAAGGTGTAGCTTATTGGTAGAAAACTTGCCTAACATGTGGTATGTGGGAGCCCCTTGTTTCAATCCCAAAACCACACATACACACACAAAACAAACAAACAAACAAACAAACAAAACAAAACAAAAACAAAAAAACCCATTATAATACTGGGAAACTCCAGTTACCTCAGTCCTGAGCAACCCTGTCTGTCAAGTCAGAGTTTGGGCCCAGGAGTGGTTAGCAAATTCCTGTACTATAGTGCTGAAAACTGAAAATAGAGCCATTCTCACCACTGTGGACCTATAAACACTTCATACTGCATTCGGCAAGCAAAAATTCCACTCCCCCTGTGATGTGTGCATAGGCCCAGACACATTGCCCAGTATTTCCTTTTATCCTCTTCCTTAACATCCTCTCTTTTATGTCTAGTGGACATCTTTGCCCTTCCATCAAAATCCAAGTCATGTTGTAAATATTTAACAATCAGTTCTCAGGGCCAGGTGGAGAGAGAATATGCCAGAGATGTCATTTTCCATGGTGTAAATGTTCTTACCACAAGTTCAGAAGAGATGCACTCAATCAGGTATCATGAGTTTGCATGCTGCATCACACTACTGCAGCCCCCAGAACCTCCTAGGATAGGACTCTCTGCAGTCCTGTCTCTGGAGGAGATATGTTAATTGCCCTGGATCTTTCTACTTTCTTCCTTTCTTTCAGACTGTTTGGAAATGATCATCCTTTGGAA
Source organism: Xerus rutilus (assembly GCA_028644305.1). Classification (NCBI taxonomy): domain Eukaryota; kingdom Metazoa; phylum Chordata; class Mammalia; order Rodentia; family Sciuridae; genus Xerus; species Xerus rutilus. Next base: position 101,971,056 of record CM053399.1, on the reverse strand, counting down.
GGCAAGTCTCCCCATTTACAAGAATCTAAGTCTTTCTCAAAATTAGGACTGTCCAGAGCTGCCACAGCCCCTAAAGTAGCACCCAACTCCAAAAGATATTATTCACATGGGTATGTGCAAAATGCAGGGTCTGGAAGTGGCTGCACTGGAGTGATAAAATCTTCCTGGGTTAAGGGTAGAACAGAAATGACAAAGTTTACTTAGACTCCAAGGCGAATTCTCAGCCTCAGCAACTTGTCTAGCTGCTAAAAATTCTAACCACTCTACCCAACACGGTGGTGTTGCATGCTGATAATCCCAGCCACTCAGGAGGCTGAGGCAGGGTGATTCCAAGTTTGAGACCAGCCTCAACAACTCTCAAAATAAAAATTAAAAGGGGCTAGGAATGTAACTCAGTGGTATAGTGCCCCTGGGTTCAATCCCTAGTATCACAAAAAAAAAAAAAAAAAAAAATCTAACCAGTCACTAAGCAAAGCCAAATCCTTGAACACTTGAACAGGATGCAGAAGGCCTTAGCAGTTCAAATTTATACTGTCTTCTTCAATGAAATAGAGATCCACTGTGAGTTCCCTAGTTCCTCGCCTATTGAATCAGTCTATTCCTTAATTTTCCCAATAGGTTAGATTAGTGAGAATATCCTAGGTCCTTGCATCAGGCTAGACATGAACTAAACTACACAAATAAAGATCATAGTATAAGAGGTAACACAGACAAGCAAGTGGGCAATCACCTATACCATTTGCAGAGATATGTGAACATCCAGACAGGTAAGTTTATACGTGCTAATGCTGTCATGGATTGAGCAATTCCTCTATGCTATTTCATCAATCATGAGGACAACCTTATAAGGCAGGCATTATTAGCTCCCTTTTACAGATAAGAACTTGAAGTCTTGGAGACATTTAAAAACTTGTCCAAGGCCACACAGCCAGGAAGAGGACAGGAGGGTCTGCTCAGAAAGGTCTTGCTCTTAACCTCTGGGCTGCATCAGATTACTAGATTGCTTGGCAGTCAACAATGGTGGCTGAAGTCAATCTTTCTCTTCATCCTCTGGAGGCTGCTCAGCTGACAAACTAGGCAGATGGGACCCAGAGGAAGATATAGTCCAACTACTCAAGGAACATGTGGTCCCATATGCAGGGCAGAGCAACCGCCTAGGCCTCTGCAAGGCACCCCACCCCCCAGGGCCTACCCCAGATGTTTCCTTGGAAATTCTGACTTTGGGGTCCTAAAAAGTAGTTGGGCACTATTTCTGGAAGAACACATTACAACCAAAAGAGGTTTTATTTTCTTATTCTTAACAGGGACTTGCTTTAAAAAGAGAAACCCTAGAGACATCAATGGGCCATAAAGCAGAGACGGGGTTAAAGTTAGGAAGAAAAGGGGCAAAAGAAATGCAGAGATTTCTTGTCTTTTTTCTTCTTTCTTTTCCTTTTTCTTTTTCTGTGGTCCCTGTGATTGAACCCAAGGCCTTACTTGTGCTAGGCAAGGGCTCTACCACTGAACTGTACCTCCAGCCTGGAAGAAGAAATCTCTATGCTGGAATATTGTCCTTGTCTGCCAAGCCAGACCCTCAAGATAAGGCAAAAGATAGGATTTGGAAACACAGTTCCCTGAAGAAAATTTCAAGGGACTCCACATCAAATAGGTCCCAAGATGGTGAACACTCACTCTGTCCAGTTCCAGGGCCTCTACTGTCTGCTTTCCACTCTGGCCTTTTAAAGCCCTACAGAAATCAAGCATGTTTGTCTCCCTTGCTAGATGCATAGAGATCTTGGATATAACAGCTAATCTTATTTGTCTTAAATAACAGAAGAGGATTCAAGAAATCTAAAGGGAAGATTCCTTAACTTCTGTCTGAGGTTAGAAAACATGGCCTTGTCCATGACACTAATTTCCCTGAGCTTTGGTTCCTAGAGCAATATAAAGAACTAAAATAAATAAATAAATAGATAAATAAATAGATAAATTGTGTGTATGTGTGTATGTGTGTGTGTGTGTACAGTTGTATGTCATAGCAATTAGAAAAACCAGGATACGAAATACTTTCTTCAATATCTGACTGACCTTGCAAAGGGAACAAAAGTCTTAGGATCTTCTGTTTCATATCTCCACTGAATTTCAAGTGTCTTGGGAATTTTGTTCCATCTCAAAGACCCAGCAGGCCTAAGAGAGTTATTTTCTGAGCCCAGATAGATGGAAAATAAGTGTTCAAGACAGAAATATGGGCAGGGTCAAGACCAAATGCAAGGCAGACTTGTAGAGCGGAGAAATTTTGAAAACTTGGTGCTGGGGATGCTTCTGATTCATGAGCACACACATCACAACATCTGACTGTGTCTACAGGCTGCTGTTCTTTGGCTGGAGCTGGCAGGGCCCTGCGCCAGGCCAAGTGTGGAAGAGTTCTTCCTGGCAGCAGATTTGCAGGCTACACAATCTCTGAACTCTGCAGTCAAAAGCCATGTGGGGACATGGCAAGTCCAAACTTCTTGGCCCCTACCTGGAGGCCACAACTCACATCTGGGACTTGAGGAAAGCTGCCATTGGACCTCCGGCCATCCTCCCTCTGGCCAGATCTGATTTCTGTTTGAGAAGCACTCAATAAAGGTCCTTGGTTTGCAGATAAGAAACTTTCTTTGGGTCTCAGCAGTCTCTTAGGAGATTATTCTCTCAGGTCAAATAATATAACAAATGTTTTTCAAAGAAAAAGGGAAAGCTGACCCAGGGCAGCACACAGCCCCCCACTCTTCATCCTGCTGCCCCTATCAACTTACAGCCAATGAGTGCAAAGCCTGGGCCAGCACAGGCCAACTTGGATGGAGGGTGACTATCAGGCTCGTGCCCAGGCTCTGCTGGAACACCCCCAGCTGGGACACCTGCCTGGCTGGGCTACCCTCCCTCTGACCCTGTTTGTCTTATTTTCTCCAAAGCCCTGGACAAGTAAGAGGTAGTTAGAAATCACTTCTTTCAGAAGCTAATGGGGGTATGGGCAATAGGAGGAGGAAGGGGATATTTGTAGCTCTCCCCTTTATCCCCATTGGTTTCTACAACCAGTTGCAAAAGCTGTTCTAACAGGACTTTCCAGTTGCTCTGAGATGTCTCATTCACCATCCCTGAGTCTGAGCCCGACATCTGGAGACAGTTCAAATCCAGAATCTTCTCCTTTCTCAGCAAGGGAGTCTAGCAATATGGGAGTCTCTGACCCTTACAAAGGGCTTATTTGAAGCCCTCATATGATTTTCTCATGGAAAGGTCATCTTTCTTCTTTCAGAACCCAGGGCCCACTGTCCCAGATCTACCCTCCCATGCTTCTGTGTGCTATTCTCATTTACTTTTAATTTCATCTCAATATTCTTTTTTTCCCCTTCAATTGTGACCTTAAACTCATTTTGAGACCATCCCTCAGGATGTAGTGCTAGGAATCCATCAGTGCTGTGGAAGGGTACCTAAGGACTTGCGGTCCCATACCAAGTGTAGTTTGTATTTAAGTTGGTTCCCCGTCAGGATCCAGCAAGAGGTGTCTAGGTGAGATTTCTCAAGATGTCCAAACTAGAATGCTGCCAGTAAAACTGTCAGGGAAATATGAGGGACTGAGAACCCCTAGGAGCACTGATAGAAAGTCTTCTCCAGCAATCACAAAATACACTGCAGATTCCTGGACCAAAGTGAGCAGACTTCACTCTGCTGTTAATGCCTGTATGACTATCAGACACCTTCCTCTTGAGGCCTTAGTTTTTTCAGCTGGACAATAAGACATTGAGCCAGATTATCTTTAATACCTCTTCCAGCTCTAAAATTCAATGCCTCTAACCTGCCTTTGGAGCCCTAGAACTTTCTCACTTATGTATTTTCCCTCATCATAGCCCTATGTTCAAGATCAAGAGCTACCAAAGAGCAAAACTCCATCTTTCTGGTATAATATCTAAAATGTATGCAAATGTATGTTAATATATGCTTCAGGATGATTCAGCCCCATAAGCAATTATTTCACACCTACTAACAGGTTCCTGTGCTGGGTGTTGTAGAGAAGCCACAGCAAGAAAGCAGGGAGGCAATGAATACCAAGGAAGGCCTTGGCCACCAAGCTGGGAGAATGAACTGCTTTCCAGCCATAGTGATGTTGGGTTCCAGGTGACCCTGCATTTGCAGGAAGCTGCTCCTTGCCCTTCCTCTCTGCCACCTCTGCCTCATAGAATCTCAAGCCATCCATGTCCCATGGAGCTGAGCCCTTATGCTTAATGTGGCCTCAATGCTATTAGAGGCCAGATCTAATCAGAGTGTCATACAACTCAAGCTAGTCTATTCTCCTGAGACTCCTAGATGGTAGGAAAGCAGAAGAAACAACCCTCCAGAATGCCCCTTCATGGACACTATTAGCCCAATCATCCCAGCACAAGGGTAGCCAATGCAGAAGAGTGAAGAGCTACAAAACCAACAGGATCATGCCCATGTGAGAACTGAGCTTTGGTGTAGATCACATGCTAGACCATAGCTGAGTGCTAGACCATAGTCTCTTGACTGACTCATTTTGAAGCATCACAGAGAACTGCCTTGAGGTTCCCTGATGCTCCTATTCCACCAGCTCCAAGTGACAAATTGGTTTCCTGATCAAAATACTGAGGCATCCCCTGCCCAGACCAGGAGGAAGATTAGCCATGGAGGAGGCTGTCAGAAGCTACTCCGACTGAGACCTGTCCCATATGCCTAAGCACGGTTATCTCTAAGTGTGATTAGGATGTAAAACAGCTCCCCTCCCTATTAGCTGCAAACTAGCCTGTGTGGGCAGTGAGACACCCCAGATCCAGGAAACACAGGGGCTTGGCTGACAGCTCAATTATCGTGGAGCGTCTCTCCCGCCCTCCACCTCCTCCACCTCCTCCTTTTGCCTTTTATTGCTCTTGGCAGCAGAGCAGGGGGGGCCCGAGGTCGAAGTTGTTGAAAGAGCAAAGGGGAGAAAATTGTTCTCATCTGAATAAATAGAGTCAGCTGTTTCCAGAGGGAGAGCTCTCCCCATGGTGTGTTCTCCTAGACAAGCCAACATGGTGTTGGACTGAAATGGGTACTTGAACTTAAGCCAGTGCTCTCTGGACTCTGGAGAGTCTGGACAGGGCTGACAAGCAGATGGGTCACAATCCATCTCCATGGCTTTGAAATGCCCCAAGGGGAAGTGAGACAGCAGGTTGGGAAGGTGCGGTATAAGGAGATCTTGGACCACACTTGTGATTAAGTGCCCATCATGTACCAGCCCTGCCTTCATGTCAGCAAGGAAGGAAGAGGGGAACAGTGAACACTGGCCACAACAGAATCCAGTGCACAAGTTGTCTCTGACTCCTTAAACATGGAGCCCATGGGTGTAGTCTCAAGCTCCTGCCCATAGTGCAGTGGATGCTCCCTGACACCCCAGAATATGCACAAGCTGCCTTGGGAAATCACCTCACCCTTGTCAAACAGCAAGCCTGCCCCCAAAATTCAGAAAACATTTCCATTCTAAGAGTTATACCAAGTGGGCTTAGAAAAAGGAAGTGAAAGGACAGAGGGGAAGGGAGAAATGAGCTATGATGGGAAATGAATGGGCAGAAAGGGGGAAAAGGATCCACGTGTTACACTGGACAGAGCACTAGAACCAAGTCCAGTGATGGAATTCTAGTCCCAGCTTCTTTCTACATAAACTGGATAGCTTCAGCTGGGCCCTGAGTCTCAGGTTTAAGAAAAATGTTCAACTAGATCTTCTCCAAGTTCCCTTCACTCTCACTGAGTATGCAGATATCAAAGATCAGAATGATATTAAGTAACTCTGGGTCCTGTTCTGTGCCCTTGCCCCTATACTTCCAATCTTGAAGTAGTCATGAAGAATTTTATTCCAACCATCCCTTCTAGCATCAGCTCTGACCACAGCCTCCCAGGCCCTGTACTTCAAGGGATAGAGAGAAAATTCTTCTCATTCTCACCACCTAGGGATGCTGCCACACATGCTTAGTGCGATAAGCCAAATCATATGGAAAATGCTTTTTCTGCTTCAGTGCAAAAGCATTTAGAGAAATGAAAACTCGGTCAGCAATGTTTTGATCTCTAAGGAACAGAGAAAACCAGCAGGTCAGGCCATTGAATAGAGGCAGAAGAGGCACCCCTTATACTGAAACATTCCCAAGAAAGAAGGGGGCTACCTGATAGAGTGCATTTGCTAATATTTTTTTCCATCCAGGCCATATAACAATTCCTTACATTATTGTAGTGTTTGACAGTTTACAAGGTACAATACATAGATGACTTCACTTACTCCTCACAACCTCCGAGTCAGGGAGGTAGCATTAGCCTCCCTGTGCAGATGAGAAAACCAAGGCTCAGAGATTAAGGAATGTTCTGTGCTTCCACATCAGCATCTGTCATCTCCCAAAAGGATCATCTTTATGGGGGTGGGGTAGAGGACAAGCAAAAACAGGAGAGAATAGTGGTAAGTGCCAAGGACAGGGAAAGGAGACTTGTATTTCAGAGTGCATGTTATTAAACTCTTTCTCAATATTCCATCACTTTTTCCTCAATTCCTCAATGTAGATCAAATATGTCAGCACTTTCTGAGCAGAACCCACAGCAACAAGCTAACAAAAACATTTCATAAGGTGGTAAGAAGGGGTCTTGGGGATTATATCATCTACCCTGTCATTTTACAACTAGCTAAACTGAGGCCCAAATAGGTGAAATGAATTGCCTAAGGTCACATAGCTATCTAGTAGCAGAGCCCAGATTAGAATCTGCTATCCTGACCCCTGACCACACAGGGACAAATTAAAATACCTGGACTAATGGGAAGGACCAAGAAGGACTGAGAAGTCCCCAACATAGCTAACTCTGCTGCAACCTCCTCTCCTCTCTTTTTTTACATCACAACATCAAGGCCATATGCTCCACATCAAAGTCGAAGGCTAAGCCAACAAGCCTTCCTCTCATACGGAGTGCCTCAGATATTCAGGTCCGAGACACTCCTTCCAACTGGAAACCTTCTGCCAATCCAAACAGAGCAGGCTGGTCAGAACACTTTTGCTTTTTTCCTGTTGTTTATTGAGCCATGCTCTGTACTTCTGAGCCCATCTGACATAACCATAAGGCCACACAAGGAAAGAGCTTCCTCCTAGGCTGCAAGAAGGCCACCTGTCACTAGGGAATTTACTCTTAATTACAGAGTCTCTTCCACCTTTCTAGAACACCATTCTTCTCCTCATTCACTCAAAAAACATTTGAGTCTACCATTTGTCAGACCTTGTGCTAGAAGCAAGAGCCACAAACATGTATTGAACAGAAAACCACCTTCAAAGAGTTCTCATTGTATCTGGGAAGAAAATCACATCTACATCTCCTAGATAAACTCCACAAGTCCAAAGGAATTGACTTCATTACTTGTGAAAATCAAAGCGATGAAATTCCACCCTGGCAGGTCAACCAGACCTAGAGTTGCCAACTCAGTGACCCAAGGCTATAAATTTATTAAGGACATGGAATTTGTCCACTCCTCCTCATAACCTTCTTGCACCTCTCAGAGCCAAACACAGTGTCTTGCATACAATAATCACACAAATGTTTGTTGAGTAGAGAAAAAAAATGAATGAATATTCCATGTCTCCTTCCACTCTCCATGTCCTATTTCCCCTTTTTAAAAGAGCTGCACATTTTTCTCTCTCATAGTCTCCTGGAATTGCAGTTGTGCTTAGGAGCTGAAAGAATGAGACAGATTGAAAAAGAAAGCAAGAAGAGAAAGAAATCCAGCCTTAGAGAGCTTGGCTCCTTAAGTCCCCAGGTTCACCTCTTTCAGCAGCCGCCTTCTCCTGTTTATGATGCCCTGGGGTGCCTAGGCGTGTGCTTCTTCTAAGGGAAAAAATGGTATTTAAGATAAATATTTCCTTTCAAAGATTTTCGTCTTTCAGTGACAAATTTGGCATGCATGAAATAATCAAAGACCCACAACACATGACAAAAAAAAACTCATCAGAAGGTCCTATGGGGAAGAATTTATGGAGGCAGAAGGTCTCAAAGAGATCTTGGGAAAAAAAGGATTTAGATAGTTAGAGCCTCAAGCTTTCTGGGACAATGTTGAAGGTGCAGAATCAGCATCCAGGTGTCCATCATGTTGCTGCTATATTCAACGAGATGTACACATTATCCCATTTAATTTGCCCATGGTCACGTGAAGTAGCTATTATTATTCATATTATTATTCATAGCTATTATTATTATTCATTCATATTCATATTTGGTTTTTTGTTGTTGTTTGTTTTGTTCTGGTTTTTGGGAGGGGAGGGGCATGATTTGGGTTTGGGTTAGGGTTCTGGGGATTGAATTCAGGGGCACTACACCACTGAGCTGCATCCCCTGTCCTTTCTATTTTTTTTAATTTTGAGACAGGGTCTCACTTGTTGCTGAGTATTGCTTTAACTAAAGGGGAGGAAGGGCCACGTGGCTTCTCGACGAGTTGAGATCCAGAGAGATGGAGAAAGAAGGGGTCCCCAGGGAAGACGATATGGAGTCTCTCTGGACGGTGGTGACGATCTGCGGGGTCACTCTCCCCAGACCCCGGGGTATAGGTAAAAATTTGCTCTGCCCCAGCCAGACGCAGAGACACCCGGGACAAGAAGCAGGGACACCGGGGTGAAGAGCAGAAAACACCGTTTATTTCAGAAACTACAGAAGCTTATATGCACTCTAGGATCAATCAGGTCCAAAGGTCACAAACAAAGGGTTGCTCTCTGGCAAGAGCACAGTCTATTAGCATAGAATGGGGAAGGATGGAAGGGAGGGGGTAGAAGGTATGGAGAGTGCTCCTACAGCTGAGAGTCTCACTAAATTGCTGAGGCTGACCTTGAACTTACAATCTTCCTGCCTCAGCCTTCTGAATGGCTAGGATTACAGACTTGAGCCACTGTGCCTAGTAGAAGGTAGTTAATCCTACTTTCTAATGAGGAAACTAAGACACAGAGAAATTAAATGATTTATTCCTGATCATGATTCAGCTCCAGGCCTACCTGACTCCAGAATTTATTCTCTTTTCCCTATACTGCGTCCAAGGAAGAACTGAGAGAAGGCACTGGTGCTGATTATCCCAAAACTATATGAAAAAGCAAAAAGTAGCCAACTTATAGAATCTACAAAAAAGCCTTTGCTATTTAAAACGATTACCTGCTCACAATATTTTTCAGCAAAACTATAAAGCCATGCTTCTCTTATCATCATTTTGATGAGTCTCCCGGTAATGAACAGGAACCATGCACCAAGTATAGGGCTAAGTCATTGTTCCATTTCATTCTCCCACCAACACGATGAGTTTAAGTGTGCTATCATTGTTCCCTCATTGCAGATGAGAAAACTGAGGTTCAGAAAAAAACTCACCTAAATCACAGAGCTATTAAGAGGCAGAGTCGAGATGCCAACCCGCATAGCCTGACTCCAAGTCTCGCTGTCTTAGAGACATTGACTGTTGTTTGAGATTCTACCTGCAGGGAAGTGGGGAGTGACGGAAGTCACAGAGACAGAACAAAAGGCGAAATGCACAAGAGGGAAACTATTTGGTTTCACAGGACCATGTAAAGTTCTGAGGTAGCTGTGGAAGGAGAGGACAATTCAAGCAGGCTTCAGTCTTAGGTGACTCGTGAAGGGAACAAATTTTAGGAGTCATTAGACAAAAGGGCAAAGCCTTCTGAAATGTGGTAAGTCACATGTGGCTGGCCCTCTAGACAACTAAGGGGAAGGATGTGCCATATCAAGGTCATGATTCTTGCAGAACCAGGGCTGGCTCAGTCTGGGCCCATCCCCACACCTGCTGAGCACCCCAAAGGCAGCTGTGGTCCCTACAGTTCCTCCATCCCTCCCAAGTGATGGATGCCAGACACTGTATCCTTCACAGGAGGAAATGTATCTTGCAATATGATCTCTCGTTAGAGTACATGTTGCTGCTTTTATAGGTTGTGAGTGGAATCCCATAGACTCTTGTCTTCCTTCCCTCCCCCCAGCTCCTCGTCCATTCCCAGCTAGGTGTTCCTCCATAAATCATCAGCCCAACAGAGCCAAGTTCTGCTTCCCCCTCTTTAAGTCTGAGGGCATTTATTCTTGCTGATAAACTGGATTTAGACAGCTTCACAAACCCCCGACTGTGGCCAAGATTATGAAGGTGAAATATTCATTGAGCTCCGTCCTGTCAAGGAGAAGAATGTACAGTATAGGCTCACACTGGCATGTTTCCCACACGTTACTGTCCAAGGGAGAATTACTTTTGTCAGGGACTGGAGTTGTGTTTGGGGGTTGGCTGGAGATATAAGTCAGGATGATTACATTGGTGCTTCCCAGCAAACTTCCAGAAAGCGAAGCCAATACTGCAGACCTCTATTTCAGCCCCTAAGTTCCCCACAGTCAATAAAACCCATATCAAAACTGTACATCCAGTCATGCTTTTCACCCATTCTGTACACACTGTGGGGGCGGCCAGCCTCCCTCATGCATTTTAATAGAAGAGAGTAGGCACAATGGCCAGAGCCAGCGCTCAGGCCATGCATGCTACAGTACAGAAAGAAGGTTTTTCTTCCTTTTTGCAAAATCCTGACCAAATCTTACTATGGAATTGCTCCCTTGTATCAGTCACCAGGAAATGGTGCTTGCATATCCGTGGGATATGCAAGATTGAAAAATAAAATCGGTATGTTTCGGTGGGAGGCAGCAAGAAAGGGTGTAAATCCTTTAACTCCTTCCCTTTCTCAGAATTTGCATGATGCATATGGATACCCAGCAAAGCTCAGGCACGAGAATAAAGGACCACTCTGAGGATCACAGTGTGACAGAGAAGTAGAAGGGCACAAGCAGTCTGAGAAGCTATGCTCAGGAAGATCCCACTACCCTGAGTTATTCCCATGCCCACAGAGGGCCTTTTTGATTGATGGAAGGCAGGTGCCTGGAGAAAGAGGAGCTTGGTGCCTCCTGATGTTACGCACATTTACATCGGCATCCACTCCACATTTATCCTAGTGGCATAGCCAACATCACAGAAGGACAGGAAAACACCCAGCACCAGAGTAAAAAGCTTGTGGGAAAGTCCTTCTGATACTAGACATGGTCAGACAGAATGAGAGGAAGAGGGAAGACCTACAGAGTCTGGGAAAAACAGATTTCACAACCAGACAGGCATGGAGTCAAATTTCATCTCTGCCCTTGATCAGCTGTTTGACCTTCAGTAAGTCACCTATTATCTCTAAAGATCCTGTTTCCTCGTCTATACAATGAGGATAAAATATCTGATAGTATTGTGAGAATTAACAGAAACAATGCCATCAACAGGGTCACAGGACCTCTGGAGCCATCAGTGAGTGCCCACTCTCATTCCTAAGGAGTGAAACAGCAGTCAAGACATATCTCTTCCTCACTCTGTGTCCATGCTGGGCTGGTAGACTTGCTGACCCTTGGAGCATCTGCATTTATTTCCTCTTTGCAACACTCTGATCATACAAGTCCCCAAAACATTTAAGGAGTCTTCTGGAGCTAACAAAGAAACTTAGGAAGAGTCTGGCTAATCCAAGCTCACCATGGAGTCTGGCTCACCCCTCCCCCGCTCCCTCTCTTCCTGGACATCATCATGCCTCAGCCTGGTCACACTGCTTCTGCTATCCCTAGACACACTTCTGGCTCTCCCACTGAGCTCTCTGCCCACTCGGCGAATGAGAGGGCAAGGAATGTCCTTATCTACCTCACACAGATTGTTTTCTATAGGAAAATAATTGCTGCTTACTATATGCAGACGGTATAAAATTCTCACTACAAGAATTTCTTACACAATATACATTAGGATTGGTATGCTTTATAATTGCTTTTCAGGTGGTACGTATGTTTTATACACTCTTCTAGAAATATGATACATTTCACAATTATTTAAAATGTTTTAACAGTTAACCTGTCACTCCAAACCCTCAATCTACTTTCTCTAAAGCAACCATATGAACCATTCCCTGTGCGTCCTTCCAGAAATTTTCTGTTCATACACAAACACACACACACCCAGTTGTCACTCGGGTGAAGGTATGCTGTACACAGCATTCTTTGGTGTTTGCTTTTTTTTATTTGTGGTGCTGGGGATCAAACCCAGCACCCCATGCATGCAATACAAGTACTCTACCACTGAGTTACACCCCCAACCCTGCCTTGTTTTACTTTTTACTTAACATTATATTTTGGAGATTTTGTTTAATATCAACAAATGAACTACATTATTCTTTTTAATGGCTATGAGATTCCATTATTTGCATATTCTGTAATTCTTTAACCTGATTCCCATTGATGAACACTTCAGTTATTTGCAGTCTCTTGCTGCTTCTAATATTGTTGGAGTGGACTATCTTATCCATGTTTATCTTCCCATGTGTCAGTTTGTCATATAAATTCCTCAGATTTTGAATTCTAACTACCAAATTACTTCTCAAGTAAATGATATCATTTATATTCTGAACACCAGAACTGGATTAATTTCTCCAATTTAGTGGCTTGTTTCTCCACCTTATCCATATTTGCTACTATAATACTGTGTATCAAAACAATGTGTGCAAAACTGTTATAAACTGTGAAGCTTCATCAATTTCCAAATAGGTCACTGAAAGACACCACTTCCTGAATGCCCACTCTCCAGCCCAAGATGGCTGCTTCCCTCCTTCATCTCCAGTAGCAGTTCATTTCTTGTCACTTATGCATTCTTCTGTATATTGCATTTCTATTTGAACTAGACTCATCCTATCTGTTACACTGTGAGACTGAACTAGTTTGCCCAGTTTTTACTTTCTGCAGCTCTTTGTACAAAATAAAAGACTCGTAGTGTTGAATCTGGTTCCTACCAATCCCACTTTCTTGGCTCCTGACTGACTTCTGATCATGCTGGCAAGGAAGGGTCTGAGGCCCCTGGATATGTCCAGGTTCTCTCATCTCCCCCTGTATCATACTGTTGGTGCCTGGAGGTTTCTGCTCTAGCCCTGTGTTCTCAGAAGTTCAGACCATCTCTGCTCTTTTTCATGGTCCTGATACATCTTTCCCTGTGTCTATGAGTCCCCACAGAAGTGAGACTTGCATCTTGGACTTGTGCTTAGCAGTTACTGACTTTAGTTTGGAGAGGGGAACAAAAATAGGGTGAATGCTTTTCTTCCTTTACCCTAAGCTGCCCCACCCATATTTGGGCAGACCTTTCAAGGGAGGGAAAAGCCAAGGTCTGCCCACGACCTAGAAGCTAACCTGTTCTAAACCTTCAAGAGAGTCGCTGCTATCCCACTACAGTGGACAGAATGTTTGCTTTGGAGTCTTACTGAACAGCCCTAGAGCCATTCCTGCACTTGACTTGCAGCTAGGACGGGAGTGGTAACGTAAAAGCTTTGCAAACTTTACAAAGGTTTTCCCAGATAAGTTTCACTGGCGAGATTTTTTTAAAAAACAAAAAACACTACTCATGTCCCAGTAGACTTGGCCCTTCCTCTGTAATTCACATGCCCCACCCCCAGTCTATCTTTCTGAGCCTGTAGGAAGGGGAGGCGCGCCTGGAATTTCTCTCTCCGCTTATCTCAGAAATGGATCCAGAGGTGGCGCGCCAGGCCGACAGCGCATGTGCATTCCGCCCCTCCCCTTCCCTCACCCTGGCCGCACTCTGGAGACCAGCCCGCGGCCTCCTTCAGAATTGGACGGATGGTCGATGCTGGGCTCCAGCCTTCCAGCTCGCGCCAGCCTCTTCAAACGAGGGGGGGCCCAAATAGAGGTTGGCACCAATGCGGGGGCGACTGCAAGAGGACAGCGCTCCAAGGGTCAGTCCAGATCCACTCACCCAAAATCCGCCTTCCTGGAGTTGTCGGGGCTCTGGCGCTTTGAGAATCATGACAGCACAGATGGAAACTCTGCAGTGCTCCTCTTTAAGACTCCACTTGTGTCCCCACCCCCTGACCATCACCACCACCACCACCAAGTTCCCCAGTCTTGGGCCAGGAGCCAGGATGCCCAGGAGGAAAAGCAACCAACTCAGGACGCATAGCCTGGAGACTGCACGTTTCAGATGCTACTGAGCTAAAATGGCCTGCCACGTCTTTTTTCTTCCCTTTTTTGCTCTACACTCTCCTTAAACTCTTCGGGTTTTCTTCCTCTCTATCCATAGTCTCTACTGCCCCTTTTGTTCTATAACATTCTCAATCTCCCAGTGTCTTTTCATTTCTTTCTTTTTATCCTCCTCCTTCTCCCTCTTTTTTCTTTCTCTTCCTCTCTACCTTTCTCCTTTCCTCCCTCCCTCTCCTCTTGGTCTCCCACTCCATCATTTCTGACTTTCTGAGCATTGGAAACCACTGTGTTCTAGAGTCAAAACAACCTTGTAGACTCTCATGGTGGAAATCCAACTTATTGCTGGATTTATGAAATGTGAGTTGGGATGGATGTCATTCATCAGTCACTGCCAACTACAGGCATCAGCATGTCTCCTCCACCATGGCATTCCACCCTCTGCTTCCCTGTTTTTCTTCTGCACATAAAGTGCTAGAAATCTTTTCATCCTGATTCCCAAACACTTCTTATCCTTTACCTCCCAACCCTACTCGCATTCTTTTTTGTTTGTTTGTTTTATTTAGGTTTACATGTTAACAGTGCAAATTGATTCATTGTACATAGATAGAGGATAACATATCAATTCTTTAGTTGTAAGTTGTATAGAATCACAACATATGTGCAGTCATACATAAAGTTAGGGTTATTATGACCATCATATTCCACCACCTTTGCTATCCCCATGCCCTCTCCCTCCTTACACCCCTGTGAACAGAGATCCACTATTGTTCCCATGTCCTTCCCCACATTATGGATCAGCATCCACTTATCAACGAGTACATTCGGCATTTGGTTTTCTGAGATTCCTACTCACATTCTTTAGTCTGTATTCCGGGGCATAATAGATCAGAGAGAGTGATGGCAATAACATAGTGCATGGAAGAACACTTTGACAGATCCAAGGAGAGAAAGATTTGTCACAGAGTAGAGAGAGTTCACTATGGTTTGATGTGTTCAACCAGAGGTTTTTGGTTGTCAGAGGCAACCAAGCATCAGACAGAGGAGAGGGCAGAGCAAGAGATGGTTGGTTTAGATTCCCCTCTATCCTTTACAATCCACTCTATGCCCAAGCCTCCATGACCTAAAGTTGCAAAGACCTCAGCTTGGTGTTGTTCCCAACTCTGAAAGATCTTTACTTCAAATTTCCCATGGCTCCTAATTAATCCTCAAAGGAGGAGCACTTCTAAATTTAAATTTTTCTCCCTGTCCTCGTAAGTGTCAAGCACTCTACAATATTTTGGCCAGCCCAACTCTCTTTATTTGCATTAAATGACCACTGGGCATGGGCATGAGGAGAAGTAATGTTTTTGTTTTATTCTTCTCTTTTCTGTTTTCTTTTATAGTAGTGTTCTCACATCTGTTACCCCATTCTTCTCAAAAACTGTGCAGTTTGAAAATGAGGAGCTTCCAACCCTACAAGGAGGATAGATCCCTCAGAGATGAAGCTATACTGCAATTCATGCTGAGGTGGGCAGTTGGCACAGCCTGAACAAAGCAAAAATTAAAGAGAATAATATAATTTAGAACAAACTACCATTGCAAGGGATCAGAGTTTCCTGTTTAGGTTGCTATATGTAGATAACCTGAGACGCCAAGCAAAACCACAGAGAGGGATTGCCCTGGCCTTTGGTTACCTGGAACTAAATCATTTACCACTCCTCCTATCCTGACTCCCTCTCCTGCCTTGTGATGCAAAGCCTCTTTGAACAGCATTTATCAGCAGAAAAGAAAGAAATAGCAGCACCTGGCAGGGAGTGACTCTCTCCTTTTCCATTGCTACTGGCGTTTCCTCTACACAGACTAGTCATAGGGGTGAGTACTCCTGGCAAGCTTAGGAACCAATTATCAGGCAGATGTTCTTCCTTATGGGGTCTCAGTGTTAGACTAAAGCAAAACATGCCAATGCCATTTATTCCTCTGATAGTAGTCTATAGTCAGATTCTTTTAAACTTGCAATCTCTGCTGAACTCTTTGTATACAATAGTTTATGGATATATCCTCTTGAAGCATTTGTATAAGCAATCATTTTGAATAATGATATTTTATATTTGCCAATTGCTATATCTCTTTTCTTTTTCTTGTTTTGTTACTTTGGCTGGTAGAAATGAAGACTGCATCTTTGTCTTGTTTCTGACATTAAAACAAATCCTTCTGAAATTAAAAAAATATATAATTTCTTCAATGTTATTGTACTTTAAGGGCTACTTGGGCAATAAAGATGTTTCTGTTTTAGCCAGGTGCAGTGGCTCACATCTGTAATCCTAGCACTTTAGGAGGCTGAGACAAGAGAATAGTAAGTTTGAAGCCAGCCTCAGCAATGGTGAGGCACTAAGCAACTCAGTGAGACCCTGTCTCTGCATAAAACACAAAATAGGGCTGGGGATGTGGCTCAGTGGTCAAGTACCTGAATTCAATCCCAGGTACCAAAAACAAAAAGATGTTTCTGTTTTGATGGAAGAGTAGAGGCAGATTCAAACAAAAAAGTGATATCCATACTATAAGATGGGAGCCCTGGCTTGGGAGTCAGATAAACTAGAATTCAAATCTCTTTGATTCATTTTGAATCATGTAGAGATTATCATAATGGTCATAACAATGCCAGTCTTATAACAATGTCTTAAGGATTCAATGAGATATCACATCTGAAGCACTTAACACAATTCTTGACCTGGAGTCAGTGGTCAGTAATGACAATCTTTAAAAAGATATAACAATTATGTACTGGAAAGTATACAGGAGTGAGGAAGGGAACTGATAGGATTTTTGAGGGCTTCCTAAAATAGGTAAAAAAGGGAACATGGGTAGAACTCCAACAAGAAACTCTTTCTTCTCAGGGCATGTGATATGCTGACCATCTATCTCTTTATCTACAATTTTAGACAGTCTATAAAGACTCAAAAAGTCATGGAAGACAACCTTACAAGTGTTTACAAAAATATAGCCTTCTGATTCTAGGAAGATTTAAATTTCTTTTACTTCAAATACATTTGAAAGTAAAAGGAACCTCCAAACATAAAATGGAAACATGGTTTGCAACAAAGAGGGTGAAGGTGAATACTTGTGGTTAAAGAGATTATAGTTCTGAGATGTTTATCCCCTCTCCTCTCCATCTCCATGAGTAGAGTATACATACTTGGCTCTTGACTTTGAACTTGTTCGCATGACTTATTCTGACCAATGGAATGTTACCAAGTGCAAAATAACCAAAAGCTTAGGAAGCACTTACACAATTGAATTTGTTCTCCTGTGCTTCTGTTATATCATCTTATAAAGAACCTACCCAGCTAGCCTGCTAGTGAACAGAGCTGCCCTAGCTGAGTCCAGCCTGTATCAGCTAACCCAGAGAAGCATGAGCTAAATAAATATTTTATGTTATATGAGATCTTGTACTGAAGCAGTAATAAATAAATGATATAGAAATGGACATACCGACATAAACATCGGGTTTTGCTATGACCAAAAACTAAACTATATGGCTGTGGTCATCAAAACTGGACAGTAGGTAGAGACTGGAAAAATGATAAGAAAATTATTACAAAGGCCAGAGAAATGGCAGCTTGTGTTATTTGGTGGTAAATATTTGGTTACATCCAGCAGTCACTTGGAAGATAAAAAATGCATCTAATGAACTTGTAAACTTGGATAGAAAGTTGAGAACATAAGTTGATTTATTTCAACTGCATGTGATAATGTAAAAAGCGGGGAGCGGGGTTAGGAAAGAGTTGATCAATTTCCACTCCAAATTTAGAAGGAATATAAGTAAAATTATTCTTATCTCCAATCTCTCTACCCAGAAAAATTTCACAAATTACAATATAGTCAAATTTAATTACAACATAGACCAAATACAGGAAGGTGCCAATAAAGCATAGGAAGTCAAGGATAAGACCAAGTTAAGGGTGTTTGGGTCTCTGTAAGGACCTCTAAAAGAACTCAGATGATGCCCGTAGAGCCTCTGACCCAAGCAAAAGAGATTCTAAAATCTTAAAGGCACAGACACTCTGAAAACTATGGAAATGCATTTCCTATGACTCCAACTATTGAAGCACAATCAATGGACTGTCCCAGCTACTGAGCCCTCAACTCCATCCTTACTTTCACTCTGAGGTCACAGCTGTTTCAGTCAATGACCTAGCATGGCACAGACTCCACACAGGCCTGAAGACATGGAGCATCTCTAACAAGCTATTTTGGTATTTTGGCTTGAGCACTCAACTATGGCCTTGCCTAGCTCTCTAATGACTTTAGTACAGACTAAGATGCTGCCACCCAAACTTACTTACTTTCCTTTCATCATCATCTGAAGGTAGATCCAGATCCCAGCCTCCTCAGCTCCCTCTTCATTTGTTCTATCTTCATGTTGTCATCCCAACATGTCATCCCATTCTCATGGGACACTGCTCACACAAAGCATCTCAGGGGTGACCCAAGGAAAAGAAGTGATTATATGATAGTTTAGGATTCTGTCTGACTCACTCAACCATCATTGTTGGTAGATGAGACACAGAGAGCCTCTAGTAAGAGATGATGACTCAAATTGCTAAATTTCACCAGTGGTGCCCTGGGCAATGTTCCAGCTGAGGGAATGTAGAATTTTTAAAATATGAAAAAGAGCAATGTCTACAAAGAGAACACAGTTGGCCAATTCGTGTTCAATTATACAGATGCCCTGCAAAGGGATAGAGACTGAAGGCCACTGACAAATGCTGGCTGAGTGAGAGAGCCATAGGGCTTTTCTGGGGAGCTCCCAATGGGGCCCTTATCTCCTGCAGTGGAGGAACAGAATATAATCTGGGGAGGAAAGAAACTGTACACTGGAAGAACTTTAAGAATTGACTTCTAAGTACCAACAAGATCCATCAGAATGCTCCTGAGATTGAACGTTAAAGGCATTTGATCAAGGTGACCTTCAGAATATTAGAGTGGAATCGACTTCAGAAAACTTTCTCTAATGAACAGATTTAACCCTATGGAACAATTATTATCCTCAATTTAGGAATTACCCCAGAGGATGGGGCCAACAGCTGCTGCAATGGTTCTTAAAACCATGGTAAAAAGATGACTATTCATCAACTTGGGAAATAACCAAATTGCCCAAGGATGAAGTAAAGGAAGGCATGAAGAGGTTGAGGGAAGTGGCCATGCTTGAGTGGATACATATGAGGCCAGATGCTGGACACCAGAAGATTGAATAGATTGCTGGGAATCAACATTGTTAGATTTAGCAAATGAAAATGCAGGATGCTCAGTTAAATTGAAATTTCAAATAAACAATGATGTTTTGTTTTGCTTTATGTAAGTATACCCCATGAAGCATTTGGGACATACTTATGCTTTTTAAAAGAGTTTGTTTATCTGAAATGCAAATTTAACTTAGGCATTCTGTATTTTATGTAGCAATCCTAGTACTGGTGGCTTCCTTCTATGTGGTTCATGGTGGAAAAAACAGTTACAGCACAAGGCTTCTTAATATCTAGCAGGAATGATAAGGGAATAAAAAAACAGAGACAATAAGAGTGCTGCTTAATATTTATTGTCCAAAGCAAGCAAAAGTGGAGAACAGAAGGCCGAGGCAGAAGAAAATCATCTCAATAAAAAAAAAAAAAAGAAATTCCTTGCTCAATTGCCAGATCTGACTGGAACCTCTTAGCTGGAGACATAACTGGATTTCTAGGAGGAAAGACCCTGCCCACAATGGCAAATATCTACATATGATTCTCCAGATGATTTTCCAGCTGTCTACTCATGTGATTGTATCCTAGAGATAGAGAAATGACTACAATTTTCCAGAATAGTTGAACATAGGATATAAGCTGACATCAATACCCAGAGTTCCAAAGCATGGTGATGCCCCCTCTGTTGAAACTAGCCTTTGGAGCCAGGAAATAAATGCAGTACTGGAATATATACAGCTCATGGTGGGGCTACTGAGTCCACAGAAATACACAGTCCTCTAGCATGTAACTGGAACTGATACTCTTGGCTGTTGGAATAACTCTTACAATGAGTCCCTGGGTTATGCATTAAGACCTAAGAGCGTAGTAGAAAAGGTTAATTGGTAACTTCTAAATTGTTATCCTCAAAGTGTTACCCTCCAAACCAAAGTGGTATATTCCCAGGGAGAAGGGTGGCAGAATAAGTACTACCATTGAAACCTTCAAGATACTGGGTCTGTTGTCCTTGTAATGGTACTAGTATACGAGTACAACCCCTGCATGAACCCTGGAGAATTCCTGTGTGCTACCCTACTGCTGATCTAAAGAAGTAGGAAACCTGATGTGTCCAAAGAGATCTTATTGCTAGCCCTGATTAACAAGGCCTCAGGGTATATAACCACTGACTTTGTAAATACATTCTTTTTCATTCCAATTAAAAAGACAGAAATGCAAACAGTTTGCATTTGTATGAAATTGAAAACAATATGCCTTTAGAAATTTTCTACAGGACTTTATTAACTCTCCCTTCAATCTGTCAGGTCATAGGCCAAGGAACTCCAACTTCTAAGATAGCTCATAAAATATCTCACCTATCCATTAGGTCAAAACCTCATACTGATTGGAAAGGACCAGCAAAAAGCTTTGAGAAGACATATGCATTCCAGAGGTGTGTGATAAACCCTATGAAGATTCAGGGATCACACATTTTGATGAAGTTAATCAGGGTTCAGAGGTAAAGAGGCATACCAGGATGTTCCCTCCAGAAAAAGTGTTGCATCTTACATCCCCTACCACAAAGACAAAAGAACAGAGCCTAACAGTCTTCTTTAGGTTCGAGAAGCCACCATAGAGCTCACTTGAAATATTGCTCTTCGTCATGTACAGTCATACCTCAGTGTGCACAGGGAATTGATTCCAGGACTCCCTGGAATCAACTCCACAGATGCTTCATCCCATGAATAAAATGGCATAGTATTTGCTTATAACTTACACACATCCAACCATATACTTTAAATCATCTCTAATTACTTATGATGTCTAATACAACATAAATGTTATTATGTAAATAGTTGTTATATTGTATTATTTAGGAAATAGCGGCAAAGAAGATAAGATATCTGGACAGGTTCAGCACAGATGCAACCATTGTAGGCCTAACACATAGTGTATGATCCGTACTTGATTGAATCTGCTGGTTTAGCACCTGCTGATATGGAGGGTTGGCTGTACTGAGCGGTATGGAAGGCCACCAGCCTTGAGAGGTATCCAGAGTAGGAAAGGTCTCTGCAATAGGTTTCCAGACCTTGATACCAAAAGCCTTGACACTCAGGCCATATGATTGGGCAGCAGTCACTTGGAAGATAGAAAATGTATCTATGTGTGCTATGGTGTCAGTGTTGGGAAAAGATGTAGCATAGAGATTATGGTGAGCCCCAGAGGAAGTCTATGTAGGCCTCTGGGGTTCTGGTGCAAGTATCTGGCATTGGAAAACAGTTCTTGGCAAATTAGCAAGCTATGGTAGAGATGTGATACTAGACAACAGGACTCCAAGAGAATAGACACTTGGAACTATCTGTTGAGATGAGTCGTGTTCTGTCAGATCCACTAAGTTAAAAACCTAATAAGCCCAGTGAGTGTCCACAAAAAGTGGAAAGAATATTTCTGGGATGGAGCCTGAGCAGGCCAGAAGGCATGAGCAAGCTACATGAGCCGGTGGCCCAGATTCAAGCCACTAAGTTTGTGGTATTTGTTACACCAGGAATACCCTCTCCCTCACCTTTAGACCCCAACTGCTACGTTGTAAGGAAGTCTAGATCAATGGAGAGGTAACATGCAGAGACTCCAGCCAACAGACCCACTAAGCATTAGTGTTGGACACATGAGTCTTCAGATGATTCTAGCCCCAGCCTTCCAGGTTTTCAGTCTGATTCCCGAGACATGAGGAATCACAGACAAGGCACCCTTATATGTTTTGTCCAAATTCTTGACCCACCATAACCAGATTAATTTGTTGTTATTGTTATTGAGCTATATAATATTCAGTTTGGGAGATGATTTGTTACACAGCAATACGTAACTAACACACTATTAATAAAATTTGATCCTAAAGAAGTGATCTAAGATTATATAAAACCTTGCAAACTACCTAAATGCTCAGTCATAAAATGAACTTTAATACTCCACACAATGCAGCTAGTAATAGCATATTTTGATAAATCATTCATGATGGAAAATTCCCATGTTGGAAAAATAGGCATATACTGACTTTTAAAAAAGCTAATCTTGGGGCTGGGGTTATGGTGCCGTGGTAGCATGCTCGCCTAGCACGTGTGAGGCACTGAGTTCGATCCTCAGCACCACATAAAAATAAAATATATTCTGTCCACCTACAACTAAAAAAATAATAAATATTTTAAAAAGCCAATCTTGCAAAAGAATGTTGATTTCTTTATGTCCTCACTAACCCAACTTTT
Source organism: Xerus rutilus (assembly GCA_028644305.1). Classification (NCBI taxonomy): domain Eukaryota; kingdom Metazoa; phylum Chordata; class Mammalia; order Rodentia; family Sciuridae; genus Xerus; species Xerus rutilus. The sequence continues at coordinate 101,948,561 of CM053399.1, read as the reverse complement.
TTTGTTTTCAACAGTTTAATTGGTACATTTTTATTGCACATAGCAGTGAGGTTAAAGATTCTTTCACATATATAGAAGCTTTGTGTCTTTTATGATTTTCCCCATTCCTATTGCAATGTTTATTGTTTTTCTAACTGATATACACATTTTCCTATGTTCAAGACATCATTCCTTTGTACATATGTTGCAAAATTTTCCCAGTTTTGTCATGTGCTTTTCCATTTTGTTTCTGATGTTCTTCTTGCCTTTTAATTAAACCTAAATGTTCGTATCACATAGGGTTTGCTGTGTGCTATGGAACTGCAAAGAAAGAAGAACGTGTATTTTTCACCCTGATTCTCTAGAATGCAGTTGGGTGATGTCAATCATACACACATGAATCACCAAGCAAGAACACTCATAAGCCAACACACAATGCATTATAAAGGTTAGCTATCATGACCAAACAAATTTAGGAAAGATTAGAATAAACGAAGTTCAAAATATATCTTTACCCTAGGGAAGCACAGAACCTTAAGTATGCAAAGTGCATGGTAACTTTCAAGGTTACCATGAAAGGTAACCTTGGGGCTTTCAAGGTTACTTGGGGCTGGGGAAGGCTATTAAGAGTACGCATCATTTGAGGTTGCGACAAGCTTTCCAGAGGAACTAAAGGTTAATCTGGGCTATGAAAGATCCATAGGCTCTGGCTTGATAAAATAGGAGGATATTACAAGCAGGCAGTCAGGAAGGCAGAAAAGGCCAGGACTGTCACAGACAACACGCATCCCTAGAAAACCAATTAGAACAGAACATAAAAAGGAAGGATAGGGCTATTCCATTCATTTTGTTCTCACTCCCTGTCTTTTCTTGTGTTTCTGCCCAATTTCCTTACAGGAAAAGTGATCCAGACCCATGTTGTCCGCTTCCTGGAATCTGTCAGCCCTTAAACCCTGTGCATTGGGGAGACGCCCAAACAGACAACCCTCTCTGAGGGAGGAGGCCGTGCATCCCACGGCTCTGGGTAAGATTTCCCTGACAGCCTTCCTTTTGCACTCCCTCCCTTCCCTTCCACCCAGGTTCAGTCATTAAGTTCTCTGGCATTGATGCCTTTCAAATATTTGCAGAATGCTCTCCCACGCCCCTCGGTTGGTGCTGAGGTCAGGCCAGCAAGTTCTGCTCATTTCGGGTTTACTCATAAATCATTCTGTCCCTCTCCTTCAATGCTTCAGTGGCTCTTTCCTCCCATGCCTGTGGAGGTTTCTCAAAGTTCAGTGTTCCTTCAGTCTCCAGGGAAGAACCTGTTCCCACCACTGGCCTCTGAGAAACCCAGACTGCAAAGCCTTCTCTCAAAGGACTGATAACATTTCTCTGCACTCCAAACCAGGACAGCCATCTGAGCTCACCAGTGCCCCAAGGTCACTCTCTTGCCTCCACACAAGTCCAACCCTAGACACAGGGAGTGGAGCGGGGACCTTATCATGAGGCATGATGGGGAGGGGAGTCAGGGCACTTGGCTTGCACTCAGTGCTTAGTTTACAGTTTGAACAAGTCACTAACTTTGTCCTGTTGGGATGTGACTTTCCTAACCACACAGTACCCAGCCCTTAGCCTTCCAGTAGTAAAGTCTAATAGGTGTGCGGCCTTGGGGTCCAGGTACAAAGCAGTGTGGTGAGGGAGCTGGCCTTCAGAATGAACCCATAGATAGCAGCCCCTACCATTTTCATCCCCTTCATCTGCTTCCTGAGGATCACATTTCTTTGAAATTGATATTCCTTCTTTACAAAATTCCATGTAGGAAGCAACTATGAAATAACAGCAAGAATCAAATACCGAGTCCTAAACTCTGAATTGGTCTCATCCAGAGCTAATCCTAATAGTAACTTCTACTAACACACACCTACTCTGTGCCAGGAACTTGATAAATTTTCCTGCTAAAACTATGTGAACTAGATATCATACCTTTATTACAGGCAAAGGTCATTCTCACACTCTCAAAAATGGCAGAGCAAGGTTTCCAGAGCACTGCAGTGCAGCTCAAACCCTCCTCACCTCAGAGCACACAGCAGGCCACCAGAGGACATTGACAATAGTTGAGCATTTTGGAAGGTCATTGGGAAGCTTTTTGACTTGGGCTTTCTGACTCTGTTTCTGGAAACTTGTCTGTGGAGCTATTTTCTTTTGGTCTTACGTTTGGTCCTCTACAGCCATAGGTTTTGCATCCAGTGGTTCTGCATCTGCAGATTCAACCAACCACTGATTGCAAATATTCAGAAAAAATTGTTATCTGTACTGAACATGTACACACTATTTTATTGTTACTATCCCCTAAAAATATAGCATAACAACTATTTACATAACATTTGATATCATAATTTATTTAGAGGTGATTTAAAGTATGTAGGAGGATGTGCGTGGTTACATGCATATACTATGCCATTTTATATAAGGAAGTTGAACTTTGCAGATTTTGTATCTCTAGGAGGTATAGAACTAATCCCCATTAGTTGCTGAGGAATGACAATATTAGGAGACAAATTAACAAAAGTTAAATAATTTTGAAAATTCCTATCTGCTCAGAATCATTATATTCAGTCTAGATGTATGACAGGTCAATTCTCAATCTATTAGTTGGTCTATGTGGTTTAACCTATTTGTCATATATAGTTTTACCAGTTGGTAAAACTAAATGTGCAGAATAAAGACAGACAGTAAGTCTCAATTGTCAAGGGCAGAAGGACGAATCACAGCTGTCAAAGGTATGCAAAGATCATGAAGGGGTAGGAGTCACTGGGAGATAGACTGAATGGTAAGGAACAGCAGCCTCTGCCCTTCAGTGGCCCCCAGTCTTTAAAACTGAGATGCCTGGGTCTCCCTCTGACACAAGGAGTCCTTGGTGCCTCCCCATCCTAATGGTTGACACAAGGGCCCTCTTGCTTTCCTGGGGGATAGCAGCCTGAGCTTAGAGCCACCCCTCCTCCAGGGCCAAGGCTGTTCACCCCTTCAGACCCCTGACTGTGAATGCACAAAAGAGTCTCTTTGTTGCCATTACACTGGGACCTTTTATTCTCCCTAAGACCAGGAGCTTCTGTGTGCACAGGGCCGCCTTCTCTCTTCCCAAGACACTTTGATCCTCCTCCCATTTCCAATCTTTTCAACACCCTCCCTGACAATCAGGTTTTTTCTCTTTTCAATGACCAAGCTGTTCTCCTCATTTAGCCCTTCTGTCCAACAACTCCTGCTACTGGGAAGAGTTCAAGATTTCGAGAAAACAACAGAAATATCACATTCAGTTGGTTACTAGCTTGAGTGAACACATAACATCTTCCATAAGGCTCAGAAAACATTTTTTGAATGAAAGAATGAATAAGTGAGCAAAATGCTAAAGAGAAATGACAGCAAAAGCCAAGGAGCAAGTATAGGTGGTTTCTAAGAAATCATATTAAATGGTTTCTTTCATGGGCCGCTGGTCAGCTCTGAATATCAAGTGATATCTTTGAATCTCCAATGTCTTTAAGGTTCTCTCATAGTCATACTTTCCATTTTCTATCACGCTAATTTGTGTGGTCTCACAGCTGGTCCAAGGCTTGTCCTCTTTACCTGGTCACACTGCATTTCCTTTCAATTCTTTCCATCCATATTACACACCACCACCAGCTCCCTCTTTATGTGTTTCTACTCTGACCATGTGTCAATTCCCAGTTCAAAAACAGTCACAGGTTTCCAGGGCTTCATGTGCAAACATCTTGCATCTTATCCAAGACCCTCTGTGGTCTTTCTGTCTCTTGGTCATCACTTCCCTGGGATCAGCAGTGCATAGTGGACAATGCACTTGATAAGAGGTCATGAGCAGGGATTCAATCCTATCTGCCTCTCTTAGCCATGTCAACCTGGGCAAGTCATTTAAACTTTCTGCACCTAGTATCCTTAATAGTAAAATGGAAAAAAAATGGAGTTTGAGGATCTCTGTGGTCTCTTCCAATTCCAATATTGTGTGGTTGGAGGAAAGCTGCCACTTTTGCCAAACTGTTGCTAACTCACAAATATTCCTCTTTCCTAATTTTGCTCTTCTGGACATGTCCTTCTTAACTCAGAATGGCCTTCCTTTCCTCCCATCTAAATCATACAAATCTTTCATTGTCCCTATGAAATCCTGCCTTGTCCATAAATCATTTTGGGCCCATCAAGAATGAGAAGATCTCTCCTTCTGCCCCAACTCCCATTACACATAAGGTATGTGTCCTACCTGCATCAAATATTATTATTGTTCCACATGTATGTGCCTTGATGATTCAACTACATAGTTAGCTTTATGCTGTATGGCAGGGTGTCCTTGTTACTACAGGCATCCCACAAATATGTGATGACTGGGTTTTGGTGGAAAAAACACTGGACCAGCAATCAGGAAATCTGAGTGCTCATCTGCACTCCACCAGTTAAGAGTAAAGAACTCCATTAGACTGCTTCTTGGTTTTCTCATCCATAAAATAAATGTTCAGGACCAGGATACCAGTTCATCTCTAAAGTTCCTCCTAGAGGTGTGGTTTTCTGATTTAAAAAAAAAAATTCCAAGCCTTATTGGTATCTCAGTTTTAGAGCTTTTCAAAGCCTTTTGTCTGGTTCTTGGACTGAGCAACAGAAATTGGAAAGTTAAAGTTAGGTGCATCAGTGTCTCAGCCCCGGGGCCATCTCTGGAATATATTACGATTCAACTGAAATGAAAACTACAATGTAGATTTCCAGATTCCTTCAGCTGGCTGAATTATTCCTCCAACACAGACTTTGTTTACCCAGAAAGATTTGGCATGAAAGGGCTCTCACTGTGTTCCTTTCCCTTAGAGCTACATGCCACTACCAAAACTTTACTGCCAGCATCCTAGAGACAAGGGTTTAATAAGGTCCTAGAATGTTCCCTTTGATAGATGAGCTGCAGACTCATTACATAGAAATCAATATTCAGTTTCTGTTGGTTCTCCCAGAAACATAATTTTTCCACAGTTATTGATTTCTTTTAGAACTAGGAAGATGCTACCGAGCTTTAAAGAACCCAATAATTACATTTTTATCCAGAAAAGAGATGAAAAATGACCATCACAATGACATTTCACCTGCTGGTAGGACTGTCACAGTATGTAATCACCAAAGAATAAGTAAACTTATCCTTATTCCCTGACTTGGTACCACACACTCTCTCTCATGGGCATGGGCAGGGATTCAATCCTATCTGCCTCTCTTGGCCATGTCAACCTGGGCAAGTCATTTAAACTTTCTGCACCTAGTATTCTTAATAATAAAATGAAAAAAGAATGGAGTTTGATGATCTCTGTGGTCTCTCCCAATTCCAGTTCTCTCTCTCTCTCTCTCTCTTTCTCTCTCTCTCTCTCTCTCTCTCTCACACACACACACACACACACACACACACACACACACACCCCTACCTCACTATGCCCCATTAATGGCTTCTTTATTATATCATTTTAGGCAAGACACAGCACAGTGTCAAGATTTTATAGACATTAATAAAATGTGATGTGGGGGAAAGGCAATGGAATGAAACAAGAATTTCTATGCTGAATGCCTAATTTTGTGCTGAGTCATCAGCCCCTGCCCTTTCCCTCTCTAAGCAATAATAATAGTTACTATTTATTAAGTGCTTCAGAGCCACCAAGCACTAGGCTTAGAGCCTCCATGCACATGTCTCCCAGTTAACCCTAATGGGAGGTGGGCACTGTTCTCATCTTCTTCTAGAGATGGGAACTGAGATTTAGAGAGAGCTAACAGTCCAGAGTCACAGAGCCAGGAGCAAAACCCAGACCTCTGGAACTTCAGAACTAGTGGTCATAACCACTTTGAAATCCAGCCATATTCATATCTTTTGGCCTTACAGGGTGTCCCAATCTATTTCATTTGCTTGGATAAGTACAGATGGCCAGGATCGCCCTAAGCTTGTCTTAAGTAGTTTCTCGGCAGCTATTCCTCAGAACTTAGCAAGAAACTTAGCCAAGGTTTCTCAAGGCCACTTAGCAATATGAACTTTGCTTCCTTTCTTGATCTGGGGGTAAGGATTACCTCCTTGCACTAATACTCACCTATTCTCACTTCCCTGCCTGGTCCCCATAACGAAAAGAAAACAGACTTCTGGGTATCTGGGATGGGATGAGAAACTGGTCCGTGTCAGAAGATTTAAATACCTCCAGTCTGCTCAGCATCCTGTGAAGTGATAAGGGAAGGCGTGGCTGGGAGTGGGAGGTGAATCATCTCACCAAATGTTCTTTTGTCTGGAGAATGAATGTGTCTATTAATGCCCAGCAGTCTTCCTTTTCCAGAAAACAATGGAGCTCCACTGATTCTGACTCCTTTTCCGGCATCTCTTTTTGGCTGTCTGACCTAGTCCCATAATTGAGACTCAAGCTGTTGTCCCTGGCTCTGCAATTGGCACCCATGCCAGCCCAGAGGATGGATCTGGTCCCACAGCCTGTGGCTATCTATGGTGCTCTGAGCTCACCTTTTGATGAAGAAACCAGAAAACCAGAAAGACTTCAAGCTTTAGAGAGCCTCATCTGTACCATACAAAACCGATCACTCTCCCTTTAGACACCCCCAGGTTCCCACAGGAACCACCCACCACCACCACCTGAGCAGGGTGGTCTCAAACTGAGACTTAAAGCCCAAGTGAAAGTATATTCCTTTAGACCTATAATGACATGGGCCCTGAGGACCTTTCATCAGAGTTATCCAAGCTGACATCCAAGTGATACTTCTGTTCCTATTCAGTGGTTGCTCCCTGTGTGTGCAGTGCCTTAGGAATCTTGGGAGGCTTGATAGAAATGTCACTAGTGAAGCAGATCTCACCTGGGCACTTCTGGGCACCTCCCTTGCCAGGATATCAATATGTCAACACCTCCTTACCTAGTACTCAGGACAATGTTGTTTGGGAAAAAGGGGTTTGTAATGTCTAAGCCAAGAAGTAATTCAGAAAAGCAGGTCTCTGAATGGGAAGATGTTTCAGGAGTACCTTATTCCCTAACTTACTAGTAATCTTTCTCTTTTATGCATGTACAAGAGTCATCTATGATTTTTTAAACCTATGACTAAATAAGTCTAAAAGAGCATTTTTAAGAGAATAAAAGTTCTAACAATGGGAAAGTATCTTAATCCATATTTGGTAGAGTCTGAATGCTTGCGTCTTTCCAAAATGCATACTTTGAAAACTAATCTTCAATAGGTTAGTATTAGAAGGTGGGATCTTTGGACAGTGGTTAAAGGGCAAAGCCTTCATGAATGGGATTAGTGCCCTTATAAAAGGGGCCCCAGAAAGCTGCCTGCCCCTTTCTACCATGTGAGGATACAGAGAGAAGTCACCCTCTATGAGGCAGAAAGTGAGCCCCCAACAGATGCTGAATCTACTGGTGACTTGATCTTGGACTTCTCAGTCTCTAGAACAGTAGGAAATAAATTTCTGTTGTTTATAAATTACCTAGTCTATGAGGTATTTTGCTATAACTGCCCAAATGGACTAAGACAATATTTTAGCCCAAAATCACACAGCCAGTCAATGACAGAGCCAAGACAGGAATCAAGGACTCCTAACACAGTCCCAAGATATTTTTCTTCTGACTCCAGTCTCTTGTGGGATGGCACCCACAAGAGGGTACCTCCACATCAAGTATCTGACTGGAGCTTTGCTGGAAGCATGACCATCCTGTAGAGTTTCCCCAACCCTCACCTTCACTGTCCCCAGAAAAAAGGGATAACTATAAATGCATCCTGCTTCCAGAGTCAAATACTCCCTTTCTTCCTTCTTGAATGACCACTCAGGATAACTGGGGAAAAAAAAGCCAATGGATCAGCCTCTGCACTGCAAAGAAATATCGTTTACCTGGCCCCCAGTCCTGGCCCCTTCCCTAAAGTGTGGGTCACAAGCACCCTGGAACTAGGCAGAGAGAGCAGAACTCACCTGGGCAAACACAAAAAAAAAGACAGAGGGGAGTGGGAAGCAGATAGTGCTTCAGCCTCGAGCTGTTGGAGTGTTTGCTAGACAGGAAAGGAAGCATGGGCATCTGTGGTGGTACAGGGAAGACAGCCAAAGTCAAGATGAGCTCTGCGATCTTCTTGGGACCTTGGGATGTTGACCCAAGGCTGTGGTTGTAACTCATACATTAGAGCATGCTCTGGATAGGCTGCTATCATGAAAATCTTTGAAAGTCTTAACCAAGTCCTTTAGGGTCTTAAAGAATATAAAAGGAAGGAGCTGAGGAACTGATACTGCTTTTGAGCCTTGTGGTTGTCTACAAAGACTGGGTTTATACTAGAAAGTTCTGGTGGCCAAAGTGAAGAAGTGAGGAGAAAGGCCATTATTCAGAGAGCCTGGTAATAAAACTTTCAAAACCATGGAAACCAGCATAGTAGAGGGATCCTGCATTTTACAAACAGTTTTGCAAAACTAGTCCCCGCTCCACCATTTGTGTGCCATGTGGCCCTAGCTTCCTCATTTGAATATGGAGGGGGGCTAAAAATAAACAATTTAACAGAATGTTGGAGAACAAAAGGAAACAGTGTACACAAAGCATTTGGCTCATAGCAGGTGCCCCCCAAATATTTGTTCTTTCTTCTAAGCCTTGAAGATTGCACCAGTCAGTGTTATGTTTAAAAACATCTTTTTAAACAATGGAAGACGTTGTAAAATCATCAGGAGCATTCCCTTAGAAGCTGTGAGATTTGCAGGATGCAATCCAATATCATTTTAATAACTGCAGGAGCTGTGTGGTCCTACTGGTCAGGAAGAATATAGAAAGAAGATACAATTCCCTCAATGTCAAAGGTCATTGGAGCTAGATGGAAAAGAAATTAACATATGTTAGACAAAGGAAGGCAAAAATCAAGTTAAGTCATGTAACAACCTGGGTTGAAGGCAGAATTCCATGACTGGCTAAATGGAAATAGAAGGAAGCAGGAGTGATAACCTAAATTCTTAACACCCTGTACAGTGCGGGTGCCCACAAACAGTGTGGATGCCAGTGGTACACAACTGTCCAGCTGCACAAGAGTGTGTAGCCCTGTGTATAAGACCCACTGTTCATGACAGAATGAAGCTCTTGGAAAGGACTATGAATAAGGCTGACAAGAATTCAGGCTATTGCTCAACTCTCTCAAAATCACATGGGATGAACATTATTCCCTTAGCTTTCAACTCTGGGAATGTTTAGAATTACAAATAAAGTGTTTAAGAGAACTAAACTTAAAGCATTCATATTTATGCATTAAGAGTCTGTATAGTGTCAGTATTTATAATATACAAAAGTACTCTGAATATAATAAAATATACCTGCATTGAAAATTCCTATTTGAAATGTGTGGTGGAATATCTGATTTAAATTTGTATATTTAAGTATAATCTTACTAAGTTTATATACAGTATTGGAACAGTTAAGAGTACTTAATCACTATGTATGTGAGTTTATTTTACTAAGTTTGTGAGTTACATAGGAAGTTGGGGAGGCTTATTTTGTTAAGACTTCAAAATGAGATTAAAATATTCCATTTATAATAGCAGTTTTAAAAGCTTAGAGTCACTTAAGACTATAAATGGGCTCAATTAGTAATCAAAGGTCCCTTAAAAGTAATGCCAACATTTGCTAAACGTAGAATAAAATTTGCAGTAGTAATGAGATTTGAACTTTAAGGTATAACTTTAATAAATATTAAGTATAAAATTTTTTAAACCAAAGAAACCTCTGACTACTTTCTATATAAAAAATGTATTTCAGAGAGGGTTTTGGGGGGGGGAATTAAATCTTAAAGGAAAAAATCCCCCCAAATAGAGTAGAATACTCCAATTGTAACAGTGGTGGGGCCTGAATCCAACTTACTGGTTTACCTTCAGCTTCTCTTTCAACTCTAGGCTGATGCAAATCCCTCTGCCCCTGCCTCCCCATCTTCCAGGCACTCCTGGCTCACTCACTACCCAGTAGGGACACAATCTGAGTAGCATCAAGGTAGGTAAAGAGGGAAGATATGCCAGATAATGAAAAAACCACCAGCTTTGCATTCACACAAACCTGGGTTTGCATAATAATCTGTGAGAACTTTAAAAAGGCATCTAAATGCTCTAAGTTTGTGTAGGAATTTAAAAATTAATGATAAGAAGATAAAAATGCCTACTCTGGGTTTTAAGAAAAGTGTCATCATATATTTTTCTCAGACTTCACTGAAAATACAGCTGTTAACACGAACCAACCCAAGAATAGCCAGTGATGAATACAGGTATTAGCGCACCTGAGGCTTGCAGTGGTATGAAAGAAATTGACACAGCCATTGACATCAGAAAGATCTGACCTGGAATCTAGCCTCCCACTCACCGCCCCTATAGCTTATAGAAGCTATGGGTTCTAAGCCTGTTTCCTCTTCTCTAAAATGAAGATAACTGGCTACCCTAGAGAGAAGCTGAGAGTATGTGTATGGAATCATCTGGCACAGTGCCCAGCACGTATAGGAGATTGTCTCTACATCATATAGTCCACATGCATATGGCAGGCTCTTGTTCACCCCACTCTATTGTACAAAGATGAAAAAGTGTAGGTGACACCAGGTTATAGTCTTGTCAACCTCTGGGGATAGAGAGAATGCTGGAATTGCTGCTGGACAGGAAGCCTGGCATTCTCTCCTTCACCCATGGCCCTGACCGACCCTGAGGAACAGTCATTATTCTGGAACAGAGAAGCCACATCTGGTTCTGTTCAAAGTTTCTCTCCCTTTCACCTCCTCACAAGTTCATACAAAATACTGGAGCAATAGCTGCCCATTGCCAATCTCAAGTCCTTTTCTCTTCTTTCAGAATTTCCTGGTGGAGACATTAGCTTGTGACCCTCCAGTTTGCACTTCATTTCTCTGGACACCTGCATAACTCTTCAGTCCCCAAGTTGAAGGACCTTCTCTGGGTCTAATGATGGGAGCTCAGTGGAGAGATGGCTGGTCAGTCCAGAAGGCACATCAAATCTGAAAAAACTACTCAAGATACTCTCCAGAAAAGATATTCCTTAGAGCTCCCGTTCCTAGGCACAAGCTTTCCACCTAAATAGCCAAATTTTAAACCTCAAGGCTTAAAATTCCCAGCAGTCCCTTATGCCAGAAATACCTTACATTCTCCCCTGCAGGAGGGCAAGACACCACATTACGGACCTACTTGAACTAAGGCTATTCCTAAACTTTCTATCCCCTACTATCCTGTTTTTCCCCTTACATACAAAATCATATTCCCAGTAAAGCTGCCCTGAAACCGGAACCAAGAAATGATTCCCCTGTCCAAAGAGAGGGTTTTACAATGAATATTTGCTTTGCTGTCCACATCCATTTGCCCTTCTAGTAACTGTTCCTCTGAGGAGTCATCTCCTCTCCACTCTCAGTCCAGGTGCTCGGGGTGAAGTTGAGTCTAACCTGGACAGCCTCACACCCGCCTCGCCACAATGCCCAATTGATGGAACACAATACAGACAATGCCACCAAGCACCTGCTCCTTCCCTGCCTGGCTGGAATCTCAAAGATCAAAACCCAAGCTGGAAGCAGGTACCCTGACTCCACACAGAAGACGGAAAAGCTGGAGGAGAGAAGAGGTCATAATGATACATGGCCTGAAGTCATGCCTACCCTGCCCTTCTGTAGGCTTTAAATTTTGTGATGCAAAATAATCCCTCTTGGTTTAGACCAGTCTAAATTAAACCTTTATTACTTGCAACCAAAAAGTCCTAGCTTCTGCAGGTCTCTATCAATTCCAGAAGTGTGCTGTAGAAAGCTCAAGAGAGCCAGTTGTTAAAGGTTCGGGAATTATGCAAGCCACATGTTAAACACAGCCATTATTAATAATTAAATTATGCTAACTTGCAAGCAAATAAATTACAGATGTTCCCTGACTTAAGATATTTTTACTTTATCATGGTGTATAAAAGTATGTCCATACAATCATTTTGTTTTTCATTTTTAGTACAGTATTGAATACATTACATGAGATATTCAACACTTTATTATAGAATAGGCATTCTGTTAGAGGATTTTGCCCATCTATAGGCTGATATTGAGTTTTCTGAGCAAGTTTAATATTGGTGTGGCTAAACTATAATGTTCAGAAGGTTAGATATATTAAATGCATTTTGGACTTAAGGATATTTTCAACTTTTAATGGGTTTATTTAACCCCATTGCTATGGTTTGGATATGAGGTGTCCCCCCCAAAGCTCCCGTGTTAGTTAATGCAGAAATTTTCAGAGATGAAATGACTGGATTATGAGAACTTTAACCCTATTAGTCCATCCTAGTTTAAATGGACTAACTGAATGGTAATGTAGGCAGGTGGGGTGTGGCTGGAGGAAGTAAGTCTCTGGGGGCATGCCCTGGAAGAGTTCATCTTCCCTGAAGCCCCTTCCGCTTTTTCTCTCTGCTTTCTGGCCGTCATGAGGTGAGCTACCTTCATCTACCCTGTTTTTCTGCCATGATGTTCTGCCTCACCTTGGGCCCAGAGCAATGGAGTTGGCCAACTATGGACTAAACCTCTGAAACATGAGCTAAAAGTAATTTTTCCTCCTCTGGGGAGTTCTTGTAGATATTTTGCTCACAGTGACAAAAAGCTGACTAACACACCCATCACAAGTTGAGGAATAGCAGGATAGTGAAAACAAAGGTAGCAAGTACTGAAAACCCATGATTTCTTAATTATTTTATAAGTGCACTGAGGTTATTTACATCTATATGTCAGTCTAGTGAAAATACCGCATGGTGGTGAGCTACTGTGCATCTCTGCCCAGCTCTGTATTCAATGCCTCATGTTGATAGTCAGCCCAGTAGAGATATTTCCATCAGAGAAATTGGAAGGCACTACTAATTGTGGCCTGGTTTGTTGATTTCTTGATTGCCTAGACTTAGGGAAATGATGGGGAGTATTGATAGTGCAGATTCATGTTTAAAATGCATCATGTCTGTGGTTCTTATGTTGTGATCAGCACAAAAACTTGAGGTAACGTTCTTTCAGCATTTGAAAATTATTACTTGATTGAGAAAAGAATATTTGTGACTATTGCCATAGTCTGGAGCCACTGTGCTAGTTCTAGGAATTAAGAATGAACAGGACACAAGCCCTGTGCTCAGGGAACTAACTGCTCAAAGCTGAGTGTCATTAGAAGACAGAGCAGTAAAAGATGTTGCTTCTGTCATTAAGAAGCATGTAGTGGGGGACTTCCGGCAAGATGGCGGCTTAGAGGGACGCAGCTACCAGTCTCCCCAAACAAAAGACCAGAAACTGCAGTACAACCTTCTCCCACCCGGCTTTTGGACAGCACGGAAGGAAATTTCACTCGCACGGGTAAGCAGA
>CM053399.1:101901919-101934726 GCA_028644305.1 Xerus rutilus | reverse complement strand
GTTTATAAGAAAATGTGGAATATTCATACCATGGAATATTACTTGGCCTTTAAAAAGAAGCAAATCCTGCCATTTGCAGCAATCTGGTTGAACCTAGAGGACATTATGCTGAGTAAAGTAAGCCAGAAATCAGATAATGCATTATTTCATTTATAGGAAGTATCTAAAGTAGCCAAATTCATAGAAGCAAAGTAGAGCAGTAGTTGACAGGGGCTGGAGGGGCAGGAAAATGCAGAGTTGATGCAAACTATGTATAAAATTTCTGCTATGCAAAATGAAAAAGTTATAGAGATCTGCACAACACAGTGCCTATAGTTAATAGTGCACTACAAACATCTTTAAAGGATGGATCTCATGTTAGGTATTCTTTCCAACACACTCACACAGACATATGTGCAAGGAAACTCTTTTGAAGGTTTAGTTAGTATCTTGGCTGTTGTACATCATGTCTGTAAGCACGGGCCTAAACTCATCATGAGATAGATAGATAGATAGATAGATAGATAGATAGATAGATAGATAGATAGATAGACAGATAGACAGACACATACATAAACATAAACACATATATACATGCATGTATATACATATACATACATATTAAATATGTATAGTTTTATATGTCTATTATATCTCAATAAAGCTACATTTTGAAAATTTTTTTCACCTTGGTACCTATTTGTTTTTGCATGTGTATGTGTGTGTATAATTTTTTATTTATTATTTTTTAAAATTTATTTTTAAAACACAAGAATGCATTTCAAGTCATTGTACACATATGGAGCACAATTTTCCATTTCTCTGGTTGTAAACAAGATAGAGTCACACCATTTGTGTCTTTATACATGTACTTAGGGTAGTGATGTCCATCTCATTCCACCATTTTTGCTATCCCCATCCCCATCCCTTCCCTCCCTCTCCCCTGCCCCATCCAAAGTTCCTCCATTTCTCCCATGCTCTCCACCCCCACCCCCATTATGTATCAGCATCCACTAATCAGAGAAAACATTCAGCCTTTGGTTTTTTGGGATTGGCTTACTTCACTTAGCATGATGTTCTCCAATTCCATCCATTTCCCTGCAAATGTCATAATCTTATTCTCTTATTGCTCAGTAATATTCCACTGTGTATATATACCAAACTTTCTTTATCCTTTCATCTATTGAAGGGCATCTAGGTTACTTCCACAGTTTAGCAATTGTGAATTGAGCTGCTACAAACATTGAAGTGGCTGTGTCAATGTAGTATGCTCTTTTTAAGTCCTTTGGGTATAGACCAAGGAGTGGGAGAGCTGGGCCAAATGGCGGTTCCATTCCAAGTTATTTAAGAAATCTCCATATTGCTTTCCAGATAGGTTGCACCAATTTACAATCCCACTAGCAATGTTTGAGTGTGCCTTTTTCCCCACATCCTTGCCAGCACTTATTGTTGCTGGTATTCTTGATAACTGCCATTCTGACTGGAGTGAGATGAAATCTTAGAGTAGTTTTGATTTGCATTTCTCTAATGGCTAGAGATGTTGAACATTTCTTCATATATTTGTTGATCAGTTGTATATCTTCTTATGAGAAGTGTCTGTTCAGCTCCTTAGCCCATTTATCGATTGGGTTGTTTGGTTTTTTGGTGTTAGGTTTTTTGAGTTCTTTATATATCCTGGAGATCAGTGCTCTATCTGATGTACATGTGGCAAAAATTTGCGCCCAGCATGTAGGCTCTCTGTTCACCTCATTTATTGTTTCTTTTGCTGAGAAGAAGCTTTTTAGTTTGAATTCATCCCATTTATTGATCCTTGCTTTTATTTCTTGTGCTTTAGGAGTCTTGTAAAGGAAGTCAGGGCCTAATCCAATGTGATGAATGTTTGGGCCTAATTTTTCCTCTGTCAGGTGCAGGGTCTCTGGTCTGATTCCCAGGTCCTTGATCCACTTTGAGTTGATTTTTGTGCATGGTGAGAGAAAGGAGTTTAGTTTCATTTTAGTGCATATAAATTTCCAATTTTCCCAGCACCATTTGTTGAAGAGGCTATCTTTTTCTCCAGTGTATGTTTTTGGAAACTTTGTCTAGTATGAGACACATAAACTGTCTAGTAAAACCCACATAAACTGTATTTATGTGGGTTAATTTCTGTGTCTTCTATTCTGTACCATTGGTCTACATGTCTATTTTGGTGCCAATACCTTGCTGTTTTTGTTACTATAGCTTTGTAGTACAGTTTAAAGTCTGGTATTGTGATGCCTCCTGCTTCACTCTTTTTACTGAGGATTGCTTTGGCTATTCTGGGTCTCTTATTTTTCTAAATGAATTTCATGATTGCCTTTTCTATTTCTATAAGGAATGACATTGGAATTTTAACTGGGAGCACATTGAACTCTGTATAGCACTTTGGATAGTATGGCCATTTTGACAATATTAATTCTGCCTATTCTGCATGGGAGATCTTTCCAACTTCTAAGGTCTTCTTCAATTTCTTTCTTCAGTATCCTGTAGTTGTCATTGTAGAGGTCTTTCACCCCTCTTGTTAGATTGATTCCCAAGTTTTGTTTTGTTTTTTTGAGGCTATTGTGAATGGAGTAGTTTTCCTGATTTCTTTTTCAGAGGATTCACCACTGATGTATAGAAATGCATTTGATTTACGGATGTTGATTTTATATCCTTCAATTTTGCTAAACTCATTTATTAATTCTAAAAGTTTTCTGGTGGAATTTTTTGGATCCTCTACGTATAATATGTTGTCTGCAAATAATGATAGTTTGAGTTCTTCTTTTCCTATTTGTTTCCCTTTAATTTCTTTCATCTGTCTAATTGCTCTGGCTAGAGTTTCAAGGACTATGTTGAATAGCAGTGGTGAAAGAGGGCATCCCTGTCTTGTTCCAGTTTTTAGAGGGAATGCTTCCAATTTTTCTCCATTTAGGATAATGTTGGCCTTGGGTTTAGCATAGATTGCTTTTACATTGTTGAGATATGTTCCTACTAAATTTAACTTAAATTTATTTTTTTAACTGTTACATAAAAACATAAAATTGTGTGTGTGTGTGTGTGTGTAAATATATATATATATAATCTCCCCAAATATCTATCATTTCTTTATGGTGAAAACATTCAAAATCCTTTTTTTTTGCTTTTCAAAATATACAGTACATCATTGCTATCTGTAGTCGCTACTGTGTAACAGCACACCAAAACTCTTCATGTATTTAATACAGCTAAATATTTTTAGTGTCCCTGAAAGGTTTTAAACTTTTTCTTTTTTAAGTGAAAAAGAAGGTTTTATAGAAAAGAACCTTGACAAGGACCTTGAAGGGTGAGTAAAGAACTTGTTAGAAATATAAATTCCCAGACCCCACCCCAGATCTACTAAATTAGAAACTCTAAGGGTGGCCGCAGAAATCTGTGTTCTCACAGGCCCTCTGGGGATTCTGATGTGCTCTGACACGTGAGGAGCACTGGACTGTGCCCTACTTCTTCTCCTCGGGCTTTTTTTCACATAGTGCTTGAATTGGCCCCTTAATAGCTGCCTGTGCGGTAGGTAGGCAAGCAAGAATATTTATCCCTCTTACATGAGTGAGAAGAACAATTCTAAGATATTACAGGCCTTACCCAGGGCCACACTGTTAATGTACATTGAACCTGGGCTGCAGCCAGGTCTCCGGGTGCCAGAGCAGTGTTATTTCCATCAGACCAGGGCAAGAGAAGTTAGCAATGGTGTGATTCCCTCCAACCCCCAACCTTCCAATTTCCTCTCTCACCTTCCCAAGGAGTTGGCCAGCTTCCTGACAACAGACTGTGAAGAAAAGGCCTGTGGGGTGATGACAGCTGCCTAACAGAAGAAAGGTGACTGGGTTTGGTGCTGAGCCCCACCATGCTCATCCCTGCAAGGATGGAAACCTTCACTCACAGTCCAATACAAGAGCTGGAAATCAAGTGCACTGCAGCCACCACTATTGCTTAGCCAAGCATGGGGATCAAAAACATTCAGCTCATCAGATGCCCCAGCCCAGAGCTAGCTGATGGCAAGAATGTGGAAACTCAGCCTCCAATGACCCTCAGGAATAGAGCCACAGGAGTTGGTCCAGGATGCAACTCCTTGTGCCAAGCCCTTTTAGGCAGAAATGATCAGGGTATAAAGAACTGTCTACATCCAAGGCCAAAATTCTGACAGGTCAGCCTGTGGAAGTGGAAAAGGCCTAGGCTTTGGAGTCACCCATCTGGGATTGAAATCAATGCCACCATTACGAGTTTTACAAATCAGGGTATTTCTCTTACTTTCTCTGGGACTCCATTTCCCTATATATAAAATGGGGTTGACAATATCCACACAGGTGTTGTGAGAATTGAATGAATGATATTTTCAAAAGTCCTGGCAGAGATCTTGGCCCTCAGTATTGCTCAATAATGCTCATTTCTTTCCTTCACTCTTCCCCTTGGGAGTCCTCTTTCTCCATCTCAGTGGATCCTAGGAAGAGAATGCCAAAGTGGCAAAAGGGAAATAACTCTGTCCAGGGCAGAAGACAGCTTCTAAAACTACCTTCCCATATTAGATCATAAATTTATCTTATGTTGAAACCACACTTGTGGGCTGTTAGCTCTGTTAGAAGTATCTTACTGGCTTTGTTCAGGATTCTGCACTCCCTACGCACAAGAATGAGTTGTTTGGTAATTGATGCAATATTGAGCATGAAGAAATTCATCAGGAATTGCCCAGAATTCTCCCATTCTCTAAGACTTATCAGTAATTCTCAGTAACCAGTAACTCTGGCAAACTGCACCTACAGATCAAATCCAGCCTGCTATCTATTTTTGTAAATAAGGTTTTATTTGAACACAGCTGTTATGGTTTGGATCTATAAATGTTCCCCAAAAATCTCACATATTAGGCAATGCAACAGTGTTCAGAGGTGAAAAGGTCGAGAGCTGTAACCTCATCAGTGGGTTAATCCATTTAAGAGATTAATAATTTCTTTTTTGAAGTATTTTAATATTTCATTTTAATCTTTTTATAATTTCACATTAAAAGCATATTTCTGGTTTCTCTTTTTTTATTTTTATTTTTTAATTTGTTCTAATTAGTTGTACATGACAGTAGAATGCATTTTGATTAATAATTTCAATTGACTGCTACGTGACAACTGTAAGCAGGAGGGCATGGCTGGATGAGGTAGGTTACTGGAGGCATGCCCTTGGGGACTATGTCTTGACTATGCCTGGCTCTCTCCCCCACCCCCACTTCCTAGATGCCATAAAATGACTGCTTTCCTCCACCACACCCCACCACAGGCCCAGAGCAATGGAGTGAGCCAACCATGATGGACTGATATCTCTGAAGCTCTGAAGCCATGAGCCACAATAAACTTTTTCTCCTCTAAGTTATTCTTGTCAGGTACTTTGATCACAGCACTGGAAAGGTGACTAACACAACAGCCGTGCTTATCCGTTTACATTTTGTCTATGCTGTTTTCATATTACGAAGGCAGAGTTGGACTGCAAGGCCTTAAATATTTATTCTCTGGTCCTTTACAGAAACATTCAAATACTTCTGTTCCAAGAGAAAGCTAACTAACTCTACTATAGTAATTTGAGAGATCTCCAAAAAGTAGACAGTGAGAAAGTTTAGGGTTCAATGGGAGAGAAAGGAGCTAGAGTGGGCAGAAAGAAGATCCAGCTGCAAAGCAGGTCTTCACAGGGAGTTCCACAGCATCAGGTTGTCCTGCATTGGCTGAAATATCTGGCCTTCATATATTTTCACCTTGATCAGTCAGTAGACATGGGCCACCCCAGAATGGCATGACCTATGATACACCTCCCTGAGGGCTGACTGCTAACAAGTATGAGTGTCTCTGATAGTGTCCCAAGTCTCCCCTCCAAGGGGACATAGCTGCACAACTCCATGCCCCTACACAAGCCTTACCTTCTTTAAGTTTTTACTGCCATCCTCTATACCACCAAGTTAGTTGTCTGAATTATCTATGGATATTATTTGGCATTGGTGGCACAAAAGTCAAAGGGGACACAGGGTAACAGAATAACAACTAAGCTATCACCTTGTATGTAATCCCAATAATAGTCTTGAAAACTTTTATATCCACAGACTGTACTGGATATTACAGAGACCTAGATTATGAACCTGTGAATGCCCTTCTTAAAAAAGTGGATTTTCCTATTTTGTTGGAATTACACCCAAATTTTTGAAAGAATGATTCATAAGATCTAAGATGCATAATGTTCTTAAGATGAAAAATGTTTTATACAAAAGATATAAAATGAAATATAAGGTGCAAAATATTACCATTGTTGCTACAACAGCATGAAAAAGGAATTTTGAGCCTGAAGACTGGGATTCGTGTCCCCACCTTGCCACTCACTGTGGGCAAATTACTTCACCCTCTGGTATGAACAGAATGTCAATATCCTCTCAAAATTTATGTTAAATCTTTACCCCTGAGGTGATAGTACTTGGAGGCTGGGGGACCTTTGAGAGGTGATTAGGTCGTGAGGATGGAACCGTTATGAATAGGATTAGTGCCCTTATAAAAGAGGGTCCAGAGAGCTGCCTGGCCCCTTCTCTGCCACAGAGAGAAGGCACTGTCTATGCATCAGGAAGTGAGTCCTCACCATACACTGACTAGTGGTGCCTTGATCTTGGACTTTCAGCTTCCCAAACTATGAATATCTGCTATTTATGAACCACCTAGTTTATAGTATTTTTATAACAACTCAAATGAACTAAGACACTCCCAGTCTGTTTACTCATCTGTAAAATGGGATTATAAATATTCTACCTACTTCACAGGTATGCCATAGAATCAAACAAAATAATATGTGTTAAATAGTCACAAAATCTGCAGAGAGCTCAAAAATATTTTATTGTTCGTATCTTCTACAATGCCTTCCTAATTAACATCTTTAAGTTTTATTCAAATATTTAGTATTTTGTAATTCTTTATTGTCCATTCTCACTACTTTCTTACGTTTTATGCATAAAATAAACATTTTTTAAATATTTAAAAGCTTTATTTCTTCCTGATATACCCACATATGCATACACACATATTCATGTAAACATACATACATACATACATAAGTCTGATTCACTATTTACTTCCTGAGACAAATATCCCAGAGAATAGACAGGCATTGCCTCTTACAACTCTTGGCAAAAGATTTTAGGGAGCATCAATGAACATTCTAATGAACTTTCCTTCTCCCAGCCCTCTCCTGGTGACATCACATGAGGTCTGACCAACCCTGGAGGTCACTAAATGGCCTGGACATCTGAGGTTTGGTCCCACCATGCTTCCCTGAGATAATAGTGACCAGGTGCACTATGTTAAGATCAACTACTTGCAGGAGGTCTAGAAAGTGCTCTTGTGTTCCTGTGTGTATCCCCCGCCCTCTCAGCTAGGATGAGGTCTCTTTCCCAAAACTGTGAAGATGGCTTGGTTCAAGGAGGCCTGCCGATGTCTTTCTGGGACAATGTCAATAATTTGGGGCAGGTGTCAGTGATGCAGCATGCCCAATGTCCCTCATCTCACCCTGTTGCCAAAGCCAGCTATTATATTCATCCCCAAGTCCCTTGAGACTTTTATGCAAACCACTCTTTTCATTTCCTTTTCTTCATTTTCTCTTTGAATTAGTTTCATCTTCTTCTTCCCTCATAGGAGCAGGTCCTGGGACTCTCTGCAATTCAAATCTCATCCAGTTCTAAGAAACCACCTCATTGCAGAGAGTAGGGGCATGGTCAGCAGCCAAGCTTGTTCACCTGGTCCCCTGCTTTCCTCACAAGGACATTGGGCCCTGCTGTCAGGTGTGCCCAAGCAACAAACCTTTGTGGGGCAACTACACAAGCAGCTCCAGTGTCAGACACTGTACCTGTGAATACCAGAAGATGCACAGCTCACCCACAACACCTGCTTCTGGGGCCTCTTCCTTTACCTAGGCCTTCAGTCTTTGAATGGGTATTTATTTAGCACCCGCTTTAGGTGAGATATTAAACCGGGGGTGGTAAAAGATGATTGAATATTGTCATTGCTATAAACCTTCAGAGGGTTTATAGTCTAACAGGAGTTAAAAGAAATTCACAAATAACCATAATACAAAGCAAAATATAAGCAAGAGAGATATGAAGTGTGGCTTTCAGAAAAAGAAAAGCGAATTTATTAAGCACTTTCTACAGAACCTAGTCATTTGAATTTTGTTTATAATGTAAGTGACAAAATAGCATGTGTGTGTATATATGCACATACATCACACACAGAGAGAGAAAGAGAACTCTCATATACTCATACATATGCTCCTAGACTTACCATGGGATTTTGTCCCAATAAATCCATTGTAAGTTGAAGATACACTAAGTAAAAATGAACTTAATACACCTAACCTATGGAACATCATAGCTTAGCTTAGCATGCCCTAAACAATCTTGAAACACTGTCATTAGCCTATGGTTGGGCAAAATCATGTAGCACAAAACCTACTTTATAACAAAGTTTGCACACTGAGATGGGTGCTTTATACACCTGATACCATGTAAAAACACAATATCCAAAGAATACTGGCAACACAGAACACCATAGAGTACCTTTCAGTTCTTTGTGATTCTGTAGCTGACTGGAAACTGGCCCACTGCCCTTGTCCAGAGTCATGAGATAGTATCATACCACATATCTGTAGCCCAAGAAAAGAACAAAATTTAAAGTGTGGTTTCTACTGAATAAGCATCACTTGTATACTATCATATGGTCAAAAAATTATAAATAGAACCATCATCAATTAGGGGGCCATCTGCACATTATGTATGTCTATAACATAGTGTGTATATATATTTTTTTAAGTTTATTAACTACCATTTCACATGTGAGCAAGCTAGGTCTCAGATTGATTCAGTAACTTGCTTAGAAAGGGATCCCTGCCAGTGAGAAGATTAGAAAGTTTTAATAAAAGTGTCATTTCAGCTGATCCTTAAAAGTTTGGTGGAATTTTAATTAATATTTATAGCTTTGAGCTACAAAACTGATATATGTTCATTGTGGAAATTTTTAAAACATAGAAAAGTACAAAGAGGAGAGTTTATTTTTAAAAGCCCATAAATCGTTCCACTTTAATATTTAAAAATCATTAGTATTTTGGTATATATCTTTATAGACTTTTTTCTACTACTTACCACACCTTTTAAAAATAGGACCACTGCTTAGTCACCTGCATGTTTACAGATGTTATTCCACTTAATCTTCATATTTGCCTGCAAAGTAAAAAGTATTATCAGTTCCATTTTATAACATTAACTTGAGAGTCAGATACAGTAACTTGCCCAAGTCACAGGAGGGAGCCAACAGGCATATCCAGAATGTCTCCAGATCTCATGCCCACCTTCTGCCTCCTGCTGCCTGGGGAGGGACCACCTATGCAGAGATATAGGGCATGGAAAGGCAAGGGATGACTCAGAGAGATTGTATTTTTTTTTAATGTTGAATCTGGTGACTCCTATCTAGGGCATAAAGGAAAGGAAAGTCTCTAGTTTTTTCAGCTGGGTAACTAGGAGAACAAAGATTCCCCAGAGCATACTGAATTCATCATTTGTTCAATAATACATGCAGCTTCTACCAGGCAAAATCATTTTCTCAGTTCAGACTTGGACCTTGCTCAGATAGGGCTCCACACACCTTGCAAGCCAGGGAGCTCTTATCAACTCTGCAATGCAGCCTCTCTACTAAGCAGACCTGTGCCTGCCTGAAAATGTCATGGGAGTCAGTGTGGGGGACTGGAGAACCTCCATGCCCCAGACCAACCCACACTGTGCTTTCCTATGGTGGCTCCTCTCTTACCAACGTGGCATCCAGAATGAGCCCACGCTAACATTCGGTCAAGAATGGTCCCCTCCCACCTCCACACCAAGTAGGCTTTATTTCTGCCCTAACAGGGATGGGAACAAGAAGTTTTTGCCAAAAGAAAAAAGAAATCAAAACATTCAATGTACTTCCCTGGCTGCATGTTTCTGGCTTGACTTATATCTCTTACGTAACAGTGATATTATTTATTAAAGCAGTACAGAGTTTCAGAAAGGCCAGAAATGCCAGCCTAGAATTTGGTCCCCCTGAGTGCAACACAGAAAGAAGGGAAAGGAATAGTTGGTGCATGAGGATCAGGGGTGGCATCTGATTCTAGTCTCCAGACCCGAGTGACACCCTGCCCCACAGATAAATGCAGCAGCGTGTATGACAGTGTAAGAGGGGCTTCAACACTAGGAAGGAGGAGTGGGCACATTCTTCCTGGCACCCTTAGTATCCTCAGCCCCTCTGAAACTCTGCCTGACAAATCCATCTTTGGAGGGAACAACAGTGATTCATTCAGCACATAGTTATGGTGGCTCAACTACTGAGTAACTAGAAAGCACCCAACTCCAACACTTGTATCCCCCAAATCCAAAATAACTTGCTATTTTTCCCTCCCTCTCTCAGGATTTCTCAACTTTGCCACTTTCAAAAATTCATCCTCAGGGAGCTCATTTTTATATTATTCTTTTTTTGTTCTATTGTTTATTTGTCAAAGCTGCTCTCAATTTCTGAATGACCTGTGTTGAGCTCCATCCGTAGGAAAGTGTTTGCCTGGTCCTCTTTGACTCTGAAAACCTGTCGATATAATCAGATGTCCTCTGGGTCTCTGCAATGTGAAACTTTTTGCAATCCTGTTCCCCAACACATACTCCAAATCACTCACACCAATGCCTCTGTGCTTCAAAGAGAAGGCCATGCCCTTACATCCTCAGATCTCTTTCTTCCTCTAAATTTCTCTCATCTCTTGCTCCTTTCTCTCTATCTTATCACATAGTATCTAATAATTGTGTCCTGCATTGTGTACAAGGACAGATAAAATGCCCAATAAATATTTGATAAGTGGAGCCATTCCAAATGAATTCCTTCCTCATCTTTTCACTTTTCATTCTTTTTCTTTGCATTTTCTTATCATTTACTACCATGAGCTTCCAATTGATATCTATGAGCTTCCAATGGATATCTCTTCCTGCTCCTTGAGATTTTACAATTTATCATTTACCTATACCAGTGTCTACCACCTCGTTACCAAAAAGGTCTTAAGCAGGACAAATTTCATTGCAGCCACACCACTGAAATCTCATTTCTCCTTTTTCAGTCAACAATAAATATTTATTGAGTACCTACTATTTTCCAAGTCCCAACTTCAACAGAGGTATGGCCTAGATGAAGGAGAAAACAGTAAGCAAATAGAGAAACTGATAAATAATATGCAAAAAAGAAAATAAGACAGTACTGGGACAAAGAGATGGGGGCTTGTCTAGGCTTTTTCCTTGAATCGGTTGCTTGTTATTTTCACATTTATCAGGTGTCTAAGGTTATCAGGTGTCTAAGGTTCTCATTCTTTTTGCAACAGAGTTAGACAGCTGATCCTCAACATCTGCTTCTACCACCAACCTTTAAATAAGGTTAATAGTTGTCTCCACCTCATGAGGATTAAACAAGCTAGGTAAATCATGTAAGTACTAGGTATAGTGTCTGGCACAAAAAGCATACAAAACAAAGGGCAACCAGAACAAAATGAAAATAAGAAGAAACCAACATTGGCAAAGGCCATCTCCTTTGCTCTAATTGAAGTTTGTGATTTCTTCAGACAGCTTGTATCTCACTGAGCAATGGACCCTTGAACTGGAAGGTGCTCTAGAAAAAGCCCTTAGCTAAAAGTGACATGATGGACAGGTGTTGAGGCTTGTAGAAGGCGGCAGTCTGAACTTGATAATAGCTGCTATTTCTTGCTGTCCTTCCAGGGGCTTCTCTTTTCCCAGCTGACTCAGTAGTCATCTGACTTATGGGCCAACCTGTTGGTGACAAAAATTCCATTCAGTAACCCTGATCCATGAGCCCCAGAGCCAATAAACACACCTCTCTGACACTTAAGGCAGAAGACTCCGAGGTGTGTTCTACCATTGCTCAGAGGCTTCCTCAGCAGGACTGACCACAGTTGCCCTCAGCAATGACCAGCTCAGTGACACACTCTTGTTTTTCCTTCTTTCCCTGGTCAATCTCTCCATCCCAATTCCTATTCATTGGCCATGATCTCCAAAATAACTATCTTCACAAAGCCTTCGTATCAGCCTCTGATTTTTGGAAGAACCCAGGCTAATAGAGCCATGTTATCTATGCATTGGTCTTTTCTTTTTGAACCTACCCCCAATGTTATATTATTTTACTTGAGTGTGTGTGTGTGTGTGTGTGTATGTGTATATGTGTATATGTGTGTGTGTGTGTGTGTGTGTGTGTGTGTGTGTGTATATATATATGTAATTATCCACAATCTCTTCTCTTTGTATGTCCTCCAAGTTAGGAAGTTTTAATCATCACAAATTAAGTAATTCCACAGTTTTTCTATCTGAGACTGCCCTTTCAGTGTATATATTCCTCTAGCTTGGCCAAGTTCATCATTATTGTTTTGTAAGAAAAATCCAAGAAACACATCACTTGCTGCAGAAATTCTCTTTAATCCAAAATATTTACATTGTCTTCCTATATATGTAACTGACCACCTGATAGAGACCAGATCATAAATGTTTTTAAGTTGGCAAACTGTCATTTGGAAGGTTGGATTCAACTTCTGTATTTTCCAATACACACTGTACTTTCATTCTGTAAGACCACATTTTGATGAACCATTTAGTAATGCTTATGCAAAGGCACTTACCACACCCCCGCCCCTCTTCCCTGGCATGTGTTTATTTATATATGTGTATGTTTCATATTGACATATTAAATATTCTGTCTGGACATGTAAATTGAATATAACTAGCAGAATTATTGACCTGAAACATAAGTTTTTCTTTTGTTCCTAAATCTAGACTTTGGCTGTCTTATAACTATACTTTTCTATTCGTCCTCGGGAAAAAACAAAAAAGACAACAACATGGAGAAGTAACTAAAAGATGGCAGAGTAACCAGCAGTCTGTTGAGTCATTGGAACTGCCCAGCTAGAATGGGCAAATGTGGACAGCAGCTTACTTGAGGATTCCCACAAGTCACTTGAGGAGAAAACCCTAATAACATACTGAACTCCATGATGGCAGAATAGACTTAAGACTATTATTATTTGGGCATGAATGACCTCTGAAGCATGGAGATACCGGGACATCATACTTAGCCATGATTTCTAACACTTCTTGCTTCTCTCCCTGACTCCCTTCTCTTCTCTTCTTTAAGAAACCAGGAGAAATCAAAGATCTATTAACTTAAAGAATGTACCACCTTGCCTTATGCTAGATAGGTACTTAGTAAATATTTATTGAGAGAATAGATGAAATAGTCCAATCTCCATCAACAAATATAAAAATCATAGAATATTTAAAAAGAAGACGTGAAAAGGAGGGGAAAAAATTTTAAACCACTGTTCAATGTCCTCTCTAGCATTTTCTAGTTGGGCTCTGATAACCACTGGTTCCTTGGTATGTAAATCAGTGGTAGAAAGGGAGGGATGATAGGAAAAGATAAGTGTTAAATACATATGAGAATGCTTGGTTAAGCAAAGTAAAATAGGCTTTTTTACTGTTAGGGTCTTTTTAATTATGGGAATTCTCAGTCTCTAATGTGTTAAGATATACCACAAGAGTATATACTATGTAATGTTTCCATATGCATTGAATTGTGATCTTTTTTAAAAGAAATATCTTGTTGTATGTTGTTTCTTGGGTATATGGTTCCCTGAAACACACTTTAGAAAACACTGTTTTAGTATTGCCCTGATTTCTTTTTGGCTTACTGTCTTAGTCTGTTTTCTGTTGCTATAACTGAATGCCACAGACTGGGTAACTTATAAAGAAAAAGGTTTACTGAAGTCATGGTTCTGGAAGCTGGGAAGTTCACCAGTCTGGTAAGGTCCTTCTTGCTACACGATAATATGATGGAGAGCATCACATGGTAAGTCAGAGGCATTTGCTAACTGAAGTCTCTCTTCCTCTTACAAAGCCGTTAGTGCCAGGGAAGGCCCCACCATCATGACCTCATCTAATACTTCCCAATATCCTCCTGACATCTGCATACCAACTTTGAGGTTTAATTTAGAAGGAGGCCTCCAAGAAGTTCTCAGTCCAAGTCTTTCAGGGATCTTAATTATTTTCCAAGAGTCTTACCAAATCCCTTGATTTTTAAACCATAACCTATAAAACAGGACATTGTTATTTACCTAACATCATTCATCAAAAAAATATTACTAAGTACTCCTTATGTGCAAGACATTGTGGAGATAATTACAAGACATAGATCCTCTCATGAGAAATACAATGGACTCTCTGTCTGTGAGTTCTGTACTCACCAATTCTACCAACTGTTGATCAAAAATGTAGTTAGGCCTACAATAATTGCATCTGCATTGAACATGTCCAGACTTTTTTCCTTGTCATTATTGCCTAAGCAATACTGTATAACAACTATTCCATAGTGTTTACATTTTATTAGGTATTATAAGTAATCTAGAGATGATTTAAAGTACATGGGAGGATTGTGTAGGCTTGCAAATACTATGTCATTTTATATAAGGGACTGGAGCATGTGTGGATTTTGTTATCTGCAGGAAGGTGCACAGAATGCATATATTTTGGTAGTAACTATGACTCAAGATTGATGAGCTTGGGAATGAAATAAATCTGAGCATAAATCCAAGACTCAAAATTCTTTAATTAAAAAGAAACTAGTTTTGTGGTCTTGGATAAGTTAATCAATCTATCAGTTATCATATCTGTAGAATGGGGAAAATGTGCCTATTTTCATCTTTATTGTGTTAATTAAATAGGATAAAATGTGCAAAAATATCTAGCAAGGTATAATCACATTCAAAAGAGACCCTTAGGATGTATTCAGTAGTTTTACCTTGAGGCTTCGTTGAAGCCTGCCAAAATCACTGAATTTGAACTTGCACTACAGAGATGCTTCTACTTGTATCTTTCAATTTTTTGCATTGCTTCTGAGTTAAGGCATAGTAAAGCAGAGGAAGCTACTTTAGACAAATCCAACTAGTAGGTCTCTCCAGTCCTCTACCCTAGCCCAGCATTTGTGGTCTGGCCTGAATCATAGAAATATTTTCAACAAATTTGTGCAATATTAATAGGGCATTTTTCATTATTATCTACTTTTGACAAATGAGTGAATTCAGGCTCAAAAAAATTAAGTGCCTTGGCCAAGGTCACCTACTAATAAGTGGCAAAGCTAATGAAACTCTATCTCAAGAGGTCAATAGTACATAAACACAAGACAAAAGGTTTTCACCTTTGTTAAGATGTTATTGCATTTGTCCAGACAGGGGTGGGTAAGAGCTGCTGATAGAATGGAATGGAAGTACACAAATAAGAGATAATGAATGCAATGGTGTCTCCCAAAATCCACATGCTCAAAACTGAATTCCTAGTGTAAGAGGATTGAGAGGTAGGACTTTTAAGACATGATTAATTCATGAATGATCTGCCCTCATGAGTGAATTAACGCTATCATCAAAGGAATGTGTTCCTGGTAAAAGGATGACTTTAGCCCCGTCCTCTCTCTCCCCTCTTCTCTTCTCTTTCCTGTCTTCCTTCTGTCATGGGATAATGCAACAAGATAGTTCTCAATAGATGCAGCCCTTTGACCTTGGACTTCCCAGTCTCCAGAACTGTAAAAAATAAATCTTTATTCTTTACAAATTACCCATTCCCAAGTGTTCTTTTATAGCAGCACAAGGACTAAAACAATGAAAAAGTAAAATTGACATTGTTGACAGTGGAAGAACCTGGGAACCCATATTTGTTAATTTCTAGTCTTTCCCCAACTACGTCCTCTCTCATTCCCAAAAGGAATGATATTCATGCCTAGGAAATGAGCACACTAGTGCACGTGAACACTCATCTTCAGTCCTGTCTTTATTGCCAAATAACAGCTTTAGTTTTACATAGTCCCTACTTACAAAGAGTTAAAAGTCCAGATGAGGGAGCACAAAAAGAACATAAACCAAAGGTTCTGAAACACTCAGGTAACCAAGGTTCCAGGGTTAGTTTTGCCATTCAGTAGTGATGTGACCGTGGGCAAGAAAGAGAAATTCATCAGATCACTTCACTCATCACTCATTTGTTCACATATTCTGTCAGTATTTATTAATTGCTTACTATGTGCCAAGCACTGTGAAAGGCACTGGAACTTTATAGGTGTCCCTGAACCACAGGAGCTTAGAATCAAACATGTAGACAACTCTAAATTGATAGCAGATTCCTCTTTCTCACCCACCTTCACCAATCACCAACTACTGTCTACTTTATCTCCAAAGCATACTTGCTTCCATTCACCCCTCAGCTCATTATTGCTACTATCCTGGTCAAAGCCACAGTGCCCAAACCACTTTCTGGATGACTCCAGGTTTGCCTGGCTCCCCAGCAGGAAGACAGGTAAATCGGAGAAGACTCTCCTGTTATCCCACCTCAGAATCTTGCCTGCTAGAGCTACAAGAATTCTCAGCAAAGAATGCTTGTGTGCAAAGGAAGAGAGGCCAAAGGCTTAGGAAGAGCAGTCTGCAATGCTCAAACATGACATTTGCATTCCACAGAAACCACAGATCATTAAAAAGTACATTATGCACATAATTGTTTCAAAGGGAGGGGAAGTTTGAAGCTAGAAAGTTTGAGTATCATGATAACAAAGTTGTTTCCTTAAGGAATTTTAGTAGTAAAAGTGTTTTAAGAGTAAGTGTCGTTCTAAAGCCAGTACCTCACTTCGTAAATCCAGCCTTTGATGATTCTAGCTTTTCAGCTACAGAAAAACGCTGATTCTTTTTCTATCACCCCCAGCACTATCATACCACAGTTTTTTTTATCATTCTTGTATATGGAAAACAAAACCTAAATCTCACAAACATCACCACCACACCACCAAGCCCAGTTCCCCCAGCAGATAAGAAAATGTGCCTCCATTTCCTGGTACATAAAATGAGGATAGTAATAGGATTCACTTCAAAGAGATCAATAGGATTATGCCAAATAATATTCATAACATGCTTGTAGCAGCATCTAGCACACAGCATCACCATATAAGTGGTTCAAATAAATAAATAGAATGATTGATAAATCCTGTTATATTCAATTTCTATTTTGAAAATACTTGATGTAGGGGAACTATATCAAGGACAAAGGAAAGGAAAGGGCAGAAGATGAGTCAATCACAGAAAGTAAGAGGTATAAAAAGAGGGACTCAGATCGAGATTCATCCCAGCTCTCAGTTATGTTAGATCAAATATGTTTATTCCAATAAGTGTGTGTATGTTCATATATACTTGCATCTTCATAGATCTGCATGCATAAACATGTAACACCTAACTGTTCCATTTAAAAACCGGAGTCTGAATCAGATGAAAAATGAGAAATTCATTCATTGTGCCCTACTTCTTTCTATAATAACACACAAGAGGTTACAAACTTCAAATTGGGTCCAGTCCCAGAATTTGGTCAGTAAATTGAAAACAATAAGAACATAAAATGACTGAAATTCTCCATCTGCAAAAATAAACCACTCAGGAGATGGTTGTAAATGTGCTATTGATGGGAGTAGGGATTCTCCCCATTTTCTGTCAAGGAGAACAGGATGCCTTAAATTCAATTAAGGACACCAGAGTCTCCCCTAAGTCCAATCAGGGTGACCCCAGGGTATCTCCCCAGGAAAACATGTTGGAATGTGGTTTATGGTAACCTACTCAGTTGAATTGCAATACATCTGAGGTAATGTTGTGTTGTCATAACAGAGGATGGGGGTCCACAGGAGTCTGGAAACAGAAAGCCAAGCAGTGAGACTCTCAGAGTGTCTCCACCAATACCCAGGGCTTTGTTTCTAGATCATTGGTCCTATTGGGTATACTCGAAGACAACCAATTATGTCTAATCAAATTCAAAATCTCCAAGGAAAATCTTATCTGTCACTTGGTGTCTTCAATGGAGTTACCGAGCAATAAGGTAAGTCTTGCACAGATGAGGCCCTCACTCAGCTCTCTAACTAGAACCTCATGTAAATTAGTAAATTGGTTTTCTGGCATTTAATCAGTCAAAGAGCCAATCCTACAGAATCAGTTAGGGTTAGAGTTACAGTTAGGGTTAAGCAGGTTTAGCCTTTACGGGCTGGAAGACATTGAGCAAATCATTTATAACCTCCTTCTCTCAGTTCCTCTCTACCAAGGGGATAATAATACAGTACTATCTCATAGACTGTTGGGGAAGACAAACAGAATAATCTGGAAAAAATGCCTTGCTTTTTATGTATCAAATAAATGCTAACATTTTCTTTTATTGTTGGCCTGGTTAAACCTTGACTCATCAGCATCATTATTCTGCTCTTATGACTGTGAGTTCCTCTGAAATTTGAGGTCTGAAAAGCTGACTGAGCACCTGAATCTCAAGTGACTCCATCTAAGTTCAGTTGTCTCATTTTTTTTTTTTGGTACTGGGGCTTGAACTCAGGGGTACTCGACCACTGAGCCACATCCCCAGCCCTATTTTGTGTTTTATGTAGAGACAGGGTCTCATTGAGTTGCTTAGTGCCTCGCCGTTGCTGAGGTTGGCTTTGAACTCGCGATTCTCCTGTCTCAGCTTCCCAAAGTGCTACCATTACAGGCATGCGCCACCACACCCAGCTCAGTTCTCCTCATTTTAAGAAACCATTTTTTTCTTTAGAACTGTTAGTAGCAAAGCTAATGTTAAGATTGATCATGTGAATTGCTTAACTGTGGAAGCAACCTAGATGCCCCTCAATAGATAAATGGATAAAGGAACTGTGGTATATACACACAATGGAATATTACTCAGCAATAAAAGAGAATAAAATTAGGGCATTTGCAGGTAAACAGATGGAGCTGGAGAATATCATGCTAAGCGAGGTAAGCCAGTCCCAAAAAAACCCAAAGCTGAATGTTCTGATAAGTGGATACTGATTCATAATGGGGGTGGGAGGTGGGGGAAGAATGAGGGAACTTTGATTGGGCAAAGGGGAGGGAAAGGAAAGGAAGTGAAGGGGCATGGGGGCAGGAAAGATGATGGAATGAAATGGACATCATTAACCTAGATACATGTATGACTGCACATTTGGTACAATGCTACATCGTGTACAACCAAAGAAATGAAAAGTTGTGCTGCATTTGTCTATGATGAATCAAAATGCATTCTGCTGTCATATATACCTAATTAGAATTAATTAATTAATTAATTTAAAAAGATTGATCATGTGAGAGGGCTGGAGTTGTAGCTCAGTGGAAGAGCACTTGCCTAGCATGCATGAGGTACTGGGTTTGAATTTCAGCACAATATGTAAATAAATAAATAAAGGTTCATTAATAACTAAAAAAAAAATTTTTAAAAAGATTGATCCTGTATGCTCAGTAATAAATAGTAACTTTTTAAATAAACACATGACTGTATAAAATAAAATATTGTTTCAGAACTGTCTCTGTTCAGATGATATAACAAAATATCTTTAAAACTGGGCAGAATGTCAACAACAGAAATCTATTGCTCATAGTTTCAGAGGCTGGGAAGTTCAAGATCAAGGTATCAGCAGATTAGGTATCTGGTGAGGGCTTGTTCTCAGCTTGGTGGGTGGTGTCCTCTATAACTAGAAGACACCAATCACATGGTGGAAGAGCAGGGAAGCTCCCTTCAACCCCTTTTATAAGGGCACTGATACTGTTGATGAGGGTAGAGTCCTCATGACTTAATCACTTCCACAAAGACCCTAATCTCTTAATACTATGACACCAGGTATTAGGTTCCAGCAAAGCAATTTTGGGCAGGTGGACAGCTGCATTTAAACCATAGCAAGAATTATCTTCAAATGCCTCTCGGGGACTCAGCCTCAATCAGTATTTTCCAATAATGAAACCATTTTACACAACTAATGTAATCCACATCATGTTCAACCACAAGAATGGGATCCTAACTGGAATAAGTTATACTCCATGTATGTATAATATGTAAAATACACTCTATTGTCATTTATATCTAAAAAGAATTTTTTTAAAATGCCATAAAAACAACAACAAAAAATGAAACTGTTTAGTAGAATGAAAGAGCCAGTTAGAACCTAAAAGGTAAACTTATTAGGTAAACTTATTATTATGTTTTTTATTAACTTTTTTTCAGCTTTATTGAGCTACAATTTACAAATAGGAATTTTATATATTTAAAGTATCCAACTTGATGTTTGATGTATGTGTACACTGGGAAAAGATTTTCCACAATCAAGCTAGCCAGTCACCTTCCATAGTTACCATTTCTTTCATGTGTGTGGGATGGGTGGATGAAAACAAAATCTACCCTCTTAGCCAATTTCAAATATGTAATACACTATTAATCGTAGTTACCATGCTATATAGATTAACTCTCTTTCTGACTCTTTAATAGTTGAGACCAGAGATCAACAGCTTTCTTCTTTCTGATTCATGGTCAGATGCTCGTTCCGCTGTGGTACCACATTCACAAGCCACTGACAACACATCAGAGCTGTGAAGAGAACTGCTGAGCCATGGACTTGAATTCAGGAACCTCTGATTTAAACCCCCTTCTGTGCGAGGGCCAGTGAGCAGACCATTGCTTCTCCCTTGACTTCCCTTGATCTTCTTGCAAACATGAAATAGGATAATTCCAGCCATTTCTACTGCTCAAGATCATTATAAAGATGAGATAGAAGGAAACAAGATGGTTTGTGGGGATTTTTTTGGATTTGGAGTTTTGATTTTTGCTGTTGTAGTTGTTGTTTGTTTTGGTACCACGGATTGAATCCAGGGGAGCTTAACCACTGAGGCACATCCTCAGCCCTTTTTATTTTTTGAGACAGGGTCTTTCTAAGTTACCTAGGGCCTTGCTTAGTTGCTGAGACTGGCTTTTAACTTGCTATCCTCCTGCCTCCTTCTCCCAAATTGCTGGGATTACAGGCATGCACCACTGCAGGCCCCGAAGAAGGTGCTTTGGAAACCATAAAGCATCAAGAAAATAAAGTGGATAGTTTTGTTGTAGACATCAATAAACTTTTACAAGTTAGTTCTAATAATCCCTGAAAGATAAGTACTCATGTGAATGGCATTGGATTAGAAAGAGCAAAGAAGGAGACAGACCCAACAGGGCCAAAGGATGGGTTTAAGAAAGCCTTTAGGGGCCGGAGTTGTGACTCAGTGGCAGAGCACTCACCTCACATGCGTGAGGCACTAGGTTCAATCCTCAGCACCACATAAAAATTAATTAATTAATTAATTAATTAATTAAAGATACTGTGTCCATCTACAACTGAAAAATATATTAAAAAAAAAAGAAAGCTCTCTAAAGAAACAACAAGAAACTTACTCATTTACTTTACTTTCCCTGCCTCCTCTTTCCCCAGCCATTCTTAACACATTCAAGAAAGGAGAACTGAGAATGAAGGCTAATGCTTTGCTTAGAAAAACAGGTGATAAATCATAAAGTAATCGAAACTGTTGCAGGGAATGGGAAACACATGGCAAGTCCTTCTAATTAACTCTTCTATATGTTGCTCTGGGTTGGGGTGTTGCTTCCAATGTTTTACATTTGACTTGTCCCAGGCCACTCTCTCACCATGGCAACTCAAGTTTACTGGAAAGTAGAAAAGTCCGCATTTGAGAGAGTTAAAAGAGTCTGATAGAGTTCAGCTAACCACAATTAATTAAAAAAGGAGGAGGGGGGAAGAGAAGAGAGGGGAAAAGGAGGAGGAGAAGGAAAGCAGCATCCAAATATTCCCCTCTCTGAGAACATCCTTTGGGAGATATTCTCTCCCTCTCTCCTTTTTATACACTTTTTTCTCTCTCAAATGAATAAGAGAACAAAGTCCACATTTGTTCTCTGCAAATATCTGGTTCTATAAGCATCATGCAGTGAAGGTGGGGCTTTCTCTGTCTTGTTCTTGGTTATGCCCAAGGGATATTGAAAAAAATATTTGAACAAATGAGTCTCCTTCCTCCTTTTACTGTGAATTTTAATATGAAGTCCTTATTTCAGAGAAGCAGTAAGGCACAGTCTAGCAGGTCAGTTACTAACTGGCCTAAATCTGAAGGCCAGAGGTCCAGTTGAGCCCTGCCCCTACCATTCTGTGTGGGCCTTGAGTTTATCACTCCCATCTCCTTTCTGGACCTTATTTGCTTCTGTTGAAAACAAGAGTATTGAACAAGAAATTCTTTAAGACCTCTTCGTAACTCTAGCCTTCTTTGAACATTTCACCAATTAGTCTGCAAAGAACTAACCATCCCTTCATAGATAAATAAGATAATTGTTTTTCTTTTCTGACTACAGGGACGATCCAAGCTAGAAGAAAAGGTACAGTATCTAATCTAACAGATTGTCCATTTTTACCCAGATTTGTATCTACTAAGGTGGAAGGTGAAGCTAGAAATAGGGTCAATTGTTTGAGTAATCTGAGGACCAGATTCCAGCTTGACTTACCCTACATAGGTTGGTCACCTATATTCAGTTCATGTCACATTTCCATAACTCTATTCCACTTAGCTTTTATAGGCAAAAGTGTGACTTCCCAAAGACAAGAGCGCAAAGAGATTATCCAACCCATCCTAACATCTAGGAAGGGCCTCACTCAAATTGCCCCAAAGAGATTATTAGATTCTGCCCTTAACTATCATCAAAGAACATGAGGCAGCTTCTCCAGAACTTGGTCCATCTTCCAGTCAGGCACTGTGTTATACCATATTCAGAAACTGAGTTACAATATAATAATATAATAATATTATTAATAATATAATAATATATAATAATATAATAATACTCATTGGGAAGCAGCACAGGTAAGAAAGCCTGAGATATTTGTACCTTCGGTGCTCTGAAAACTGATTTGCTGAGAAGACCTTGGGTTTCAGGCCCTCTCTTGAGCAGTGGCATCTTAGATACAGCACTAAGAAAGTAACTCAAGGATTTGGTTGGTTTTGAGCCCCTTCTTGGGCATCTCTTGCTACCATTCATAGTTGTGCTCTCTGAGAAATCAGGGTAGCCAGGACACAGATACACACATTGGCTGAGGATCAACCTCGACTCATGCTCTCTTGGGGTGCTATTGGATGGGAAAGGACTTGATCTGTACTGGCCTATGTCCATGAACTTCAAACTTTGGGGGGCTTGCTTTAGACTAGGCAAGTTAATATTTAAAGAGCTAAATAAATAAATAGGTAGCTCTGAGCCAAACTGACAAAAGCAGCTCAGACCTTCCTGCCTACTAAAAGCCCTTTGAAAGAAGACATCAGCTAGTAGGTCATTAAGCAAAGTAAAATGCATCTGTTCTATGAAGTTCCCTTTTCTCTCAATACTCTTTTGACCCTAAGGGTTTCAACTGGTTCTATTTGACTTTCCCAGTTCCTTTAATAAGTTCTTAGAAGTACATGGCAACTCAGATCTCCCTAATCCAGAAACAGGTTTATAGGATTCCTGGTATCAGTTGAACAACCTTGAACAAGTTGCTTCACTTCTCCAAGTCTCAGCTTTGTCATTTGAAAATGGCTAATAGCCTGGGACACTGCAAGGGGTGGTAGGGTAATGTGGAAAGAGAGCAGGCTTCGGAATCACATGGGACTGGGTCTGGATTCTGACTTCCCAACTTAAACAAGTTACTTCATTTTTCTATGCCTTCGTTTTCATATCTATAGAGGAAATTAGTGACTATGTCCAACCAATCTATAGGACCTCAGTAAAAATATTGCATTGCAATTTTTAATAAATTGTCTAAGCTCCATGATATTTCAGCAGAAAGACTAGTGTCCATGAGTTTGCCAGGAACTCCAAGGTTTACACAGTCCAAAGGTAACCTATCCTGAACCAAATGGTTCATGGCTTTCACAGGATGCTGCTTCTGATGACTCACCCTGCAGTCAACACTCAGAGCTTGCCCCTGGAGCCAGGATGGATTTCTCAGTTGACATTAGTTGAGGGGCAGGACATGCGCACAACATTACAGATCTTTTATTACACTCTATCCTCAGTCATTACTCCCCAAATCACAAGCCTTGAGCAGAACAGTTAGGTGCAGGGGCACATACCATGCAAAAACCCAGCTCTGCTCACAAACCTCAGCCTTTACCTTGAAATTGGGAGACGAGCCATTGGCAGGCTGGACTCTCCTTTTTCAAAAGAATTCTAGGATCAAATCCTTTCACAGACTGATGCGTCCTCCTCTCCCTATTGTCCAGGATTGTATGCCAAGAGGTAAGATAGCATTCACTAAGTCATACCCTTGTTATGGTGTGGATCTGGAATGTTCTTTCAAAAGTTCATATGTTGGAAGTACGGTCCCCAGTGCAGCAAGGTTCAGGAGTGGGGTTTTTAGGGAATAACTGAAACATGAGGAGTGCAACCTCATCAGAGGATTAATCCATTTGATGAATGAATAATTTGAATGGACTACTGGGTGAAGGAGGCAGGCATGGCTAGAGGAAATATGTCACTGAGGGTATGATCTTGGGTATTATATCTGTTCCTGGCCACTTCCTGTTTCTCTCTCTTTCTCTGTCTCTCTCTGCTTCCCAGTTGCCAACAGCTGAGCAGCTTTCCTCTGCCATGCTTTCCTACCATGATATTCTGCCTCACCTCAGCCCAGGTCAACAAAGTCAGCCAACCATGGACTGAGATCTCTGAAACCATGAGTCAAAATAAACTTTTTCTCCTCAAGTTATTCTTGTCAGGTATTTTGATCCCAGAGACACAAAGCTGACTAACACAACCCTTATCTCAGAACAACATGCTTATTTATGAACTTTATATTTGTGTAACTAGGAGTTCCTCTTCCCCCTGAATTTCCAAGGCTGATCAGATTTCTCCTTCCCTAGCTAAACAAAAAATGAGTTGAAATAATTTTAAGTAGACTTTTCAGTAGGCAGCCCACTTGATTTTTGCCTTTTCATATCCTTATTATGTGGATGGTTACATAGGTACCCAACAGCACCTGAGACATAGCAGACATTTAAAAAGTGATAGTACATTCCACACTTAAAGTAAATGTTCTCTTACCTGAAAGGAGAGTGACTTTGCAGAAGTCCTGCAGACCCCACTACCTCTTCACCAGTTGTGAGACCTTGTTAATCTGTTTATTCTCCACCTCAACCAGAGGTAGGCCAACTCTTTCTGTAAAGAGTCAAGTAGTAAATATTTTAGCCTCTGCAGGCCACTTACATCTTTCTCCCATATTCTTTTTTTGTGTATGTTTGTTTGTTTGCTTGTTTATTTACAATGCTTTAAAAAGTTTCTTTTAAAAACATTCTTAGCTATAAGCTGAAAAATAAGCAGATCCTGGGCTTGATTTAGCCCAAGAGCTATAGTTAGCAAAACTCTAGCCAATGACTTCATGATGTTAGTCAACCTGACCTGCAAATGTGAGGAAAGGATTTAACAATAGATTTCTTGGCACTAGTCCAGCCCCACTGGATCAGAATCTCTGAGGTACATTCTGAAGGTCCCCAGTGATTAGTATGGAACCAGTGTACTGGCTGACCATAAATGCCAGTCACAAAGACCTGGAACCCTTCCTACTCTCCAGCCTCTGCCCCATTCTGTCCCTCATGAGTCAGTCTTCCAGCTGCTCTGATCTTACTATAGAGAAGCTCCCATCATGTTATACTCCCCTTCTCTCCTTGTCTTCATCAACTTCCTGTTACTATAACAAATGCCTGAGATAAAACAACTTAAGTAAAGGAAAGATTATGGGCTGGGGATGTTGCTCAGTGGTATGTCTAGCCCCGGGTTTGATCCCCAACACTGAAATTTTAAAAAAAAATTAAGTAGAATGCTTGCCTCACAAGCACAAGGCCCTCAGTTCAATCCCCAGTGCAACAAAAAGAAAAAACATAATTTAAAAAAATAAGAAACATTCATTTTGTCTTCTGTTTTGGAGATTTCAGTCCATGGTCAGTTTGCACACTGCTTTGGGGCCTATGGTAAGACAGTACATCATGGCAGAAGCACGTAGTGGAGCAACCTGCTTACCTCATGGTGGCCAGAAAGCAGAGAAAGAGAGAGGAAGAGGCACGTCCCCTTCAAGGGCATGTCCCCAGCGATCAAACTTTCTTCCACTAGCCCCACCTCAAAACACCGAACCACCTCCCGATAGTGCCACAGTCTGGGGACCAAGCCTTCAACACATGGGCTCCTGGGGGACACTTACTCAAACCACAGCAGCCCTTCTATATTTTTTCTATCTGCTTACAAATTAATCACATGCACTTTATTGTTTAGTAATACCTAACAATTTTATTAATAGCCCTTTCCCTATATAGCTTTCTAGAAGGAGCCGTTTTCCCCTATTAAAAGAAAAACTAGACAAATTAAATCTGGTAGAATTTACCTAAGCAAAAATCCATTCATGCATCAGGCAGCACTCAGAACCAGAAGAGGTTCTGAGCGCTCTGCTTTAGCATTATGGGCAATGGTTTTTATAGACTGAATATGGAAGCAAAGTAAAGAAATTACTTGATTGGCTACAGCTAGGTATTTGTATTATGATCTGGTGGAATGTCCCTAGTTGAGGTTAGTTGGAAGCTTCTGATTGGTAAATTTCAAGTTTCATTTTGCTATTTGCTTTGGACTTGAGTTTGCTTATTCAGGAACCCAAGGCTCTAGGGCCATCTCAGCCTAAGGGCCTCCAAATGAAAGTGTTTTTAAGACACTTAAGCATTCACTGCCTTCGCCACCGCCCTGTTCTGGCTGACACCAACAATCCCTCTTCAATTCATTCTTTACGCTGAGCATGCAATGGCTTCAGTCATAGCTATAACCGCTTTGGGGATGAAGGAGCCAACAATTATTATCAGAGCTCCAATCTTGCCTCAGGAGGATGAATATCCTGTTCTTTAGAGTTTTCTATGGTTGCAATAAGAGGTTTCCAATCCCTTAGGGTCCTGGTGCATAAACAGGCAACTTGCCCACAAGAGCTAAAGTTAGACCTTAGGAATCCTAAAATGTTTAAAACACAGCACATAGCAAAAGCAAAGCCAAAAATAAAGGAAACTGGGAGTGAAAGCCAAAGTTTCGCCTGTTAGGAAGTTAGTATAAGCTTTTGAAAGAAATTGGCAATGAATCCCTAGATGCAAAGTAACTAAATGATGCTGAGGTCACTGAGGCAGAACCTTAGTGCAATTTGAAGATTTTCATGGAAACGTTGCCCTCAGTTTCTTCACCATTTTTCATTGGAACATAGTATACCATTCAGTTCAACTGTGGCCATTTCCAGAACTTTGTCAACATTATAGTAGTATTGGACAAGAAGTCTTGATCAAAACATTCAATGACAGTTTTATCTCAGTTTACTCTTGACTCAGACAGAATGGGAGAGAAGCCAAGAACATGGTTAAGGGTGGGGAGGGACATGGGTAGCAGGCACCGTGAGATAGAAAAGCTAAGGACATTCAAGAGAAGATATACATCTCTGAATAAAATAATCAAGAAAAGAAGGACTAGCCTGTTGGCTTGAGTCTCCTGGAATCTTCCAGCAAACTTAAATTAGAGTTAAATATCCTTCTTTTGTCTCTATTGTATATAAGAATTTACATCTGTTGGGAGCTGTGATGTGATTTGTGTTTTTCCCATGGGTGATATGAGATATTAAAGAGGAGGTAAGAAAGAAGGAGCTTTGGGAAAGGGAGAGAGAGTTTCAGAAATGATAGAAAGTTTTTAAAGTGCACCAACCAGGAGCTGGGATTGTAGCTCAGCGGTAGAGCTCTTGCCTTGCATGCATGAGGCCCTGGGTTCGATCCTCAGCACCACATACAAACCAATAAAAAAAAATAAAGACATTGTGTCCATCTACAACTAAAAAAAAAAATTTTAAAGTGCACCAACCAAATGCAAAACTATAAAACTCCTGGAAGATACCACAGCAGAAAACCTAGATGACCTTGGATTTGACTTTTTAAATATAACACCAGAGGCACAATCCATGAAAAAGAGAAATGATCAACTGGACTTCATTAAAATTGAGATTTTCTGCTCTGTAAAAGACAATGTCAAGAGAATGAGGAAACAAACCACAGAGAAAATATTTCTGAAAGACACATCTGATAAGGGACTGTTATCCAAAATCACAAAAGGCTCTTAAACCTCAACAATAAGAAACCAAGAACTCAATTTGAAAATGTGCAAAAAACATGAATACATCACCAACGAATATAAACAGAGGACAAACAAGTATATGAAAAGATACTCAATGTCTTGTCATTAGGGAATTACAAACAGAACAATGAGGTACCACCCTGCACCTACTGGAATGGCAAAAACTCCAGAACACAAATGCTAGTGAGTATGTGAAGTGATAGAGTCTCACGTTCACTGCTGGTAGAAATGCGAGATAGTACAGCCACTTTGGAAGACAGTTTGGTAGTTTCTTTAAAAAGCTAAACATACTTTTCCCATACAATACAGTAATTATAGTTCTTGGCATTTGAGTTGAAATGCATTGAAAACATGTCCACACAGAAACATTCACCAAGATTTTATAGGAGCTTTATTCATAAAAAAGTTTTGCTTCCAGCTAAAACTTGGAAGCAACCAAGACATCCTTCAGTGGGTCAATGGATAAATAATCAGTGGTGCATCCAGACAGTGGAATAGTATTCTGCACTAAAACAAAACGGGATATTAATCCATGAAAAGGCATAGAGGAAGCTTACATGTATATTATTAAGTGAATGAAGCCAATCTGAAAATGTTCTGTACAGTATAATTCTGACTTTATGACATTCTGGGAAAGGCAAAATTATGGGAACAGTAAAAAGATCAGTGCTTGTCAAGGGTTAAGAGGAGGAAAGGATGAGCAGGCAGAGAACAAAGGA
The DNA here is from genome assembly GCA_028644305.1 of Xerus rutilus. Lineage (NCBI taxonomy): Eukaryota > Metazoa > Chordata > Mammalia > Rodentia > Sciuridae > Xerus > Xerus rutilus. The sequence continues at coordinate 101,905,899 of CM053399.1, read as the reverse complement.
CTGTTAAGTCAATTAAACTACTATTTGTGAGACTATAGTGGTAGATACATACCATTATACATTTGTCTAAATCCATCGAAAGTATACCACCAAGAGTGAACTCTAATGTAGACTATGGACTTTGGGCAATAATGAGATGCCAATGTAGATTCATCAGCTGTGAGAAATGTAACACTCTGGTGGGGATATTGATAATGGGGAAGGCTATACACAGAGGCAGGATGGGTGTAAGGGAAATCTCTGTACCTTCTTTTCGACTTTACTATAAGCCTAAAATTGCTTTAAAAAATAAAGTCTGCTTATAAGGCACTAGCCACCTTGCAGTCACACTAAAATGGAATTGGATTTGACTTTCTTTTTTAACTCAGAATAATGTCTGATCTCAATACAAAGCAGATTCTCCTGGACAAATAAAGCGAAACAACCTAAAACATCAGAATTATTCCATAGTAGATGTTCTGTAAATATCCACACAGTGAGTGAACACTCTGAGTCTGTCACCTACACCACCCTTATCTAGGCCTAAAGTATTGTTTGGCAACTGCCACACAGGTAAGTGTCATTCCAGACAAGTCGCCAAGGATTTGTCTGGACTTACTCCAGTACTGACTGATCCCTGAAAGGGAAGGGAGAGGAGGGAGGTTTTTTTTCCTATGGAGTCATCACTTGCCCATGTTTCTCTACACCTACCATTTACACACCACCCTCCAAGACTGTGAATAATACAAAAGAAACACAAAGCACTCTCTTTGTCCCTAAGAAATTCAGTCTTGTGAGGAATAAGAAAATACACTAACAAGGACTAAGCAAATAATACAAACAATTCATCATGCCGAATGGAATCAAGAGCTAAATACATTAGCACATAGGCAGTGTTATGGGAACCCAAAAAGAAAGAGAACTCCATGGAAACCAGATATAATTGTAAAGACTCAGCTGTATTTCTCTGGTCACATAGAGCATGTCCCTTCATAAAGAGTCAAGACACACTGTATCATGTTCTCTGAATTGGTTCTACGGAAATTTGCCCAAATCTTTCCGAAATGCATATTACCCACAGCTTCAGGGGTGTCCAATGACCTAAAAATTCCTGGGCTCTTTTTTCTCATTCTTGCTGTTTCTTCCAAAGACCTAGGAATTCGATCTCCCTGTTGACTCTCCCTCTGAGTGGGGACACGGGGAGCAGGGTCAGACCTTGACTATTGTTGATGTTCTATTCTCCTTTTCAGAGCTCTCTTGCGCGCGCCCATTCAGTCTCAGCAGTCTGTGGTTCTTCTCTTCACCTACTCTTAATTTTTATTAACTCAGCAGTCTCTACTCCATCTTCTCATCCTTACTTATTTCTGGATTTTCCCACATGGAGATTTGTATTTATAGCTCACTTCATTGCCCCTACTTTTTAATAACTAGAAAGTGTCCCCACCAAAAGCATTCTGTTACAGAAAAGAAGTGCATTCAATCATGTCCCTGCACCGTCCTTACAAGGTGAAGGAAGCACTTAGTAAATCATCCTTGGGCATTCTCCTGTGGCCACCCGACTGGAGGTGGCCAGTGCAACACTGTCTGCCCCCCTGCATGTATTTGGAAGACAGTATGCTGCATTTCGTGCCTCCCTTTCTCCCAGACCTCTTCTCATCAGCCTATATGCCCAGGTAAGAGTTTGTTTTTGTTTCTGTTTTTTTGCAGTGCAGGGAATCAAACTCAGAGCCTTGCATGTGTTAGGCAAGTGCTCTGCCATTAAGCTGGACGCCCACCACTCAAAGAAGCATTTTAATTCAATTCCACCCCTCTGAAGAAAAGGCCACTAGAGTTGCCCTAAAGGAATGGCACACAGCAAGGAACATTCTCCTGGCAGCCAAAATAACGTGCCCTGTTAACTTGCATGCAGCAGGCAGAAAAGTTGGGTCTTACCCCTAGACTCAAATTGAATGGAACCACGCTTCTCAGATGGGGATCCCTCATTCCCATCCCCATGAGTGGGTGCAGGAGAGGCCCCACCTATGTCCCCCACCAACTAAAAGTGTCAATAGCTGCCACAAGTACAGAACAAGAGGAGGCATCAATCAATTCATAATCGAGAGCTGGAGGATTGAAAGATGAAGGACAAAACACAACTAGGTTAAATTAGGAAAAATCAAAACACACAAAACCCCTGTAACATTAGCTTGACTACGAAGCATTCTATGAGAAAAGTAACGCACTTGTTGGAGAAACAGCTGGTTTTCATTACAATCAAAAGGAGTTTAAAAATAAATACAATCCCCCTTATACCCACCTCAAATTCAGTGCACATTCAATTCTAACAAAACAGGCACCCAGACTCAAAAGTCAAACCATTTGAAACCCATACCACAGAGAATCGTTTGCTATTGTTCTTCTTGTGGCTCAAATGGTTTATTCCTTTGGAGGCCACTAACTAAAACAATGACAACTTTCATGTCAAATTCCAGGAAATAAAGGATAGACAATTATAAGAGGTTTTTCATTGGTTTTTTTCCTTCTTCTCCAAATACAAACAAATGAATTAGTGCTGAAGAGCTGAAAGGAAGCGGAACAAATTAGGCCTAAGGACTTCCCCAGCCGCCCACCCTGCTGAACCGCTCCTAAGTGCATTCTCTGAGGAGAGTTCAGAAGTTGTCTGGATTTGGAGACAAATATGTAGCAAAAGACACAGGCCCACCCAGAAAACATGGGAGCCTGTCGGGATGACACACACTGGCCCAGGGCCAGCCCAGCATCCCTGCCCCCAACGGTGGAGCAGAAATAGAATAGCCAGCAACAGACATTGTGGACCAGTTTCTCCACAGTCAAGAACAATGCCTGTCATTGTCCCTCCAAAACCTTAGGTAGCTAACTACATTTTAAAATCATTCATTTTTCAGACTCACCCTTCATTACCATATCAGATCCTCTCAATTAGTTAGAGCCTTGTCTGGTAGGTTGCATGCATAGTAAATATTTGTCAGTTAGAATTAATTAATGGGACTAAGGAGGCCCCAGGCCAAGGATCATTACATCCAAGTCTTTTGGTTTCCCACAGAGAAAAAGTCTATTCTTAAACCACAAGCTTTGCCCCTACCCACAACTAAGCATCTAAAAAGTCACATATGAGTTATGATGAGATAGGCCACCCGAGAAAGCAGATGGCTCAAGACACATGGGTGAGTTTGAAATAACATCTTATTAAGGTTGACACATTTCCAGTAGCACGTTGTGCAGATGTGACTACTGAAAACCAGAGGTATTCCAAGATTTCCCTAGAGTAAAAAGCCATGTAAGGATTATCCACTAAGCCTCCATAAGTAATTTTAATTAAGAAAATCTTACAGGACATGGTAGTGCACACCTATAATCCCAGCTGCATAGAAGGCTGAGGCAGGAGGATTGCAAATTTGAAGCCATCGTGGCAATTTAGAAAGAACCTGTATCAAAACTAATTTGGGGGGAGGGGTACCAGGGATTAAACTCAGGAGCACTCAACCACTGAGCCACATCCCCAGCTCTATACTGTATTTTATTCAGAGACAGGGTTTCACTGAGTTGCCCTTATGAAAGGGCATCATCTGTGTGTTTACCTTTGGCAGAACAACTATAAACGGACAACATGAGGGTATCTTAAGGAGACTGTGAAGTTACATTTCTAAGCAAGAAGCAGAGCTGCAGGCCTTTGAGAAGCAAAGAGGCAGATGGGCCAGATCATTTAGGGTTATCAGATGATGGCAAATGGTCTGTTGTGAAACTCATCATGCCATCTGAAAGACAAAGAAGACAAGGTGGATACACCCTGGGCACAAGCTCCAGAAGATCCCACAGAAAGGTTTGTGTATGGCATGGAAAGACTTCTGGTCACTGGCAAGACCCTCAGAAGTCCATATTTTAACACTAACTCTGGTGACCTGCTCATTTAACCCCTGACTCCTGCTCTGGCTCCTTCCATTATTCTCACTCTGCACACATCCTGCGGGCAGGCAATGTATCCC
>CM053399.1:101880530-101901419 GCA_028644305.1 Xerus rutilus | reverse complement strand
GGGATACATTGCCTGCCCGCAGGATGTGTGCAGAGTGAGAATAATGGAAGGAGCCAGAGCAGGAGTCAGGGGTTAAATGAGCAGGTCACCAGAGTTAGTGTTAAAATATGGACTTCTGAGGGTCTTGCCAGTGACCAGAAGTCTTTCCATGCCATACACAAACCTTTCTGTGGGATCTTCTGGAGCTTGTGCCCAGGGTTTATCCACCTTGTCTTCTTTGTCTTTCAGATGGCATGATGAGTTTCACAACAGACCATTTGCCATCATCTGATAACCCTAAATGATCTGGCCCATCTGCCTCTTTGCTTCTCAAAGGCCTGCAGCTCTGCTTCTTGCTTAGAAATGTAACTTCACAGTCTCCTTAAGATACCCTCATGTTGTCCGTTTATAGTTGTTCTGCCAAAGGTAAACACACAGATGATGCCCTTTCATAAATGAGATGTTAGTTCATCTGCAAAGATCCACCTATACACAACTTTTTATATATAAACCTGTTGTCTAGAGCAGTGGTTTCCATGCTGTGTACCTGAAATCCTCAATTTATGTGAAAGTATCTCAGAGGACCAAGGGAAGCTGTGCTAGTCATTGTGACAAAATAAGTGAGATAAATTAAGAAAGGAAAAGATTTAGTTTGGCTCACAATTTCAGAGATTTCAGCCCAAGGTCACTTGGCCATGTTGCCTTTGGGCCTGTGGCAGCACAGTACATCATGGCAGGAGCATATGGGAAAACTGCTCATCTCATTGTGGCCAGGAAGCAAAGACAGAGAAGGAGTAGAGGCCAGGGTTCCAATGTCCCCCTCAAGGATATGCCTCTAGTGACCTAACTTCCTTCCACAAGACCTTGCCTCCTAAAGATTTCTCTACCTCACAGTAACACCACACATTGGTGACTAACCATTCAACACATGGGCCTTTGGGGGACATTCAAGATCCAAACTATAACAGAAGCCCAGATGGTAGGGACATACCTTCACACACACACACACACACACACACACACACACACACACATATCCTTTATTCTATGAGATCCATTCTGGTTTTATCTATTTTCTATATTTTATTATCACATACATATTTATCATATATAAAATACAATGCACAAATGTATGTATAATCAGAAGGTATTATGGGGAAAAAATAATTCTGTTGCTAAACAAAAAGCTGAAAAACCATGGCTTAACCATAGTAAGATATATTTATAACAGAGACTGGTTTGTAAAGCTCTACCAGGTGATTGTGAGATGAACATTCAGCCACATAGGAGCTTCTCTGGTTGAAGTAAGGCCAGAGGGTCAATGACTGCACCCCAGCACTACTGCCTGCCCCTCTGTTACCTTCACTCACTTTCATGTTTCTCCTCCCCCCTCCCCACTTCCTCTTCAGGAAAAGGTATTTGAAGCTACTGAACTGGATGATCTATTCATCTCCTCCAAATTCTGATTAAAACATTTCTCTATTCTATAATTTTTGAACAAGCAAAGGAATGTGCTGTGGTTTGTCATCTCCAAATATTGACATTTAGTCGCTACTATAACAGTGTTTAGAGGTAAGGCTGTTAAGAGGTGATTAGGCCATGAATGGATTAATGCTGTTTTTGTGGGAGTGTGTTCTTTATAAAAGGGAGCATTCAGTGCGCTCTCTCTGTCTCTCTCTCTCTCTCTCTCTGCCCTTTTTCATGTGACCTTTTCCATCATGTTACGCTGCAGCAAGGCGGCTTTCACCAGATGCATTGATATTGGACTTCCCAACCTCCAGATCTGAGAGCCATTACATTTCTGTTCATTACAAATGGCAACACAAACAGACTAAGACAGAATTAATGAAGGGTAAGATAAAGAAACTGAATGTGTGAACAGAATGGCAATTTTACTCTTGATATAATTTAAAGGATTCTGAATTATTGTTTCAGTCCAGCACTGAGAAATGGACTATTTGGGTAAGGCAAGATAACAGGATATGTTAAAATCAGATTTCACTGCAAAATTGCATAAATAAATTTAAATTGATTTTTCTGACTGTTTTGCTTTGATTCAATTGTGGTTACCTAGCCTCTTGGAAGCCAAGAGAGATCTTCTGACTTAGGATTGCAAAGAGCAGTCTTTCTAGCAGACAAGCAATGATGGTGGAGACACACAACCAGGGAATGGCCCAGCTTACTCACCAGCTTGTCTTCCCAGATTCTGCCACTTTCAACACCCAAAGAAAATCCCTCGCCTCCAGCCAAAAAAAAAAGTTTAATCAATAGCCTTAACTTTAATATCCAACATTGGAACCTTGTCTCCTATGACTATGTGACAATCATTTATGCTCTTAAGATATACAAATGAAGCTTTTCCCTTGCTGTGCTCATTTACAGTGACAACAATCTTCTCTCATACTGCCCCCCTACCAAAAAAAAGCATTTTTAATAGAAACTTCTGATGGTTTCCTCCCAAGATTATGTAAAGTATTTCCAATTCTTGTCTTGATAAAGGCATCTAAATATTAAAATATTGAGGCTTTGAGTGGCTTTGGGGAGGGGGGCGTTGAGGGTCGAACCTAGGGCCTCATACATGCTAGGCAAGCACTCTGCTACTGAGCCACATCCCCAGCCCCTGAGTGACTTTTTTTAAGTAATGGACATATTGCAAGTAATTGGAGCTCTTGATTAAAGACTTTTTTCCTTTCCCTTTATTGCCTGGCTCATTTTCCTCATCTATTAAACACTGCACTTGTGTAAAAGACACCAGAGGGGCTCCCAGCCTGTCAAAGCTCTAGATATGAAATCAGCAAGTGTGGAGCCAGTCCAATTAAAGTAGAATGGGTGACTTCTGAGACCACTATTTGGAGACCACTATCTGGCAATATTCTTCAGGATTCCTCCAACTGTAAATTCTATGATTCAACTGTCCCCTTCAGTAGCTAAAACTGGGCAAGAAAAAGAAATAAGGGATTAAACAACTAAATGAGGCATCAAAAAGCCATGCTCATTATTGCTTTATCAAAGCAGCCATGCACTTTACTTTCTCTCCCCACAGCTCAGTGTTCCATGTCTGCAAAGTATGAGGATCTGAACAGCTAAAATTTGTTCCTTGCTCTCAATAGTTTTGCTATACCTCTCACAAAGTGGTCCCCACCCCTAGTACCAGAACATATGGGCAGAGTTACACACACACAGTGATAGGATGATGAAGTGTGATGACAGTAGAGGCAGGGTGAGTTGGGGACAGAAGACGGAATGAGATAGGAAGCAGAAATCCCAGAACTCAGTAGACAGAAGTAATGCAATGGCTCCAACCCTCTTCCTGAGCCTCAGATGTGCCAATTTGATTGGACACAGTTAAAGGGGAAGAAAGAAAATGCTGTTTAAAACCAAAGCAAAAAAAAAAAAATGAAGATTAAAGAGCAGCTTTTCCAAATCAGTGGACAAGGATCTGGGCCCATGGCAGCAGTGGAAGCCAGCATGTTCCAGAACCACCTGTGTCCACTCCTCTGCTATGGCAGCCCCTTCCACAGAGCTCAGCTGTGCTTTTTCTTCTTGAATCTATTTGAGGAACTTTTTTGGGGAGGAGGGGGGGCGGGAGTTGGAAAAATTGTCATATAAAAGGAAGAGAAGAGAAAAAAATAAAATTATTTTTTTGGCATTAAAAAAAGTTTTCATCTTTTTAATTAGCGAAAGAATTTTCAAACTCCATTCAGCCATAAAATCAGTTCCCATGCCACCCACATTTCACATGCTTCTCTTGCTCTTGTTGCAGAAATTCCACTCCTCCAGCCCCCACCCGCCCTTCCCTTCCCCCAGCACTTCCCCCATTGGCCAACCCCTGACCTCCAACCCAAGCACCTATAGGAAGCAAACATACTCCTCTCACATAAATCCACGTGTGTATGTGCACACATAACCAGCTCCCTTTCCCTCTTATTAAACTTTCTAACATCTCACAGAGATGTCAGCCTTGATACCCAGCTTGTCCCACACTCTATTCCAGTGAAATACCCCTATGCATAGCCCTTGTTTAGGCAAGGTCTCTATAGATGACCATTATTCTGGTAAATAATTTACACCTGGTAAGTCCATCCCAACCTTAGCTGATTCCACTATAACAAATGACCCTGAGTGTGGCTGGGTGAAAGGTAAGTTGGACATGTTCATTTATCTCTAACAAATTGTAGATGAGGCCCTTGGACTACACTTATTTCATCTTCTCTGCGGGTTGTGAGTCTTCATATAACTGGCACCATCTCACCCACACTTGGGTTGACTCTTTTATCCTCCTGCCTAAACTTTTTTCTTTGAAAGAGCAAGTGCCAGAAGATAAACTTTTGAAACAAGTCAGATTCTTTCTGGGAGCAGTGTTCCCACCAGCCTGGAGAGCTTTCACACAGATAGGTGTCCTGGACGGGGCCTGGCCTGGCTGTGGAAGGAAGTTTGATAATGAAGGAATGTAGCTCTGGGTGAGTGTTCCCCAGAGAAGAGGAGAGAGGAGGAGAAAGGAGGAAAAGCAGAGCTTCAGTTCATCAATAATTACTTCTTGGTAATACCATCTGCCTATGCTACAGTTTAGATATGAGGTTTCCCCAAAAGCTCCTGTGTCAATGCAGGAATAATCAAATGTAAAATGATTGGATTATGAGAACTGTAACCTAATTGATCCATCTTAGTTTGAATGGACTTGATGGCAACTGTAGGCAGATGGGGCATGGCTGGAGGAGGTGGGTCACTGCGGGTGTGCCTTGGAGGAGGTGGGGCACTGTGGGTGTTCCTCTTCTCTGAGGCCCCTTCTTCTCTCTCTCTGATTCCCAGCCACCACTAGGTGAGCAACTCTCCTCCACTACTGCCTTTTCACTAGGAAGCTCTGCTTCACTCAAGGCCTAGAGCAATGGAGTCAGCCAACCACGGACTGACTAAGCTCAAAATAAACTTCTCCTCCTTCAAGTTGTTTTTGTTGGAAATTTTGGCCCTAGTGGTAAAAAGCTGACTAACATAGCCTGTGACACTGAAGCTAAACATGTCAATGGGGCTTTGAACAATGGTCTCCCCAGAACCTACCAAGTCTTGGATAGAAGATTAGCTACAGTTCTGGTCTTCCATGACCAGGAATGTCTCCTCTAATGCCATCCTACTGATTAAGGAACCAAATTTTACTTCTTCTATTCAATTAGTCTTGGGACTGGGATTTGTTAAAATATTATTCTTCTTCCATCTCCTATGAGGCAAATTTTAGTCCATAAAAATCTTGGGAGTATAATTCTTAACTCTGACCTGGGAGAAATATGAGACATTCAAGAAATTATCTTTCTGTTGCTGGAACAGCCATAGTTTCTGCTGATGAAATCTCAGATCTATGGGGTTTCCTGCAGTCTCCATGGTCAGGCAGCCTTTGGCAAGTTTCCTGAACCTTAATGAAGAGATTACATGAAGAGGAAGAAAACTTGGAGGACAGTAGAAAACCATGGATGATAAACTGTGTTGACTTTATTTTAACTCAGCACATCTTTTGCCATCTCCATGAAAACTTTTTCTGGAGAACTCGTAAGATGCAAAGGCAATGGAACAGTTTTACCCGTTCCTTCTTTCATCTTCCAGTGGCAAAATTAGGAAGCAATGTATTGGCCAAAACTCAGGGAGAAAGAATGAGAATAAAACAATACAAATGATCTCAGTTATGCCCTCTCTGCATCATTCCAGGACCCTAATTCATTGAGAACCAGCCCTTTTTCTCAGCCTATATTGGGGCCAGAACCAAATTTTCTTCTTCTAGCAAATCAGTACAAGTTTTACTTTGTTTGAATTCCAAAGAGATCCAAAGCCCACATCTCAATCCAGGTCCCCCAACCATTGTCTCTGATTCTACAAGGTAAATCCCTCAACTGGTAGGTTTCTAGGCAAGCCAAATTAGGTGCAACATAGGATCAGGAAAATAATGGTCTATGTTAGTTCTGTTTTTCAATTTGCAATTCTATAACTGGGTATATATAAAAAGTTGAAAACAGTGTCTTGAAAAGACATCTTCATTTTTACATTCATTGAAGCAATATTAACAATAGCCAATGTATAGAAACAACACAAATGACCATTAATAGATAAAGGAAATGCATTTTATACATAGAGTGGAATGTTATTTAGCCTTAATTAAAAAGGAAATCCTGAGATGTTTTTAAAGTATGGATGAACATGAAGGATATTTTGCTAAATGAAATAAGCCAGCCACAGAAAACAAATACCACATGATTCCAATGATACAGGGTATCTAAAGTAGTCAAAATCACAGAAGCAAAGTAAGAAACAGTGATTTCCAGGGGTAAAGGGAAAGGTAAATGGGCACATGTTGCCCAAAGACTATGAAGTTACAGTCATACAAGATGAATTAGTTCTAAGGATCTGCTGTACAGCACAACACTGAATGTCAACAATACTGTATTATGCACTTTAAAAAGGAGGGAGACACAGAGAAAGGTTTGTAAGTGATGAATATACCTTGATTGTGGTGCTATATGCTCATTTCCTAATATATGCATCAAATTGTATACATTAAATATGTGCAGCTTTAACACAACATTTATACCTCAATAAACCTGTTTTAAATACAAAAAAAAATGAAAAAGTAGATGGCACTAAATATTTGAACTTAGGCCCTCATCGATGAAAGAGTATGACTTCCACAATTTATCAAAGCAGGGGAGAGCCAAAATCACACGAAGCAGCCCCTTTTCCTCCTGCTCAACTCATTGCCTCCCATCTACACAGCATAGTACATGAAGAAGCTATGGACAGAAAAGTTCAAAGGAATTAGGAAATCCACTTACACTTACACACAACTCCAGTTCTTTTCACTCAAAAAGAAATGATATTCAGTTGTCAGGAAAGGACTAGAAAAGACCAAGAATTTATAGATAGCTGCTCCCAAGAGTGGTTAAGAAAGTTCCTTAGTCCCTCCAGTCTCATAATTTCTATAAAACCAAAGGTGGGCAGCTTGGACAGCAAAATGCCTTTGAGAGCCAGGGGCGGAAGGTCAAAGAACATAACATGGAAGTTATTTGCCATTTGGGCTACTCAGCTCTCAAACATTTGTCTACTGAGGGAAGAAATCCCAGAGTAGTTGGGAGACAGGGTACCCTTGTTAAGGAAGCCAAAGGGCCACATAGTTCTTCTTCCCTTCCTCCTCGGCAGCTGTAAGGGCATGTGGCCTGAGTACAGCCACCCAGAGGCTTTCATATAGCGTTAATTCTGAGTCCAGGCAGCCAAGCCAAGGGTCAGTAAGCAATTACCAGGAGGTTATTCTCGTGAAGATAAGTTTATAGGGGCAGTAGTGTCCAAGGGTGTGATACCAGAAGCCACATCTGAAGCCTATAGCTCCCAGGATGGGATTTTGGATGAGCTTGCATCCCTTGGTTTATGCCCAAGACTGGTGTACTAATCTTCCCATAGATTGCAGGAGCTACCAAATACCCTCCTAATCAATTTATTTTCTGCTTAAGTTAGTCCAGTTTCTTTCTTTTGTTTAACAACCAAGAACTGAATTACAACAGGAAACATATCAAAAAAGGATCCTCTGAGGGGACTATTGAACTTCTGAAGTGCTGGAAGTTCTTATCTCAGATGAAACTTGCCACGTCCTCCCTGCAGTGAGCAGGTAACTGAGAAAACTGTGACATCATTTTGACTATATGGGCCACATAAGACTCTGCTCCTGGCATAAAACTCATCATTCTGCCCTCTGGGAGATGACACACTCACACTCAACCACACAGTGCTCTAGATGACCTAGTTCCACTTGGTGGCCTGCTTCCTTCTTCTTTTCATCCTAATGTGTTGGCAGCAAATCTGTGTTTGGGAGAACTATGTGCTCTTCTATAATCCACAGTAAGGGATCTGAAAAAGGAGACAGGACTCAAAGCTTTTTACCCATTTCTCCCCTAGCCATCTGACTAAGACCTTGCCAGTCTGATCCATTTTCTGTGCCCCATATTCAATTGTGTTGCTTCTGCCTTCAAGGTTTCATGGGGTACAGGAGGAATTTAACTCTACCAATTACCTTTTCTTTTTATAAACTTTTATAAGCTTTTTATAAACTCCTATTCAACATCTACTCCTTCTATGGCATCTGTTTAGCCACCATGGAATCTAGGTGCAGAAATCAGGAAGCTGCTTAGTTCTCTGAATATACCATGTCATTTGTTTCCAACCCACACACCATAGCCCCACACCCAACAACCTCCACTTACCCTGATTAGCTTCTATGCCTTTTAAAATTGATTTCAGGCCCTGCCAACTCCAAGAAATATTTGCTAACCCTTCACGAATGTATTAAGATTCTTCCTCTACACTCTCCAAATGCCCATGCCTACTTCTGTCACTGCACTTACCCAATGTCCTGCACCCCACTTGTGTGACTATCTCCCCATGTAGATGCTGAGCTCCTTTATGGCTGCACTGTGTCTCACTCATCTTCATATACTATCTCTTGGCACATGGTAGATGTTCCTGATCAATGTGTGTGAAGTCCATGAATGACTTGCTTGGTCCTGGGATCTACTACCAGGACCAAATGTAGTCTGCTGTTGAGGCCTCATTTCCCAGAAAAGAAAATAGAGAAGAATGATCCCAAAGGTGATCATTTAAGTTTCCCTTCAAGAATTCCTCTCAACAGTAGTCATGGCTAACATTTATTAAATGGATTAGCAAACCAGCCACTCTGCAGAGCCGAGCATAAGAGTTTTCTTTTCCAAGCTTTCTTTTCTTCTCTTCCAAGTTTTCTTGAGCCCTACCTGCTTGTTTGGGTGGGTGCTGGACAATAGCCAAGTGCTCAGGCTCCCAAGTGACTGTGAGGTTAAGAGTGTAGAGTGACTGGGAAAGGAGACAGACAAGTACAGAAAGAAGAAAGGGGCCAAGCAATTGGACAAGGTTTTCCTTCCAGAATAGAATAAGCCAGAGAGGAAATGGGAAGCAAAGTTATCACTGTTGATTCACCCTGAGAATCCTCACAAGACCCCAACAGCTATTAGGTACATTGTCCCCACTTTACCAATAGTAAAAATAAGGCTCAGAGAAATTAAAGAACTCATCCAAGGACCTAGTAAATGGAGACAATGTTCACAAACCCAGTTCTGTTTGATTCCTGTGTCCGTAATTGTTCTCCACCCCAGGAACGTAAACGTCTGACTATAGGGAAGAGTCTCCAGCTCCTCCCAACCCCTCAGATCAAAGTGCTCAGAAGGAGGTCCAAAAACTTCCATCAAGTTTGTTTTCCTGAAGAAGGTAAGGGATCTGTAATCAATAAAATCACAGAATGGGTCAAATCACAGCTTGCAATTTCAGAGGGTACTTCTAATGTGATCTAGATCCTACCACTGTTGTGACCCCCCATAGGTGAGGAAAAGGGTCATATTTTGAGTCCAGGAACTTGAAGGCAAGAACCTAGTTAACACTTCATTGACTGGTAATCTCAGGATTTTAAAAATAGTAAAGCATTAAACAAATAGTAGATACAGTCATTATGGATGAGCTGAGAATCCTGGCCTTAATATATAGCCAGATAGGATCTGGCTCCAGATGTCGATCCCTTTAAGCACATCAACAGCTTTCAAAAAGGACAGCATGTCTCAACTAAGCCTGACACAACCTCTCTAAGACTTGCTGGACTGTTTATTTGTTCTAAGCATCTGTTTGGCTAGAGAAACACGGCCAGACCTGGAAGATCGGCATCCCCCTGCCTGCAAACCTCCCTGTCAGTCGGACAGATGGGCCAGAGAGCAGGGCTCCCAGGAGGAGGGATGTTAAACAAGACCCAGATAGCAGCTGACCCAAGCCATCGGACTCCACGTGCCGGAGGTTGAGCAACATCACAGACAGCTCCTCCACCTCCCTCTCACCATGCATGCACTGACCCTGCTGGCAAGGAGCTGATGACTGGTATGGTATCACTGCTGGGAAATAGACTGGCTCCAATTCCCCCACCTTCCTCTCCTCCTGCTTTCCTTCCCTCCCAACACTGGCTGGATTCGTCACATTGTCATCATCAGGAGGGACTGCAGCCCAGATTACCATCAGCTAGTAGGAGCCTTGCACGTGTCCTGGGCCATGGTCCTGCCTTCTATGATGCAATGAAAAGGTTAGGGCTGGATGGACCTGCTCTATGCTGACCTGAAATGTAATGCAGCGCCCCCTCACATCCATGCCCTGGGCAATTCTGATTCCTCCTTTGGAACACCTGCCACCCCACCCCACCCCACCCCCACACACAGCTGCAGCACAATCTGGAAACATTAGTCTTTCCAAGACAACTCCTCTCTGGAGCCTTTCCTCACTCCTTGGAACAGAGTTAAATATTCTTATTTCTAACCTCCCCTTGCACTTTGTATCAACCTCTATTGAGAAACCACATTAGGGTAATTAAGAGGCAGTGCCTGGAAGAAGACTTCCTGGGTTCAAGTCCAGTGATGCAACTTATGAGTAAAGGTTGTCACAGGAATAAATGAGTTAGTAGAAGTAAAGGGCAGTGGTAAAGCACTTTAATACATCAACAGCTTCAAGTACTTGGAGATATAGTCATGTGCCACATAATAACAATTCAGTCAGTGATGAACTGCATATGTACTCCCAGAAAGCTATAATGGAACAAAACATTCCCCATCCTCTAAGGACATTGTAGCCATCAGAATATTGTAGCACAACATATTATTCATATGTTTGTGGTGATGCTGCTGGAAGCAAACCTACTGTGCTGCAAGTAGTATAAAAGTATAAAACATACAATTATGTACAGTTCATAATACTCAATAATATAAATAATCATGTTACCCGTTGATGTATTTACTATGTTGTACTTTTTATTGTTTTACAGTGTACTCCTACTTAAAAAATTTTTGTTTACTGTAATACCATATGTGGTGTGATGCCAAAAGCAGCTTCACACATCTTGTGTTTACTGTGTCTCTTAATTGCATCAGGAGGCCACTTGGAGTGCATGATCAATGGATATCACCAAGGTTTATGTAAGTGCACTCTGTGATGTTTGCACAATGACAAAATCATTTAACCATTCACTTCTCAGAATGTGGTTCTGATGCATCTTAAGTGATGCATGGCTGTGTGTGTGGATGAACACACACACACACATGCATATACATACATATTACAATAGATGATTGATAAATATACTATCTTGGTGGAAATTTTATAACAGCATATATGCGTTCATGCATGTATACACACAAGCACACACACACACATATATATATATCTCCAAGCATAACATATCAACCGTTCATATGTATATATACATGCTGTTGACATTTTCCAGCATGAATTATCTCAAGATGCTGTCACATTAGTAGCATGCTTTACTAGACTGGGGGCTCTCTAAGAGCAGGAACCATGACTTTTATTTTACTGGGCCTTGTGTTGCACACTTATAATCCCAGTGACTCAAGCAGCTGAAGCAGGAGGATCTCAAGTTCCTGGCCAGCCTGTACAACTTAGCAAGACCCTGTCTCAAAACAAAATGAAAAAATAAAAAAGGCTGAAGATGTAGTTCAGTGGTAGAATTGGTAGAGCACCCACACACACACCCCATTCAATCCTCAGTACCACCAAAAAAATTAAAAATTGAAAAGCCCTTAAACTAGGGTCTGGTGAGTACTCAAAAACTAACTGATGAATAAATCAATGCCAAAATGTTTGTCTGCCCAACCCAGCATATACACTACCAACTGAGGCATAACAGTCCAACACACCACCCACTCCTCCCCGATCTTTTTAATTTCTCAGCAGAATCTCAACTGGAATGTTCCAAGAGAGGCCTGGCTTTAATTTTAAGAGATAAAGAGAGCCAAGTGCTGGAGAAATGTCTTATCCTGGTTTTCAAACCCTTTTCTCCTTATTCTCCCAAGACTCTCACATCTGCCTCTCTCCCAGCCCCTCCCAGTCTACACCCATGCAGTCCAGGCCCCACCCCAGGCAGCCGTCCTTTCCCACACAGCCTGCGACACCACTGCCCACTCCCAAGGACACAGAGGAAACCAGGCACCTCAGAGGCCAGGCAGCCTGGTGCCATTCCCACAGTCATCAGCCATGGCCCTTCAACACCAACCAGCTCTCCTGGAAGCAGCCCAAAAGCCTCCAACACTGAGAGCTACTCCAAACCAGAGCCTCCATGGGCTGTGAGGCCAGAAAGACCACCCACAGGAGGTTCAAACCCCCACCCAGGGGCCTCCTCCCCATGCAGGCCCCCCACACACCAACATGACCACACCTCACACATCATGCTACACACAACAGACCCTCTCAGCGGGCATCCTGCTGCCTCCAGCCCTAAGCAAAAAACAATGCTGCTAAGTACACAGAGCCTCTTATCTGTTTCACAGCACTTCAAATGCTTTGTGCTAGAGCAGAAAAATGATGCAGGCGCCTCAAGCATGAATGCACACTTTAGATTGCATAACCTCACAGAAAGATGGGAAACTCAGATGTGCACTAATGTCGGGCCCTATTCATGTGAGGCACTTTCTAATAGTGAAAGAGATACTCATATTCCTCCATTCAGGCAAGAAGGATGAGGTTTGGGATATCAGTGGTCTGACTGTGCTTGGTGGAGATTCCACAGGTCTCTCCCAGCCCCAGGTTCACCCAGAACACTTCAACCTGTGTTTCCTTTACATGGTGTACAAACTTCTAAGTAAACGTCACCTGGAAGGAAAGATGACAGAGCTCAAAACCCATGTCCATGCAGGTCCTAGATCTCCACTTCTCTCACACATCCAAACTTACAGGTTCCACCTGGATGATATTTTGGACCCAATTCTTTCCCTCCCCTTCATTCCTAACTACACACTTACACACTGTCTCTCACACACTCACAAATACTGTCCCTCCCTAATCCCAGCTTGCTGTTCTTGGTCACTTTGAGGCCGCTTGTAAATATCAAACAAATATAAATGACAAAGAAGGCCAAGGTAGCCACCAATCTTTGCTCTTAGGCAACAATTATACTTCCAGCATCAGGCTCCCAAATGCTGAAATGCAGCTTCCTGCTGCCTCCTCAGACCTTAGGGGCACCTTATCCTTTGGGTATGTGCCACCCCTGAACTCCATGTTGGAAAATGAGGGTGGAGGGCAGTACAGATGCACTTGTGAGGATATTGTTGAGAAACAGGGAAACCTTTGGAATGAACACTCAGCTCCTCTCAAGTTTGTCTTCCCACAAAATCTCAGTAGTAAAAAGGAGGCTGCAGTGACATTCTGTAAGATATCACTGGATACCACTGCATGCCTGAACAGGCATTGGGCACTAGGAGGGGATCAAAAAGAAAGATCTATCTACAAGGTTCCAGTCAGGTTCCGGAGAATGAAGATGACATCTGCCCTTGGGAAAGCACATGTTAACTGTGAGCAGCATCTGGCCAGTGCCAAGTGAAGACAGGAACTCAGAGAAGCACTTGGGAAATTTTCATGGGGAGATGGGACTCCAGTAGGATCTTACAGCATGCCAGGAGACCAAAAACAACCTAAACAAGACCAGAAGAGGAAATAAGCAGGAAGTACTTCAAGGATGCTTAGTAAAACTCAGAGCTACATCTGGGGTATGAAACACACACACGTCTACCAGGAGTTGTCGTTGACTTATTGCTTAGATCAGGCACCTTGTCATTGATTTGTATAAATAAGATCTCACTGTTTATAATCATCCTAGGAGGTAGCTAGTATCCTGCCAATTATATTGAGGAGAAGGAGAAGGCTCAGAGAGGTAAGTCACTTGCTCAAGGTTAAGTCATGTGCCTCCTTCTCCCCAAGCCTTAGTTTTCTCATCTCTAACCTTTGTGCTTATTTGGGCCCAACTTTTGTAATTAAAAAAAAAAAAAATCATTTCTTCTCTGTATCTAGGAAGTTCCTGAGGCAGGCTCATCTAAATTGCTTTCCCACAGCATGTAATACCTTTTACAAAGCTAGTGATTTCTTCATTCATTCAATTAGTAAACTGGTATCCTAAAGGAAATAGATGCTAGTAGTCTTGAATTTCAGTTAACTACTGACACCATCAAACCATGATTTTCAAAGAAAGGGTTGAACAAAGCATCACCTAGGTGCTCAGCTAAAACTGAATTAAGCCAATGGTCTTGAGCTGTAGGAATGAGACAATGAATGAAGGTCTCCCATGCATGAGGCATGATGCAAGGACTTTAATTTAATCCAAACACCAAACTGCAGGGTGATTATTTTTCTCCCTCTTTTAAGAAGAGCCTCTTGGGCTCACAGAAGTTAAGCAACTGATACAAAACCATACAGCTAGCAAAAGAGAGATCAGATACAAACCTGGGATTCTATCTGACTTCAAAATCTGGGCTGCTACCACTACAGAATGTTGTACTCTGTGTGAGGCCTATGTACCTGAGCTGCCAGAGAAGCAGATGAACCTGTCTCCAACAGTTAGCTCGTTCCCTGCCAGAGAAACCAGGGGCCGTGCTCTGCCTCCTCCAAAGGACCTACCAAAATATCTGCATTCCGTGAGTTTGGGGTGCTGCCTATTGGGACCTCTCCTTCCTTAGGACACACACGCATCCTCCAAGGGCCCTCTCTGGGCCTTCCTTTCCCCCACAGTGGCCACACTCTGAAATTGGCCAAGGGAAGCAGGTGCAGATCCTGTGATTGGAGGCTGAGCCTTGGGAACAGCTAACATTGCTGGAAGGTGCAAGGTTCTGTGGGCCTTGGCCAGTGCCTCCCCTTAGCAGGTGAACCCCAAAAACCAGTTGCTGGGAGCTAAGGGGCATTAGAAGGGAATAAATACAGGGCAGGAATTTTCTGAAATTCCTGGGAAGCAGAGGAGTGCTAGCAGAGAAGGAGAGCGATTTGGTTTCTCCTCCCCATTCTGGCTACAGATCTTGATGTTGCAGCCCAATGGCCTCATCCTCATGGTACCCTGGTGTGGGAGACACAGGGTGCTAGGAAAGAGAAGGGAACCCCAGTTCCTCTGCCCTCAGCTCCCTCACTCTCTTCATCTACCCCCAAGTGCAAGTTCAGTGTTGAGCTTCAACTTAACAAGTGATTGTGAAATTTGTCATCCAAACCAGCAGATTCTTGAGATTGCAAGGAGGAATTGTTAATAATTATGCTAAGACAACAGATGTAATTGGAACTGGGACAAAGTAGGGCATTTGATCCTCCTGGTAGTAGGGTTCAGGGCAAAGTCTTTTAAGGGTTAGCTAAGAAGACTTTGCCTTTTAAGGAAAAATCAGTTCATTTTAGTTACAGGTAGAGATCTTCTTCCAGAGCCTTTTTTAGAGTCCCTAGTGTTTTCTCACTTTGTCCTCTTTGGTTGACAGATTCGTAGCCAATATAAGTAGGTAGAAGAGAATGAAAGACTGACTACTAACCTAGAAAGTCACAAATATATTTTGGTTGGTTTTTGTTTTGTTTTGTTTTGGTTTGGTTTGGTTTGGTTTGAGAGCTCGGCTTTGTTGGAGATGTTTCCCAGAATGTCCTTCCCTGCGTGGTTCTGAATTAGAGTTGGCCAAAAGTGAGACTCGCATAGCTTTGGAAGTAGAAGCAGTGCAGAAGCCATGACTCTGTCGAGGCTACCAAGGTACCAGGCAGGAACAGGCACATGTAGAGGTGCCCAACAGGCCTGGCTTATCCTCATCCAGCTCTTCTGAATACTGGTCCAGCCCTCAAATGGGGCTCCAGGCCATCACCACATGCTTGGCTTCCTGTCTCCTTCCCCACCAGCTCTCCTTCACGAGACTGCTGTGGTGACTCAGCTTCTAAAGTTGATTACTGCCCCCACTCCACCCAGCCCCTCCCATATTGATTAAGGGTTCATTCCTACAAGACACTTCTTATCCCATAACTCATAGTAGATCTGTTTCCCTCTTTAAATCCTGACTATGTGGAGAGAACCAGTCTTATAAACATCTGCACAGATGTAGACAAATTGTATGCAAAGGCATAGAGCCCCCCAGATCCCCCACACGCACCAGGGACTCTAAGGAAGCCTCGGAGGAAAGCACAGACGAGTCTATGAGTAGAACAAATGGAGTCCAGGTTCTAGAACCCTGAGTTCCTGGAATCAAATCCCAGTTCAGCCAACTAATAGCTACCTTGTCTCAGTTTCCTCCCCAGTCTTTCCTCTTGCTCTGTAATGCCAAGCTATGCCAAAAAGAAACACACAGAGCTGCATTTTAACTGATTCCCTTCTCCCCTATCTCACCCCATGAATGTCTATTCTGACCACAAATTCCACATTCAAGTTGGAGAAGGAAGGATCATCGTGTCAACATGCCAGGGCTAGATGAGGAGAAGCAGCATTTGAAAGGGCAAAGAAGGAAGGCCGAGGTAGTTAGTGAGAGGAATGGAGTGTCCTCACATGGCCTCCCCATGCTGCTTGGCCAGGAAGCTTTCAAGGATGCATTTCAGAGCAGAGTGTCACTTTTCGAGATGGCCATCTCTCTCAGGGCCAATCTTCTGTGTGTGCTGTCACAATGTCAGTGAGCTGACTCACTGTCCCTGACCAAGCCTGAGCCTGCCCTGTTCCTTTAGCTCTGCTGAAAGATAAGTAACCCACTCAGTCCAGATTTCATCTTCCCTTTGCACAATACCAACTTTCAAATCACTGCATCATTTCTTTTGCCTCAGCCTATACTGCACCCTACACTTTTTAATAGGTTCTAAGACCACACCATTCTCCCAAGAGCTCATGATCTGCATGAGAGTCCATGCAGTCCATGCAGTAGACCCAGACACCTTTTTAAGGCCTTCAGAAGCTTGCAGATTGGATTCCACAGCAGCAGATACTTTGAACCTGGGTCTTTATCATAGGTAGTGATGGAGAAGCAGTGTCTCCCACTCATTCTCAAGGGTTTAATGGTAGGAGGACATGGGGAGAAGTTGTCCAAATGCAGAGGACTCCCCAGGAAAAGTTGGGGTGCCAATACTGGGGTACTCAACCTCTCTATAAGACAGTTCTATCAGATGGTTCAACATCTGCCACATGGACTCTTCCTCTGAAGCTCACGGAAGCTCAGGTCATACTCATCTATAGAAACCCAGATACATCAGACAGGGCCATCTGCCTACAAAATCAAGTTTAGTGGTCTCTCTGTCCAGATTTTATTTGGGTTCCTGGACTGATCTCAGGCTGTTTCTCACTTAAATCCATAAGTATAATTTGTCTATCTTGCTTCTACCTAAGCCTAAAACCTAACAATCCTCCACTTTGGCCCTGGGTCCTCTGTAACCTTACCAAAGATGTGCATAGTTCAAGGATTGGTCAAAACCAGTGCCTCTCAAAGTGCAGCTCCAAAACCAATAGCACCAGAATCTTGTTAGAAATTCAAATTAGTGGCCTCTACCCTGGACTTACTGAATCAGAAATTCTGAGGATAGGGCCCAGAAATCTGTTTTCCTTCCAGGATTAAGAATCACTGGACTAAACTCACAGTCTACCCTCCCTCCACTCTAACCAGAATAGGAAATCAGGTTCTGGAGGCAAGAGGGCCAGACAGAGCCCTGGGGATCCTGCCACACTGTAAGCAATGGTGGTAGGTAAAGATAAGAGCTGTTTGTGCTTGGATGTGTTTGGAGGGAGCCTGGCCTTCCCCAGGCAGCTGAAGTCCAGGCATCTATCCCTCCATGAGCCTAATCTGTCTTCAGAAGAGTCTGACCACATGACCTTACAAATATCACAGCTTGCCCTACCGCAGAACAGATGTTCCTGAGAGATGGGTCATTTTAATAGAGTTAATGGGCAGTCATAAATCCTCAGCTGGAGCCATGCGGAGGCTGCAGGGGAGACAAGGCCACTTGGCCTGAGCCCCAGCATGAGAACTAGGTGTGTGCTCCATCTGAGCCAGCATGCAGGCTCCAGACCAGATGAGGAAGGATGGGCGGGGCTCCTCCCTGGGCCAGCTCAGAGCTCAGCCTGCAGCCAACTGTCACAACTGGAGGCATCCTGAACTAGGAGTGAGGGGACTCTTCATGGTCCCATCCAGCTGCTTCAGCGGGCGGTCTGGGATAAAAGGCATTGTGCCCATTCCTCTCTACCTCTGTCCTCTTCGCTCATAGTCCACATCAAGATTATTTTCCAGGTGAGCTCCAGTCAGTAAGAGGTGCACAAAAAGGGAAGTCCACACAGAAAATGAGACTGAAAACTCCATGACCCTTGGGGGTAGCCAGCAGCCTGGAGGAAATCCTTCTCCAACATCATACCCTTGACCTCCCATTGGCAGCCTCCTCCAGTTCTGACCTGGACCAGACACTGGATATCTTGCCATCCTTTGTACTGAAGCCCTGGCAGGGCCTGTCACTGCCACTGCCACTGCCACTGGCTTCTGAGTCATGCTTCAGGTGCAAAGTGTTCCAACTAACCAGCTTGATGCCACCTTGCTTCATGCCCTCATCCCTCCTCTCATGCCAACCCAGGCTCATGGAGAGTGTCCATTTCAGTCCAAGTCTCCATCTCTGAGAACTCCCTTGGAATCTGGAGATCAGCACTAAAGATCAGTGCCATTCATTTGGGGCCAGTTCTCCAGAACAAGCCTCATAGAGGAGCAGGTGGAGTAAACACACCCAGACTTATCAGGAGGGCAAAGAGGGAAGATAATTGCCAGTAATTGGCAGCGAGGGGAGAATGTAACTAAAATGTAAAAGAATTTTAGTGCTTGGGCATATTAATGTACAAAAGGATATTCCAACTTTCAGAAGAGAAACCTGTATAAGAAAAATTAGAAAATTAGTGCACTAATTAGTGCAAATATGGAACCAATCCCTATAGATAGACCTCACATAGTGAATATTCTAGAACAAATAACACCTCTGTAGGAGCCTCTATAGATCAATGATATAGGAAGGGACAGAGGTACAAAGAAACATTCAGGAAGAGATTTCTGTGGAGGGAAAAGTGGCTGAGATACAAGTCCCCTGGCCAAGACACACACACACACACTTGGGGCTCCCTTCTAAACCAAGTCTAGTGATAAGGGGTTTCTAGAGGCTTCCTAGGAAAACGTGAACAGAGTTTCTGCTGCTGGAAGACAAAGACAAGGTGTGTGAGTCACTTCTGAGAAGGTACAGTTACATGTGGCACTGAGGAGGTGACTGCATGGAAATCAAACAAGGGGATCATAGAACCTTCCAGGTATTGCAGCATTAGCCCCAGAAAGGAGAACAAAGCAGGACTTTTTTTACCAACCAAAATATGGTTCACCTAGGGGACTGAGGGCTACAACCACAAGAGGACAGGGGGGATACAGAACTACCAGAAGCTGCAAAACAGCCACCCACCTGGGATAATGAGCCTGTGGCAAAGAGATGTAACAAATCTTACCTTAAGACACACAGCGTATTCAGAGACATTACACCATCCCTTCCACAGACTGCCCGTCATTTATAATGCACAGATCAGAGTGCTACATTTTTTAAAAGTGTGGTTTAGGGGGCTGGGATTATGGCGCAGTGGTATCGTGCTCGCCTAGCACACATAAGGCACTGGGTTCGATCCTCAGCACCACATAAAAAAATAAAAAAATAAAGATATTCTGTCACCTACAACTAAAAAATAAACATTTAAAAAAAAAAGTATGGTTTAGGAACACAGCATTTTCCATTTTCATCTGTCACCTCCTGGTGTTTTGACTGGGTTGATTTGTGTTTTTGATTTTCACTGAACAAACCTCCATTCTGAAAAAAACAATCAGAAAGATGCAATGTTTAAAAAATTTTAAAAAGGAGTATAGTCTGAGTTTCCTTTATAATGGTCCCTGTCAATTAATAATATAGCTACCAGCTCAAGGGATCTGCAAAAGGGAAGGTAATGGGAACCTCTAAAAACTCAACACAGAAGGAAGTGTTCTACACACGCGCGCGCGCACGCACACAGAGCATAAAGCCACTTGGGACCTTTCCTCTCCCTCTCTCTGTTTCTCCTTATTCCCCACCACCACCTCTTTCTCACTGCTGACCTAAGTTTCACCTGAGCCAAGGGAGAAGAAGAGATTTAGCATTGAATTTAGTTAAGAATTCTGATTAGTATCTAGCACAGGTTACTGAAGTTTCTGAAATAAGGATGTTAAGAACTTAAAGTGTTCGTAATATGCACCTGATTGGAGGAATATGGCACCCACTGAATAATTTTAAAGGTAGTAAGTTGCGTTTTGGTTTTGCCATGCACTCACAGGATCTAGTACGGGGCTGTGATGATTAATTTTATGTGTCAACTTGACTGGTCTAAGTGATGCCCAGATATAGCTAGTAAACCATTATTCCTGGGTGTGTTTGTGAGGGAGTATCTGGAAGAGATTAGCAATTGAGTCAAAAGACTGAGTAAAGAACATGCAACCTGATTAGCATGGTTGGGCACCACCCAATCTAGCAAGTACTAAGGAAGAGCAGATTTACTCTCTTTTCCAGAGCTAAAACATCTATCTTTTTCTGCCCTCAAATATCACCTTCCCTACTTCTCATGCCTTCAGACTCAGACTGCATTACAACACTGCTTTCCAATTTGCATGTGGTAGATTATGGGACTTCCAGTCCTCCATAATGATGTGAGCCAATTCCCATAATAAATTTCCTAATATCTCTCCCTCTTCATAGATGATAGATACATACATAGATAGATAGATAGATAGATAGATAGATAGATAGATAGATAGACAGATAGATATCCTGTTGGTTCTATTGCCCTAATGAGTCCTAACACAGAAGCTGTTTATTGGTTTTTTTTTTTTTTTTTTTTTTTGGTACCAGGGATTGAACTCAGGGGCACTCGACCACTGAGCCACATCCCCAGCCCTATTTTGTGTTTTATGTAGAGACAGGGTCTCACTGAGTTGCTTAGTGCCTCGCCATTGCTGAGGCTGGCTTTGAACTCGCGATTCTCCTGTCTCAGCCTCCCTAAGTGCTGGGATTACAGGC
>CM053399.1:101867895-101880430 GCA_028644305.1 Xerus rutilus | reverse complement strand
AAGCTGTTTATTGGGTGCTTAGCATGTACCAAGCATTTTTTCTATCTTGATTAATGCTATCCTTAGAACAGCAAACCTGAGAGCCAAGCATTATTATTATCACTTCCCAGCTGAGGAACCTAGCACTCAAATAGGTTAAAGAACCTCCCAAATTTGCAATTACAAGTGAAGAAGCTGAGATTGAACTACCATGTCTCTAATCCCAAAGCCTTTGCTTTCATCATGTTGAAGTCAGTGACATCCTTTCTGCCTGTGGGATCCTAAAACATAGGAACTAAGGAGCATCCCATGCTTGGATGGCTATATTTCCTAGGGACCTATCAATTCTGAACTCCATGTCTGTGGTACTAGTACAGGGCCAAAGTATGGTGCAAGGAGACTCAGCACTCAATATCTCCTTTGCTCAATCTGCCTCCAAGAAGGAGAAGGCCCCACACAGGCAACAGCACAACAGGGGATTCTCAGCTCCAGTCAGGGAGAGAGACGTGAAGCACGAAAGGTGTTCCTTTTTTTTTTTTTTTTTTACCACATAGAGTCACAACTGCACTTTAAAGAGTGTCAGGTTGGTGGAGTTGGTCAAGGTCCAAGACAAATGTATGATGTTTGTTTTTCAGCCAGGCCTCCTGAGTGGAAAACTCAGCAAGAGAAAACCTTTTACAGGTATTTCTGGACACAGCTAGAGAAATCCTTGGACAAATGAAGATTACATTTTCTTGTTTAGAGAGTTGAAGACACTAACTACAACTAGTTCAAACAAACTGGTCAAAATGTTTAAATAAGTCCAGTTCCTGTACGGTAGGCAGATGGGACAGACTCCTTTTAAGAGAAATTACTAGATTGGTTTAGCACCTGGAAAAAGGGGAGAGATGGCCCTGAGATCCTGGGTGCAACTCTAATTTACTAAGAAGTGTCCCCAAGTACTTTCTAGGGCCAGTGGGATTCTGATAGTTACCCAAGTGAGTAAGCAAGTAAGATCACAGTAAGTTAAGATTCTGGCCAAACCACATAACTCCATCAGTCAACAACCTACCAATGAGCCAGCCGCCTGCCTGGCCTCCCAGACAGAAGAACACAGTGGTTGGAATCCCAAGCTTTGAATCAGGTGCAGGCTCCAAGCCCAGACCTGGCCTCACCCTCTGTGTGACCCTTAGTAAACCATTCACCAAGCCCAAGTTTCCCAATCTGTACATTCAGAGCAACAGCAATGCCCACACCAAGAATGATCGTGAGGATCAATGAGAGGACATTGGCAAAGCAGCTTGCAGTTTCTGCCTATTATACTGTAATATTAAGTTTTAAACACATACATGTATACCTAACAAAGTATAAAATCATTACATTTAAAAATTGTAAAAAAAAAAACTTCCTTACCCAGAATCCCATGCTCCAATTTAAATCACTGTGATAACTTTTATGTGAATTCAAGAGAAGTCCTGAGTTTCCACTTCTCAATGGAACAGGAGATTCCACTGAGAAGATGTAGTTGACATATTTTCCCTGTTCCTTCCATTAAGTTCAACTAAAACTCCTGAACGTTATATACATGTTATACTTTAGATCTAGGAATGTCCCCTGAAAAGCTCATGTGTTAGGCAACATAGCAGTGTTCAGAGGTAAAAAGACTGGGTTATGAGAGCTGTGACCTCATCAGTGGATTAATCCATATGATGGATTAAAATTTTGAATGAACTGCTTGGTGATAACAAGACAGCTGGGTATGGCTGGAAGAAACAGGTCACTGGGGAAATAGCCTTGAACCATATCTGTCCCTGGCCCCTTCCTCCCTCCACCCCTCTGCTTCCCAGTTTCCATGAGCTGAGCAGCTTTCCTCTGTCACACCCTCATGCCATGATGTTTCTGCCTCACTCCAGGCCCAAAGCAATGGAGCCAGCAGACCTCTGAAACTATGAACCCAAAATGAACTTATCCTCCTCTAAATTGTTCCTGTTAGGCATTTAAGTCAGAATGATGCAAAATTGACTAACACAACATAAGACAAACATAAGATCACTGAAAAATAGAGAGAAGAAGGCATACCAGGTAGGGGCCTTGGGACCCAAGGATGACACAGTGGTACAGTCTCTATGCTTCCTTTTGCCATGAATAGACCTCCCTTGTAGCTAAAGAGCACAACCAACAAACAAGAAGGCAGACCAACTCCAACAAAAGCCTATTTTATCTAGTCAAGGAAAGGAGCAGCTGAATAAGACAGAATGCTTGTAGACAAAAACAGCTCAACTCCAGTCAAACGTCACAGAAAAGTATGACCTCACCCAAACACACACCAGCAAAGGCTAGTGGAAAGATATTCTTTATTACCATCTCTAGGCTGAACCAGGGCACCACTAATACTCTCACATAGTGCTATCACAGAAGGCAAAGATGAGACTCTTTTATCTTCATAATGCAGTTTCAAGACACTCTTCCTGATAATGTAGGTAGAAACCAAAGGAGGACCTAGAATTCATGTTCATGTGGCAATAATAAGGTATTCCTCCTTCATTCTACAGAATTGTCAGGGAAGGCCATGTGGAAAGCATTAACAAGCACCTCTTTTCAAATAAGAGGTGTCAGTGATGCCTCATGAGGAGCTAGAAATTCCATTCCCACAATAATGGGGTTCCCTTCTTAGGTATTTGGATATTGAATGGGGAGCTTAGACTTCTACTTCCACCTGGAAATAACCAGGTATACTTCCCCTGCTGGAATGGTGGCTAAAGGGAGAAAGCTGAAACACAAGACATAAATAAGCCTAGTGTCTCATAACACAATGTTATCACAATACTCACAGTGTACATGTCTCAACTGAAAATCACTCAGCACACCAAAATTCAGGAAAGCAATTTGAATGAAAAAAAAATCTTAAAAAAAGGAAATTTAGTAAGCAACTAATGAACATACTTTAGACAAATGAAAAACTCGAAAGTCTAAGCAAATAAATAGAAGATATAAAGGATGAACTGGAAATTTTAGAACTGAAAAATAACAATAAATCGATGGGCTCTAAAGCAGAATAGAAAGAAAAATGAACCAGTAAACCTGAAGACAAAAAATAAAAGATACCCAAAATTAACAGAAAAAACAGACTGTAAAAAAAAGGACAAAGATTCAGAAATATGTGAAATTGTAACAAAAATAAAATGTAACACTCAAGCCATCAAAATCCTGAAAGGAAAAGAGAATGAAGACAAGGTAGAGAAAGACTTGAAGAAACACTGACTAAAAACTTCCTAAGTTCAGAAAAGATATAAATATACAGACTTGAGAACCTGAGTATACCCAAAAGGATAACCACAAAGCAATCTACACCAAGGCATATCATAGAAAACCTTATGAAAAGTTAAAATGAAGGAAAAGTCCCAGAAGAGAGAAACGACACATTGTGCAGAGGAAGGAAGAATTTGAATGACAGTGGCTTTCTCATCAGAGACCAAGAAATTCATAAGTAAATGGAGTAATATTTTGCAAGTTTTGAAAGAAAACTATTATCAACCCAGAATGCTAGATCCAACAAAAATATCCTTATAATATGAGGGGATAATCAAGACTTCCTCTGATGAGCAGTGAGTTTATCACCACAAGGCCCACCATAGAAAAATAACTAAAGAAAGTACTCTAAGCAGAAAGGAGAGCAAATGGAGTAATATAAAATGCTCGATTAAAAACACAAAAGGGAGAAAAAGAGTAGAAGATTAAAAATAGAATCAAATAAGAAAAGCAATGATAGAAAATTGTAACATATATCATAGATATTAATTCAATTATGTCAACAACTATCTTAAACATCAGTGATCAAACTATGCCAATCAAAAGAGGTATCAGAGTGGAAAAAGAAAAAGAAAAAGAAAAAAAGACCCACCTATATATTGTCCACAAGAAACCCATTTTAGGACACATATAGATAAAATGTAAAAGGATGGGGAGGATTTGCATTAGTCAGATTTTCATTGCTGTGACCAAAATACCTGACAAGAATAATTTAGAGGAGGGAAAGTTTATTTTGACTCAATTCCAAGGGTTTAGTCCATGGTCAGCTGAGTACATTGTTCTGGGTCCAAGTTACCTTACGGCAAAACATCATGACAAAAGGGTGTGGTGTTGGGGCAATGCTCTGTTCATGGCAACGAGGAAGCGAGGTGGGGGGGGGGGACAAAGGGCCACAGGAAAGATGCACCCTTCCAGGGCACACCCCCCCAGTGATCCACACTTCCTCCACATGCCCTACCTGCTTACAGTTGCCACCCATTCAGCCCATTTAAACCAGGATGGACTGATTAGGGTACAGTTCTCATAATCTAGTCCTTTCACTTCTGAATAGTCCTACATTAACACAGGAGGTTTGGTGAAACACCTCATATCCAAACCATAACAAAGACATGTTATGCTAACATTGATCAAAAGAAAGCAGGGGTAACTATATTAATTTCAGAAAAAGAACACTTCAGAGCAAAAAAAGAGAAAGAAAAATTTCCAGGGATAAAGAGGAGTTTTACATAGTGGAAAAGGGTCAGTTCTCCAAGAAGACATAACAATTCTAGTACTTACACCTAACAAGTGTCAAAATGTATGAGACAAAATCTGATAGAGTACAAGAAATAGATCTACAATCATCAGGAGATTTCAACACCCCTCTATCAGAAGTGGATAGATCCAGAAAACAGATAATCAATAAGGACAGAGTTGAACTCAGCAGCACCATCAGTCAACTGAATATAATTAATATCAATGGACTACTTCATTCAACAACAACAACAAAAATACACATTCTTTTCAAGTTTGTATGAAGCATTCACCAAGAGAAATTACATAAAACAAACCTTAACAAATTTACAAGAATGGAAATTACACACTGTGATCTCTCAGACCACACTGGAATTAAACTAGAAATTAGAAACATAAAGAAAGCTGAAATTTTTCAAAATATTTGAATATTAAACAACACATTTCTAAATAATACATGGGTCAAAGAAAAAAATCTCAAGAAAAATTTTTAAATATTTTGAAAAATGAAAATGAAAACACAACTTATCAAAATTTGTAGGCTACAGTTAAAGCAATGCTAAGATAGAAATTTGTAGTATTTAATATATTTTTAAAAGAAAAAAATATGAAAAATCAATAACCTAAACTTTCACCTTAGGAAACTAGAAAAACAAAAGCAAATTAAATCCAAAATAAGCAGGAGAAAATAATAAAAATTAGAGCTAAAATCAGTGAAACTGAAAACAGAAAACCAATAAGCCAAAAACTAGCTCTTTATAAATCAATAAAATAAGGGCCTGGGATTGTAGCTCAGCGGTAGAGTGCTTGCCTTGCATGCATGAGGCACTGGGTTCAATCCTCAACACCACATAAAAATAAATAAATAAAGATATTGTGTCTATCTAATTTATTTTAAAAAAAAATTTTAAAAATCAATAAAATAAGTAATTGTAAGCCAGCCTGTTAAAAGAGAGACAGTGGGGAAAGAGGGAGAGAGAATATAATTTACCCATAACAAAAATTAAAAAGGGACATCACTACAGATCCCATAAATCTTTAAAAAAAAATAATAAAGGAATACTACGAACAATTTTATGCCCACAAATTTTCTAGATGAAATGGACAAATCCCTTAAAAAATATAATCTGCCACAACTAAAATAAGAAGAAATAGACAATTTTCATACACTATATTATAGAAACTTCATTAACAGTGAATAGCCTTCCAAAACAGAAAGCACTTACATCAATCTTGAGTCAGTAGTGAATTCTACCAAAAATTTAAGAAAGAAATTATGCCAGTTGTCTATAACCTCTTTCAGAAAATAGAAGTGAAAGAACAGTCTCTAATTTCTAATTCATCCTATGAGGCCAAGATTACCCTAACACCAAAACAGACATTGAAAGAATAGTACAGACCCACTGATCTCTTGTAAACATACAATTCAAAATTTCCTAACAAAATATTAGCAAATCTAATCCAACAAGGTATAAAAAGAATCATATACCATGACCAAGTGGAATTTATTCTAGTTATGCAAGGATGGTTCAAATATTTTCAGTCCACAATTGGTTGAATCCATGCATGTAGAACCTGCAGATGCAGAGAGCCAACTGTAGTTGTCACCAGGAATAAAAATCATCCAGCTTTTAGTTACCATAAATCCACAGAATCAACCTTCAATGTAGGGAGGCAGATGGGATAATTATAGAAAGCTTTCTCCTTCTCTTTTTATTGATTTTATCCTCTGTAAAATGAGGATAATAACAGCAATAAAAGGTCCAGCTGTCTACACCTTCCCTCTCCTTGAAGCATCAGCTTAAATGCCATCTATACAAAAATCTGTCCTCATAGCTCATTTCCAGATACTGTAATTTCTTCCTCCTTTCAGCCCCAATAAACTTTATCAAATACACTCCCACACTTTTTATCTTGTGTTACGATTAGATAAACATGTCTGATATGACCTAGTAAACTATAAATTCTCTAAAGACAAGCATTTGTTTTATCTTTATTTGTCCACCCATAGTGCCTAGGATGATACAAATAAAGTGAGAAATGAGTATATGTTGAAAGAACAAATCAAGCACAAATTGATACAAAAGCCTCTTAAAAGTATAAACCATAGATTATAAAGCATAAATGTTCTGCATATATGTAAGGTCTGATTATCCCCACCATTTGCTGAGCATAAGATCACGGGCTACTATTTTAACCCCTTTAGGTCTCTTAGAAACAAGCCTCTATGAACAGGGTTCACAGGCAAGGTGCAGCTGAATTCTGTTTGCTTTTGTTTTGCATTTTCTACCACTCCTAATTTTAAATAAATGAAAATGAAGCCTGGGTGCAATAAAACTTCTGTGCCCTAGGCATATAAAGATAAAAAGGAGAAATTGAAAATCATATAGAGGAAATGTGAACAGATAAGTTAACTGAAATCATAGGTGAAATAGTCACTCTAATTGAGCTCTAAATTTAGTGCTAAGCTTCCTGGTAGCCAAGGCAAAAAAGCAAAACACAATGGTGTTATAAAAAAGATCATACCAGTTATCAGGAAACACCGACCCTTTCACAGATCTGGAAAGGAATTATGGTGTCATTTCTTTAAAAAGTTTGGTGAATAACACTGTGGGCAACATCTTTGACTGTCTGAACACTAAATCAGCAAGGCTGCTCAAGAACCCTTTATCTACAGACACACTGCTTTTGGTGGAGGATTGAAAAAAGTTTGCCATAAAGAGTTAGTCCCCAGCTGCCACTCAATGCCAAGCAGCTGTATAAACTGGCCAGCCACATCACTATTGAATGTTGACTGGTTGGATGTAGAAAAAGTCCTGCCTAAAACAACTATTTTCTATCTGGCATTAGGTGGGGCTGTTCTTTCTGACAATGATTTGCATTGGATTAAGCTCTTTAGTACAACAGATCATGACTCCCAAGTGTAAAACTTAAGCCCTCATAATAAGCCATGAACATAGCATTGGTTTCCTGTTTCCTGTGGCAGAGCAACATGTGCCAAATTCATCTAAACAGTCATCATTTGTTTGTAAGTTAAAGAGAAGACTATTGCAGGAGTTGAGAATAAGGGTAGGGAGGAGGGCTGGGGAACTATAGCAGCAGAAAGTCCAGGCTCTTTGGATCTGGGTAATGAGTACCTGATCAACACAACATGAAATTCCATCTCACCGCAGTTAGAAAGACTGTTATCAAACAAAACCAAAAATGGCAAATGCTGCGAGGATGTAGAAAAAAAGGAACTCTTATTTACTGTTATGGGGATGTACAGCCACTATAAAGACAAGAATAGAGATTCCTCAATAAAAACAAAAATAGATCTACCAGATGATCCAGCCATCCCACTTTGGGGTATATATCCAAAGAAATTGAAATCTGTATACAAAACACTGGCCACCCATATTTATTGGAACACCATTCACAATAGCTAAAGTACAGAATCAGCCTAGGTGTCCATCAATGGATGAATAGATAAAGAAAATACAGTGTATACATACACAGTGGAATATTAGCCATAAATAATGAAATTTCATCACTTGCAGCAAAATAAATGGCACTGGAGGACATTGTGTCAAGTGAAATAAGCCAGACACAGAAAGATGAGTACCGCACATTCTCACATGTGGAAGCTAAAACATAAAGTCGACCTGAAAGTAAATAGTGATTACTAGAGACTTGAAAGGCGGGGGACAAAGGGAGGGAAAGTTGGATTTTATCAGTGCGCAGTCAATGTATGTATGGAAATATCACACTGAACCCCATGAATATTTATAATTAATACATGCTAATAAAAAATAAAATAAATAAATAAAAATGCTTTTCAAACATTTGCCATGCAAGATTCTGGATATGAAAAGTGACTTGAGCTCTGTAAAGCACTATCCAGGGGCTACTGATTACTCATGGCTGCTGTGACTCAACAGCTCCATAAGGCTCCAAGTGGCTTTCCAGAGTTCATACATAGGCCTCGTCCTGCTTGGACTGGCTGAGGGCACCCAGTGACCCAGAAGACTGTTGAATATTCCTAGAAACATCTCCAACAATGAGTCAATTGTCCCCATCCTAGTTCTGGGCTCAACCCTCTCAATGCGTGCCGCAAGAAACTTAGACCCTCAGTAGAAGGAGGAGGAGGACAGGGGCTCTGGACCCTGCCTGGAATGGGGGAGGGAGAATGTGGTACTAGCTTCCAGGACGGGGAGGTGTGGGATTTGAAAAAAGAAAGAGAAGAAGCAGGAATGTGGGGAGAGGAGGGATAACATGCCAGGGAAATCAAGTCCTTTTATGTGCACACAAGTGAATTAGTTTTGCAGCTTGAGCTGAAGACACTACAAAATGAAAAGGGGTGGCCCAGCCAAGAGAGGCCTGGAGCTGCCAGCCCAGAATGTGGGCAGGGCTGGAAGTGAAAGGTCTTGATGTGGGAGTGAGAGTAACCAAGCAATTGGGAGAACCCAAGGCAGGTTCCCCTCCCAGAGCCAAATTCAGAGAGACTTGACCTATGCAGATTCCTGAGTTTGGGCACACTAGTACAGTCTAATTCCATGAAGTTGGGCCCAATAAAGGCATATACCCAGACCAGAGGCAAAGGAGCTAAAAAGGAAACTCTAATCTGACCCCAAACTGGGCAGCCACTTCTCCCCAAGCAGCAGCCAGCGTTGTTCTTTCCCTCCCTTTGAAGAAAGCAGAGAAAGAAAAGGCTTTGATTTTTCTAAAACAAACACTGTATTGAGTAGAGATAAGTCCAGTGTTGGGTTGGCTCAGGCTTCCCTGAGCAGAGGAAGTCACACTTCATATTTCTAACATGAAAGTCCAAGAAGGGGCAGGCCTTGTCCACCACAGAAAGCCAGAGAGGCTGCTGGCCCATTTTCTGCTCCAGGGAGAGGCCTGCCCAGCAAGGGGTAATCTGCTATGGCCCAGGAACAGATGCAGCTGTGGCACATTTCTCTGCCAGCTGGGCCAAGAAGACCGACACAGAAAAAGCCAGATCCCCCAGAAAAGGGACCTTGGTGACTGATGGTCAAGGAGGTGCCACTGCCCAATGCTGAAGCCGGGGACAAGTGACCTTGTTGAGAGAGGGACAGCCAGGCACCCCGTGTTCTGAGCACTTTTCCTAGGTTATCTCACTTAATCCCCCCAGCAAACCTATCAGGCAGGTACTACCATTAGCTCTGTTCACAGATAAGAAAGTCAAACACAGGGAGGAGCAAGGATCGCCCAAGGTCAAACCCAGTTCACAAGGAGCCAACCTGAGCTGAGTCCCTGTGCCTCAAGCCCTCTCTCACCAGCCCTCAGTCCCCTCCACCTCCAAATGCCCATTGCTTGTTTCCATGGATTGACTGCTGTGCTACCTACAGGTGATGCTCATTAGCCCCCTCTTTTCAGCTCATCCCCTGAGTCTCTTCTTGTAACCCTTTCACCATGTTTTGCAACTCCCACAAAACCCTTAGGGACAGCCATTTGTGGTAGAACAACGACTGAGTCCACTTCAGACCTCATATACAACAGTGGTCCTCTAAGATTGTATTCGAGCTGAAAATTTCCTGCCACCTAGTGTGGTCATAGCTGTCATAATGTCACAGTGCAACACATAACTCACATGTTGGTAGTGATGCTAGTGTAAACAAAGCTACTTGCAATGCCAGTTGTACAAAAGTACAGCACATACGATTATGCACAGTACAATATACTTGATGAAAGAACTATTACTGCTTTATGTTCTTACTATTCTATACCTTTATCCTTATTCTAGAGTGTACTCCTTCTACTTATTTAAAAAAAGAAAGTTCACTGTAAAACAGTATGCCATGCTATGCCAGCAGCAACCTCAAGCAACTGTTTACCACATCTCTTAAGTGTATCATTGTCTCCAGTGATGAATTTAAGCTCCTATTCATCTTGGTCCAAGGAGCAATAAGCTATTTGTGTGTGTGTGTGTGTGTGTGTGTCATACAACCTGAGTATGTAATAGGCTATACCATGTAGGTTTGTGTAAGTACACTCTATCTATGATGTGTGCACAATGATGAAATTTCTCAATGCTTTTCTCAAAGCATATGCCCATCATTAAAGGACCAATGACTGTATATATTCCTCTTCCCTCATCTTTCTCAAGAAAAAAAATAACATAAAAATTAGTTCCGCCGGGCGTGGTGGCTCACGCTTGTAATCCCAGCACTTTAGGAGGCTGAGACAGGAGAATCACGAGTTCAAACCCAGCCTCAGCAATGTCAAGGTACTAAGCAACTCAGTGAGACCCTGTCTCTATATAAAACACAAAATAAGGCTGGGGATGTGGCTCAGTGGTTGAGTTCCCCTGAGTTCAATCCCTGGTACCAAAAAAAAAAAAAAAATCAATTCTATATGACTTCCCCCAAGAGAAGAATGAAAGGAGAAATAAGAAAGAGAGAGAGAGAGAGAGAGAGGAGGGTGGGGAGGGAAGGAGGAAGGGGAAAGAAAGAAAGAAAAGAAAAGAGTATTCCCCTATATCTGACCCAATTACTCTTTTTACTTTTTTGTCCCATTGTCTCACTTAATCAGTCTCTTAGGATTAAGCAGAGGAGTCAGACACCAGCCACAACACACAGTGAGCAGATGTGGTCAGGATGAATGTACACCCTAGACACAAAGATGGAAAACATAGGTCAGCACATGAGCCCAGGAGGCAAAGCCTCAGGGACAGAACAGCACCATCTCTACTGCCAGATAATGGTTATGGTATAGATGACCAAGGATTGACTACCAGGGCTCACAAAGCAACTATATTTCAAGACACAGGGACAAGGGACAAGAACCTGCAGAAATCCTTGAGAAACAATCCACAGGACAGGAAAGCAAGTGCCAAAAAGGAACCAAACTCTTAGGTGAAGAAAAGGCCCCAAGAAGCCATTAATCTGTCTGTGTCATAAAGCTGTATTTAAAGACGTTCTTGGTCATCAGAAAGGAAGATTGAAGAAGAAAGTTGTCAGATTTCATCCCTGGTGTTGGAAGACAACATCCTGACCATTACATCTCAGTTATAGTCTTCTCTCTATATCTGCAGGTCCATATCCATGGATTCAACCAACCACAGATTTTAAAAATTCAGAAAAGAAGTGCATCTGTACGGAACATTTGCAGATTTTTTTCTTGTTATTATTCCCTAAACAATATTGTAAAATAACTATTGGCGTAGCATTTATATCATAACTAGATATTATAAGTAATCTAGAGATGACTTAAAATATATCAGAGGGTGTACATAAGTTGTATGCAAATACCCCATTTTATAAAAGAGACTTGAGCATCATGGATTTGGGTAACTACAGGGGGTCATAGAATCAATGCCCCTCAGACACAGGGTGACTGTATTCCTATCTGCTTCTAAAGATGTCTGGATTGAGCCAGTCTCTGCATGGTTTGGTGATACTTCCTTTATCTAATTTTTACTGAATTTATAGTTCCTGGGCTTTCTTCTAAATTTACTTTTCCAGATAGGTTTTGCTACCGAAGAAAGGAAAATAAAAACAACAATAATTTCCATATGTGAAATTCTTACTAAGTGCTTTACAGATATTAAACCTCATTAAATGGTCACAATACTCCTTTGAGTTAGAGTTATTTTACAAATGAAGCCATAGCTGCCTATTGTTAAGTTACTTACAGGCAGACCTTGGTTGAACTATTTCTGTTCCTCTATAGATTTTAGCATAGTGACTGCATATATGGAATGCTCTCAATTATTTGTTTAATTAAATTGAACAGGATTTTATTGGCAACACTCTGGGATTAAGAACACCATGCCTCTTGACTCAAAATTGCAAATAAGGGCTTTTTTTCTTTCATCACCATGGTAATAAAAACAGCAAGCCGGGCGCGGTGGCTCACGCTTGTAATCCCAGCACTTAGGGAGGCTGAGACAGGAGAATCGCGAGTTCAAAGCCAGCCTCAGCAATGGCGAGGCACTAAGCAACTCAGTGAGACCCTGTCTCTACATAAAACACAAAATAGGGCTGAGGATGTGGCTCAGTGGTGGAGTGCCCCTGAGTTCAATCCCCAGTACCAA
>CM053399.1:101842906-101867395 GCA_028644305.1 Xerus rutilus | reverse complement strand
GGGCGCGGTGGCTCACGCTTGTAATCCCAGCACTTAGGGAGGCTGAGACAGGAGAATCGCGAGTTCAAAGCCAGCCTCAGCAATGGCGAGGCACTAAGCAACTCAGTGAGACCCTGTCTCTACATAAAACACAAAATAGGGCTGAGGATGTGGCTCAGTGGTGGAGTGCCCCTGAGTTCAATCCCCAGTACCAAAAAAATAAAAATAAAAAAAAATAAAAACAGCTAATATTCACTGGTCTCGCTGGGTGCCAAGCTCTGTGCCTAATGTGTCCCATTCATCATCTAGATTGGTCGTCACAAAATTTTTATATCCCAATTACAAATGTAGCTCAAAGGTTTAGAGAAACAATTACCAAGGGGAGTGTGCACACGTATGGGTGTCTCTCTTACTTATTTTTAAGCCACTAGTATTCAGTAATAGGGGCTCCACCCTGATGACCTTATCTAATAGTAATCACCTCTCCAAGCCCCACCTCTAAATACCATTGTCATATAGTCAACATGAGTTTCAGAGGAGAAAATCCATAGTCAAACCATAGCTGCATTCATCTGCTCAAATGTTTTTGGTATATGTTTAGATATGCTTACAAACATATATTTTACATATTTACTATTTTTTCAAAAACAATATCATATTTTATACTGATCTGCAACATATTATTACCAATTTCAGACACCTTTCTATATATCTGCCAAAATTCATGTACTGAAGTCCCAACCCCTAATACTTCAGAATGTGACTTTATTTGAAGAAAGAGTCAGGATGAGCCCTCATCCAGCATGTCTCATATCCTTATAAGAGTAGAAGAAGACACAGACACACGGAAGAAAGACCATGTAAAGACACAGGGAGAAAATGGCCGTCTACAAGACAAGGAGGAAGGTCTCAGGAAAAATCAACCCTTCTTACACCTCTATCTTTGACTTCTAGCCTCTAGAAATATAAGAAAATTAATTTCTGTTGTTGAAACCACATGGTTTATGGTATTTGTTATGGCAGCTTTAACACACTAATACATACCTCTACCACTACCACATTTCTTTTTAACTGTCACATAGAATATTATTTTTTAAATGGATCATACACACACACAAATATATATATACACATATTGTTCTCTCTCTATCTTCTTTATTTTTCAATTACAAACATCACTAAAATGAACATTCCTGTGGATACACTCCTGTGTATTTGTGAATGAGTATTTCTGTTTGTTAGATTCATCAAGAAGGAGCACTCATGTCCAATAAGAAGCATATTTTTTTATAAGTCAGTACATACCGCCTGGGAGCTTTGCATTTTGCATGCACATGGTTTGTTAAAGAATTCATCCCTGTTCTTTCCCAGTACTAACTTGGCTTCCCACTTTCCCTTCTGTGTTGCCTGTTGCATTTTTTAGATTACATTCGACCTTTTCCACAGAGAGGTAGCTAAAAATAGAAAGGGGAAAAAATAGTCATTCACATGTTTAACTCCAGAAAATGACAGAACTCCCAGATCTATGGAAGTCAAAGAACATGTCCTGTCTCCAGTTTCAGTTTAGGGCTCATCATCTCTTGAGTTACCTAAGCAATTCCTTAAATTCATAGAGACCATTCTAAAGGAAATGAGAAGCATTGCAGCCCTAGCAGTCAATATGGTTGTCATTGCTAAATATGTCGTTGTTGTCCTTGCTAAATCCCTCCAGGAATAGATCTGGGTGGGGACAGCCTGTGGCATGGCAATGTTGGACTTCTCCATAGTTGGTTTCAAAGAGCTCAACACATTAACACAGACGTTCGTTTCTGGCAAAAAGCATATTCCTCTCTTCTCTCTTTATTTCTCTTACTTAAAAAAGTCAACACCATGTGGTTTCAGAATGCTATTCCCTTGTTTAGAAACCACATTCTCCATGAATGTGGCTCAGCATAAAGCCCCAACTTTCTGTGCAGAATTGAAGCTCCCTACAATCTTGTTCTGCTCCCATCTCACTCCTCAACTGTCAGACATAGAGCCTCTGCTCCCAGAGTATTCTACACCACCTCCAAGGAGGCTGCAGTTGCCCTGCCTCATGCCTTTGCTCAGGTGGGTTATGTGCATGATCTCACCACTAGCCTGAGCTCTTAGAGTGCAGATCCTATGCCTCAATTCCATACTCCTGTAACATAGTGAGACAATATTAAATATTGGAAATGAGAAAGGGGAAGGAAAAGAATAAGGAAGAACACAGCACCTGCCTCAAGGACATTACTCTTCCAAGTCCTTCCATCCACTGGCCAAATCTTTCTCTTCTCCAGCTCTCAAACTGAAATGACAATACTGTACACCACCAAATCTATTTGTCTCTGATGCCTGAGGAAGCAGTTGAGACAAACACTTGGCTGTTGGGAATCTCTGTGAGATAAGATGCTCAGGAAAAATCATTCTGTTTCTAGCTCTAAGTTCAACCAAATCTGTTGTCCCTTAGCAATAAAGTCACTTTTCTCAGCTACAAAATAGGGATAAAAAAATGTACTTTATTGAGTTGCTATGAGGACAAAAACGTGTATAACATAAAAGCTTGCAACCTATAAATTCATAGAATGTACACAACATATGGTTGCAGAAGACCTCATTTATGAGCAGCAGCAGAGGGAGTCCAGGTTTCTCCCTCCAAGGCCCAGTACAAAGAGAATGCAGTGATGAGAGCTACCCACTGGGCGGCAGTGTAGAGTTCAAAATGGATTTTGTTTGGTAGGTATGGTCATGATAAGTAAGTACAGGGAAGAAACAAATATTTAAATATCATTTTCCTGGTCACTGACGTATAAAATTACTTTTGAAGCTAAGAGGAACTAAGGAAACCCCAGAGACAGTAACAAACCTATCTACTGAGATTTTTCCACTATTTATTCACCTTCAGAGGACTGCCCACAGTTGGAAAAGCAAGTAGACATGCTTTGGGCAAGGAATTTCCACATACGAGTGGAGAGATATGGGAATTTCCAAAATTTAAAACCAAAAGACACATATCCTTTTGTTTCAGAAAAAGTGGCCGATGAAAGGTTTTATAAATCCCCTTAGAGATGAGATTTTCAATTTATGGAGTCAATGAATCTTCACACTTGAAAGGAAGGGACTGTGTAATTAATGATCAAGTCCAATGCCTCATCTAACAAATGAAGAAATGGACCCCAAAAAAGACAAGTCATTTGCACAAAGTGACTTGGCTCAGTGATAGCATTGTCCAGCAGAAGCCTGGGTCTCTGTCTCCCAGGGCTGTGTTTGTCCAGGCCACTGGAGCCATGTCTAAATAGGTGGCTCTTGAAGCAATAAAAACAAAGTGGTTTACCAAGCCATAGGGTCCTGGACTCATGGGAAATAGAAGAAACTTTTCCATTCAGCAATTAGGTATTTATCTAATGATCTCAAAGGCAATTTATGTACGTCAAACTTTCCCAGGATGGTGGAGACAAAAAAGCAGCAGCCTAACCATAGGAAATCTCCATTTTAGATAGAACAGGACAGCAAGGAGGTTTTGCTTCAGGAAGGTTTTTTGGCACAGATATAATACATAAAATTCTCATTCAGAAAATCTTCATTTTTCTCAGCCTGACTCCAATCCACTTGCCAATCCAGTGCAGAGTGTGTTACACATTAAAGCCCCAGGATCCCTTATGGGTAACATATGTTGCTGAAACATGTGGAGCCATAACATCTCATAACCCAGTGGAATTGTCCCTAGAGTTAATAGAACTCAGTTAACATATGTTTCTGCTATTCTCGTTCTGAGACATATTTAAATATATTATGCACAATGTATGGTTAATTGAAAGATACAGGGGGTATATTAAAAAATAAATCTGTTTATGTGACCTATGCTGAAATACATTTGAAATACCATCGAGTTGTTTTCATACTGATGTATGTAGACTCTCTCTGTCATTTCCTCTGATCTCTCTATCCTCTTTCCTTTCAATCTCCCGTGACTTCTTGTATGTTTTGTTGATGCCAAGCTAACCACAGAATACTAAGATTAGAGATAGGGGAGGTGCAATGCCAGGAACTGAGGCAGCGAGGAAGGAGGCGTGGTAGGAAGTGAGGAGCAACAGGAGAAAAGAATCAGTCATCCCCGCCCTCTGAAGCCTGGCAGAACCATACTTTAGAAACTTAATCCCAAGAGGAAATCAAGTACATCTGCTTTGCCCCCTCCCCTTGTTGCACAGCCATATCCCTGTGCC
This sequence comes from Xerus rutilus, assembly GCA_028644305.1. Classification (NCBI taxonomy): domain Eukaryota; kingdom Metazoa; phylum Chordata; class Mammalia; order Rodentia; family Sciuridae; genus Xerus; species Xerus rutilus. Next base: position 101,863,193 of record CM053399.1, on the reverse strand, counting down.
AAAGAATGGCCTAATTTTATTCTTCTTTTGTACAGCAAGGAAGTCATTGAGATGGAAAACATTTGAACCTGCAGTTTTCTCTGACACTTCTTTCACTGTCGGATGCCATGCACAGCTAGCTCTCAAAACCCACTCGTGCTCCTCCTGCATTTTTCTAGGATTATTGCCATTCTCTCCAGTCCACTTACAATGCCCTAGTCCAGGCTCCCCATGGTTTTAAATCTGGCTCATTGCAGGAGCCTCTTACTTGGTCTTTCTGCCGGCAGTCTTTTCCTATCCTGACCCATGGTTATAACCAGCTCACCGGAGTTGTGAGCTTCTTAAAATCCAATCTAATTTGAAAAATCTGATTTCCCGTGGTTCTCTGTTGCCTGCCAAATGAAGAACAAACTCCTTAACATAGCACAGAAGGCCCTTCAGGATCAAACTCCAACCCAGCCCAGCCTACAAGCCCCTCGCCCTCTCCCGCATAGGTTATAGGCCAGCCATAACAAGCTCTTTAAACAATTAATCTCCCATGCTCTTCTAGTCAGCTTTTTCAGTGCTGTGACCAAAAGATCTGACAAGAACAATATGAGAGGGGGAAAAATTTATTTGGGGCTCACAGTTTCAGAGGCCTCAGTTCATAGATGGCCAACTCCATTGCTCTGTACCTGAGGTGAGGCAGAACATCATGGTGGAAGGGTGTAGTAGAGGAAAGCAGCTTAGGACATGAGAATCAGAAAGCAGAGAGAGAGACACTGCAGACCAGAGACAAAGGCCCCCAGTGACCCATCTCCTCCAGCCACACCTTAACTGCCTACAGTTACTAACCCAGTTAATCACCATTAGGGGATTGATACACTGATTAGGTGTAGACCTTCATAACCCAATAATTTCACCTTTAAATTTTCTTGCATTGTCTCTCAAACATGAGCTTTTGGGGGACACCTTATATTTAAACCATAACACATGCCATGATAAATGCTGGTCACAACTCGAGGAATCTCCTTTTCTATTTAACACTTCTTGTTCATTTTAAAAGATCCTGTTCAAGCATCATTTTCTCTGTAAGTTCCTCCTAGATCCACTTGAGTTCTTCCAATATCCACTTTAGATAGCTTCCTGCAATATCCCATAGGTCTGTGTACATGCTTCATGCTGCATCATAATCCTGTGCTTGTATCTGTCTCCCTATCTCTGAGTCTCTTGAGGAACAGGAAAGATATTTTCATTCTACAACTCATTCAATAAATTTGGAGCTCAGAATCTGTCTTTGTCATTTACAAGCTGAGAGAACATATATAATGTCACTAACATCTTTGGTAGTTGACTTCTTTATATATGAAAGGAGAAAATGATAGAATATAACTCATAGCAGTATTATAAATGATAGGTACAGTGAGACAGGTAAAGCCCTTATCATAATGTTCATATATAGTTAATGCTAGGTGATGACTATTAGCACTATTATATTGAGATTATGTGCAAAGCAATTATTTGCAAGGACAATTAAGACCCACCCTTAAGATCCTTAGAGTATAACTGACAATTAGTGCAACATCAGCAGATGCAGAGTGCCAGGAGAGCCCAAGATGGAACTATATCCAAGGCTGAAAGTCATTCCTAGGAAAGGATTGACAAGGGAAGAACCTAGAACCAGGGAGGACAGATACATGTTATCGACATACTCCTGGTGTGATATGATGCTGGACTCCACTACAGCAACAGTGGAAAGGAAAGGAAAGGACCAAGTTTAAAATTATTCTGCAGATGGAATGATGTTGTGAGGTCAGAAGAATGAGATTGGAGGGGTCTGTGCGGGGGGAGTCTGGGTGGATGGAGGCATGTAGATTCAGGAGCCATTGATATATTGGTTTTAACTGAAGCAATGAGGGAACAGAGGGTTCCTCTGTATATGAAGATGAACCAAACCGAGGGCTGCAAAGAGTAGTAGCAAGCTCCGCTGAACGAGTAGATGGGGAAGAGGCACCCAGCACAGCAGCCCAGGAATCTAAAAGAAAAATATTCTGAGTATTCTTAGTGTCTGATACTTGGAAGATACACAGATGATATTTGTGGAATGAATGAAAAAAAATGGAATTTAAATGGCCCACATGAAACCCAAGACCTGGAAAGCCTTAGATAGGGGCAGGAACATACCTCCCATTTCACCCTGAAATAGTCTTCTTCAATTGAACATTCCAGAGACAGAGATCTTGGAGTTCCGGATCTTAAATACCTTGTTATCAGGAAATGCATGCCAAAGTATTTAGGGATGCAGTGTCAGGATGCAACTTTCAATTTGACACCCCACCCCCCCACACACACACAAAAGAAATATAGTCTCCCTATATAAGAGATGAAGCAAATATATTAAAATAATAATTTTGGACTATAAGTGGAAGATACATGATTCTTATTCTTTCAAAACTATTCTTTCAAGTTTTGATGTCTGATAATTTTTATAATAAACATTTGGGAAAAGAATAAAAAAAATTTTCTCTAGAATCTTGGAGATTCATCTACCAAAAATAGTTTAGCAAGCAACATCTAGGAAGCCAGGACCATACTGACTCTTAAAGATTCAGATAAAAAGGAGTAGGAAGAGCCCCAGAAAAGTCCAAAAATGGGGATACCACATTTCCTATTTTTCAAAATGTCACAAAACAACTATGAGAAGAACCTTAGCCCATTTACATTTCAACACAGACTGGGAAATAACAACTAGGAAAATTCTTTGAGAATTCTTCAGCCCATGTAACTTACTCTTGGTTTAGAGTAATATCTAACTGGTGTTTATGGAACATTTACTACATGCCAAGCACTATGCTAATTCAGTATCAGCCCATTGAATTCACATAGTAGCTGCATGAGTTAACTACTATTATTTCCCCCTTTTACAGGCAGAACCACTAAAACTAAAAGTTTCCAGTCTGCTATGGTTTGGATATGGTTTGAGTACGTTCCCCAAAGTTTCGTGTGTTGGAAGCTCAGTCCCCATGTTAGTCAGCTCTTTATCACTGTGACCAATATACCTGACATAAACAATGTAGAAAAGGAAAAGTTTATTTTGGCTCATGGTTTCAGAGGTTTAGTCCATGGTTGGCAGACTCTATTGCTCTGGGCCTGAGGGGAAGCAGGCATCATGGCAGCAGGACATGGTAGAGGAACGCTTGTCTGCTTATGTCAGCAGGAAGCAGAGAGAGAAGGAGGAAGGGGCCACAGGGAAGGTGAACCCTTCCAGGGAACATCTCCTTTGATCCACCTTGTCCAGCCACACCCCTCCTTCCTACAGTTGCCACCCAGTCAGTCCATTCAAAGTGGGATGGATTATGTTACAGTTCTCATAATCCAGTCATTTTACTTCTGAATATTCCTGCATTAACAGAGGAGCTTTGGAGGAACCCCTAATATCCAAATCATAGTCCCCAATATGGTGGTAGAAACTTTAAAAGGTAAGGCCTACCGGGAGGTCTTTGGAGGCACTGCCCTTGGAAGAAATTAGCATAGTTCCCATGGAACCCTGGTTAGTTTTCAAGGGAGGATTTTTATAAAAATGCAAGACTGACAACCCCTCCCAGTTTTTTGGCTTCCTGTCCTGTCTTGCCATATGATCCCTCTTGCATATATCCCCTCATTATACCATCTGCTGTGATGTGATGTAGCCATTGGGGCCCACACCACAACCAGGGCATGCTATTTAGAATTTCAGCCTCCTTTGAAGTATATCATGTTAAGCAAAGTAAGCCAATCCCAAAAAACTAAAGGCCGAATGTTCTCTCTGATAAGTGGGTGCTGATCCATAATGGTGAGGGCACATGGAAAGAATGGGGGAACTTTGGTCAAAGGGGAGGGAGGGAAGGAGTGAGGACATTGGGGCAGGAAAGATGACGGAATGAGATGGACATCAATGCCCTAAGTACATGTACGACTACACATATGGTGCGACTCTACTTTGTGTACAACCAGAGAAATGAAAAGTACTCCATTTGTGTACAACAAATCAAAATGCATTCTGCTGTCATGTATACCTAATTAGAATAAATAAATTTTTTAAAAAAGAATTTTAGCCTCCAAACTATGAGCTAAAGAAACCTCTTTTCTTTATAAGTTAATTAACCCCTAGTATTTTGTTATAGCAGTGGAAAATAGACTAATATGCTCTTGTCTGGGAGCCCTAACTATGTAGACCTTTCTAATTCTGTCCTCTTAACCATTTCTCCTCTCACTCTTCAGGGTCCCTTGCCATACTAGGTAATCCTCTGTCTCTAACACCTGCCTACACATTTATAAATTGTTCTTAGTCCACTCTCACCTCGAGTTATCCTGTTGACCATGTCATATATTTTCTGCTGGAATTCTAGCTAATACCAGGTAACACAGACAGAGACAAAAACAGAGACTGGACAAAATGAATCCTACCCAACAGTAAAATGAATCAGGAGGTTAAAAAGGGAGCTCCTGAAAAAAGAAAGGCAAACCCCCAGACATAGTAAAAAACAATTCAAGGGCCAATTTGGAAATAGCTAATAATAATGTTGAAAGTGCACATATCCCATGGCCCAGAAATACCAAATTTTTCTACAAACTCTCATAGCATCCCCACGCTAGAAAACATGTGCAAGAATTTTCAAAGCAAAATTGCATAGCAAAATCTCAGAAAAAATTCATAATGTCCACCATTCATACCCACATAGTAAAATAATACACCAGACCACAAAACAAATGAGCTAGAACTACCTGTATCCATAAAAATGATTCCCACAGACCTTATTGAAGTTAAAAAAGTAGTTTTTCAAAGAGTGCATGTAAAGTGCTACCCTGTATAGACAGTTAAAAAACATGCCAAGCAAATTATGTATTGTTTAGAAATACAAATATAAGTAGTAAAAGACTGAAGGAATGGCTCAAAATGATAAACACCAAACTGGAGATAATGATTACCTCTATAGAGAGAGGCAGAACAGGGGACATATCCACAGGGGCCCTTAACTTTGTTGGGGTCTGATTTCTTACACTGGATGATTAATACATAAGTTTCATTTTGTTATTCTTTAAACCTTCTATATGTTTTCATATTATTGTAATATTTCATAATTATTTTTTAAAAAGGAAAGGGAAAAAAACACTTGTGGAGTTTTCAAGGAAAACAAAGATCTCCAGGGTAGCAACTCCATTACCGGGATTTGACTCACTTCCCATCCTTTCTGCCCCTTTGACACTCAAAGTTGCTCAAACAATTCAAGGTATCTGAACTTGAAGTTCATTTGGTGGCAGGGTGGTTCCAGGTGCCAAATTCCAACTCTGAAAATGTCAGAAGAGGCTTCACCGGGAAACATGCCAAGAAACCAATTAGGAGAGTACATTTCTTATTAGGAGAGATTATAGGAATTTTAGGCAAGTTCAGGTTGTGTTAATGGGTCCTGTAGGAGCTACAGAACATTGCCTCAAGAACATGCTTCTTATTCATTGTAATAAATCTTCTAGGGCAAAAGAAAGGAACAAGAAATTGTCTCCCTGTGTCACCAAAAGACTGACAAGAACTCCTCAACTACAGCAGAGGACAGATGGAAGGAGATCCCATAGGCCCAGCCCAAAGAAGGTGCTTGAAGAGGTTATATCATAGTGCTTGTTATGGTTGGGATCTTGAATGTCCCTTAAAGTCTCATGTGTGGAGGACTAGGTCCCCAAAGCAGCAATATACAGAGACGGGGCTTGTGGGAAGTGATTGGATCGTGACATCTCTGACCTGAATTAATCCATTAATTAAGCTGAATGGACTACTGAGAGGTGCTGGAAACTGTAGGCAGGGGGACATTGTTGGAAGTAATTGGTTACTGGGGGCATGCCCTGGAAGGTATTTCTTGTCCCTGCCCGCTCTCTTCACCTCTCTCTCCTTCCTAGCTGCCATGAGCTGAGCAGGTGAGCCATGATGCTCTGCCTCACCTTAGGCCCAAAGCCATAAAGCCAATCGACCATGGATTAAAACCTTTAAAATCATGAGCAGAAATAAATCTTTCCTCCTTTAGTCAGGTATTTTGGTCACAGTGATACAAAGGTAGCACACTCCTGAATACATTTCTCCATGGACTCACCAAGTGTCTATTCTCAAAACCTTCAACAAAAGAAAAACTACATCAAGGGTATCTTCTCCCTTACCATGGTAGAAGTGAGACAGCCACACCATGAGCCTCATGGGACTGGGATTCAGACATCCAGGATGTCAGCAGCCCATGTTCCTGTAAGCTCTCTGGGACTATGGCTTGGTTGGGGAGGGTAAGTGGGGATGCAGGAAGAATGGGATTGTTTATAATAACTCAGGGGTACAGCTAATAGCTCATCAGTCTCCAACCATTCACCCCGACAATATTTTCGCCATTTTCCCAAATGTATTTTTTCATGAGATCCCTTCTCTCTTCATTCCCTCTCTCTCATCTTTTCTGACAAAATTGCTCTTCTTTGGAAACAAACATTCCTGTTTCTTCTTTGGAATGCTTCCTATCTCCTTAACAACATTCTGGTCAGTTCTTGGAATGTGGTTTACATTACTGGCCAGAGCAGGAGAACAAAATGACAGAAGAGCTTCCCAGTTGAGCACCACTGGTGGGGTTGGGCAGAATCCTCTGAGTGCTTGGAGTGGGAGGTTGGGGGTGAGCCCTGAGTTTCTGGAGTGCTCTCCTTTGGCAGAGTCTACTTGGGTGCCCTGGGCATCTCATTGCAAGTCTCTCACAGCTGCTCTGAGCTGGAGGGGGCAGGGTGACACGGTGGCATCTGAAGAGTCTGAAGGGAGATGATTTGCTCTTCTGGGATTTGTTGCTGGGATTGCAGGCTTCAGGGCTGACTCACCCAAAAAGGACTGGGCAGAAGCCAAGGAGCAACTGAAAGACTCTGGGGTCACACACACTGCCCTTGGCAGTGCCAGCTCAGCCTGCTGGGGGCCAGCCAGAGCTCACCAGGCAGGCCGAGCTCCACCCAGGGAGTCAAGACCTTTTTGCAATTATCAAGGTTTCTTCTCTACTAGGGCAAGTATGCATTCCTCTCCTGAGAATGGATTATAAAGCAAATTATTCCTGCCTCTCTTCAAAGGCCATTGGGGTTAGAAAATTGCTGCTACCCCTTCAGAAACTTTAAAAATATGTACAAGCGGGTTTGCCTGCTTCAGATGGCAGCTTCGGTGGAAGGAGACATACTGATCACCTTCTCCTGAGCCTCCGGGCTAGGCTGCTAGGTGGAACCCTACCTCCTCTGCTTCCTCCTTTATTTGCTAACTCCAAAATCAGCCCATGGGAATTTTTCCTTGGAAAGGTTTCAGTGGAGATTGCTACAATGGAAACCAGAGGGACAACAAAAATAAGTACCCCAAGAATGTGACCATATCGGGGGCAATTTCACCAAGATCTTATAGCTGTTATCAGTTTGTATATCAACCTGAACCCCTCCAGGTCCCTTCCAGCTAGTTCACAGGCTCACACAGGCTCTTCTGGCTGGCTCCTCCTCTTCTAGAAACTTCTAACAAGTGAAGTTGTGTCCAAAGCCCCCTCTCTGGCTCCCTCACCCAGATGCCTCAAACGGTGTCTCTCCTAGCTCATGAGGAAGTCATTCCCCCATGGCCCTACTCTGCCAGAAAGCCAAAAACAGAAACCTTTTGAAACCTGTCTTTTCTGAACCTTTTCAGAAACCTGTCTCTGAAACCAGATCATCAGCTGCCAAACTCCAAACCATAAGTGTACCAAATCACTGGACAGATCCCTGAATCTACCTTTCTTAATTTGCAGGCAGGAAATGAGATTTAAGAGAGGAGCTCAGATGTGGGGCCAATAAAAGTTTCTGGAATATCTTTGAAAACATGTCTCATCTCTCCCACACCCACGTATTCACTAAAATTGTCAGTCCAGAAAGAGGTAATTATCCTCCAAATAGAATGTTTTCCCTCTGGAAAGTTGGGGTTTTTGCTTAAGGCAGGCAACTGGAATTCCTGCTTGATGGGTCCCTCTGGTTTGTCCTCATACCTTGTTCCCTTCACCAAGGACAGCCACAGTGCCCTCTGCCCAGCCTGGGCCTACTATTCCTCTGCTGAAAAGCTTCTACACACTTTTAACAAAGTTTCTGTCTCACCCTTCAGCCTTGGGTTCACTGTCCCAATCTCTAAGGGTTCTGGTCACTCTAACAACCTGTCAACAAACACCCAGGCCAGATTCTCTTTCTTAGCATCTTCTAGATTCTTCTTCCCACTTACCCCATCTCTCATGATTCTGTCTCTTTGCTTTTGACTTCAGCTCCATCCACATCCAGCTTACCTGCATAGGACCAGGGCTGTGCCTGTCACAGTCACCTTTGTCTCCATAGCACCGTGGCTGGCACAGGTATATGTTTCATAAACATGAGGAGTCAGCACATAGATGAAATGCAGTCACAGAGGCAGGACATGAGTTTTAAATACTTATGACTTTATTAGGAGCAGGCTGTTGGCACCTCAGCAGCCAGCTCCCTTGTATACACAGTATACATGCTCAGCCAGTACCAAGTCCTCCCATCCTTCCTCAGTACACAGAATGCAAAAGAACCCAGCACAGTGGGGGCTCTATCAGTGACAGTGTCTAGTGTTTTCAGAAGCTGACTCCCAGGCTTAGGGCACTCAGGACCCTCAAACTGTCCTTAGTTTCTTCTGGGCCCCTCTTTAGAATGACAAGATCCAGAAGAGGGTGTTTGGTTCAAACTCCTCCAATCAGTGCACATGATGGGCAACATAGGCTAGGAAATCCTTAGCCTAAAGGCCCCCTGAAGAAGTTGCTGGGGCCCCCAGAATGTTCCTCTTCTTCCATAGGCATAAGGAAACACCCTAACATTTTATTCCATCACCAGAAACTTAATGCTTGAGTCTTGACTCTACTCAGCCCTGGAGAACATGGTTGGAGTGAGGAAGTGTTCAAAGACAAAACAAATTCCCCAAGTTGTCTTGGTCATACTTCTTTGAAAAAAGAAAAAACAAACAAACAAACACCATGACAGAAAAGAGCATGGAGGCCTGGCTTGTGTCAGGAATAAGAGTGGTTATCCCTCCTTGAAATGACTTGTAAAACAACTGGCAGCAAACACTGCTCTGCTAAGGGCAGTCTCCCCAGTGATGGCACCTCCCTTCCCACCCACCCTCTTCCCCTGCCCATTCCGCACAGCCCCCGGACCACCCTCTCCTCACAACAGAGAGAATTCCCTAAGCACAGGGTACCATGCTGTCGTCAGCTAGCAAAACTCTCTTCTGACTGGGCCCTGAGCCCTGGGGCCCTTTGTCTCTGCAACTTGACAGTGCTCACTGGTACAGGATGGGGGTTCCTCCTCACTTGGTCCTTCAGAGTTGACTGCAGCTCTGCCTCAGAGAGCTGGCTGCCCTCCACCTCCTGTGGGAGTTCTATACAACAACATCTCCAATCTGGGATGGGATTAGACCATTGTAAAGGTTAGGCTGGCCAACAGGTTGGTTTATCAATTTTTGACTATTAGGGAACACCACATAAAAGAACTGAACCCCTCTCCCCAGGAAAGATGCAGGTTTTGATCTTATCTCAGTGAAGTTCTCCACTGAGGATCTAGACAAATTACCTAGATTCCAAAGCAGAATATCCCCTTTTCTCATTGGGGCATCTGAATCTTGAAGAAATACTCTGCTTGGCCAAAGTATCTCTAACCCCAAAACATCTTCCCATTTGGAGCTATAGAAAATGCCTTGGTTTCTACTCTTCTGATACATCTACAAGACAGACAGGTCTCTAGCAGTTCCCATCAGTGACTGCCCAGGACCACTGGGTCTCATGGATTCTTGGTGTCTCCTGAAACCAGCTCCCAAGGAATTTGAAGAGAGAGAAACCACCACCATCACCTTGGTCTTCATATCTGGAAGGCCAGCAGGTGGCCACTTATTGAACACTCATCTTTGTGACTGGGCAGATCAGTCTATAAAGATGACAGCTGGGTGTGGTGGGAGCACCAATCACCTCTGTCCCTAGGGAGGGACAGGGTGGGTTCCCAGAGAGCATAATCTGAGGTAGCAAACAATGAATCCCATTTCCCAACTGGAGAGGCAAAGGCCTGGAGATGCAACCTAATGTGCCCATGGTAGACAGCAGGAGCTGTCAGGAAGAAGAGTAACTTGCAGGCACGTAAATGTTCAGGACCTGGCCCTCCTTGTCATGTCCCACTACTTGTTCAGTGGACAGAGAACTGTAGTCACTTTGGAAGTTCTGAAGCAATGTAGACCTACAGCATCAACCACATTATATGTCCATCTCAGTAGGAAAAATCCATCAGACCTGGAGGCTCCTCTTCCCCATTCCAAGGTAACCCAGAGCTCAGCACTCACCCACCTCAGCTCCAATGACAGCAAAACCCTCTAGATCTCTCCTCATGTTCCCTACTTCAGTCACAGAATCCATCACCCCTTTAAAGTGTCAGCCTCTTTTTGCAATGGCCAGTTTCCTCTTGACAAAAATGGCAGGCTTCCTGTGGACTTCTTCCCTCTGCCTGCAGAGTCTCAGAGGGCACCTTGGTGGTGGCCCTAGTATTAGTCTAATGCCCTGGACATTTGGGGGAGAGGAGGCTGACTCAGGGAGGGCCACGATGAAAATTCAAGAAACCTCTAGACTCCCTATATACATCTGTCTCTTTTCAAATGCAGGGGCCCAGGCTCTAGTTATACCCAATCTCACTCTCCCCTCAACTACCACCCAACCCAGGCAGTTTTTATTGTTCAGTCCGTGTCAGAAAAGGAAAAAAGGCCATAAGCACCATGAAAACCCTGCCTTGTTCAGAGACGGCTCAGAGTCCCTGGTGCCACCTGAGGGTGCCAAGCTGCTGGGCCATGGCTCTTTCAGCAGCCTGTGGCCTCCCTTATGGGGGCCAAGGTCCCTGAAGTTCTGCCTGGGAGGTGCCCATCCTCCAGGTCCCTTGGAAACTGGGCCTCAGCACCTTCTGCCCAGTACCCGCACCCCACAGCCTCTCCCAGCAACCAGGTCCCCGAGGAGCGGAACATGAGGTAGACTGTGCATTAGTTGGCTTCCCCCTGCCCAGTCCAGGGAGGAGGGAACCACTCACTCCAACCCATGGTCCTTGTCCTGGATGCGAGTGGCATCTTGGCACAGGTCCCTGGCCACCGTCCTCTGCTCCAGCTGGCCAGAACACCAGCACCACAGTGGGGCAGAGAATGAAGAGGAGAAAGGAACAATCTCTCTCAGCAGGGCCTCAAGATGCAGAAGTCCAGTTCCTGGGGCTTGCGTCGCAGATTGCACTGGTCCCGGGCCAGCAACTGACCTCCATGGCCCACACACTTGAGTGGACGTCTCTTAAATCCACTGCCACAGCTCTTAGAACAGGGTGACCAAGTCCCAAGCTCCCAGGTTGGGCAAGCCTCCCCACAGGCTCGTGTCTCCACTGGCCGATGGGCTGCATCACAGGCAGATGCCCCATGCTGCCCTGAGGAGCCCCTGCAGTCCACTGCCCGCTTCTGCAGGCCACTGCCACAGCTCACAGAGCAAGGCCCCCAGCTGCCTGCCACCCAGCGTGCCAGGGACCTATCTTCTGGTTGCTCCACTTGATTGGAAAGACTAAGGACACTGTTGTGCAGCATGGAAGGGCTTCGGGGGTCCTTGGAGTGGGAAGACTTGTCCTCCCGAGGCTCTTTGGGCAGATAGAAGGAGTAGCGAACTCGAGGTGGTGTCATCTTCCCCACAGAGAGGACCTCCACAGTCAGGGGCTCCAGGATGGGCCGGGAAGCCTGCAAGCTCTCCACCGCAGTGCCTGTGCCACTGTACCTCAACAGGCTGCCCTTCACCACCAGGTCCCGCTCCACAGCTGATACCACAAAGTGCCCATTGAGCAGGTACTTGCCTTGGCTGTTCTTCAGGGCCAGATAGTTGTCATCCCCAATCAACCCCTTGTAACCACGCTGGCGGATGTCAATGCTTGAAGCACCTGCAGGGATGGCCACTACAAAATTGTAGCCATGCCTAGAGTAGAAATGGGGATTGTGCATTAGACAGATGCCTGGACCTAAGGACCTCACTCCCCTTTAAAGTCATAATTGATCACCATTCACCAGAGCAGGTCACAAAGATGGTAGCAGATTACAAAGGCTAGGCTGCTCAAGCACCATCCAGGACGTGATGGAAACATACCAAATTCAAAGATGGTGCACAGACCTTTTGATTATGTGAAACTGAATAGCTGCTCATAGAGCCTCATGATCATTTTTCTTCAGTAAATTTATCTTAGGGTGAATTCTAGAATGGAAGCAAAAGCAAAGTTTTTAGTGGCAGAGAGATTCTCATCCTTTTCTTTGCTATTGGTCTTAGATAAGTCTCAGCTTTTCTAAACCTGTTTCCTCACCAGTAAAATGGAGTTCATAATCTCACGTACTTCATTCAACTGTAAGGAGGATTAAAGAAACCACAGCATGTGAAGCATATCACACAGTGTGTGGCACAGTGAGAACTCAATAGGTATCAGCCATGATAATGAGGAGGGAAGAAAGGAAATAAATCTATGGTGACTGAGTCCAAGGCTAGGAGCTCAGTGCAGTGAGACTGCACTGGCCTTGGAGTTGGGGATGGAAATCCAGCTGGCTCAGACACCAGTTCCCTGGCAACTTTAAACAAGCATGTTTCTCCATGTTCTAATATTCACATCTATATAATAATTGGGTTAAGCTAGATGATTTCTACAGGTCCTTCCATCTCCAATTATCTGTGAAAAGTACATTTGTTATTTAACCAGAGTATTTCTAACCCCCCTTTTGGCCACTCCACTGCAGGTCCCTGTGAAGGACAACCTAAATCACCTCTACCTGCAGCACCAGAGCTCCCAGAGAAGGAGCTGGGTATCCTCCCACTAGGAACTCAGAAGAATGTATCATGTCCAGAGAGGATAGTCAGACTCCAGGAAAGCCATCTCATCTCTCCATCATTGATCGGTACTTGGCCTCCCAAGTTTTCAGGGTCACTCAAACTCCCTACTCCTGAGACCTCAAGTGTCCTATTCTTCTAGAACATGGGTCAGGACCTTGGAGAAATATGAATGGAAGGAGAAAAGAGAATATGCTTGACCTCAGAAGGCTAGGGAGCTGCAGACACTGGAGCTGGAACTAGAAGAGGCCCAGAGATGATTCTTCAGCAGATCCTAGTGCACATTTCCCAGGAAGCAGAGGTTCCTTCAATCCCAGCCTCTTGTTCACTGTCCCTTGGCAGTTTATTGCCATTCTCTCCTTCATCTGATCCCCAAGGCCCAGGCCTCAGACCCAGGGAGAGGGTGGCAGCTGTCACATGCTATCTCCTTATCACTGTTATGAATATGTATTGAGCATTTATGCTGCATCAGGTACTACACTAACCAATTTATTTGGATTAACTCCCTTACTCCTCACAAGAGCTTATGTGAACTACATTAGTATATCCACTTTACAAATGAAGGTATCTAAAACTCTGAAGATGGAATCACTTGCACAAGATCAGGCAAAAAATAGAGAACTGAGATTTGAATGCAGATCAGTCTGACCATAGAATGCTAGACAAGATCCTAACAATGCTGACATCTCCTTGAATATCATCTCCTATTGAAGTGTGTCCTTGAGGATTCATCTTCCTGAGTCTCTGCTAAATAAATGGATAATTGATGGATGGATGCATGGATAGATGGATGGATGGATGGACGGATGGACGGACGGAAAGATAGATGATTATCAGCCCTAGAAGAGTATAAGTGGCCTCCACAGCATGAGTATGGCCAGAATCTGATATTCATCCCAACATAACCCAAGTTTCCAATGACTGGGAGAATTCCACTCACCCTCCTCCCACGTTGCCCCCTGGCTACACCCTCCAGGACCAGAACTCACATGGGCTTGGTGAAGATTCCTGTCACTCTCTTGCAGCTCTTATTGTCTCCCCCACAAACTCCACACTTGTCATACTTCTTCTTGGAGCCCAGGTTCCCATCGCAGCCAGCCTTGATGCACTTGCCTTGGACACAGACTGAGGTGGAGTCAGGAGAACACAGCGTGCCATCCACCACCTGCAGCATCCCCAGGAGGGAGAGAAGAGGAAGAGGGGAAGCTCAGCCTAATGTTCCTCCAAAGCCTAATCCCTGCTCTGTCCTCTGCCCTATCTTACTCACCTTGGGTGCCAGCACATAGAAGTAGCCAGTGCCATTGGCTCGGCAGATGAGCTTGCATTTGTCCCGGGGAGACACACCTGAATACTTGGGCACCCATGCAATGGCAAGGGTGAGCCGGTTGGTGCTGTGGTTGTAGCCATTGAAAGCCTCACACTGCTCTTCCCGAAAGCTCTTGCCAGAGGCTGGAGAGGAAGGAATCACATGCAGGAAGTTGTAAGGAAGCACTAAGGGAAGTGTAAAAGAGAATATCCCTCCCGGGGATGCCTAGCATCAAGACTCTAAACAGCTCTTCTCTACCCTCAAGAGTGTGATGCTCATCATTAGAGCCACAGCCTCCCCAACTCAAAGGACAAAAGCAGGCTGGGACCAAAAGATACAGGGCACAGATAATAACACATCCCCAAAGGACTGTGCCACCCTTTCCAGCCATCTTGCATTGAACTCCTTTTATAACAGGTATCTTAAATAATTTTTGGACTATGGAAGCCTTCACCAGTCTATTGAAACTATCTTCACAAGTGTTAAGTGCATAAATTATATAAGTTTACAATGAATACCAATTATAGTAATACACAACTATCAGCATATTTTGAAACATACTTGTGATATATATGCCTCTTTGATAATGCATTAAATAATACAATTCAATAATGAATCTAATAACTGCTGCAATTTTAAAGTGAGGATAAGCACAAATGGCATTTTGAGAATTGTTCCACAACTGAAATGTCATATAAAAATAGCCATGATTTCTATTGGTGACAACGTCATAGGTATTTCTATTACTGTTTCAATTTGTTGCCTAAGTGACGGAAATATTAAAAATTTAGATGAAACGGTTAGTAAAAAACAGAAAGAAATACTAAATTTCTAATTGAAAGGAACACTAAGTTTTAGATAGAAACTTCAGTAAAAAAGTAGAGATGCAATTTTTTCCCACCAAGTTTATGGGCCCTGAATTCCTGCTTGAAAGAGATGGCTTGTCAGTACTTAATTAAGAAGACGTCTAGTGCCTCATTCTCTTGAGCCATTTATGCTCCCAGTTGAAGCAGGACACTGCTGCTTCCCCCTCACCTGAGCTGGGACAGGGCTGCAGGTTGCAGGATCGGTATTTCACCCTTACTCCCTCACAGTACTTGCCCCCGTTGGCAGGGGTGGGGTTGCTGCACTGCCTCCGAGCCAGCTGCACACCCCCACCACAGGTGCGTGAGCAGGGTCCATATGATTCCCATTTGGCCCAGGAGCCATCCACCTGCAAGGAAGAGCTGATTATACTCTTGCGGGGGTCCAGGTGATACACGCAGCCCTTTAGCCTATAGAAAAGCTACAGGTGCAATCCCAATCAAGTTCCCATCCCACCCTACTGGAATGAAATTCACTTTATACCATGAGAAAAACGACATGAACATGATCTGTATGCATAGCATCCACATAACACTTCAATTGATTAATTAGCCAACACCAGCTGCTCCCAGTTATGAGACCTCCCTGGGCCACAGAATGAGGCAGACAAGTTTTATCATCGCCTCTGCCCTCACCATGAGAGTGGGCTTGAGCCATTGGCCAAATCTCCTTAGGTTGTACATGCTTTACCTGCAAAAATGGAGCCAGTTATTCTTGGGTCTGAGGTCTGATAGAAGATTAAAAGGAAATGACAGGTATGGAAAGTCCTAGCACTGGGCCTGCCTCCATGCAGAAGTCCAAAGTTTTCCCTTGCTTGTTGTTAGTGTATTTACAAGAATCTCGGCAGTTCCAGCTAGCAGCCTTGCCAGTAAACAACAATGTCATAGACACTTAAACATTTTTATTCATAAATGTTCTATAATTCAGACTCTTCACCAAACCAGTTGATCTCAACCTCAATCAGGAGCTGTCCTGAGAAAGCCTCAGTATAAGCAGTGCTAATATTTATGTTAAGAGGAGATGTAGATAAGATGCTATTAAACAATTATAAAACTCTACTTGGCTTTGGGGTGAATTATGCAATGGACTTTTTTCTTATTTGTTGTTTAGCAGGGTAGACAGAGGATAGAAAATGTATAGTCTTCACTCTGTTTTTCTTAGGATGATAGTAAAATGAATTTTCACACCTGAACACACTTTTGTTGGGCAATAAAGGAAGCAGCCCAACTGTACAGCCTAGTATTAAAACTGCCATAGTTCATCCATAAGGTGACTAACCCACATGGACTTAATCACAATTGCTTGCATGAAACATAAGTATATGTACATATTCAGCATATATACTGGACCATCCTCCTCTCATAGTTATTGGTTCATTGTTTTAATGTCTGTTTTGTTTTGTTTTGTTTTTAAGATAAAACACTTTCTCATACCCCTGCTTTCTCTTAAAGTAGTACTCCACTCCAATTCCCTCCTCTCGCTTCCTGAGAAAGTCATGCACCTCTGTTCCACTCCTCAGAGCTTTGCTTTATGGCTTTTTCTCCATCACACTACAGAAGCTACTCTCTCAAAAGCGAGCAATGATCACCTGAAGAATTAACGAGCCTGAGCCTCAGCCTTATTCTCTTCACTCTTCAATGCTTAACACTGTTCCTGCAACTTCTGAAACAATGCTTTGTTTTTTATCTGGTATCATTTCTTCCCACCCATTTGTACAAAAGCATTTATTGTACTCCTGCCATGCACCATTCATTCATTCATTGGCCAAATATTTGCTGTGTTCCTACTATATGCCTGACACCATGTACAGCAAGTCCCCACCCTCAAGGTCATTACATCCTAGTTGGGGAACACAAATAACAAAAATAAGCCAGTACATGTAGAGTGTTGGATGGGGTTACAAGCAGGTGGGGTTTGGGGTGAGAACGATGGGGAGGACCCTTGCAAGGTGGGCTCCTGTGTATTATGAGAAGTCAGGGAAGTCCCACTCATGTAGAGGTTTAAAGGAAATATGGGCATGAGCCATGCAGATATTTCAAGCAAAGGAAGCAATGCAAAGACCTTGAGGAAAGATGCACCTGGAGCAGAGCAAGTAGGAGGAGAGAAGCAGGAGATGAAGGCAGAGGCACATGGCCATTCTGAGCCAGATGTAGAACCCCTGAGGCTTCCAAGAAGAGAAATGGCATAACCTAACTCACATTTTTAATGGATCCCTCTGGGTACTGTGTTGGGGGTGGTGTCTAAGGAGTAGATCAGCAGCAGAGAGACCAGTGGGGCAATGACTGCTATAATCCAGGGAAGAAGAGCTGGTGGCTTGAACCAGGGTAGTAGCAGGGGAAGTGGTAAGAAATAGGATTCTGAATCTCTTCCAAAGACAGGGTCAACAGAAATTTCTGAGAAACAGAATGTAAATCATGCAGGAGAAAAAGGTTTAAGTGGAGCTGACAAAGCAGGTTTAGAGGATGTGATCAGGAGCTCAGTTTTATAGATGCCATGTTTAAGATGCTTAGCTGGTATTCAAATGGAGATGTCACGGTTCAGCTTTACAAGTCTATGGCTGGGGAAAGAGACATGAGCTGGAAATACAAATACAGGAGTCTTCAACCTATAAATGGTATTTAAAGCCACAGCCTAGATTAATCACTTAAGAAACTGAGTGTGTACAGTGAAGAAGGTAAGGACTGAGCCCTGGAACACTCTGACATTTAGAAAATAAGAATGAGGAAGAGCCAGTGAAGGAGACCGAGGAGAAAGCCAGTAAAGGAGGAGGAGAACCCACAAGAAGCAGAGACGACCTCATGATAAGTGGAAACTATCTTCCCAGGGGATAGAGGGATGGGTCGTGTCAGACACTGCAGCAAGTCAGGCAGGTAAGGGATGGTAACCAACACAGACAGCTATTTGGTGGCCTTAGCAAGCGTTATTTTGGAGGAATGGCAAGAGTCAAAGGCCTGATTGGAGTGAATTCCAGAGAAATCCAGGGATTGAAGAAGCACATTTATACAAATCTTTCAAGGAAAGTTGATGTAAAGGTAGTCAGAGAAACAGACTGGGATTTTTGGACAGGATGAATAGTCTTGAGAAGTTTGGTTTAAGGTGGAAAAAATTATGACAGGTTTGTATCATGATAGGAATGATTCAACCCGAGAGACAGAAGAATTGATACTGCAGGAAAGGAGAATTGACAAGTGATGCCCTTGAATAGGTAAAAGGGATAGTGCAAAGCACAAAGCATGGCCTTGGGTTCAGAGCATAGACAGTCCATCCTCTGAAAAGGGGGAGAGATAGGAGTATGTATAGAAGCAGGTCAATGGATGTAGTACCATGGAAATTCTCTTCTGGTTACTTGAATGCTTCTTTTCCCTTAGTAAAATAGGGGAGGAAAGGTCACTGGTTGCTGTGGTTTAGATGTGCTTTGTCCCCCATGAGCTCATGTGTTGGCATCTTGGTCCCCAATGTGGCTGTATTAAGGAGGGGTAGGACTACTAGGAATTAATTAGGTCATTGAGGACACTGCCTTCAGAAGGAATTAAGTAGTTCTTTTGGGTCCTGATTAGTTCCATGAGAGTGAGGTGTTATGAAAGAGTAAGCCTGTCTCTCCCATACTCTGGCTTCCCAACTCACTATATGATCCCTCCTTCTTACATGCACTCCCACCATAATGCCATCTGCCATGAGGTGATGAAAACAGGGAGGGCCCTCACCAAAACCTACATAATGCTATTGGACTTGCAGTCTCCAAAACTATAAACTTAATAAACCTCTTCTCTTTATAAATTACCCAGTCTCAGGTATTTCATTATAGTAATGGGAAATGGACTACTATGCCAGTACAAGTAAAAATGAGGAAGAAGTTGGTAATGGAAGCAGAGGGGTGAAAGTGTAAAAGGATGAGAGAATGCATGAACTACAGAAATGAAAATATATGACTCCTGGCCAGAATTATGGGCCCAACTGAGTTTCCATGCTGTTAATTTAAGCTGAGACCAGTGAACACAATTGTGCATTTTTCTCTAGCCATATTCACCTATGCAGGCACATCTGAGTAGGTGAGTGAGTTGGGTTCAACTCAGTATGACAAATTCCACCTGAGTATGACAAAAAGGGATGGGATAAGGGAACCAAGAGTGCATCTCAAGGAGTGACTTTAACAATGGATCACAGAATCTCAGCTCAATAAAGAAAGGGTGAGAGCATGTGAAGGAAAGATGGGAATATGGTTGTATCCATGGACAATAGGCCCATATGGAATTGAAGAATCATTAGAGTCCAAAAAAACAGAAGAAGTGAGTGGGAAGATGGGACTACGGTGGTCACAGTGGGATTCTGAATCTGAGATCACTGGGGGAGCCGAAGTAAGATGAGCCTTATGTTTTGACCTTGACTGATTAGGGCTGTGTTCTACACGAAGGACCAGGATTTAGTCAAATCAGTTAGTGAGAGGACTGTTCAGAGAAGATGTTGAGGATATAGAGGATTTTGCTGATGATAGAGAATTCCAGAAAGCATATATCAAGATTGTGCTTACCAAACCACATTTCCTATGTCCGATATCCTCTTGAGTAGTCTATTCCTCCTTCCCAAGAGAAGGATCTGGCTATGACTCACCTGTTCTCACCTGTTCTAGTCTGAACACATCAGTCTAGCCATGGAGCCCTCAGCTACCCACACACCAGCTCACTCAGTCCCAACTCCCTGCCTTGCTCCACCTCCACCTATTGGGCTCTTACTCACCCCTTTGGCTCTCTTCAAATGCCTCCTCCTCCTTCTCAAAGTTGTTTCAGTCCCCTCTGCTTAATCTCTCACCCCTGCTTCTCCCATGACACATTTTTATACCACTGTTGTAATTCAGAATACTCGCCTCTCCATGCTCGTATTCTAATGGCATTTCTAAGTTCCTCACATGACTATAAGCTTTCTGGGGCATGGCCTACATTTTATTTTTTTCTGACCAGCACAGTACCTTACACAGTTCCCTGAACACAGTGTATTGCTGCCTAATAAATTATTGAAGGTTTAGTTAAATATATATATATTCCCAGGTCACAGAACAAGATTTTAAATAATTCTCTACCACACCCCTCTCAGGTGCTTGGTGTGTAAAATCCTAACACAAAATGGAGTCACTCTGGCTCAGGCCTGCATGTATTTGCTAACCTGCTCTTTGTGCTTCTGTGATTAATGCTTTGCTGTGCTTGCTTCTCACGGATGGGGGTGCAAAACCACAAGCTGCCAGACCCCCTGG
>CM053399.1:101814613-101842406 GCA_028644305.1 Xerus rutilus | reverse complement strand
ATAGGAGGCACTGTCACGGTTGAACTGTAAATAACTATAGGTTGAATACCTGCCAAATCATGTTTTTCTGAATCATGTAGCTAGCCCACCCTATAATAACCTCTGAAACCCTCACTTTGGGGTCACTCTCTGAAGGAAAGGAGAGCTGACCCCAATCGATTGGCCTGTGTGCCTATTTCCTCAATAAACTTTGCTGCTTCTGCAGAGTTGTCTGGGCTGCACTTCTTGGGGAGAGGTGTGGGTTGGATGCAACAGGTGAAGGCTTTTTAAAATTATTTCCTCTGTGCACATAAAACCCTATCACAAGTCCTTCTCCAGCTGAGGACAGGGTAGGTAAGGGACAGTCATGTCCAGGATCAGGGAGAAGAATGGTCTTCTTATTCCTACCTAGAAAAGTACAAATCCCTTTACTACACTAACACAAGACCTAAAGAATATAGTTTGTATTATATTTCAGAGAATATTTAGAGTTCTGTTGTTCTGGTTTGATTTCCAGTCCTATTTATTCTTTATCTAGGAGCAGGAGGACTTATGTTCACTTGTGTTTCAGCTAAAAAAAAAAAAAAAATCACAACAGACCAAAGCAGAGTTCAGGATGTGTCAAGTTACTGCAGCTTGCCCAGGGCTCTGCTTCATTGCATTTCTAGTCCTTGTTCATCTGTGTGGTCCCTGGCTGCCTCAATATAGTTGATGAGGGAAGAAAGTACAGAGCCAGCGAGTGAGCCACTCCTAATATCAACTGCTCAGCTCTGAGTCCACAGCTCCTCCACATAGGACAAGGCACAGAACTCAGGGCTGACCTCAGTCCTGTTGAAGGCTGTTTCCCATGTATCTGTTAGGCTTCACCAAGTCCTCTGACCTACCATAGCTCTTCTCTCTACTCTCAGAGTCAGAAAGAGGCTAGGACCATAGACAGAAATGGAGACACAGTGCAGCAAGGTGAGTCAGCTGTGATCACACAGCCAATCTGTGACAGGGCAACTTCCAGTGGAAACCAGGATAGCTGAGGCCACAGGCCTCTTCCTCTCCTTTCAGGAGTTCCAAATTCACCAGTTGCAGTACTCACCCTGTATTTGTTGAGGTTGTGTCTCTCCACACAGGCCCCCTTGAGGCAGAACTTGCCCTCACCACAGCTGGTACCATCTGCCCAGGGGAAGTGGCGGGTCTGGCATACCATCTGCCCCTTGGCCTTGCCAGTGCACCACAGCTTGCTGCAGTACTGCATGTATGGACAGGGCTTCGAGCCCACACCGAAGGCGAGCTCACACTGCTGGCTCAGGGTATAGCTTGTTCCTGGCAGGTCCTCAGGCAGGGAGATGGGCTTGCTGGGCTGGTCCAGCAGGCAGTCACCTGCAGAAACCAAGGACATTTGTCAAGACAAGCTGGGGAAGGTGGGTCTTAGCTGGCCTAAGACATAAACAGTAGGGAAGGAATGAACCAAGGGGCAACTGGGATGGACCCATATCAGGGCCCAACTCCTTGGGGCTACATGACTTGGATACAGAGGACAGTCCAGAAAGGTGGCAAGAACCACCATGTGACAGCAAAGACATCCTTTCCAAGTCAGTCTCACTCCTCTCTGCCACTCCAGCTTACCATAGCCACTGTCCAGGAAGTCAGTGATGATAGCAGCACTGCAGGCTGACCAGGGATTGGCACGGTCAATCTGGATGAGGGTCGGGGACATCATGTGGTTGGCTCGGAGCTTCCCAAACACCTCCTCACACACTTTCACATTGTCGTGAGGCATATTGAACACATGACCTGTGGAGTGAAATGAGGACTCAGGAGGACAGGGCTATACAGGATAGGCATGAGGGGCTGTGGGAAGAATGGGTGGGAGAGCAGTGAGAAAGCCAGTGAAATGATTTCCAGTCTGGTCATTTGCACCTGTCGATGAATTGTTTTGCAAATGTCCTCAAGATCATGGGCTCGAGTTTTCTGTCCCCTCCACCACGCTGTGAGCTCGCTGAGGACAAGAAGTATGTCTCCTGGCCTTTAATATATTCTCCCCATAGTGCCTAAGTGTCAGATATTCTGAGAAGTACTAAGACCATGTCACTGGCCAACTGGGCTGGGACAATAAGAAAAAAGTGAAACAAAGCCATAGCCAAGGAGACTCTGACCCTAAGAAAGGATCCCTAAGACTTTAGAATATGAGACCAAAGACAAATGTCTGCCCACTCCACCCACAAAGCATCCAACATAAACCCAGAACAGCCCCGAGGGGCAGTTCTCCTCCCTTCCATTCTTACCCAGCTCGTGGGCAGTGGTGAAGGCTGACGGAAGCCCATCATCCTCAATGACAGAGCAACTTCTCTTGGGATCACACATGGTGCCCACATCAGCCATGCCCAGGGTGTCACAGGTGGTGGCCCCACACAGGTCCTGCCAGGTAGAAGAGAAGCAGAGCCCGCCCATAGTTAACAGTGCCAGAAGGGATCAAAGAGGGAAAAGGGCATATCCTATGAGACATTCCAACTCACCCCACCCCAGTGCTAGTCAGGCCCAGACCTTACATCCAGGCCCTCCTTGCTAAGGAATGGTAGGCTATGGAATCATCCCAGACTGAGGGAGGAGGCCTCAGGAAGAAAGCTCTGTGGTTCACTGAAAAGACTATTCAACCACACTTACAGGAAGGTCCTACATGAGGAAATTAGGAGGTACAAAATTAAACTACAAGGGCCACTGCTTTATATAGAGACAGCTTTTTAGACCAGGAAAAAAAAATGGCAACTCCCATAGTCAAGTGAGGCTCTGGTCATGGCTCCTTGAAGCAGTTCAAGGTGGAAGGCAACCACATGCTCCATCCAGAGCCAGCTTTGGTCCTTACTGAGTGACTCCTTTGGACAGATTCTCAAATGGTACCAGCAAAGGAGCTGCCCATGCTAGAGATTTGGCTTCCTTGGACTGGGAGGAAGCAGAGTAAGGTAGAAAAGAGCTGCCACCTACATACAGTCCAGCTGGTTACGTGAGCCAAAGGGAACCAGGGGCTTAAGGGCTAACAGGAAGAAGACAAATAGATAATCCCCTAAGCAGGAAGGTCCCTCTTTTTGTACTGAAGCTTAACTTGCTGCAGAAACTAGGGATTCCCTCACTTTTATGTATAACTATAATGTACCACCTTAAAAAAATAAATAAATAGAAGAAAGACCAGTAGAGTGGAGGAAGGGAATCAGGAGGAGGAGGAGGAGAGGAGAGAAAGAGGAAGTCCTGGGGAATGAAATGGAGTAAATTATGTTATATGCATGTATGAATATGTCACACTGAAACTCACTAGAATATATAACACATTAATGAAAACATAATTTATTTTAAAAAAAAGAAGAAGAAGAGAAAAGAAACCAGGGCTTCCAGCAGCACATCCTAGTAGGAAGTATTTCCAAGTGGATGCTGAAGGGCAAAATGGGGCTCCTGGGGTGGATAACTCAAAGAACATACTGAGCACTAGAGGTCAGTGATGCAATCTAGAAGCCTTAAGAACTCAGGAGTTGGAAAGAGGATAAGACACTCATGCCCATTCTGTTTCCCTTGAAAAGATATGTATTGAATCAGTGACACAGCACACATTTTATTACATGGCTGCCTGGAATGTGTAGGGCATTCTATCATGGGCAAGAAACAATAACATGCATTCAATCCTCACAACAGTGCCAGGAGGCAGAGAGGTTATTCTACCTCCTTGTCAAAGTAGGAACTAGGGCTCCTGATTATAGCTACTGATGTCCATGATTTACTAACTGATGACATCATGCATGCAATTTAGATGCATGACCTGATCTAATCCTCCACAACATTCCTCTGAAATAATGACTGATTATTACCTTTCACAGACCAAGAAACTAAAGCTCAGAGAGGCTCATGTCACAGAGCAAAAACATGCACTGAGTTCAAAAAGACTGTGAGTAGAACCACCATATGACCTAGCTATTCCACCCCTCAGTATTTATCCTAAAGAATTAAAGTCAGGGGCTGGGGTTATGGCTCAGTGGTAGAGTGCTTGCCTAGCATGGGTGAGGCACTGGGTTCAATCCTCAGCACCACATAAAAATAAAATAAAGATATTGTGTCCACCTACAACTAAAAAATAAATGCTTAAAAAAAAGAATTAAAGTCAGCACAATACAGTGATAAAAGCATACCCATGTTTATAGCAGCACAATTCACAATAGCTAAATTATGGAATCTGCCTAGGTATCCAACAACAGATGAATGGATAAGAAAAATGTGACATTTTATCTACAGTGGAGTTCTATTCAGCCATAAAGAAGAACAAACTTATGTCATTTACAGGAAGTTTTCAGAACTTGAGAGTGTTAAGTGAAATAAACCAAACTCAAGAAGTCAAGGGGCTTTCTCTTATAATGTACAAACTTGGCGGGGGGGAAGCTCATGAAAATACAAGGGAAACCAAGAGAGTAGAAGCAGAGGCCCAGCGGGAGAAGAGAGGGAAAGAAAGGGGGAATTATTGAGGAATAAAATTATCCAAATTATGTTGTGTGCATGTAAGAATATGTAACAACGAATCCCACTATTATATATAATTATAATGCACTAATAAAAAAGAAATAGAAAGTAAAATAAACAGGTCACATTTAACCCATTTTTTAAATGCACTGAGGGTCCATATGACTGGGAATTCATTAGTCTTTCCACCACATCACAGTTAATTGCTCAGCAGCCCTGAACGTTAACATTAGCTCAGGAGAAAGTGCTATGTCATTCTCCTTTGGGAGCCAAGGGGGTTACATGAGCACACACACAGTGTGGTTCTCAATTTTGTTACCCTTGAGGGCTGTGCGTCTGTATGAGTGTGTGTGTGTGTGCACGCTCGCGCGCATGCCAGCTGGCCCCTGTGCATATGCTGACCTGGGGGAGGTAGGGCAGCTGCACAGTAAGCAGGGAATGGGAGGAAAAGTGGTCATAGTACAGAAAATCAGCAAAATTTAATCCAAAGCACTCAGAAGTTTATCACCTGAGCAGTCAAACTTGGCTTCCCACGGTCAGGTGATAGTCACACCTCCTAATGAGTTAACAGTTCTCCCGGCCAAAGCACCACGAGGGTGACCAGCCTGAACCAGGGTGTGCCAGAGTCAGCGAAGGGTACTATGCATGCCCTGCCTTTGTTCAACTGCCCAGTGTCTGCACAGTGTACTTCCTTCACCTCCAGGAACCCCACAGTGGACCTCAAATTGCCTTCCTTTCCCAATCCCCTTCTCTCTTCAAAGATCCACTCTCCCAGAAAGTTCTTTTTCCCCAGAGCTCTAATCCTGGAAGACAATCACTGTCAAACTTAAGAAGTTTACCATAGCAGCAATTCAGGGAATGTGCTCAGGATCACAGAGCAGCTGTGAAAGAAGAGAATAGGGAAAATGAGGAATGGATGAAGACTCATGCCATGGCATAGTGAAGAAGGAAGAGAGTAGAAACAGGGCCATATGTTCCCACATGCTAGAGCATGGGATCCCAATGGGCAAAGGTGGTCATCTCTGGATATCTAGCCTGGTTTGCAGCCTATAGCAGAATTTGTAAAACAGGTGCATCTGTGGCTCCTGGGCCACACTGTACACTCACCACTGGCTTCATGCAAGAGAGAGAGCACAGGAATAAGAACCAGGAAGCCTGAATTCTAGGCCTAGCCCCATTGCTAAGTAGATGTATGAATTTAGCCAAGTCTCCTCAGGGCCTCAGTTTCCAGCTCTGAGGAAAGGTCAATCTTCCACTAGAACTTGGAGTGTCCAGTGCTTTAAGGTGTCTCTGCTCCTTCCCCCATCCTGGGGTACTAAGTCCCTTTTGGCCATGTAGGTTATAAAAGGAACACACAGAATGTCTCTTAGCTTCTGAGCCATGTCATAGTGGAGAGCATTAACTCACAGAAAACTGACAGATGCCCCCGTCCCTGCTAGCAAGCAGAGAGTGCTAGCCCCTCATCCTGCTCCCCAGAAATGACAGGCCAGGGAGAGAGTCCACACAGCCCTGCAGCCTGCCTCCACTGCTAGGCAGTCCTTAAAGCCAAAGTGTCTTGCGTCTCATGGAGGGCGGATTCTCTCTGAAGCAAAAACATGCAGCTGCAGGCCCTTCCCAGCCAGGAGCAACCTGTTCTTTCCATCAAGAAATCTGGGCTTCGCTGGATTAAACAAGAGTAACAAGGAAAGAGCTGAAAAAGTTCCTGTGGGTAAGAACATAGCAGAGAGCAATTGTCAGGTAGTAACGGGTCTTTTCATGGTGGGAAGATATTGGGGTCAGAAGATCTGCAGTCGCTCTTCTCCCAGTCAGGGATGCAAATGAACTGCTCAGCCCTAGTTCTTTGAACGCCCACAGGCACTTGTACAGGGGCCCAGTTGTGCCTCATTTATAGCAATGAATGCCTCCACCCTTCTGGAATGAACTCAGAGGCACTCAAATTGCCTCAGCCTCTTCAGCTGGAGCACTGATCTCCAAAAACTAAAAACTCTTCTGGTTCCTCCTGCCTGCAGGGTATAGGCATTTCCCAATCCAGCCCCTATAAGTTTTCTTATAGTCACAGCTGCTTTTCCAAAAGACCCAAGAATCATCTTGGCTAAGAACCTAAACCTCCTGGACTATTCTTTTCTAACTGTCTCTTCTTATAAAATGATTTAGGATGGGAGCAACAACTTAAATAAATAAAGATAACAATTTGCAGCAAGGCCAGTCCCTGTTTACCGATGTTGCTCTCTACATATCCCCTCTACAATTCACCCGAACTCTCTTCCGGCCTCCTTTCCACCTCCATTGTTTCCCATGCATGTACTGAGATGTTCAGTTTTCAGCAACATGGAAATCAAGCACATTAATTTTTTTAATGTGGCAGAAAATATATGTGTTCCATGCAACCAACTTCCTGCTGGATACAAGAGTCAGGGCCACATCACAGTATCCAAGTTTTATAATCACATAACTTCAGAACCACTTTCTCATTTTGCAGATGAAGAAACTGAGCCTCAGAGAGTTGAGATCACAGGCCCAAGGCCTCACAGCTATTAAGTGAAGAATGGGGTCCTGAATCCACACCTAAGCCAAACCAGCAAGTGTTCTTTGCTCTAAGTCATACCTCACTTGTTAGGATACCATAATTACTGGTGAAAAGCACCCTTGCTAGTATTAACAGTGATCCTTTAACTTGTTTCACATCTGAATTTCTGCTGTGTTTCACTGTATTTTCTTGTTCAGCCCAAGATCCATTTGTTTGTAATCCCCAAAGATGGGAAGACTTCACTTTTCTAGAAAAATTAAATCTAGGAATTCAGTTCCTGGGCAATGTGACTCAAGCTTCCTGATGCAGAAGAAAGAGAGAGTACAGTCTAGAGGGTTAGTTGCTTCTATTAGCAGATTAGGTTTCACTGGCACATAAATCCCTCCAGATGTAAAAAATGGTATTATTGCAAGAGACTGCAATAACCAAAATAAGAAGAATTACCTCAATGAGGAAGAAGAGGAAGCCAAAGTTTGCAGAGGAGTAAACTTCCTCTGGAAAGAACCACTTTAAGAAAGAGTACCTACCAAATATAAGGATGTTGGCTAACATTTATTAAGTTGCTACTTTGTGCTAGGCAGTACTCTAAGCATTTTACCTAGATTATCTCATCTAACCTGCACAATAGCTTTAGGGAGAGGTGCCATTATTAGGTCCCATTTTATAGAAAAGACAAAGATAAGGTAAGTGATTAGCCCAGGATACAATGAGTCTCAGGTTAGACAGAGAGAGCGGAGGCACAGTGAGGGTTGAAATGTGGGCAATATAACCTAGGGGCTGAGCTCTAGCCAGGACTCCTACTTCTTCTGGTGTGTATTTGATCCCAAGAATGAAGGGGCTAAGGAATCTCAACGCTGCCTATCACATATTGCCCCTCCCCAGAGCTCGAGCTTATGCTGGAGGACAGAGTGAGGAGAGTCCTGGGGAGAGAGAAGCAGCAGGATTAAGAGAAAGAGCAGGATGCCACTGCCACTGTGGTGCTGGCTGAGCAAGCTCCTGGCTCCTTGCCCCACACCTGCATTGACATACTGACCCTGTCCCCTGCCGTGCACCCTGTCTGCTGACTCCAGGGTGGATTCAACATGCTCCTCTCTGGGGCCCTGCCTTTCCCCAGGGCAAAACCCGATGGCCAGGAGCCAAGAAGAAATGTCAGAAGAACCAAAGACTCCCTCTCCCAACCTTGCTGCCTGACAGCCGGCAAGCTGGATTAATGATCACCTAGGCGCCCACAGCCACATGCAAGCCCTTGCACTTTCACATGCACCATCCTTCCATGCATGCTTACTGCTCCATGAGATGCAGAGGCCTGTGTAGGGGCTACAGAAACAGGTCCCTGCCTTAAATCAGCAGATTGGCAAATGCTGGCAGTCATAGTTTCGACATAGAGAAATATCTAATCAGACAAGTGTGGAGTATACGTACAAAGGCAACAAGACAGAAAGCTTTAAATCAGGGCTATCTCAGATTTACATTCTGGCAAGAGATATGAAGGTAATGATTCAACAATAAGAAACATATCCTGAGCAACTAGCAGTGATAATAATAGCTGCCATCACTGGGTGTCTATTCTGGACTACTCAGTAACTCATCCTCGAAAGAGCCCCATGAGTTAGATGGCATGTCATCATCATCTGCCTCATTCTAAGGATGAGGAAAGTGAAGTTCAAGTAGCTGACTCATTCAATGTCCATTGCTTGGAAGTTCAAATGCAGAGATTCAAAAAGCTTTCCCTGACTCCAAGCCCCAGTTCTTCCCATTGCACCAGTGACCAAATCAAGGTGTCAAGACAGATGGGGGCAGTGCCAAGGAAGGGAAGGAGAGACAGACAAACGACCAGAGAGAAGTTTAAAGGAAGGTGGAGAACAAGACCTAAGAAGAAAATTTCACTTGCCTTCTTAAGTAAACAAGCAGTTACAAAAGAAAGAAAAGAAGCCAGGTGCAGTGGCATGTTCTTGTAGGCACAGCTACGCAGGCGGCTGAGGAAGGATAACCCTCAAGTCTAAGGGACCTGAGTCTGATCTGGGCAACACAGAAAGACCCCATCCCACTCCCCAAAAAAAGATTCCCTCCAATTCTTCTCACCCACCTTCTTCCATTGATATCAGGCTTACTTATTTGGTGCTGGGAAAGGATGAAGAGAGTACTCACCATACATGACAGAGAATAACCATATTCTACATATTCCTCTCTTTTTCCCTGCCTTTCTCTCTCTCCCTCCCAAGAGTGATGGCGCATTTCCACTAATAACCAAGAATGACAAACTATTAAATACCAAATCTTCAGATGGCCCCTCTCTTCTAATATCCTCGAAGGCCTGACTTTTTAAAAGTCCTAATGAAATCATGATTTTTTTTTAGTAGACTATAGTTACACACAATAGCGGGGCTCATTTTAACATATCTATAAATGTACATAACAGAGTTTTCTCCATTTCAATTCCCAGTACTTCTTCTTTCCATCCCCTCCTTCCTCAACTGATCCCCTTCCTCCACTCTACTGGTCTTCCTTCTACGTACTTATTTATTTGTATTTGGTGCATTATAGTTATACATAAAAATGAAATTCATTGTGATATATCCAAACATGCACACAGCATAATTTGGTCAACTTCATTCCCCAGTTCTTCCCCTCTCCTTTACATCTTCCTCTCCCTTGGTCTCCTAATTCTACTCTACTGATCTTCCTTTTATTTTCACAAAATCACCATTTTTACTCCTTTTTTTCTCTCTAGCTTTCAATTATAAGAGAAACTTGACCCTTGACTTTCTGAGTCTGGCTTAATTCACTCATCATGATGTTCTCCAGTTCCATACATTTCCCAGCAGCACAATCCACAATAGCCAAGTTTTGGAACCAGCCTAGGTGCCTATCAACAGAATGGATCAAGAAAATGTGGTATATATACACAATGGTGTTCTACTCAACCATAAAGAAAAATTAAATTGGGTCATTTGCTGGTAAATGGATCCTTCTTTATCATACTGGGAAATACATGTAAGACACAAATCATCATTTTAGTACTCATATTTTTCAATCTGAATTTTAAATGCCCTGCCCTTTTGCAAGTGCTTTATTTTATAAAGCACTGACCTTTGTTTTACATGAGGTTTCAGAATGCTGTTCTGCTCCACACAGTATAGAACATCCCTCCATAACACATTGGGATTTCTCAAGGCCAACACAAGATCCATGCCAAGCTTGGGATTGTGAGGGGACCGGCCAGAGTATGAATGAAGAAGCTAAGAGGAAAAGAAAGACCTCCTGGATAATCTCAAAAGAAGAAGAAAGAGGGCTGGGGTTGTGGCTCAGCGGTAGAGCGCTTGCCTAGCATGCGTGAGGCACTGGGTTCGATTCTCAGCACCACATATAAATAAATAAAATAAAGGTCCATCAACAACTAAAAAAATTTAAAAAAAAAAAAAAAGAAGAAGAAAGAAAAGTTAAGAGAAGATAAAGGTTATGGCATGAAGTGACACTAAGCATAATAGAAAAAAAGAAATGAGAGTAAGCAGGCAGAAAAACCATAAACTGCAAGTCATTTTCAAAAAATGAAAATGACAGCCATAAAGAAGAATGAAATTATGTCATTTGCAGGAAAATGGATGGAACTTGAGAGCATTATGTTAAGCAAAATAAGCCAAAATCAGAAGGTCAAGGGTCATATGTTTTCTTTCATATGTGGAAGTTAGAGAGGAAAGCAGAAAAAGAAAATAAGGGAGTGGGTGGCTCTCATGAAAATCAAAGAAGAGTTCAGTAGAAAAGAGGAAAGGGAATGGGGGAGAAAGAAGGGAAAGGAGAAATACTGGGAAATTATATTAGCCAGATTACATTGTTATATTGTATGTGTATAAATATGTAATAACAAATTTCACATGTTTAATTATAACAATAAAAATTTTAAAAAGAAAAAAATTTTTAATTTTAAATGGAAATGAAATCATCTCAAAAAAGGAAATGTCACAAATAATAGTGAAATGGATGTAGGAGAGTAGAGAGTATCCTAAAACACAGAAAACAAGCTTCCTTCCCCTTCCGCACAACCTCCCAGTTCCCTTGCCTTTCCTGCAGCCTGGCTCCTTGGAGAGTGTCCTTAGCTCATGGGTAGGAAAATGTCCCACCATGCAGCTTCCCATGGGGAAGGCTCCATTCCTCTGTCCCAGCACTTAGCACACCCTATTGTAATTAGCTGCCTCTTACCACACAGTTAATTCCTGGTGGTCCTAGGCCACACCTTATTAATATGTGTAGCTCTATAACCCAGAATAGTAGCTGGAAATAACAGATGCTCAATAAGTACTAAGAAAATGTACAAATAAATGGATGGAAATCATTCTACCACAAAGGGTTACCAAAACAGCAGAGAAATTGAACCTAAAGACAGAGAAGTCTCAATAATAAATACCTGGCACCTGCTGCAGGGTGTAACAAGAAGCCAAAGAAACTCCTCCTCATAGAAACAAATGAGAAAGACTCTGGCTCTAATTCTCGGCAGCTCCTTGTTCCAGGCCTGGGCTGACCTCACCCCGTTGTTATAAGCCTGGAAGCTGACTGCTTTGCAAAATCAGATGTGCATCCTTTCGCCATGAACTTTCTCTGAATCTTTACTCCTCAAATTGTCAAAATGCTTCTTGAATGATCAATGTATTCTCCCTTCCGGACAGTTAAGGATCCTGGAAGGAACCAGATCTGCCTTAGTCTAGAAAGAGCAGCTGAGTGCTCATGTTCTCATCCAATACTGTACCTACCCCTGGGGAATTCAGGAATGAGAAGTTGCTAAGACTCTGAGAATGTAGCAGGCCCTGAAGTCTGTGCTGGAGAGGAGGTGGGGGAGAGATGTTTACCCAAAGCATAACACACATACCTTGATGATGGACCTGCCAACACAGCCTCCCCGCTTTCTGGCTTTGCCCTCTAGCCGCCTAAGGGAAAAACAGCTTCCAAAAGTCACATGTTGCACATCACTGCTTCTGACCCAAGGGTCATGCATCTTGTACCCATTATGCATGGACAACATAGCCCCCTGGGGGTCTAGCACATCACTGAAAAACAGAAGCTGTCACGCTGTTTGACTGCTTCTTCTTCAAAAGGCTCAGTTCCTCTGATGGCATGGCCCAGATTCCCAGCAGGACTCCTCTTCCTGGGACTGGTTCCAAAAGTCAGCTTTAACCACCAAGAGGAGATTGAGATCTATTAATTTAGAGCCAGTGACTGACCTCCACAGTGGCATCCTGGTTAGCGGATGGGGCAACAGATGCTTTGCCCATTGAGATAGCCTGTTCTTGGCCTTTGCTTTATATCCCCCCCAGCAATCTGACTGCAGAGCTGGTCTGTGTGCAGAAGTCGAAGCCACCTCCTTTGCAGTTTCCCTATGACTCAGGCAGCACTTGTAGGGGCTGGGCAGTGGCAGCTCAACAGACCTCAGTTGGAAGAATGAGCGCAAGGAAACAAGACTCGGGCCAAAGACCTCCCTAGAGAAACCAGGTGGTGGGAGGAGAAGAAGCTGGGAAAATAGGAAGTTCATCTCCAGGAAGGGCCTAGCTCTGCCAAATGGGTTACTGTGGAAGACTCCAGTTCCAGCCTGTGGGCGCCAGACCAGCTTTGAGTGGCTATTTGGAAACAGTAAAGAGAAAGAGCCCCCAGAGGTAACCAAGAATTCTGTGCCATCGCCAGAATGCTGTGGTTATGATAATGACAAAACAAGAGCGAGGCACAGATACAAGTTGCAGCCCCCAAAATCAGAAGATGTAGGTCATCTGGTTGGCCCTTTTCCTCCCAACCTCCTGTATTTGAGAAATTTCAAGAATCCAAAAACTTTACAGTGCCCAAACATGTCAACACCTATGAATCTAAATGTTCACAGATTCATAGCTTCTTTGAGATAGAATATCAGGTAAAGACCTGGAAAAGGCAGAGCTACTTTCCTGGTCTGGGTCCATCTTTCTAATCCCAATACTCAATATCTTTCCAACCCTGCAGCTGAAGTCTCTAAATGCTCTTGACTAAGCTCATATCACTTCCACTGCAGTAAGGGCAGAAGCTGTTAGAGCCCTGCACTCAAATGGAGTCATAGGAATTTTAGTGAGTCCGGAACATGAGCAATCCTGTCTGCTTTGCTCTGATCCATAGCATACATCTAGGCAAATGGGTCACCCTCTGCTAACAAGAATCCGAGAAAAGTATAAGAGATTTTCCCAGCTCAGCTCCAAGTGAAACTCCACTTGAATCTCCAAGTGAATCACTCCCAGCTCCAAACAAGTGCCCCAACTAAACTGCCTGCTCAGAATGGTCTGCAAGCCCTGGACAAAGTCCAGCAGAGAAGGATGTGGAAGAAGCAGCAATGACGGAGGGATGCTCCTGGCACTACCTACTCCAGTCAGGCCTTTCTCTGCAACCCATAAAATAGGCCAGTGATCCCCTCCGTCCCAATTCAGGTTTTCCTGGCCCAGGGCAGAGAGAGGATAACATGTTACCCACGAGAAATGTAGCAAGCGCTGACCTTGTATCATCTTCCAGTTCTACAGCCAGGGAAAGAAACCCTCTGAGGTGGTGTCGGAGAGAACTCAGACGCCCTATACAAGACTGGCGGGCTTTCCCGCTCTCTCCAATGCCATCCTCAAAGCGCCTCCTATCGGCTTTGAAAACAAACTGCGGCTCTGGGGCGGCAACTTCCTGGGTTCCGGCCCCTCCGCGATTGATCCAGGAGGCGCTGATTGGTCGCGTCAGGCCAACACCTTCGGAAGGAGCAGACTTTCCTCCAACCGCCCAGATGCACGTGAGCAGGACCTCTGCTGAGCCTAGGAGAGGGCTCTTCCTGGAAGTTTCAAAGTTGGAGTCCGAAGAGATAAACGGAATTCAAATTTGGGGGTATTGCGTAGCACAAAGGGGATGTGGAGAGCTAAAGGCGGTAACCCTAAAAGAATGGGGCTAAATGGTTCCAAAGAGGTGACAGATTAACTCACCTGCCTGGTGAAGAGGATGGCGGTATCCCAGTACTCGGGGTGCTTGTCGCTTACTTTGTTCAGTTTCTTCTGCCAGGCGCAAAAGTTGCGCAGAGTCAGGGCTGCATTGCCCGTGACCTTGGGCCCGGTGTCACGGTCTCCAAGAAGCAGCACCTTGACTACAACGATGTTGATGGGATTGAGAATGCTGGGATGGCGGTAGAGTCGCGCCGCGGTGGCCAGCAGCGTCAGCAGATAATGCTCCAAGTCCGCGCCGTGGAACTTGACCATTGACTCGTCCGCCACCACCAGCGTCTCCACGTAGCGTGGGATAGACACGAAGCGCTTGGCGCGCCCGGACCTGCGCGGACTGTGACTCTCCCCCAAGCCTGTCCACCGCGGCTTATACGGGTCCAAAGCCCGAAGGATGGCGGGGTTCCAGCCGGAGGCCACCCCACAGCGAGAGGTGGGGTCTCCGGAAAGCCCGCCTGGGGCACCCCGACGCTGGAGAAGGTGTGCGCCCTGGCTGTTGCGCTGCGCCGCCGGCGCGCTGGCATTGGGCAGCGGGCTAATGACATACTCGGCGCCTCGGTAGCCAAAGGCTCCACGTAGCCCCCCACACAGGCTAACAGCGGCAAACGAGTCTGGTTCGGCGTTCACGTTCCCGGAGTAGAAGCAGTGTCTCAGGTCTAGAGAGCTGCCAGTGAGCCCCTGGAGGGGGACGCCTAGATACTCAGTGGCGAACGCGGGAGCCAGAAACTGAGCATCCGGCGTCAGGTGTAGGTAAAAGTCCTCCTGAAATGCTGTGATCTGAAAAATTAGTCCTTGTTCCCCGGAGTCTTCGGGGCCCGGCCGGTAGTAGTGGCGGCCGTTGATGTCCGGGTCCAGTCGGATGGGAACGACCACCTCCCGTTCTGGCTCGGAGCTGCCGGCAGGTCGCCCGGCGAGAGCCAAGGTTAAGATGCCCAGCAAAAGCATGGCGCCGGGCAGCGCACAGCCGCACTCTAGAAGGGGCTCGGCCCTACTTCCCCGCCGCCTGCACGGTCTCTTTGCAGCCCACACACCAAAACCACCAACGCTTCGGGACAGCCAGCAGCTCCCTGAAAGGAGAGCCAACCAAGGCAGGGAGATTCCTCCCAGAACAGCTAGGGTGCGCCGGCAGCCCGCGCCTCCTACCTGTGCCTTCCAGCAAAGAGCGCCCTGGGAGCTTAAGTACAATCGCTGTCAAGTGCAAGGACGAAAATTTGCTGCGGAGAACTGGCGGGAGGTGCCGGGCTGCTTCTCGCAACAGCAGCCACTCGCAGCGCAGCGAACCAGGCGCTGGAAGAGCCTATTAAAGGCCCCCTCCTCTTTGGACTGCCCAGTCAGCGTCCCTCCCCTCTCAACCCTCCCAGCCTCCCAGAGCTCACAGCCCCGGGCCTCCAGGGGCCACCGAAGAACTCGGTCCCGCCTCCACAGCCGAGAGCCATTTGGCGGGGAGGGAGTGACGTTGAGCTGAGGCGGAGGCGTGGGCTGGCCAGAGAAACCAGTGCTGGTGTCTCGATTCGCTTTTTGCCCTAGGTTATGCCCCAGTACCGGTAACATCAGTTACTTCTGTCGCTAGTGGACATCTGTGCACTCCTCCAGTTTTAGCCTTTATAAACCTCAAGGCGGCTGGGTTTAGGAGTTAAGAATGAAGACACCACTGACCTCTGTCCCAGACCCACCTCATCCCTCTGTTGCAAAGTCCCTGCTGTTTCTTAATCACAGAGTACCCTGAAAGAACCAGAATCTCCCTCCCCCTACACACACACACACACACACACACACACACACACACACCTATAAATGTCCTATTGTCAGAAAAGCAACTTCCAAGAAACTTGGAGAGAGGTCCGGAACCCAGAGCTTCCCAGGCCCACGGTCTGCCCTGGGGGTAGTGGTATGCTGGATAGGCTGGTACAGACCATTAAATTTTCAGGTATTTTTCTAGTTCGCTGTTAAACACGGCCATTATTAATAAAGTATATAAACTTGCAATTAAATAATTTATATTTTAAAACAAAGTTAATTAATATCCAAAACTCATCACTTCCTAGTTATTTGATTATTGTCTATGGTCTTGAGCCACCAAAACCACCAACCTTCCCGTAACGTTTCACAGCTCCCAGAAAAGACAGCAGAGGGAGGTGGAAATAAATGGAGACACTAAATGGCCAGCTACTCTGCATCTCCCCATTCAAGAACATCACAACTAAAATACATACTGTGTGTAGCAGATGCTTCCAGAGTTGAAGAGGAGAGATTGAGGTCTTGATAAACAGTAATCAACACCCCTGTTCCTGGAGAGGATGTAGAGAGCAGGTGCTGGGGCTGCAGGGACAAGAGAGAGAGTGTCTTTCTGCCAGGGAAGGGCTTAGGGTTTGATGGACAGTGGAAAAAAACAGGCAGTGTATCCTCTATAAGATTGTCCCATTTGATCCCTGACCAAGTGTTAGGGCACTGCAGTGGGAAGCCAAGTATGTAACAGGTAGAGAATACACAACAGTGCCATAAATTCCCATCTAGTTTGTAGATGCTTATTTATCGCTCCAGACCCCAAGGTTCTCCTTACCTCTTTTGTAGAATCTACTTAATTCTCTAACAAGAAAGGAAAGTGGAGGAAGGAGGCTTTCTCAGCCTCTCCTGATACCTAAAAAATCTTCCAAGAACCTAATGGGGAAAACAGGAGACGAAATGTGCAATGATTGTAAGTACAACGGGGGCAGATTGGAAGAATTTGGGAGTTTTCTTAGAAAAGTGGCTGCTCAAGTTGACCACTCTAGTGCTGAAGGGAAGAGAAAGCTAGGTCTGGTCCATTAATGAAGAGTACTTTCTGTCCATTATCTTCTCCCCATAAGGATTCGAAGAACCCCTTGGGCCTTGGAACAGGAAGACAGTACAGATGCACTGAACTCTACTAGGGCCCCTCCTTAATTGAGGCATGAGGAATTGAAATTCATGATGTGAATGAGTAAGAGTTGGGTGTTTATATTTTGTAAATGAAAGGGAGAGTACACATATGGGAGGGAGTTCTAGTTTATAAAGGCCTTGTGTGTTTGAGTATTCAAAGAAGGACTGTAATTACAGAGCAATTCAAACAACCAAGAGCAATCATTAAGTCATTTATTTAGGACAAGCAATTGCTTTCCTACACCCAGCAGTTCTAATGATGGGTTACAAATTTTCCAAACACATTTTACTTTCACTCTGATCAATGGATTTGGGCAAAGCCTGCAGGGTATCAATCAAGATTGTAGGTCCAGGAAGAGGAAGGGCCATCTCCATCTAAGAACTTTGGTCCCACTTCCCCTATCACAGCCCCGCTGATCTCATCCCTGAACACAAAGACTGGGCACCTAGACTTACTCAAAGGCTGTAGCATGTATTGCACACTTACTATATGCTAAACATTGCACCAAGAGTTTTATGTGCATTGTCTTATTTCATGCTTGTCTTTCCCCTTGGGCACCTGCAGTTCCATCCTATCAATTTTACCAGAGATTCCTAGCCAGGAATTGAGGATGGAGAGATATGCTGATATAGAGTACAGAAAGCCCTCAAGTAGAAGAACTCACAATCCACCCTCCATTTCCATTTCCATTGATCTGATTCTTGGATTCTGAATACCCTTTTCAAAAGAGATCATGGGCTCAAGAGGCTGAAACAGGATCATGAGTTCAAAGCCAACTTCAGCAACAGTGGCACACTATGCAACTCAGTGAGACCATGTCTCTAAAGAAAATAAAAATCGGGCCGGGGATGTGGCTCTATAGTTGAGTGCCCCTGAGTTCAATCTCTGGTACACCCCACCCAAAAAAAAAAAAAAATCGATCATCCTAGGTCAGAGGTCTTTAGTCAGAGAACAATATCTGAATCCTCTGGCCTCAATAACATCTAAGATCATTCCAGATCATGAAGATGGCATGCTTTATTTAGCCCCTAACATCTATCTTTATCTAAAATGATTCTTTTGTTTGAATTTTTACTTTTTTATTGACTGACACCCTTCCCAGCTCCTGCTAGAATGATAGGGTGGTTCTATCTCAGTTACTCTTCTATCCTAGAGGGTCTTACATAGTGCTGGGCACACAAGGAACTCCCATGAATATTGAATGAATCAATCAACCCAATTCTGTTCTTAGCTTGGTCACTTACCGTTTATAAAAAGTTGAGCAAGATGTTTCATCTCTAAAATGAATAAGGCTATCTCATGGAGTTGAGGTCCTAACACACTATTCCCGTAACTATTCATTTCCTACACCTCTCTGACAAAAACCTTAGCCCAGCACCTAGACTCCTAGCCCAGCACCCTCATTTCAGAACTGAGGCATCTGAGGTCCAGAGAGATAAAAAGACTTGTCTAAGGCAATCCAGTCAGCTCTTTACTAATTTCATGAATTCATTTCCCTTTACTCTTTGACTGAACATCTGGCCCTAGCTAAATTAATTAGGCTGGTAGCTTCCTGTTGCTATTTCTACATGCATATTTCTATGTAATATATTTCTCTTGCATAGGAGGCCCTCTCAACCTTGTCTATGTCTGTCTATAGACGACGGAAACCACTTGACTGAACTCATGCAGCTCTGGGTGCTCCTTTTTTTATTAATTCCTTTTGGTCTCTATGTATTCCATTTCCATTATGGGTATGTTCACTTTAAACGTGCTTGCCTGCACTTTGCTAATAATTTAGCATTGAACCCTTTTCCTTAACCTCAGGTACAGCCACTCTGGCCTGGAAACTCATCAAAAGTAGGTCTTCATCCCTTTTTATGTCAGTTTTCATGACTGTCCCCAGAACAGGTATTGACTGCTCAGTTGATCCTGTTAGGCTCAAGAGGTTCCAGGCAGAAGATGAACCCCAAAAGTTAATGCACTGAGGCCAGAGGGAGGCCATTTTCACTTCTTTCAGATCCTGATGATTCACCATTATTGAAGCCAAGATGCCCTCTGCCAATCTGTAACATCAAGCACTAGGGAGGATCTCCCAAAATGAAAGAAAAGAATCAAGGAGAAACGAAGTGGGGGCTATGAGGGCAGGCATTATAATCTAGGCAAGATTGTAATGGAAAGGAAAGTAATTAGAATAAGTCTCCCAATTCCTCACATCAGATACTATAAATCATTGGTTTACCATGTTGGGATTTAAATCAGGTTTTATACAGCAACATGAAAACAGATTTATGAATTTATCAAAAAATTTTTGCTTTATGTCTTTATCATTATACGTTAGAGATCCCAAAAAGTCCCAGATATGTTTCATCCACTCTTTATGAAACCTATGCTACAGAGATGGGCAAAGAAGACAACATCTAGCAGGCACAGGCCTTGGGGAGCCTCTTGGGATGCTTAGCAAATGTTAACCTACAGAGCTGCCATCATCCACTGGCAACCACAACTGCTGGAGCCCTTGGCCAATCTTTTTCTAGATGTGGAGACAGATGAAGCATCTGGAGATTCATCTAAGGCCCCATGAATTATAGTCCTGGGCACGAGTCCATTCTTCATTTCTCAGAGGAAATATTTAACTCTGTTTTTTCCCTCTCAGCCTCCCACTCTGTTTTTTTCCCACTCTGGGGCTAGTGTGCAGGTAGAAGTCCCTCTGATATTTAACTCCTGGTTTGTTCTCTTGAACACCAGAGGGTCAGAACAAAGGGTCCTCGTTTGACTTAGACAAACTCAACAAATAATTCCAAGCTATCTCCTCTTGCACCCTGGATCCCCTCTTATACAGTTTGAAATAACAGCCTCCACTCTCATACCTCAGACTCCCCAGTTCAGTCATTTATTTTATAACTTTTCACAAACACATCTTGATGTAAATTACTCTGGGGTTCTTGGCCATTCAGGATGTAGATACACCTTTGGTCTTAGGACTAGTTGAGGATGAATGCCAAAACTAAGACAATACTAATGCTAAATCCTCCACTCCTATCTAAGGATTTAGAAAACAATGTTTTTTCTGCCAAACAAACATCTATATCCTCTGCTCATCTCAAATGCCCCTTTCCCTATCCCCATCAGCATCCTAATAGTACTTTCTTTCTTATTTGTTTATTTATATATTGTGTGGGGCTGAGGATCGAATCCAGTGCCTCACGCATGTGAGGTAAGTGCTCTACCACTGAGCTACCACCTCAGCCCCATAATTGTACTTTCAAGATCAAGCTTGACCTTGAGACTCTACCCCAGTGAGTGATAAAGGACCACTTCTAGATTCCTCCACATTAGATGGGGCTCCAAGACAAAG
The DNA here is from genome assembly GCA_028644305.1 of Xerus rutilus. Classification (NCBI taxonomy): domain Eukaryota; kingdom Metazoa; phylum Chordata; class Mammalia; order Rodentia; family Sciuridae; genus Xerus; species Xerus rutilus. Next base: position 101,822,205 of record CM053399.1, on the reverse strand, counting down.
TTCATCTTTCCCCGTAAGTATCATGGTTTCTTCCATTGGCCCATTCTTCTTCCTAATAAGCACTTGACATATACATATCATATGATTTGTTAATGAGTTCATTTATCCTCTCACTTTATCCTCACAAATATACTTGGGGAGAGGAAGGGTGGGACAGGAACTAACATCTCCAATTTGACCAAGAAAATCTAAAGCCCAGACTGGGGTTTGTAGCTCAGTAGTAGAGCACTTGCCTAGCATGTGTGAGGTACTGAGTTCAATCCTAGCACCACATAAAAATAAAATAAAGATATCCCATCCATCTACAACTAAAAAAGAAAAAAGAAAAAAAATCTAAGGCCCAAAGAATTTGAAGAGTTTGAAATGACTGGAAAGAAATCAGCTTGATGGTAAGGAACAGGATTCAAACTGAAAATCTCATCTTGCATTAAGTTCCAGCCCTGGAGACTTCTCAGCCCTCAGCTGCCTTTCTTCTGGCACAGACCACCACATTTCCATTTCTATTTGCCCATCCTCACTCACCCCATCCATACTGTTACATCCTCCTAGCTATACAGTGTTCTTCCCAGTCTTCCACATATTCCTTTCTTAACTTCCTTGAACACATACTCCAGAGCTAATTGTAGGGTTGGGGTTATGACTCAGTGGTAGAGTGCTTGCTTACACATATGAGGCACTGGGTTTGATCCTCAGCACCACATAAAAAAATAAATAAAGTTAATAAATCAATCAATCAATAAAAGTATTGTGTCCATCTACGACTAAAAAGATGTATATAAAAATTCTTTTTTAAAAAAGAGCTAATTTTAATGTAATTTATAAGAATCCGGTGAATTGCCTTTAAGCTGGACTTTCTTTGGATCAAAAATTAACATAATGGTCCTAAAGTGACTTGTTCTACTGAGAATCCATGGAGAAAACTTATAATAGAGGGACATTTTTTAATGTGTATTGTAAGAGCATTTTTTTATTGCATTCATTTTCACTTCTGTTCTTGTGTACTATGACACCTAAAGGGACCCAACTCACTGGAGATCAGCATAGATCACCTGGGCTCCACTGCAATGATTCTTAATCTTTTGGGGGCCTTGGAGAATGTCATAAACACTGTGGAACCTCATGCCTGAAGAAACACCCAGACATATACACGCAAAATTTTTTTTCCCTAACTTTGGGAGATTTGTAGCTTCTCAGAAACCCATTCTTCTAGAAGTTCAGCCAGATCTGCCTGTGCCCAAAGAGGAGGAAAAATCTCCTCTCCCACAGAAAGAAAGTTGTTAGTACTTGAAAATCAGAAAGAGCTGTTCCAGACCCAAGTTCTTATATGATAGAGAGATCAGGAGCAGCAAATAGTCTCGCTCAATGCCCAAACTGCAGGTCAGCAAGCCAGGACCCAGCCCCAGCTCTAACTTTATGTTGCTTTTTTGGGGGGTGCTAGCTAAATGACCCAGCCTCCTAGGATTTTGAGTTCTTTATTCATGAAAGAAGAAGAATGTTCTTATTGTCATGAGTAAAAACATATTGAGCCCACAGAGTGAATAGCATTGTTTGGGACTCTTGTAATTAGAAAGTAAAATGCAGTTTTCACTTCTGGAGTTCGCAGTGTTTTAAATTTGTTCTGCCAAGAAAAAAAAATGAGGTGAGTTGCAGGTTCTTGCTCTCTTCATTTAGGTAAAATTAGCAGATAGGCACGTTGCCTATGCAGACCCAGAGAGAGCAAGCCCCGTCTGGACCAGGGTCCTCCATTCTTCTCTACCCAGCATGCCCTCCTAACCTCCACATTCCACACTTGGTGCTTGGCCCCATCACCACCATGCTTCTCGTTGTTCTAATTCTTCTCAAGCATCTTCACTCTCTTTTCTCAAAATTTTCTGCCAGCATCTCATTTACACTAAGGTGAAAATAACTGATAAGAGCCCTAAAATTTTTCCCATTCACATATATTTATACCTCAAAGGCTTCCAAGTCTTTTCAAAACAAAGCTCTGATGGTAGAATTCCAGACAACAGTCAAGCAAGAACAGTCTTTAAAAGGAGAGGAGGCAGAAAGGGGGTGGTAAAAGACCTTTCTAGGCAGGATGGCCATTAACAGTTACACAAGTTCTGTAGCACAGCACTAAGGGGCATAATTCTCATCTACAAGGATCCCCCAAAATAAAACACATACAACAGAAACTGATTCTGTCTACTCACCCTGCTCTCATTCATCAAGCTCTTTTTTTAACCCAACAAGACCATGATGGAAGGGCTTTCACTTAGTGAGCTACTGCCCTCAATTTTTTGCCTGGCATCTCATTCAGAAATGTTGGGTTGAACACTTTACCTCTCTGACTTTCTCTTTTACTAACCTAGTCAATGCTCATTGCTTCACTTAAGGGTTCATGCCTCTCTGGAAGTGGGGAAGCAAGCAGGCATGAAAATGAACTTCATGGATGGATGTCCAAGGTGAGATCATGAATCCAAAGTGGCAGATAAAATTTACAACTGAGCACCAACAACTCAATATACATCAGTCTTATAGATATGAGTTTTCTCTCATCCTCAAGGACATTGGAAATTAAAAGGGCAAAAACTCTGCAATAGCTGTGCGTGGTGGCACACACCTGTAATCCTAGCACTTTGGGAGGCTGAGACAGGAGAATTATGAGTTCAAAGCCAGCCTCAGTAACGGTGAGGCACTAAGCAACTCAGTGAGACCCTGTCTCTAAATAAAACACAAAATAGGGCTGGGGATGTGCCTCAGTGGTCAAATACCCCTGAGTTCAATCCCTGGTACCAAAAAAAATTTATTAAAAACTCTGCAATAAAGAATAATATAAAATGTGGCATAAATACACAATGGAGTTCTACTCAGCCATAAATAAGGATGAAATTATGTCATTTGCTGGTAAATGGATGGAACTTGATGGAGAACATCATGCTAAGTGAAATAAGCCATACTCAAAAAGTCAAGGGTCAACTGTTTTCTTTCTATATGGAAGAGAAAAAGAAAGAAAGAACGAAAAATCAACAGGAGATCAGTAGAGGAAAAAGACCAAGGGGGTAGGAGGCTGGGAGGGAAGAGGGAAGTGCTGGGGAGTGATATTGGCCAAATTATATTGTTATATTGTGTGCATGTACAGATATGTAACAACAAATCCCATCATTATGTACAACTATAATACACCAATTTTAAAATGTGGGGGAAAAGAATCTCACGAAAATAGAAGAGAATGGAGTAGAGAAATGTGACTGAGAGGGAAGAAAGAGGAGAAGGCATGGGAAAGTATTGCAGAACAAAGTCTACCAAATTACACTACGTCCATATCCAAATATGCCACAATGCAAATGAATCCCATTTTGTGTATAATTACAATCCACTAAGTAAAATAATAACAATAATAATAGAAAGGAGTAGAGTAGAGCAAGCAGAACAGGGAGGGAAGTGGGGAGGGAACAGGAAGGTACTAGAGAATAAGATTGATCAAGTTATATTATGTACATGTACAAATATGGCATATTGAATTTCACTATTATGTATAGTTATAATGCATCAATTTTTTAAAAAGAAGAATATAAAACTAGCATTTGCACCAGGCCAATTATGGAAAAAGAGCTGGTTCTGACTGTGCTGGCTCCAGTTCAACTTCTCTCTGCATGTGGGTCCCAGAGCAGAGATCTAGGTAGCCAGCACACCCTGCTGCTTTCCTACCTTGGGTTCCCCCATCCCCTGCTGAAGTCAGATGTCATCTCCCTCTATGAACGTTCTGACATTCTGCCTTCCCTCACTTCATCCTCCCTGTCCCTCTGCTTTTGTCCCTGTGAAGAGCCAAATGGTGACAGGATCCAGTAATGTCACTTCTTAACCAACTTGGCAGGAGCATCCCAATGATTTGTCCAATACTTCCAAACTGTGGTTGATGAGGATCCAAAAGTCAATTCACTCTGAGGAAAGATTCCTCCCTCCCTCCCCTTTTCTCCCTGAACTAACCAGGGATCTCTTCCTCCATATCAGAACATCTCACCCTGACATTTTGGATCTGCCAGTAGACAAACTGAAGGACACATGTAGACCACAGAATCCATCTGGGTCAAAGTCAGTGTATTCCATAAGGGAAGACTAAGGGTACCTGCTGCTTCTGGAAGGAATCCAGGTGTGAGGCGAGAGGGGACATCAAGAATGATGATTGGATGAGCAGATGTCACCTTTGTTCTTAAAAATGTGAAAAGGAGGTGGAGGGAATAGGGAAAACTGAAAACATGGGTAGAATTTTTAAAAGCTCTACCTGCACCTCAACTATCCTCATGTCCACATTTGATTCCCAGATATGTCCCTCTAGCCTCCATCACTGCCTGAGTTTAATTCCATGTAACTGTCTCCACCTAGACATCTCAGATGGTCCTTAACAAACCTAAAACCAAACTTCTTCCCTCCCCCTATGCAAACACGCAAAACAACACACAGGTATAATACATCATCTCCCCTCTCCATGAGGCCAATGGCATCTCTCTTCACCTCATCCCTCATCTCTCTTCCATGACCTCCTGAATCCATCACCAGGTCCTGACAGTGCTAACTCAAAGGGACTCCTAAATCCTCCCATCCTCATTGCCAGCTCTGGAGCCCAGCCTAGTGCTACCTCCTGCAACCTATCTAATATGTCTCCATCATTCAGCCTCTGCCTTCCTGAAATCTGTATCCCACATAGTTGCTAGGGTTGTTTTTCTAACAGAGAAACACAGTCATGTTCCTTCTCTGATAAAAAAAAAAAAATCTTGATTATATCTGCATTGACATATGGAAAGAAGTTAATAGTCCCCAACACAACGAATGCACCCTTTTGCACGCTGGCCCCAACTGGCTTTTCCAGCTTGGTCACCTGCCACTCCTCTGCAGTCCCTTCCACGGCAGACCTGCAAGACTCATTGAATTCCTTCTTGTTCTCAGACATGCCAGGCCCCCTTTCATATCCGTGTATGTGTATGTGTCCACCTTCCTGAATTTTCTCCCTCCAGTGCCTAGCAAACTCCTATTCATTCATTAAAGTCCAACAAAACACCACTCAAATGAAATCTTTCCCAACCTGCTACCTGCCTGTCGAATCACAGCTATCACTACTCTCCCTGGGTACTCATAACTTATTAACTAATTCCATCAACAATTGTTTACTGAACTCCTACTTCACATACCAGGCTTTTTGCATACAGCTTTTTCCTTGTACTTGTGACCTCAAATGATAGTTATTTGGCTATTTCACTTTCTCTTTCACCAGACCTGCAGGTACTTTGATGTAAGAGTTGATGAAAATACAGAAATTATCTTTTACATTTCTTTGCCCCTGTTGCCTAGGACCATTCCTGGCACATAGTAGGTTTATGGAACAACTAAAAGTGAAGATACAGGGGATAGGAAGATGAGAAAGGGAGGGAAGAAAAATCAGAAAGAGAAGAAAATTGAATTAAGTTCAAGAAAACAATGGACAGGTGGAAGCCCAAGAGATAAGAGAAGAAGAAGAAGAATGAGAAAGAGGAAAGTAGAAAGGTGTACATAACCACTTCTATCACCAATGAAATGTGTGTGTGTGTGTGTGTGTGTGTGTGTGTGTGTGTGTGTGTGTGTGTAGTTGGATAGGTAGGTTTGGGACTCCCTACACATACATAAGGCAAAGAGTCAAAATGTGCCTTCAACATTTGAATCTTCAATACTAATGAAAATGCTTTCCCACACAAACACACCAGGCCACGTCCGTCCCCCCTCCTGCCACATGGCCACTATCTTCCTAAGTCCTTGATGTATTCTTTCTCTATTACCTTGTGAGGAAATTAGAAGACAGCTTCACATTCTTAGAGAAGTTTACACAAGGTGAAAAACTCCTATGCAAGTCACTAAACGGGACTAAATTCTAAATATTTTGAATTCTTCCATAATGGAAGGTTCTTTGGCCGAAGAAAAACAAACATCAAAAGAAAGAGGTCAGAATGTAGATGACATGATCCATGGGCTAATGAGGAAGCTGAAATATATCAGCATATCCCACTGCACTCCATAGACCCAGATTCTATTAGCCCTGTGTCCAGACAGTTCTGGTCCTTGATCATGTCATTCTTAGATCCCACTCTTCAAGAGACAGTGGAATTAGATGTGATGTCAAGAAAACCCTGGACTGAGAACCCCCATTCTAGGCCCAAATCTCACGCCAACCAGCTGTGTGATTCTGGTCAAATGACATCCTCATAGGTCTCAATTCCCCATCTATAAAGTGAGGGGTCTCAGAAAGGCATCTCTTAGCTCCCATCCCCTTCTAATATCTGTGTTCCTTTTTTAAAATTCTCTAATGCCAAAAAGTAGGATGAGACTCCAGGTAGAATGCACTGCTAGGAAGATTGTTCTGAATAAAAAGAAATAAGCCCTGTCATCTAAGGAAGTGAGATCAATGGACGGTTGAACAATTAGCACTAAGTATAGATGTCTAAATGCAAAAACAAAAAAAAATTGGGTTTCTTAGCCAGAATCAAAAGAATACTCCACTACTCCAGAATATGTAAAAATTAGGATAGATGGGACCTTTAACGTCTTACAATATCATCTCCTGCCCAATCCAAGCATCCTCTTTTGTTTTCTTTCTTCTTAATTTTTTCACTTTCCACATTTTTTATTGGTGCTTTATAGTTTTACATAATGGTGGGATTTGTTGTTGTATATTCTCACATGCACACAATATAACAATATAATTTAGCCAATATCAGTCCCCAGTGCTTCCCCTCTCCCTCTCCACCTCCCACCCCCTTGTCCCTTTCTTCTACTGATCTCCTTTTGATTTTCACGAAATCCCCTTCCCCCTACATTCCTTTTCTTTTTCCTCTCTAGCTTCTACTTATGAGAGAAAACATGTCCCTTGACCTTCTGAGTTTGAGTTATTTCACTTAACATGATGGTCTCCAGTTCCATTCATTTTCCTACAAATAACATAATTTCATTTAAGAATCCTCTTTTTGAATACCCCTGCAGCTGTCCCTTGTCATTACTTGAATACTTCCATGACAGGGAAGCTCTACCTGCACAGTTCTGCAGAGGTGCAAGCAGGGATAGGTAGTGCAGTAACTGAGGAAATCTGGCAGGTGTCCCTGGCCTCCCTCATGTTAGACCCACAGAATTTGAAATTCTACTCTTAGTTGTCTATTTCTCTTGGTTCTCCTTCTTTGAGTCTCTTAAAATTCAAACATTCCTAATCAGTAGTACTTGCTATCAAACTATTCTGTTTATGAGAACAGAAAGTTAGATTTTAAAAGCCTTGGGCAGCTCTAAAAGAAGGGAGATTTTGAGGATAAGAGGAAAGGTGACAAGATTAACTCCAGGTATAGGTGATGACAATGATAATGATGATGATGATGGTGATGGTGGCAATAATGGTGATGGTGGTGGTGACGTGGGGGTGGTGACAATTATGGTGGTGTGATGATTACGATGGTGGTGGTGGTGGTAATGATAATGATGATGGTGGTGGTGATGTTGATGATAGAAAACAACATCTATATATACTTATATTGCCAATAATTCTTAGCACTTCACATTCTGACTCATTGTAAATACTTTTTTTTTTTTTTTTTTTTTTT
>CM053399.1:101756431-101814113 GCA_028644305.1 Xerus rutilus | reverse complement strand
TGGAGATCAGCGCTCTATCTGATGTGCTTGTGGCAAAAATTTGCTCCCATAGTGTAGGTTCTCTGTTCACCTCACTGATAATTTCTTTTGCTGAGAAGAAGCTTTTTAGTTTAAGTCCGTCCCATTTATTGATTCTTGCTTTTATTTGTCATTGTAAATACTTTTATAAAAACTGAGTAGTCCCTTGACCTTGAATAAACAACCTTAAGATCCCAGCTCCTTTCCTTCATCTCTTTCTTTCCTTCTAAAACAAGAGAAGTGCCATTTTGTAAGTTGGTTGCAATGGCTAGACGTGTGTGTGTTTGTATTATGTGTTTGTGTGTGCATGCGGTTAAGTAGAGAGATATATATACACAGTAGATCCATATAAATATCTCCACTTAACCATTTTTACATAAAACCAGAAATGATTCAGCAGTTGAGATCCATTGTTCAAGACTCTCAACTTCTCATAGCCACTATAAAAGGAAAACGTGACAAGACTCCCATCTAGTGGTTAAAGTCGATAGTGATTTAGGGGAAACACTGCTCCTAATAACCATTTACCAGGAGTATGGAAACAAATACCTCCTCATGATGGAAGTGGTCCCCGTTGCTGCTGGAGTTGTCTCAATTTGGCCAGCTCTCCTAGACTGCCTGATAATTTGAATTGAGAGACACTGATCTGATGAAGACTAGAAATCAAAGAGAAGAAAAGACAGTAGGAAAGAGTGCAAGTTACTTTAAATACCTCAGCTTTTTATTTGTACAGGTTTTTTTGTACGAAGGATTGAAACCAGGGGTGCTTACCCCCTGAGCCACATCCCCAGCCCTTTTTATTTATTTTGAGACAGGGTCTCACTAAGTTGTGTAAGGCCTTGCTAAGTTGCTGAGGCTGGCTTTGAACTTGTGATCCTCCTGCCTCAGCCTCCTGTGTGCTAGGATTACAGGTGTGCTTCACCATGCCCAGCTTATTTGTACAGTTTTGAAGGACTGCATACTTAGTCTTCAATGACACAACAGAGATGGCTCCTTTTTGACAAAGTTGCTTTGAAATGGAAAGGGAAAGGAAAGGAAAGGGAGAAATACCAAATTCCAACATTGCCACCTTCTGGCCATATGTGGTGAGGCATACATGACCTTTGACTTATCTCAATTGTGATCACTGTTACTGCATATTAACACCCAAATGTGCAAGTAGCTCTTACTGGGCAGTTACAGTAATAATCACAGATTATAATCATAGCTGTGTTCCACATGGAATCCTAGGCAGAATTTAGACTGAAACTTGGGCAGGGACCATTACATGCAAATTTGGGCATGCAATACTTGACAGTCACCAAAAATACATGTGACAAGAACAAAAGGGTTATTTGTGCCTGTGTTTCTCAGTGTATTAAAATCAAAAGCTCTTGTTAGCAAGCAAGTCAATGTCAATATTGCAGTAAAGTCTGTACCAGATCTGCTTCTCAGTGATACAGATAACGGGATTAGGAGTGTGCCCATTGAGACTACTTGTGCAAACAGCAGACAGATGAAGGTGAAAATATGAATCAGTAGCTGGCATCTTGCAGAGGTTTGAACTGAAAATGGCCTAAGAATATGAATTAATGGAATGATACTGCCAAAATTACATTGTCATATCATGTGCATGTACAGATATGTAACAATAAATCCCACCATTATGTATAACTATAATGTGCCAATTTTTTTAAATGGTGGAAAAAAGAATATGAATTATTGTTTTTCCAAATACTCATGAAGTTCCAAAGGTTCCAGAAGGTAGAATGTTTAGGACTAAGAAAGAAGCTAGTAACTAAAAATGCACGGGAAAGTTTGTATACACACAGGTGGCTATAACAAAAACATGCATGCCAAACAGAATACAAGGTGAATGTCAGCACAAAAGTGATGCCCAAAATCAGACTTTGCCTGTCTGGGATGTGTGATATGTTAATAAAGACCAAGAAACCCTTTTTCTATTGTAGGCAATGCAGAGCTTTGGTCATGGAAAACAGCAAAAATTATAGAAAATGGACATAGGGCTGGGATTGTGGCTCAGTGGTAGAGCGCTTTCCTTGCATGCGTGAGGCCCTGGGTTCAATCCTCAGCACCACATAAAAATAAATAAAGATATTGTGTCCATCTACAACTAAAAAATATATTAAAAAAAAAGAAAATGGGCATAAATCATGACCCAAAAGGTATTACTTCGTTTAGAAAGAGTTCTGTTTAAGTGCCATAACAGAATTCTGATAGAATTCTTTGAGATCTTTTAAAAAGGGTCAGTGAAAGAGATTGCCCCAATGAACTCCTAGGGTTCAGATCAGTAATACTGTTATTTAATCCTTGGATTTACTCAAAGGACACTAATTCTGTGTAGGACATTCTCTCCAGAAAAAAATCATCTGTTTAATTAGCAGCGTTTAAGCAACCTGTCTATCATTAGCTAGGTGATCCTAAGTAAGTTATCTAACCTCTCTAAACCTAATTCTTTACCTGCAAGATGCTTTTTTCAGGGCTGGGGTTGTGGCTCAGTGGTAGAGTGCTTGCCTAGCATGTGTGAAGTGCTGGGTTCAATCCTCAGCACCACATAAAAATAAATAAGTAAAATAAAGGTATTTTTTTAAAGATGATTTTTTCAAAGAATTTCATCATAATTAAGTGATTATGTGATTATGTGATAGATCACAACATTTATGATCTATGTAGCACAGCGCCCAGTCCACAGCAAGCACTCAAAAAATGTAAATTATTACTGAAGAGTACATTAAAATTAAATTAAAATGTCTATTTCACAGTTAGCATTCAGTATTAATGTAGAGGTAAGAATTACAAAGGAAACTTTAAAGCAAAACAATTTCTTTATCCTTACATGGGTGGTGCTATAGAATTTTAGAAAAAGAAAAACACTATTTGTTACATGACTTCAGGTAAGTCAGTGAAACCCTGCTTTTCTTCTTCTTATGGGCAAAACACAAGTAGAAATGGATTAGATAACCACTTATGTTACCTCCAATATTAGAGTTTTGAATTCTAAAAAATACATACTAAAGAATTTAGTACATACTAAAATTATAATATGCATTATATAAAACTCTAGCTATAAAGTAAGAAATAATCAGTAATGGTATATATTTATTAAAAGCTTAAAATTCACAATAGATCTACAGTATAAGCACCATAAACATAAAAGTTCTTTAACTATTTAAGTATTAATTAAAGAACTAATAACTACTAGATGGCAACTTTTAAGGAGCTGGGGATATAGCTCAGTTGGTAGAGTACTTGCCTTGCATGCACAAGGCCCTGGGTTCAATCCCTGGCACCCCCCAAAAACATAGTGATTTTAAAATGGAAAGGAGATAGTTTATTTTTTATATTGTTTCTGTTTTGTATTCAGAATAAGGCATTATTTTGAGTTTCTTATTCTATAAGAATCACACATATTGAGTCTAAATAATCCTATATTCCAAATGTGAGGAATACAAATTAATGCTGTTTTACATTGAGGACTCAACAAACTTTTTTGAAAGAGCCAAATAGCAAATATTTTAGGCTCACTCAGCCCTACCCTTACAGCTAAAAGCAACAAAAGCACCCATGAATGACTCCATATTCCAACAACTTTTTTTACAGACAATGAAATTTGAACTTTATACCATTTTAAAGTGTCATAAAATATTAACATTCTTTCTAATTTTTTTAATTGACCACTTTAAAATGTGAAAACCACTTTTCACTTGTGGATTGTACAAATACAGGCAGTGCGTGCAGAATTTAGCTGATGGGCCATAGTTTGCCAACCCTTGCTGTAATTATACATTTTAAGAAAGAGAGTGGTAATGTAGGAAATCAGGAATTGGCAGAATGCCCAGTTGGGGTTTTCACTGGTCAATGTGTTGGTATTTGTTTTGCTGTATGAGCTTCATCTGCCATTCTTCTAAGGGCTTCCACAACAAACCATCCACCTTCTCCCTGGCCAAGCCTAGGGTTAAACATAGCTGAGATAAGCCTGACACCTTGTGGTTACATTGCAAAGGGCAGGCACCAACCTGAAAGTTACCAGCATGACAAGCTTTGGGGAAGGATAAATCCAGGGAGGGAGATCCTGCAGGTTCATGGGACAGTGAGCCGGCCAGCAGCTCACTGATAATAGTGATGCTGGTGGTGTGGTGGTGGTGATGGTGGTAGTTGATTGTGGTAGTTGTTGATTAAAAGAAGCAAAATCAAGTCCAAAGTTCATTATCTGACTTCTCCCTCCAAAAAGAATTTCCAAATGGGAACATTTCTTTCTATCTAAAAAAAGGATGAACAACTTCCAAAGCCTCCTTCCAACTGGAGGCTCCAGAAACATTCAGGATTGTCCCTGGTATGGTTAAGTCTCCCACTTCCAGCCATTACTATATATGCAGGAGAACAGATGGCGAAACTGGCCCTAAGTCTCTATCCCACTCTTCTCTGATGCTCACAAAGAGGAAAGAAAATAAATTACAAGGACCTAATTGCTATTGGAAATAAGTTTTACTCTGGAAAATGATGAATAAGAGGTTTCAAGATGACAAAGACCTGTGATTGAAATGTCACAACAGCCCTGAGGCAAAATGGATTACTCACTGTCTATGCAGGTCCGATTGTCCCAGGGTTATCACACTGTTGTGTTGGAATGAAGTGTTTTGCTCATTGTTTAAAAATGATTGAAGAGGTGACTCTTTCCATCCCCCTGTCTCTAGGAGTGTTTCCTCCAACACATCTTAGACTTAGCTTAATCCTATCCTGTAAGCTGTGCAAGGAAGGAGATTCTGCACTATACTATACAAGGAGGCAGAGTAGGGTCACCCTTTTCTCTAATTCACAGCCATACCTTCATGTTGATGAGAAAGCAGAGTGGGGACACTTAGGGAGGGCATATTTGGCAGGGCTTCTCCCCAAATACTGTAGTCACAAAAGTATTTTTGTTGCTGTAAGGGGCTCTCCTTTGGAGGTAGCAAGTCTGAGAGTCCATGCATGCTGGGCTTTCACAACTACAGAAAGGGATGAGGTGGACTAAAAGAAGCAGGGATGACCTCAACTGTCAGTATTCCCAGCATAAGCAGAGAGCTTGGGTAGCTGAAGGTAGGTGATCTGGCAATGAACCTAAAGGACCAGATTCTCGGGATCCCAATTGATCCTTCATGATTTCAACTCAGAGAAAGGACATAGAGGGGCTGAGTCTAGAGCCAGTATTTAAAGAATAAGTTTCTGAATCCAATCTAGACCTGCACCATTAGAATTGGAGAGGGACACCAATGCTGAATTTTGTGGTCATGAGACGCTATGATCCCTCTTTTTCTGGGTTCCATCCTCTTCTCCAGGAAGAAGTGGTGGTGTGAGGCAGAATGAATCAACCTCATACTGTACCTGAAGCTGTAGGCAAGGCAGTAAAAGGGGACCTGCCACTTTTCCTGAAGTCCCTCAGGAACCAGCAGGGCTTTATGGCAGAAGAAAAGCTGGAGTAGTGGTTGGAGACCTGCTTCCCTCTTAGGGACATGCTAACTTTCCCTCTGGGGTGATTCCACTTTGATGCTGACTTCACTCCTGTTAACTTCCACTGTGCTGGAATCTGCCCCAGAACCCCAGGAACACAGCAGTAAAGAGTCGTAGGTAACTTAAACAGGTAGGGTTCTTTTAGGCTATGTTTTAGTGGAGAGCACGATTTAAGTATGACCTTTCCACCTCTGACTTGTGCTTTACAATTAAAAGCTCTGGAAACTTCTCCTAGGATCTCTCTTCCGACAATATGATATCTCTGGAATGACTGCAGGGATCTGAACACTGTCTCTTCAACAGATCTTCCGAGGCTCTATCCTGGACACCTGGCCCCACAGGATGGAGAGGCTGGGTCTCTCCAAGGCTTTTGCCTGAAGGGCCTGTCCAGCATTGTAGGAGTTAACGTGGGTCCGCACGTAAATGGAAGGGGAAGAAGTTGGAATTGACACTTCTCGGGGGCGAGAGGGGGCGGGTCTCGCTGACTCCTGATTGGTTTTACATTTCGTCCAATTTTTTTTTCTCCTCCTCTCTCTCTTTCTCTTCCCCCCTCTTTTCAGCTTCCCTCTCTGACCCCAGGGGAGGGGAAACGGGAATAGTGAGAGATCAAAAATAAACCTCTTATGTCAAAGCCGGGAAGGAAGTATAAATACGAAGGGCTCAGCAGCCCACTCGGTGCTTCCCGGAGAGTGGAGGAGGCAGGAGGCGGCTGCGCGGGGACTACACGGGGCAGGGGCGGAAGACCGGCGCACGCGGGCCGGGGCGCCAGCTGCTAGCGCTCAGCTCAGCGCGGGAGGAGCGGGCTGCGCAAGCCAGAGGGGCCGCCAGGGGACCGCGGCCGTCGCGCGCTGGGGCCGCCTGCTGCCACTGGCCGAGTGGGCCTTGCATCTGATTGATCTTTTTCCTGGAGACAACGGTTCGGCCACGCTCTGGCTACCAACACCTGCCCACATCGGGCGGACTTTTTGCAAACTCTACGGTGCGCCGCAGCCAAAGCCCCCATGCTTCCCGATCCTGCTGCCGCCCGGTGGCAGCCGCTCCTGCGGCTGCTACTGCTGCTGCTGCCGTTGCCGCCGCTAGCCCACGGCGCTCCGGCCGGGCGGGGAACCCCGGAGCCGACCTCGGAACTGGTAGTGCCCACGCTGTTGCCGGGCAGCGCCGGCGAACTCGCGTTCCACCTGTCCGCCTTCGGCAAAGGCTTCGTGCTGCGCCTGGAGCCCGACGCCAGCTTCTTGGCGCCCGAGTTCAAGATCGAGCGTCTCGGGGGCTCGGGCCGGGCGGCCGGTGGAGAGCGGGAACTGCGCGGCTGCTTCTTCTCGGGCACAGTGAATGGAGAGCCCGAGTCGCTGGCAGCCGTCAGCTTGTGTCGCGGGCTGAGCGGCTCCTTCCTCCTGGCCAACGAGGAGTTCACCATCCAACCGCAAGGCACTGGGGACTCTCTGAACCAGCCGCACCTCCTGCAGCGCTGGAAACTTGGGGCGCGCCGCGGGGATCCTGAGCTAGCTGCAGGCGAAGCCCGCCCCCTCCCTAGAGGACCCGACTGGGAGGTGGAGACCGAAGAGGGTCAGGAGCAGGAAAGAGGAGAGGATGCTGAGCAGGAGGACGAGGAGGAGGACGAAGAGGAGGAGCGCAAAGAAGAAACAGAAGGCGCCAGTGAACTGCCACCACCCTTGAAGGCCAAGAGTAGGACCAAGCGGTTTGTGTCTGAGGCTCGCTTCGTGGAAACGCTGCTGGTGGCCGATGCGTCCATGACTACCTTCTATGGGGCCGATCTGCAGGTAGGACTCCGCGAGCCTTCCCCAGTTGCTCTGCCTGGATGCCCCCAATATATCTTACAGCATCTGTCAAATTTTCCCTTCCCAATCCCTCTTTATCCCCCCAAACCAGGAAGAGCAGTAACTCAAAATTTTTAACTTCTTTCATCCTAACTTCTCCACTCCAACTCCCAATTTAGAATGGAGGTGCTGGTCTTCCAGCCCTCTCAGCCTTAGTCTCCAGCAGCACGTGGTGATGTGAACAGAAAGTGGGTTTTAACGCATCCCCCAGGCACCTGCTTCTCCCAAGAGAGATAAAAATTGAACGTTTTGGAAGAACACCCACCCCCACCTGTATGTCCTCAGCTCTCTACTGTTTCTTCAGAGGTTCCCAATGAAAGGCAGCTGGACTGGAAAGAGGTAGCTATTTGACTCCCTTTGGGTAAAGAACTGAGGTTGCCATAAGTAAAAGACATTGGAGGGGGTTGAACCTGGAAAGGGGCTCCCAACTTCTGTGTGCCCAGCTGGTTCTAATCAAGGGGCATGGACTACCTTGCCAACCTGGCCCTCAGCCCCAGCAGAACTTGGCAGTGCCAGCATCCAGCTCAAGGAGGGAGGGGAAGAAAATTTCTGCCTGGGGGCTCAGCTAAGGCAACTGAACTTTCAGTGCAAAAAAAGAAGAAGAAGAAGAGATTGGGGAGTGAGAATGAACCCTTGCAATTAATGGCTTTGGAGGAGCCAAAGCTGTGCTTGGTCCATCCAGCAGTCCTCTGCCCAGATGCAACTAACTTTCAAATGAGCTGGGACAGAAAATCTGAGACCAGAGGATGGCTGCTGTAGCCAGACCATTTCTAACTAGATATAAAGAGGGTGCTGATTTAGCAAGAGATGTTTGTATCACCCTAAGCCCTGATACGTCCCTCCCAAAGACTGGGCAAAGGTCTTTCCAGGAGGAAAAGAGATATTTTCAATGAGAAAAGAGATCTATCTTGCTCTTCACCTGGGGAGCATAGGACCAGAGATATGCCAGTTAGTGAAAAACTGATCTGCCCAAAGGACACAGTTCCCTGAAACAGGGATCCTAACACCACAGCAGCTCAGTTAACACTTTTGTAGTGATGGCATTCTTGGCTGGAAACCCAATTCTAGTTCAGCCTGTGTCCAACTGTTGAGGGCACCGCAGGCATTGGCATCACCTATGCAGAATAGTCCAGAAAAGAAGGCAGTTAGCCCTCTGTTTTTCACCTGATCTTACCCACTCTGCTGTCACCAGGAAGTGCAGAGTGAGAAAGATCCAGTAAAAAATGGATGGGACAGGGAGTGCTGCTGGTGAGAGATCCATGTGGCTGCTCTCTGGCTACTGCACGCTTTTGTGGTATTGGCTTCTCCCAGAGCACTGTAAGGAAGCTCTGAACCCTCAGGACATTCTAACCCATGAGCTCTTGGTTGATGCTGATTAAACATTTGCTTCTCTGCTGACCCTGAGAGCAGAAGAGAGGCACTAACCTCCTCTGACTCCTTTCCCCAAGCAAGTAGTGAAGAAGACAAGAGGGCCTCTCCTATCTCGTTAGCACCACAATGCTCACCTTCAGGGGGTTCCACTAGAAAGAAGCTGAGATATGTTTATTGCAAACCTAAAACAGAGAGTCTGTGCCTGTCCTCCTGAGTAGACCAGTCTCTGACGTCTGCCTGAAAACCAACATATAGAAAAGCCAAACAAGAACATGGGGAAGTAGCAAAAAATGTCAGGTTTTTCAGTCTTCTTTGCCAAAATGTCCTCCTCAACACCTTCCTTGGTCTCACTCTCTCAGCTCCTCTCCTAGACACTGGAGATGCCAAGTATTTCCCTCAAGGACATATTTGGCATCTCCAGACCTCACAGCTGTCCAGAGGCAGCCACACTTTGGCACTGGGATTGAGGATTCTCCAGCCACTGTAGCAGAAGGCTCAACTGGGTTCTGCTCCAAGTTTTGTTCATTCTGCTTGAGATCTAGTTCTGTGACCCCAGACATGTTGCTTTCTCTGTCACAGAGCCATTGGGGCATGTCTATTCTCATGGGACACCTAGCTGGATTGACCTGGATGATGATTGCCCTATCCCCTCCCCCTCCATATACACAGATTTCTAGACCTTTGACAGCTACACAGAGGTACCTCTATACCCAGCCAGCACCAAGTAGAGAGCATCAGAATAGTGTCACCACCTGTGAAGGCTTCATTCTTGTCCCTGAGGAGTGTACTTCTGAATCTCATACAGAAAGACGCCTTTACTGAGCTGGTCCAGCCCTGTCCCCTCCACCTTGGTCTCATCATGTGGCAGCCCACCTGCACTCTTGCTCCCACCTATTAGGTGAGAGAGGGGCTGGGGCACATCTGTCTCTATGACAACCACTGGCTCCTCTGCAGCCACTGAGATTTTCAGCTTAATGCCTTGGGCTTTCTAAAACAGGTTCATAAGCTCAGCTGAGAAAAGAGTGAAAATCAAGGCTTGGCAACCCAAGACGTGGCCTGCTCAAACCCTTTACCCTCAGATGGAAGCTAGTAGGGTTTTTTTTTCCCATATTCTTATAGGTGCATTATAGTTGTACATAATGATGGGATTTGTTGTTACATATTCCTACAAGCTTTCAGTACAACAATATAATTTGGCCAATGTTACTCTCTAGCACTTGCCCCCTCCTTTCCCTCCTCCTATGCCCTGGTCCCTTTCCTCTACTGGTCTTCCTTTGATTCTCATGAGATCCCCATCCCCTAAATCTTTTCCTTTTTCCTTTTCAGCTGGAAGCCATTTCTTTAAACATATCTCTCCAAGGAGTTTCCTATAGATTTCATTCACATGGATGGAAGGCACTTTGGGATGTCTTAGAGTAATTGGGGGTGGGGGTGTTAAAAAGAGCATCTCTGCTCTTTAGGGAATTGGACAAAATCAATTCTAGTTTAAGTGCCCATGAGGCCACTCCATGATGAGCCCATCTTCTGGAAGGTTCTACCATATCTAAGTATGTTCAATTTACAGAGTGGTTTTACCTGTGTGACCTCATGGAAATACCAGTGAGGTAACAGAAAGCTCACAGAGGACATGGACTTTCCCAAGGTCACACAACTAGTGAGTAATGGGCTAGATCTGCAAACCATGTCTCCCAAACCTGAGTGCAGCACTCTTGTGATTATACAATGCTGCTTCTTTAGCATAAGGAGGTTTGTAGCTCGGTTCACCCTCTGGCACTTGTCTATGTTGTGGAGTGGATCCTTAAATCGAGCAATCCAAAGGATATCCAGCTAAAGTGTGAAGCCCTATCCTAAGAAACCACCTTCACCCTCAAAGCTGTGAGAGTTAGCTATGCTCCACTCTAGTCCCTCTGCTAAGTGACAATGAGGTTTTCCAGAACTCTGTGCCATTGAGTTCACTTAATCCCTTGACAAAAGAGGCCCCTGCCTCCCACCTTATCTGGTTTCAAAGTTAGAGAGCTCAGACAAAAGAGGCTTGCTGAAAGGAAGGACCACCTTGAAAGAGACCATAAACTATCTGCATCCAGCCTTTGCTCATTGCCCCCTGGATGAACCTGAACCAGAACAGAGTAGTGGTGAGCTGAGCAGTGCCCCAGGCTCTGTCTGGAAAGTCTCTGCCAGTGTTTGGGCAGAAAGCTGAGCTTCTGAATTCTCTTTTTAACAGAAAGGGTCTGGGAGTGGTGTTGATCTGCCCCAAAGTCAACCAGAGCATCCCTGGATGTCAGGCTCCTGCCACAGCTATCTCATCTCCTTACCGGTCATCTGGGACAAATGTCTCCTACAGCTCCTCACTCAGCACAGCCCCAGTTTATGCCTGTTGTGGCATAATTATTAATAGCATCATCTTTCAATGTCAAGAGTGTCCTGCTTTAGAAGATAACAGAAACAGAGGCCCCACCTGTTCTGTAACTATCCCAGTTTTCATGGGTGGAAGACAAGTGTTGTATGTGCATGAACTATGTTCTTCCCACTGGCAAAAGAATGAGTCTTCTCCATCCCTTGCAGGCAGAATGACTAAAGATATGAAGTATTTCCCAAAGAAAATATCTTAATATCCAAAGGCTAGGTGTGCGTAGACAATGACAGGGACAGCCTTACTTGCTGGCATGCTTTGAGTTTGTTTTGGCCAGACTACAGTTTTCCTTGCAGCAGCTATGTTGGGTGGTAGTCTGGCAACCAGGAGCATAGAATTTAGGGAGAAATAGAAATGACCATGTATCTTTGAGCAAGTTACCTATTTCTCTGTACCTTAATTTCTTCACCATAAAAATAGAAGCAGTTATACCTAAGTCCTATTGTCTTGAAGATAGAACTAAATATGGAAAGCACTTGACCCAGGGCCTGGTACATAGTAGGTGTTCAGCAAAACATAGCTATTACTAGAGTTGCCTCAGTGAAGGAAACTATTTGTCACAGTGGGGCAATGGTATAGCCACACATCACTGGAGTGCTGGCTGCTGCTTTTCAGCTTTGCTTGCCCAGAGGGCAAAGAGGCCTTCTTTTTCAGCTTGCCCAAACTCTCAAGTGTTTAAGGCTGACAACTTATAGTCCTGCATAAGTGTAAGCTTTAGAGAGGTGATATTGCTCTTTGCTATTTGGAGAATAAGATGAGATAAAAGATACCCAGGCAGGTACCTCTCTTTCCTCCTCTCACTTCTTTCCTCTTCCTTTGCTTCTCCCTAGTCTTCTCCCCAGTACTGTCTTAGGCCCTAGAGAAAGGCCAGGAAGAATAATGGCCCCTGGTGTGAAACCTGACTTTTCCATATTGCCACTTCTGATCTCTGCCAGTGTGCCACAAGGGGAAGCTTTAGGGCCTGCCATGTGATGAGCAAATGGGCAAAGAATAAAAGGTGACATTCTGACCAGGAAAAGGATTGCTAGAAATTCATTTGGCCCAGCCTCATTCTCCCCTAGACTCCCACCCAGCTTTGGCTGCCACAGGAGCTCAGGGGGAGAAATCTCCTTATTTGTATCTCAAAGAATCAGAGGTCTATGTCCCAGCCAGCTGACTGGACCTTTTTTTTTTTTATTATTCCTGTGGATACCAATGGAAAAGACTCTCCCAAAAATGCTTTCTTTCCCTAACAAGAATTGAGGGCATGAAATCCCCAGGTCACTCAAGAGCAGATTTGGTTGACCATTCTTGGCCAGGTTGATCATGGGTTCCTACCAACTTGTTGGGGTTTTTGGAGGTTATATACAAACCATGAACCCTGTAGTCCTGGGTGTGAGATGAGGAAGGATCTTGTTCACATTCTTGGGCATGTTGCCTGCACTTATGTGGTAAGTAAGGCAGTGTGGGAGGTATAGATAGACTCCAGGTGGTAGAACAAGCCATCTGACCTTTCCCTTGATCAGCTACCAGGCCTGCTCCCTGTACACCTGGAAGTCAGACTTGCCCTTTGGACCCAGAGGATTGGTAGGGAATCAGAGCTTCACAGACCCAAGGTGACACACCTGGCCCAGGCTCAGTGGTCCCTCCCAGATACCCTGAAAATGCAAATCTCCTACCAGTGTTTCTCTGAGGTGCCAGCTGGGAGCACGAGATGGTAGGGATGATAGAGCTGCTCAGTGACACAATAAATAAGGAGAGGTCAACAAGACCAGGGCTTGGGATTCTGAAAGGAACACTGTACCACAGAATCCTGGCAATACAAATTATCTTCTGAGATGGTGAGCAACCAGGAGGAATTTCAGATGTCTTCAAGTCCTACCCATCACCTTGAGGCAAAATGGCTCCCTGGCCAGCTCCCTGACCTGAGAGCTGTGCAGTATCTGGAAAAGATAAACATATGTGCTCCCTAAACTGCAGAAAAGAGGCTCCCTGCAAATCTTAATTCTGGGAAACTTCTCTTGTCTTACCCCAACATTCATGTAACAATTTACATACACCCTTTTCCTCTATCTTCACTGAGGATATATATAATCAATGCATCAGTCTGTCTGATCTGGTCAGCTTGGAGCATACAGACTCTACTCAGACCTCAAGTCTAAGTTCCTTGCTGCCATGGCCCAAAGCTTAGCAACTGGCATCTCTTGGCTTCACTCTCGTCTTCCCCAATTTTCAGAATGTGAAATAGGGACTCAATGAGAAGAAATCTTGTGAGGACAATTGTAGGTTGCCTCCGAAGAAGGCAACCTGTGGTCCCTGCCTGTCAGACCCTGCTCCTTCCTATAGAGAGTAGGAGACTCTTTCTGAACCCCAGAAGCAGTGAAGACCTGGCCAGGAATCAGCCTCAGCAAGCTATCATTCCTCAGTGCTCACCCTCAGTTGCATAATATGTGATTGCTTTTTTTCTTTTAGGAATCTAACTCTAGTAGCAAATGCCAAGTTTCAGCTTTGCTGATAAGATATTTACATCAGCCTAAACTAGCTGGAGTGCTTGACATGCTAAATAACCTGCACTTAGTAACCTGCCAACCCCTTTCTGTAGGACTAACAAAATACCTGGCTTGTTGCCTTTGAGGTGAACAGACAGGTCCCATTCAAAAAAAATGAGACTCATCTGGAACTCCCACACACAGCCTACTCGGTTGGAATGTCCCTCTCTAGCCTTACCCCTCCTTCCATTCTCATCTTCCAGACCATAGAATAGAAAGAGAGGCGGATAGGAGGTTGTGCTTCAGGGAACAGAGAAGCAGAACACAAGAGTAGCAGCCCCACAGACAACATTGCAGATTAAAGGCATGCTTGCCTCTGTCCCTTTGTCTCTGCCTCTGCAAAATAATCCAAGAGAGCGACTTCAAGAAGTCCCTGTGGCAGGAGAATCAGCTCCCATCTGGCCTCCTTTCAAAGCCTTGGAATTCATCAGGGGAGCAGTTGGCAGCCCAAGGACAGGATAGGGGCCAAGCAATGATGTAGGTTCCTTCAGCTGGCCTGTGTGGAACTGAGAGCAGGTGGGATCCTAAGCACATGGGTCTCATTAGGCCCTCTGGATTTTCTCAAGTCCCAGGCAGAAGGGAATAAATCCTTTGGGGCTGTCCAAGCAAACACCAACAAGCCAAGTCCTGGGAAACTTAATGAGAAAAGTATGAATGTCAGAGACAGACATACCTGGGCTGGCATCCTGGCTTTAAGAGTGGTGTGACCTTCAACAAGTTATTGAACTCGTGTGACTCTCCACTTCCTCTGTGTCTGCTTCATAGAGTTATTATAAGAATTTAATGAGGTGATGTGTGTCTATTGTGGCCAGTGGCTGGTGCAGAGTAGCTATTGCTAAGAGTAATTATTGTAATGAGCAAAGTTTGAGGTTAACAATTCCCATTCTGAGGAGTAGAAATTACCCCAACAGACATTAGGAAAATGCTTGGCTGAATTCCAAAAGAGAAACTCTAACCTTCAGCACTCAGATCATTGCTTCCAGGCTGAGGCCAGGGAAGGGGAGGAGGTTGGCAGGAAGACAGTTGGTGTCCAGATTAAGGCAGAATAAACCATGCAGTCCGAAAGAACTTTCTATCTGTAGCTCCAGCACAATAGCCAGGAGCTATATATGGCTATTTATGTACTTAAAATACAGCCAGTGTGATGGAAGAACTGTCTTCTAATTTTATTAAATTTTAATTACCTAGGATTTAGATAGCCATGTGTGGCTTGTCTGGATGTTAAATGCACAAGCTTTGGGGCCAGAATTTGGGTGCAAATGCTGGCTGTCCACTCATTCACTCTATGATTTTGGACCAACTGCTGAGCCTCAGTTTTCTACCATGGAAAATGAAGGGAAATGACACCAAGCCCACAGGGTTTTATGAGACATTATATACCCAGTGCTCAACCCAGAGCCTGGAAGGAACAAGGTGAAGGCCCTGTTATGAGCCATAATGGCAGAGGGCAGGCGTAGGGCCATGAGATTGAACATTTCCCTCTTCCCATTATTCCTCCTTCCCGACAGAACCACATGCTGACCCTGATGTCAGTGGCAGCCCGCATCTACAAGCACCCCAGCATCAGGAACTCCATCAACCTCATGGTGGTCAAAGTGCTGATAGTGGAAGATGAGAAATGGGGCCCAGAGGTGTCGGACAATGGTGGGCTTACACTGCGCCATTTCTGCAACTGGCAGCGGCGTTTCAACCATCCCAGTGACCGCCACCCAGAGCACTATGACACAGCCATCCTGCTCACCAGACAGGTGTGTGGGCTGGCTCCAGAAGTCCTGGGCCTGAAGGGTCGCAGGCTGGGCGGATCAAAGGGAGGGCCACTAGGCTTGCCCAAACATGGGAACTGTCTCCCTGCTGGCCTCAGCTGGACGCCAGAAGCCTCATGCTTGGAATGATGAGGAGGAGGTCATGAGGACAAGTGTGAGGTATTTGCAAGGGAAGGAGAAGAATCTTGTAAGGGCTCTTTTCCAAAAGTTCATGACCAGCTGTCTGCTGAGGTCATAACAAGAGGAAACAAGCTTGAGCTGCTCAGTGAGAGATCTGGGGTTGGAAGTGGGACAAGGATTCTGTCTTCGGTGGTTGTTAAACGTAAGGGCAGGTAACCAGGGGGTCCCTCAAGATTTCCCATGGCAGGAGGGCTGCTTACCCATCAGGCATGATTTAATCGAACAAAGTATGGTGCTATCTCCATTTTACAAATGAGGAAACTGGGGCACAGGGAGGCCATACAGCTCTCTTGCCACACAGTGGCAATGCCCATAGTTGAGCCCAGTCAGGCTTTCTTTAGGGTCTTGCTCTGAACCACTGTGCTGTTCTGCCTCTCAAAACAAGCCTGTGAAGTACTAGTAGCCCTAGGATGCTGCCATCATAAAACAAGGAACAGGCTTGCTTATGTGAGTGGCCCTGGGAGGACACAGGGCCCTTTTGACAGCTTTGTGTGTGTTATTGATGTTGGTGTTGTTTGCAGTACTGAGGATGGAACCCAGGGCCTCACACATGCTAAGCAAGCACCACTGAGCTACATCCCCAACCCTTTTATTTTTTATTTTTGAGATACATCTTTGCTAAGTTGCCCAGGCTGGCTTCAAACTTGGAATCCTCTTGCCTCCACCTTCTAAGTAGCTGGCATTAATAGGCATCCACCACTATGCCCTGCTTTGTTTTTTGACAAAAGTAATTTTCATGGGTCAGTCTCCAAGTTAGAAAGACAAGGATGGCTGAACTATCTTGACCATAACTAAGATAGAAAAAACCAATAATGCAGGACCATAAGACCTACTACTGCTACCTACACCTTTAAAAAGCTCAGTTAACACAGGTGATGCTTAGGCCAGCAGTTAGATATCCCATGTAATGGCTAGTGGGGAGATTCATATGTACCTGGTGCCTTCCTGTGATCCCATACCTGCTGCCCACATGCCACAATCACTGATGGCTCTCTTTACCAAGCAGAACTTCTGTGGGAAGGAGGGGTTGTGTGACACTCTGGGTGTGGCGGACATCGGCACAATCTGCGACCCCAACAAGAGCTGCTCTGTGATCGAGGATGAAGGGCTCCAGGCAGCCTACACCCTGGCCCATGAGCTAGGTAAGATTTACCTTGTCAAAACTACATATAGGAGGGAACCACCTCCTCCAGGTTCAAAGTAGACCAGACTCTCAGAAATAGTCAGCCCTTGCGCTTGACAGAGTGGGTTATATACCATAGACATTGTGCGTGCTATTGTAAACTCCACTCCTACCCGGAGCGTAAGAACAAAACACTAAAACAGTGTCCTGGTCCATCATCAAAGGTCACCTGAAGAGTACCAAAACATGAAACAAATGTCCAGGTAGAGTTGTGATGCCCTACAGAACTGAACAGTAAGGATTTGGGGTACCATGTTAGAAAGCAATTAGTAGAAGTGAATGTGAATTTCAGACAGGCAGAGGCAAAATATAAAGGGGTACTAGTGTTCCTCGGTCATCTGAGAATGCTTCCTGGAATAGATAAGGCTTGAAACAAAAATCCTCAGGTAGTCAAGGTGTGGCTGTTCCCACAAGGAACTGGTGATTGGTAGCACTGCCAAAACCATTACCACAGCTGGCCATGTGGGGAACATGGAGCAGAACAGGGTGGTTGTTGGGGGCAGGGCAGAGTGGACCATGGTCTCTCTGCTCCCCCAGGGCACGTTCTCAGCATGCCCCACGATGACTCTAAGACCTGTGCACGGCTATTTGGACCCATGGGCAAACACCACATGATGGCACCACTCTTCGTCCACTTGAATAAGACACTGCCCTGGTCTCCCTGCAGTGCCATGTACCTCACGGAGCTCCTGGACGATGGCCACGGTAGGCCTCACTTGGCTTCCTCTCTGCTTTTCCCTGTTCACCTTCCCAGAGGGCCTCCTTGAATGCTCTTGACACCTGCACCAACTTGGGGAATCCCAAGACCTGTGCTTTCTCAGAATGCTGTTAGGGTGGGGAGAGACA
Organism: Xerus rutilus; assembly: GCA_028644305.1. Lineage (NCBI taxonomy): Eukaryota > Metazoa > Chordata > Mammalia > Rodentia > Sciuridae > Xerus > Xerus rutilus. The sequence continues at coordinate 101,796,492 of CM053399.1, read as the reverse complement.
CCAGAGGTGTGTCATTCTAGAAAGGCATTCTAAGAATCCCTCCAGAGAACTGCTCCTTGCCCCATCTTCCCGTAGCCTGAGCTCTGGGCTAATTTAGATGTATTCATCAAAGCAGGTGAAGTTAGTCTAAGAAGTTTGCTGAAGAAATGAGTTTGAGTAGAGCTTAAAGGAATGGAAGAATGTTTATAGTAAAGAGGAAAGAAGATAATGTTCCAGGCTGGAGTGGTTGCCCCTATGATAGCTCAGAAATGGCAGAGGCAGTGATCAGGTTGTGTGACAGCAAGAAGTTGGAGGTCAGGGATGCCTGGTTAAAACAACTTGAATTGTTGAATAAAGCAGTCACACAGTGTATTTTTCTCTTTGAAGGAGGCAGGGAGACAAGTGGTACAAATATAGTAGCTTATCCAAACAGCAATATTTGGGCTTTATTTGCATGCCATGGTTTTTAAGAGGGTATTTACATCCCCAATTATTGTAATGTGGGTTAAGGGTATGATTGGATTGTATCATTATGTCCACACTGGGAGTCATAGGGAATGCATCCTAGATATTCCAGTAATAAAAGAGAAAGTCAGCCCTACAAAACATCTTGCTACTGTTATTCAAAATTATACACACTCTTAGATGACTAGGTGTTGACAGTGTTTAGATCAAGGTCAAGGAAACCATGAGGTCTAGACCTTAAACTGCATCATATGAAATTTAATTGTAATGTGAGGCCACGGAAACTGAGAAGGAACCCCTTCTCCTTATTTTTACTCTTCTGCTTCCTCTCTTCTCAGGTGACTGTCTCCTTGATGCCCCCACCTCAGCTCTGCCCCTGCCCACAGACCTCCCAGGCCGCAGAGCCCTCTATCAGCTGGACCAACAATGCAAGCAGATCTTTGGGCCTGGTTTCCGCCATTGCCCCAACACCTCTGTGCAGGACATCTGCACCCAGCTCTGGTGCCACACAGATGACTCCGAGCCTCTTTGTCACACAAAGAATGGCAGCCTGCCCTGGGCTGATGGCACCCCCTGTGGACCTGGGCACATCTGCTTGGATGGCAGCTGTCTGCCAGAGGAGGAAGTGGATAGGCCCAAGGTGAGAAAGGAGGTGGGAGAGCATAAGACGGGAGGGAAGAAGAGAAGGATGAGAGCTATTTTCAAAGGGGGAACCACACTTGAAGGTCAGGAACTATGAGCCTTCAGGCTAGACTACAACTTCTGACTTCTGAGTAAAATCACTCATCTTAAACAAATAGAAGCATATTTATCCATACAAGCAAGGAACCCTTAGAGGCCCCTTTGTGGTCTATGGGAGACGCTGCTGTTGCTCCGGGAGTTTCAGCAACTCACCCTTTTTTTTTTTTTTTTTTTTTTTTTACAATCTGCAGACTAAAACTGATCCACTGGGTCACCCTCCAGAGGTGACCGCTGCTAGCATGTCCTTTATATCCTGCATGTTGTGCACTCTGTTCCTTTTATTTTTTTTAAGCTAGAGTGTGTTACAAGTTTATTTATTTATTTATTTTAATTAGGTTTACATGACAGCAGAATGCATTTTGATTCATTGTACACAAATGGAGCATAACTTTTCATTTCTCTGGTTGTACACAATATAGAGTTACACCATATGTGCAGTCATACATGAACCTAGGGCATTGTTGTCTGTCACATTCCACCGTCTTTCCTACCGCCATGTCCCATCCCCTCCTTTCTCTCCCCTTTGACCAAAGTTTCTCCATTCTTCCCATGCCCCCTCCCACATTATAGATCAGCATCTACTTATCAGAGAGAACATTCGGCCTTTGGTTTTTTGGGATTGTCAGCAACTCACCCTTTGAATTGTTCTGGGGCTGAATTGAGAGCTTGTGCAGATTGGTGAGAGGTGTGAAAGCCAAAAGATGGGCACAAAATAAAAGACAGCCATTACAAATTCCATTATAAATGAAAAGAGTGATGTGGACAGGAACATTTCATCAAGGATTGAGTGACAAGTGTTCACAGCCTACCCATATTTGAGCTGAATTCCTAATTAGAGATCAGGGAAATGAGAGTCATTGTGGAATTCCATACTCAAAGAGGAGGGGGAGAGAAGGAATTGGAGCTGCCTCTGACCAGGCAGAGAAAACTTGGCCCAATACAGAGGAAACTTGCACGAAAAACCAAAGCAATGCCAGTGAGGGTTTTTAAATGATTCACTTCTTCGCACTGCTCTTAATGCATCCAAACTGCAAGGCCGATCACATTTCCCTTACTCCGAGTCACAGAGCCATCACTATGAAACAGCATCCTCTTTGTTTCACAGCTTGGTCCCCACCCAGCACCGAATCTCCAGGGTGGCCCAAACTCACTCCATGGGGCTATCCTCATGGCCTGTCTTTCGTACTGATTTTCAGCAGTCTTTTGGGCCACATAACCATACTCTCTCATCCTAAACCTGCACCAGTACAGGATTCGCAGATTCAGCTCAGCAACCTCCCAGATCCCTCATTTATTCTCTTTCCACATTATTGAAGGGAGGGGAGGGAGGTCAGTCCACCCACCTCCAGGAGCAGAACCAAGCTAAATGCCAGGAGAGAGTGATGTGATGATATTTATCCTCTACTTTTATGGAGAAAAGGCAAATTATAAAATAATTTATATGCACAGAATTGTCTCTGTAAAATGAAAATACCACATCTTTATGATTATATATTTGGAAAGGATATTGATGAAGATCATGTCAATGGTTTTATTTAGGTACTGGTGTTTTTAAAGAGTATTCCTTTCCTTTTTCACACTCTTTTGTATTTTTCATTTTTTTATGTACATGGGTTTTATAATATTTTGAACCAAGGAGCAAAGCTTTCTTTTCATAAATCAACTGTAAACTTGGAAGCAATTGTGTATGTCCCATGCATTATGTCCCATGCATTATCCTAGCATTGGAATCAGTAATGGTAGTCTAGTGGCAGCACCCCTCAGTGACTATTCCTGTAGACCTGGGTTTCTCTACCTTGGTGCTAGTGACATTTGGGATAAATCTTTACTGTGGAGGCTGCACGCTCTTGGTAATTTAGCAACATCCTTGGGCTTAGCCTTCTAGATGCCAGTAGCATATACCTTCCCCAGCTGGGACAACCACAGTGTCTATGCACATTGCCAAGTGTCCCATGGCGAACAAAATGTGCTGCAGTACCGAACCATGATGTCAAACCCAGCAGTATCCCTATGAAAATCTCTTTCATTTATTCAGCAGTTATTCTGTCGTGCAGCAGGCATCAACTGTGAATGAGCCCAGCATAGCCTTGGTGTTCACAAAGCTGCAGCTAGGCAGGCCACGCAGTCATTAAACTAATAACTGAAGCATTTACAGAATGTATAGAACTTTGTGCACTAAGATGAGAATAGCTAGATGACAAAGTCAGGCCCAGCCCCCACCCCCCACTTTGCTTCTGATCCAGTGGCACTGTATATTGCAGGTTGTGGTGGATGGAGGCTGGTCCTCATGGGGTCCCTGGGGAGAATGTTCTCGGACCTGTGGAGGAGGAGTACAGTTTTCACACCGTGAGTGTAAGGACCCAGAGCCTCAGAACGGAGGAAGATACTGCCTGGGTCGGAGATCCAAGTACCAGTCATGCCACACGGAGGAATGCCCACCTGATGGTAATAGCCGCTTAGGGCCACACCTGCTAGAGCAGCTGTTATTTTTGTTGCCAGGGGAGAAGGGCAGTTCTCCTAGGATACAGAGTGAAACTGTAATCCAGACCTAAGTGGGCTCTGCAAACTTAGGGGTGGCTCTCAGGGACCTAGGACAGTTCTTACTGTGTTGGGAAATGCTGGCAAAGTCAAGGAGAAAAATTGCCCTGATCTTCCAAGATGTGGAGACAGAGTATGTCATTCCCAACCAAACTTATTGAGGAAGGGCTTTTGCAGAGGGGCTAATGTCTAGCATAATAATCCTCCTGGAGGCATGTGAACCCTCATCTATGCACAGAATGGAAGTGTTTTCCAAAGCAAGTGTCAGAGCCAAACCTCCAAGGTCTCCCTAGCCAGCACTCGGCCTGGGAAGGAGGGAGGATTTCTGAATCTGATTCCTGTGTACATTCCTGCTGAAAAGAGTTGCCCATCTTCCCGTGGGGCCATGGCAACTGCCTGACAGATCGTCCCAGGAAACAACCCTACCTACACTTCTTCCTGGCATATTCCTCTTCCCTGGAATATGCTAGAAGCACACACAGTAACTTAGAGGCAGTAAGGAGCCACAGGAAACTTATAAAAGGGAATCATTAGGAGATTTTCCCCCAACCAGCCCATCTAGCTCCCCTTTGGACAGCTCCAGGAAGTGTTGGCAGACATAAAGACAAGCAGAGGTTTAGGACCGGCTCATCCAAGTGCCAAGACACCCTGGCATTGGCTTGACGTCTAATAGAGGAATCTGTAGGCTCTGCAGTTTTGCAAGAATCAGCAATGGCATGAGGCTCTAGAAACTTTGCTCTGGAATTATGAGAGTTTACCTGGCAATATGGGCTAAGATGTTCCTGAGAAAGAAAGAGGGATGAATATAAGGACCCAATAGACACAGGCAATAGGTAACATGATTTCAGATACACCAAGGTCAGCCATTTCAATCAAGTACTTTTTGCTACTCTTGTGTGTCTAGAACTATAATAGATGTTACAAATGATATAAAAATGCATTCTGATTAAAGAACCAAACCCCTTCATCTAGCAATTAAGGTTTAACCTATGAGGCACAGATCCTAGGCATGGAAGGAGGTCAGAGAAAGGAGATACTTCGAGGGGAGTTTGGACCAAGGAAGGCCCAGAGAATGGAGATGGTGCAAGTTGTGAGGGAACATTTCAAGATAAGGAAAAGGTATGGGAAGCACCATCATTTGCAGAATTTGCCAGCACATCCAGGCCAAATTGCAATCTGAATCAGATTGTGATGGCTGTCCCATTAGGTCACCTAGGAGCTTCTCTAAACACAGCCCAGACCCCCTCCACTGTAGTGACTCAGAACGTCAGGGGTGGAGCACCATATCTGTGTCTGGAAGTTTCCATAGGCCATTCAGATTCATAGCTAGGGTGGATAACCATGGTGGGAAGACCAGGTCTAATTTCAGGATGTATTGGAGAAAACACCCGCATCTTATTTCATATGGATTGATCTGCAAGCAATGTGGAGCAGAAGGGCGGGGAGGCAGGTACATATATCCAGGAGGCTGGATACTGGGTCCCATGGGAAGCCATGATGTCTGATTGGGATGGTGAGCATAACATGCAGGCATTTTAGATCACAAATTTTCCTAAATATTGGGTAGGACTTCATTACAGATTGGAAATAGTGGATAGAGATTCTCAAATGCTCAGGAGAGTCCAGGATGCTAGTCTCAAGACTGAAAAATGATAGTGTCATCAAGTGAAAATTAAACCAGTTAGTGGAAGGACCAGATGGTTCTTGGCATTGCTGAGCTGGAGGAAAGAGTAGTATATGCAAATGGAGCTCCCTCATAAGCACCCAGAATTGCAGAAAGTGGGGTGCAAGGGTAAGACCAGAGCTAGACATACAGGTAGAAGAGCCATTGGCCACATGCCTAGTGTCACTGAGGAAATCAAGATAGAGTACAATTAACAGAGTCCCAAAACTATAGCTCCGTGCATCATTCTGTACCTTCCACATTTGTTGAATTGTTCCTGATTCCCACCTAAGTTTATTCATCTGTGAAACAATCAATATCTTTCCAAATGGAAAGGATATTTATCCCAAAAAGACCAGCAGGAACCTGGATGTTTCCTTTCCTTACCCCTTTGAATAAGGATCACATGTGCCTCTAGGTCAGGCTGTGTCTAGGAACATTGGCCCCAGAAGACACTGGGCCTGTCTCCTTGGGTTGAGTCCAAAACTTAGAGCAAGAAAGGGGCCTGGAATCAGGGCATTTCTCCACCTAGGTCCTCTTCACTTCAATAGATGTGTTACATTCATTCCATTTCTTACTTTTTTTAGGGAAAAGCTTCAGAGAGCAGCAGTGTGAGAAATATAATGCCTACAATTACACTGACATCGATGGGAATCTCCTGCAGTGGGTCCCTAAATATTCGGGGGTGTCCCCCCGGGACCGCTGTAAGTTGTTCTGCAGAGCCCGGGGGAGGAGTGAGTTCAAAGTGTTTGAAGCCAAGGTGAGAATCCTACTGGACTCAGATAAGAGATGGGGAAGAAGGCACCTATGGCACACCCCTCCTGCAGGCTGCTTCTATGCACCATATACCCTCTCATCCTTTCCTTTCCTAGGTAATTGATGGTACACTGTGTGGTCCAGAGACTCTGGCCATCTGCGTCCGAGGCCAGTGTGTCAAGGCTGGCTGTGACCATGTGGTAGACTCACCTAGGAAGCTGGATAAATGCGGGGTGTGCGGAGGCAAAGGCAACTCCTGCAGGAAGGTCTCTGGTTCTTTCACCCCTTCCAGGTGAGCCTCCCCAGAAATTGTATCTTGGCAGAGGAGCATATCAAACTTTGGACTCAAATCAGCCCAAATTTGAATTGCAGCTGCTACTTAATAGCTTTATGGACTGGGCAAATTATTTGAGTGCTCTGAGCTACAGGCATTCTCTGTAGAATGTCAGCCTTCATCTATCTGAGAGTCATTGTAAAGATTTCATGCGATCCAATGTGTGGAGCACTTGACACAGGGTCAAGCCATAGAAAGGATGGAACTCAGGGAGGCCGTTATTTTATTAGAGGGAGGCCACATGGATATGATGTATCAGCTCTGAGTCAATCTGCAGGAGGACTAGGCTGAGTAACCTGGTCCTTTGCCAGAAAACAGTTCCTCCAGGCCTCTGTTTTGGGAAGGACATCTCACCCTAAGCCTGGTGAGCCTTGTCCTTTCCTAGATGAATCTTCAGAGAAGAGGGTACAAAAGAGTGGCTCGGCAGCCTCACAAATGTGAGAACTCAGAACACTTTTCTAACATCCACATGCCCCACTTTCACATAGCTCCTAGAATTTTTCAAAGTCCTTTACTTCCACAGCCTCATTTGATTCCTAAAATAAGTTTATGAGGTGGGCAAAGCCAATGCTATTATTCTCCATGTTACAGACAAGAAACTAAGGCAGAGCTGGGCGCAGTGGCACAAGCCTATAATCCCAGCACTTAGGGAGCTGAAACAGGAGAATCGTGAGTTCAAAGCCAGCCTCAGCAACGGCAAGACACTAGGCAACTCAGTGAGACCCTGTCTCTACAGGTCAAGTACCCCTGAGTCCCATCCCCAGTACCAAAAAAAAAAAAAAAGAAACTAAGGCAGAAAATGATTAAGTGACTCCTCTAAGATTACACTGATAGTTAATGACTGCCGGAAGGAGAACCTGAATTTCTTAAGTCCTTGAAGATTATTTTTTCATGCCATTCCATGCACTTTCTGGAGAACAAGGGCATGGTCACATGGTAGAGGCTATACTCTGCCACACTCTCATAGTAGTACATATATATTTTTCTGGAAGCTAGGTGAACATCAAGCTTCCTCCCACTATTCCATCTGCAATTCCTCAGAGGATTTGAGAAGTGTTCACTTACCTAGTGATGCTTGCTCTACTCTTCCATATTCATTTACCTTTCTCTCTCTCTCTCTCTCTCTCTCTCTCTCTCTCTCTATTCACACACACACACACACACACATATATATATATGAATGTATCTCATATATATGTATATATATGTGTCTCATAGTAGACAACCTGGGAGTCTTCAAATTTAAACTCAAAGGATACAGAGTAGAAAACCATGAGTTCTTCACACTGTTGGTCCTTTAGCAACTTCCTCTTAGGCACTAGACATATGGGCCTTGGATACTGTCATAGCCCCAGGCTAGACAGCTAGTCCCGGCTAGGCGGCTAGGCACATGACAAGAATAACAAAGAACTGGACTGACTATCCTTCCTCAATACTCTTCACTTTCTCCCAGCCTCTACAAACAGAACCCCAAAGGAGGAAAAAAGAACTAAGTTTTCTTCTTCCTACACAAAGCCCCATGCCTATTATGGACAAACCACTTTCCCTAAATAGCTTCCTCTCACTGCAGAAGCTTGGTACTCATGGCTGGGCACACTTAAAAGGTGGCTCCAAAGAAGCCAACTTTATCTGTCCACCATCCTGAGATCCAGGCCTAAGTCCATGATAACCATAGATGCTGACTAACTCAGAGGCGGTATGGAACTTCCACCCAGGTCAGTTCTGGAGCAGGTGACAAGATCAGATTTTTCCATGTGGGTTTGAAGTCTAGGTGTGGAGGTGGCCGAGCCTAGTTTTACACCAGCACAAGGAACTAGATATATTTGAGATCTAATTTGAGTCATGAAGTACCAGATTTACCTGCACCAATACAGCTTTTCAAACTCCTCTGGGGTCTCCCTGTATCTTCTTGTTAAGCTCTATCCACCCCAACTCCTTAACCCAAATACCTACAATAGAGTTGCCAGATGAAGCAAAACCCTTGAAAATTCTGAACTATGAGACATTTTTGTCTGCTTCAATAGCTAATTTATTTAGAACGATGGGGCAATTCCTTTATTATTGGATAATTGTCTGCCCACTCCCAAGCACCAGGGGTGTCCACATCAGTCTCAAAAACACCCTAAGGACCTAGGGTGCCACCAGTTCTAACAGTGTCTCTCTGTTCCTATTCTAGTTATGGCTACAATGACATCGTCACCATCCCAGCTGGTGCCACAAACATTGATGTGAAACAACGGAGCCACCCAGGGGTCCAGAATGATGGCAGCTACCTAGCATTAAAGACCACTGATGGGCGGTACCTGCTCAATGGCAACCTGTCCATCTCTGCCATAGAACAGGACATCTTGGTGAAGGGGACCATCCTGAAGTACAGTGGTTCCATTGCCACCCTGGAGAGGCTACAGAGCTTCCGGCCCCTACCTGAGCCCCTGACAGTGCAGCTCCTGACTGTCCCTGGTGAGGTCTTCCCACCAAAAGTCAAATACACCTTCTTTGTTCCAAATGATGTGGACTTCGGCATACAAAACAGCAAAGAGAGAGCAACCACCAACATCATCCAGCCACTGCTCCATGTGCAGTGGGTGCTAGGGGACTGGTCTGAGTGTTCCAGTACCTGTGGAGGTGGTTGGCAGCGGCGGACTGTGGAATGCAGGGACCCCTTAGGCCAGGCCTCCACCTCCTGTAGCAAGGCTCTGAAACCAGAGGATGCCAAGCCCTGTGGAAGCCAGCTGTGTCCTCTGTGATCATGTGGTGGGGAGGGGTCTTATGCTCATGAACTTGGGGTGCTGGGGTGTGGACAAGGGTCTCCTCTGGTGACCCTGCATATCAAGGTGGCATGGCCTGCCCAGGCCTTCCATTGCCACAGCCCCTTGGGTACTGCCTGAATTCATAAGGGGGAGGAGAAGAGGGGACGGGGATGACAAATTCTAAGTCAACTGTCTAGTGGACTGGACCTTGCTCAGGTTCAAATAGAGGGCGTAGGTTAAAAGGCAAAAGTGCACTTATTGACTTCAGTGGGAGACTCAGAGCCAGCCTATTTGCAAAGGACTAGCAAAGTTAAATTTAAAAAAAATTTCTATTTGGTTTCCCCGATAAATAATCTACCTCAGAGGGGAAAAGATATTAGTACAAGAGAGGTGTGGGGCAGGGAGTCAGTGGCAGATGTCAAAGCACCCTGTAGCTGCGCCCCAAGCTGTCTTTGGAAATGACCATGACTGTCTTCAGTATTAAAATTCACCATCTAAAGGGCTGCAGTGTTGGTCACAGGGTTGTGGAGAGCCACATGTTCTCAGGCTACCACCTGCTAGGGTGGACCCATTTCAATATTTATGCAAATGTGTCTCTGAACTAAAGTGTGATCTTGTGCCAATGAAGTGGTGTGGTTTGGTTCATTCTTCGGAAAGGGCAGGGGCCCCAGAGCCCCAACATGAAGGTAAAACTAGGTCAGCTTGCCTCAAGCACACACAAGGCAGCTAGCATCTGGCCTGTCTCTTCTGACCTGTAGTAAGAAGGAAACTGGGAGATCACCACGGTTATGTGGTAACTCCTGGGCTAATTCTTGAGAAAGAATATCCCATTTCATTTTCAGGCTGCCCCATCTTACATACTATCCTGCCTCATTTTATTTAGGCCAAAAACACATGATCCTTCTAGGATCTCAGGAATTCTAAACTTGTACCTAGGTAACATCCCAGTGACTTCAGCACCTATTTTCCATATGATATGCCAAATTTTATCCACATCTCACAATTCTTTTGGCCCGAGAAACTTACATCTCTCCCAATGCACCTTTTTACCCAGAATGGCATTCCCCAGTAGGTACCCCAAATCTACCTGAGAGCCTCCAATATCCCCTTTCTTATTCAAAATTCCTCTTCTCTCTCATGGTTCAGAAGAGCTCTCTGGCTCAGTCTTCCATATAGGGAACTTAGTCCTTGGTCATGAATGGGTGAAAAGAAATGGACAACATCAAGAAATGACATTCTGGGCTGGGATTGTAGCTCAGTGGTTGTAGGCACTTGCCTAGCACAAATGGGGCACTGGGTTTGATCCTCAGCACCACATAAAAATAAATAAATAAAATAAAGGTATTGTGTCCATTTACAACTAAAAAAAAATTAAAGAAAGAAAGGACATTCTAAAAAACGAAAGAAGACACCAAAATTTGCATCTTCTTTTGGCCCCTTTGTCCTTCCCTTTGGGCTTCTCTCAAAACATGGGGACACAGGCAGAAAGGATGCTAGATGGAACCCCAGTGTGAATGAGTTCTCAGAACAAGATGAGGCACAAGATGAGGCCAATGCAGTTTCAGCCCCAACTGACCCCCTTAGCTGGTCTCTACATGGTGGCAATTGACAAAGCTGATCGCTTTTCCCTATCTGCCCACTCTGTTTAGTGAGTGGGAGGCCAGGCTTACCTAAACATAAACAAGCACACACAGAGAGGCATGTTGTTGATGACTAGTAAAAGCAGATTTTTCCTTGCTGTGCACCAGTTTCGTTGAGGCTGTTGGATGTTTCTGCAAGTCTTTATCTCCTTCTGTTTCTCATTCTCCCCCAAGAAATCAAGGGCAAGTGTGTCCCCCATTAACTGCCCATGTCAAGCCAGCTGTGCCGTCCCTACTGCCTGCATTATTACCAGGCACAGCTTTTGCCCTGAAGTTCAGCTGGCAGCAGAGCTGCTGATGTGCAAAGCAGAATGGAATCCAGCTTGGCTCTTCCTTGCTGTGTGGGCTCGGCAAGGCTCACAGAATACATACTTGTTTGTGTCTGGAAATTCAACAGCTGCAGCTCAGGGACTCAGAAAATAGAGCTGCAGAGGGAGACCACACCATTGTTTGCCCTGGCCAACCACAACCATCCTTTTAGCCCACAGAAGGAAAGACTATATTTCCTCTAATAGTTGCATTCTCCAGCTATTGCTCCTGATGGAAACTGGTACCGATGCCTTCTGATGGAAGCCCCTAAGGCCCTGACTCAGCAGGTAACTTGGTTATTAATCTGGACCCTCCAAGCAGCTGCCAGAAATATTTCAAAGGTGATACATTAGCATCAAAGTTCATTTCCAACTTTTCATCCTTAAGTGAATCCTTGTCTGAGATTCATTCTCTGCCTTTTATCCCTCTGTAGCTGACCAGAGGATTTTGAGAATTTGGGAAGAGAATTCTCCAAGCAACAAGAAGATATCCCTGCCCAGCAATCGCTACTCCTTGCTCCACTATTGGTCAGATTATCAGCCACCCCAAGGCCCTGAAGCACACACCGTCCAGGGTACTAGGACAGAAAGCAGAGGAAGCAAGAGACATCACTCCTATCCTCGAGAAACATAAACAGGGGTTTTCTCTCCTTTGGTGGCCTGGGCTGGAGGACAGTATGTCTTTATGATGAAAGCTCTCCTCTAGCACGGCATGTTTCCCATCTGCGGTCCTCCAGCTGAGCCTGCAGCTTTGAGAAAACGGCACGTGGGACATGAAAGAGAAAGAAGTCCCCGTTTAAGCTGACATTTTTGCTGATTCATTGTGGGTGAGCATTAAAGGAATAAATACCATGGTCATATTTACCTTACATAGGACAATATATTAGGGGACTGAGAGTATAGCTCAGTGGTAGAGTATGTGCCTATCATGAGCAAGGCCATGGATTCAATCCCCAGCACTTCATGAATAAGAAGGAAGAGGAGGAAGAGTTGAAAAGGAGTAAAGGGAAGGGAAGGGAAAAGAAGAAAGAAAGAAAATTTCTAAACATACAAGATATCAACAAAGGGAACTAGAAGTTGGAATGCTGAGTGAGCAAAGTGGTTGACTCCATGTTTTACCTGTCCACTTTATAGGTCAACACTTTAGAATAGCCTGGCCAGGTTTATCAAAATAGGAGTGCCCCATTATAACTTGTGCCATGTTTCCCTGGTTCATTCTTCTTCAGATAGGGAGATTCACTAACATTCCACTTAGGAAGTAGCTGATCTTGCTCAAAATTGAATGCTGGCCAAACAACACCCCCCAGAAAAATAAATAAATAAAAGGACTTCTCATAGCCACTGCTTAACTATTGGAAAAAGAGGGATGACACCCAATGTACAATTACATTCCAAACTATAACACTAAAGCAAGCAAAGAGAAAGCCACCTGTCTATTGTAGAACATACCTTCCCTCAGGCCTTGAGCTCAGCAAGGAGAGACAAGAAATTTCTGGCTGGTCTTCCATCCCCATGAGCTGCCCAACCTACCTTGGCAGATGAGCAATTGCCCCCCGGGAAAGAAGAAAGCAAAGAAGCCTTCCCCAGACCTCACCGTTCCCCATTCCAAACGTCTTGTAAGTCCCAGGGGCACTGAAAGAGTTTGTCCTCAGCCAAACACAACTTCCTGTTTCTAAGAAAGAAGAGAAAAAAATAGTTGAAAGGATTTTTGGACAGTGGAGATTTCAAGTTTCTGTAAACGCAAATGAATCAGACACATGTGGAATAAATTTCTCCGGAAGTAAGAAAAGATGCTGAGTTCCTCTTGCTGGACCAGAAAGTGAGAAAAGAGGAGCTGGGAAGGGAGGTGCATCAGATGCTGAAAGAGAAAAGCCATGTGAACGTTGGATCAAAGAGAGGGTCTCAGTGATGACAAGGGTCAACAATGCCCCTCCCGAGACCACTTCCTGGCTTACTGATTACTCAGAGCTTCTCCACCTCTGATGTCATAAATTCAAATAGCCTGCTCTCCAACCACAACTTCCCATCCTTCCAGATCTTTCACTAGTTCCCACTAAACATCCTTCTTCATCATCAGGTCCCCAGGTCCTCTACCACCACCACATATGTACTTTTCCCATTCACCTTTACTTCTCTTCTGTCTCTAATTCTTTTCCTGGGCCGCTTAGCCTCCAAGTTCCAGGAACTGAATATTGCCAATACTCTTAATATCCATGCTCCATGGACTTTCTCCTCCAAACCTTAGCCTCAACTTGACTAGTCCAGTCGTTAGAACTGATCCTTATCCCAAAGTTGCTGACTTCCTGTACCTACAAGGTTCCAACATGCCAAAGGCTGTTCTCCTTGGAGACCTGCTGCATATATGCATACAGCCCAGCACAAGATTTACACCTTCTTCCCTGGATTTTCAAGGGCTAGGAAGAGCTATTCAGATGCCACTAACACCCCAACATTTTCCAAGGCATGTGCTCTTCTTTAGGACAAACCCATTCCAGGCCACCCATCCTATTGACTCTCTGTCACTCAACAGCAGAGCCCCACTTTGGGCACATTCAACTCTCTCTTCATACTCATTATTATTCTACTACTGAGCAGAATTCATACCACTGGGAGAATCACACCATGGAGCACAGATGTGTCACTATTAAGTTATAGTGTCCAATGGAAACTCCATGCAGCAACCCAAGCAAGGAGCTCTATCTCTAACTTTCACATAAATCATTTTCTGCTTTCTCTACTCTCCTTAAGTTCATGATGCTGCCACATTTAACTGAGGGTATATGACTTCACCTCTAATACTTAGTGGAACCCAATAGCATATCTCTAATCATAGAAGACAGAGGGACACACTCATTTTTAACAGGTCCAGTGTAGACACTAATCCAGAAGAAAATAATTCTACCTTATTTTTGGACTCAAGAAGCATATTCCAATCTCTGTCAAGTCCATAAGAGGGTGAAGGTCCAAAACATAATTTCTCTACCCTATTCAATTAATCTATTAGGTCTGTTGATAGACATAGTTCATGGATTCTCAAGCTCCAGGCCTCCCCCATAGCCCAGCTCCTCCACCCATCATTCTCACTGACCCCTCTGCTCTCCATTTGCTCTGAGTCTGCACATGGCCTCTGACATTATTTGCCAGACATTCAGTCCTGTGTAGTTCTAGTAGCCAGCTAGATGGAGCTGGCTACTTAGATTCCAGGAGTGAAGGAGGGAATGGGGAAAGCCTTCACAGGGACAGGACCAAGGACAACATATCTTGAAGGATAGACTTTATGCAGTACCAACCTTGGCCTCCCGCTAGCCTATCTCTGGCACACTGGAATTCTGAAAGGATGCCTCCCTCTTCTTCATCTTGAATTGTATTTCTAAAGACCCCCTTCTGTTTTTCTAGCCTACAAATACGTTAGATCTCAGGAATCAGGATAAGGAGGAAAAAGAAAAACACCTGCCCCATGAGATAATAAAAATCATCACACAAGAACTCTGTCCATTTCTTGCCACCAATCCTAGAGTCTTACTTGCAGTCATATCCATTCTTTTAAAAAAATCTATCCTTTTCCCTTCTCTTTCTGTTACATAGTGATGTATTTTCCTACTGTCAAAACTATTGCCTTCTGTGCTGAGCACAGTGGCACACACCTGTAATTCCAGAAGCTCACGAGGCTGAGGCAGGAGGATCAAGTGTTCAAAACCAGCCTCAGCAAAAGTAAGGTGCTAAGCAACTCAGTGAGACCCTGTCTCTACAGAAAATACAAAATACGCTGGGGATGTGGCTCAATGGTCTTGTGCCCCTGAGTTCAATACCCAGTACCTGCCCCCTAAAAAAACTATTGCCTTCTAGATACCACAGCCCTCCTCCTTCTCAAGGTCCTCAGCCTACCACCAATGACCCTCTGTTTCCTAAGGACTTAGCCTCTCCCTCTCCAATGACTCCTCCCATCAGCATCTACAGGTGCTGCATCCTCTCACCCATCTCTCTCCACTATCCCTCATGCTCCTCCAAACAACGCACTCTCTTCTCCCAGACACCCACATAAATTCTTCTCTCCTCCCAAAAGCTTTCTTTTCCTTTTTCTCCTCTCCCCAATTCAACACACTCCCGCTTATTCTTCAAGTCCCAGATTAAAGGTCACTACCATCCTCAAATAAACCCTTAGCTTAGGTTAAACACCACCATGGTGCTGTGTATTTCAATTTTCAAACATCCAGCATGTTTGATTCCTTCCTGTCTTGGTGGCAGGACCATACACTCCACATGTAGAAGTCTGCATCTCATGTTTATTTGCATTACTGAGTCTAGCTTAGAGCCTGTCAAACAGCAGTGAAAACAAATGATCACCTTTTCTTCCATCTTAAAAAATATGTGCACACATCCCCCACATACCTCTACTACTTCTCTACTCCCTCCACAATCACACTCCAGGGAATCTCTCCCCTCTTCATGACCCCTAATGAGAAAGTTCTCCCCACGACTTCCCAGGAGGACTGTCTTGCTAAGGTCAACTAAATCCAGCAGACATTCTTCAATTCTATGGCCTGAGTTCTAGCCCTCCTTTGTACATTGTCTCCCTCTCATTATCCCTCAGTTGTGGTGTTCCTTGGGATTCTACATACCCTTACAGGTTGATCTCATTTGCTTCTATGGTTTCTATTTTTTTCTATATGCTAATCACTCCCAAATTTCAATCCTGAAGCTTCAGGGCCCCTAAGAACATTCTATTACCTGGAGATTCTCCACAAAGACTCAAAGAACTCGGCATGTAGTTGTGCTCTAGATAAAATCTGTTACAGTGGTGGGGTCAGGTTATACAGCTGAATTATAAGAGAAACAAGCGGAGTCTGGAGGAATCCAAGTACAGTCTTCCTTGTGCCACCTCCTTCCCATGAAGTGCAATACAGGCTTTCTCTCCTCCAACCACAAAAACACAACAATATGTAATGTTTCTTACCAAGGAAGCCCATAACAGACTCAGTGCCTAAGTTCTTACCTGGTGTCTGTCCATGTTGACCTTTCTGCTTAGTACTACCAAAATTTTAGACTCCCAGAAGAAAAGCAGGTATTCAGCATACTGTTTGCACAGGCCCACCACGGGGACCTCCATTTTGTCATTAACAATTGACCGGGGACACTCTGAGAATCAAGTTCCCAGCCAAGGGCCACCCTGGATGGCAGATGATTCTAAGAACAACAGAGCCAGTTCTGCTTTGTTAACTCCTTTTCAACTTCCCACCAGATTCAATGAGTTTAGTCAAATTACCCTCTGCCTCCCAGGTCTTTCCTCATTCTTTCTATCTACTGGCCCTCAAATGTCACACTTCTCTCCATTCCCACCACGGCCACCTTCATGGAAGTTCTGGGTCTTCTCAATCCAGCATGGCTTCAACAACCCTCTTCTGCTTCACTTGACACTGCACTAATCCTCTCCTCAAATTATTTAAAGTGACCTTTTTATTAACTTATTTTATTTTATTTTTTACATAGATGATCTTTTAAACATGAAAATTGGATCATTACGCTTCTCTACTTAAACCCTTTAGTGGCTTCCTAATACACTAAGAATAAAAATCGATCTCTTATCAACTTCCTATGTGAACTGTTACCTGCCAGCTACAAGTCTTATTTTACATCACTCTCTCCCTCTGGTGACATTTTTCTCTTGTCAGCTTCTTGCCAAGCCATTTCTTACCTTTGGGCTTCATCCATGCTATCCTAAGCCTGGGATCGTCTTTTCCCTGGTCATTTTCTGTCTTCCCCCAACTTATTCTTTTAGTCTCAGGCTGATGGTTACCCCCTCAGGAAGTCTTTCCCTGAGATGATCGAAAGTATATAGGGCAATATCTATAGGTTATATGCAAATACTTTACCATTTTATACGAGACCGAGCATTCAGGAATTTTGGTATCCACAGGGGAGGGGAAGGTGCTGTATCCAATCCCTGGCAGATACAAAAAGACAACTGTACCATGATACTGGGAGTTAGAATTTCAAAATACGAGCTGGATTTGGGGATGGGGGCACAATTCAATTCATAGCATGAACTATCAGTATTTAGAGAGCAAATGAGTGAATTGAAGGTGAGGGTTTTTTTTTTTTTTTTTTTTGCTATGTTGGGGATCTGAATGAGAAGTATTTCTAAAATTCATATCTAATCTTGTCACTCCTTTCCTCAAAGTTCCTCAGAAAATCCCACTGCCTATAGAATATACCCCAAAGTCCTTAGCTTAACATCTGAACCCATGATAACTTGCTCCCTGCCTCTCTCTCTCTCTCTCTGGGATTTCCCTCTCTCTCTCTGTTTTTGTTTTGTTTTGGTTTTTTGCATTTTTTTATTCCAACTAGGTATACATGTCAGCAGAATGCATTTTGATTCATTGTACACAAATGGAGCACAACTTTTCATTTCTCTGGTTGTACACCATATAGAATCACACCATATGTGCAGTCATACAGGAACCTAGGGTATTGTTGTCCATCGCATTTCACCATCTTTCCTGACCCTGTGTCCCCTCCTCTCCCCTCCTTCTCCTTTGACCAAAAGTTTCTCCTTTCTTCCCATGCCCCTCCTTCATGATGGATCAGCATCCACTTATCAGAGAGAACATTTGGCTTTTGGTTTTTTGAGATTGGCTTACTTTGCTTAGCATGATATTCTCAACTCCATCCATTTACCTGCAAATGCCATAATTTTATTCTCTTTTAGTGCTGAGTAATATTCCATTGTGTATATATACCACAGTTTCTTTATCCATTTATCTATTGAAGGGCATCTAGGTTGGTTCCACAGTTTAGATATTGTAAATTGTGCTGCTATAAACATTGAAGTGGCTGCATCTCTGTAGTATGCTGTTTTTAAGTCCTTTGGGTATAGACCAGGGAGTGGGATAGCTGGGTCAAATGGTGGTTCCATTCCAAGTTTTCTAAGGAATCTCCATACTGTTTTCCAGATTGGTTGCTCCAATTTGCAGTGTCTGGGTATCTCTTGGCAGCACCCCCTGCAAACATGCCTTTCCTCTTCAGGAGCATGCCCAGTGCTCTGTCTTCTTTAGCAGCACCAGCCTCCTTTGGGGCTGCTCTACTCTCTGTAGCAGCTTGGAGCTGAGCCTTGTTAACGGCTCCCTCAAAGCACAAATGGCTACAGCAGGGTTAGTGCATCCGAGGATGTGAAGTAAACAGATGTGGTAAAACTGCCAGAAACTTGTGCTCCAGTAGCTGAGAAGCTGCTAGAGAGAAGCCTCATTCTGGGGGAGGAAAGAGCCACACACAGGGAGCTTGACATGAGTCCCTGAAGAGAAGAGGTCGTTCTGAGAAAACCAAAACATCTATCACTCAGTCCTGGGCACCACCACTTCCAAGGCCCTCTGTCTGCCCTTGGAAATTGCCCTTTATCAGCTAGGCAGAGCATCATAAGGCCTTGTGTGAACTAGCACAGCTTTGTCGTGGCTCTGCAAGTGCCCTTCCCAAATTCTGCAAGTGATTAATGGGTACATGTGGCAAGTAGCAGATTCTCCACATGTGTACATTCTTTTCTTCTCTTCCTGTTCCCAAATGCATGCCCTGCTTCCACATTAGACACAAGCTTTCAAGTCACAGGCTTCAAGCCTGGCTCTCCTCCACCTTCTGTTTCCTGGACCACTGACTTAGCCCTAATTATGCTGTACACTGTCCCAGTAGATCAATGTGGATGAATTGTTCCATGATTCCTCTTGTCTGAATAGCCTCATTCTATCTGTTGATGCAAATGAAACCTGGGGAAGAATTTGCTAGAACTTCAGCCTCCTGCCCTATTCCAAATGGAAATATGACTTTGATGTCACATACATGGCAAAGAAAAAAGCAGTAGATAGTTAAATGGTCTGATGTTGAGTTTGCTCTGCTATTTATCAACTAGATGACCTTGGGCAAGCCAGACACTCAGACCCTCTAAGCCTCATTTTCTTCACCTAGAAAATGTCCCAATGTTACCAGCAGGAGTCAGGATCAAGTTCATGTTCCACAGAGTCGCAGAATGAACACCACAAAGCCAAGGTAAGCAAAAGAATAGGATTTTATTTTAAAAGATGATGCCAGGGAGGGGCAAGAGTGCCACCAGCTAGAGCCAGCTGTCCTGGTTTTATGGGCAGAAATGGGGAGGTGGTTGATTTTTTAAATTATTGGTTGGGCTCGAGTCTAGGGGTCTTGGCATTAGGTGACTGGATCCTGTTGCTGCAGTTTGATGGTTGGTTCATGCCTGGGAACCTCAAGATGCTTGGGCAACTTTAACTTCCTGGGTTGTTTGTCTCCTGTGGTCCTGGACTCAGGGTCATCCAGAACTCCTGATAAGGAGAGGATGAGGGGACTACCTGCCTGGGCTGGTTTGTCCTTGCTTATCTACCTAGCACTTCCCCTTTGTCTTACCAATAACCTCAAAAGACATTTTAAACATCAAATGAAAGAATGGTATGTTAAAGTGCTTTGTACATTACAGCATGCAACACTAATATAGGGAATTCAATACCTTAGGTCCTAAGGAGACTGCGGGCATCACTTGTTGAAAGAGTATTTTGATTACAGCCAAATCCCTGGGTTGGAGAAGGGTGTAAGTAAACAACGAGAAATAAAAGGATAAAATCACCTAACTTAGTGAATACAAGAATTGGTAGCAGGGGCTGTGGCTGTGGCTCAGTGGCAGAGCGTTTGCCTAGCACATGTGAGGCACTGGGTTCGAGCCTCAGCACCGCATACAAAAATAAGCAAATAAAATAAAGGCATGCTATCTATCTACAACTACAAAAAATTAAAAAAAAAAAAAGAATTGGTAGCATAATTCTGCACATAACAGCAAATTGGAGAAAATCAAGGGTAACAAAATAACAGACCTGCATGTGTCTGACACAAGATGTGGCTCTTTGAATCCAGCACCAGGCTTGTCAAAGATGTAGATTATACACCACACTCCTCTCTCCTGGGTGCGCTGAGCCTTTGGAAAATAAACATGAAATCTTGGTATCAAAATGTCATTTTTATACTACCAAAAGATTAGAAATAACAAGGTAATGAATGAAATATATGTGTTCTACTGATGGTAGAAAAAACATGTGAGCACACATATGCATGTATTTCTCTGTGTATATAGAAAACATGTCCGGGACAGTGTAGACACTTAAACACTCGTTGCCTCTATAGAGAGCCACTAAGAAGATGGGGAACAACAGTGGGGAAACTTTTTCCTATACGTCCTTTTGTACCTTTGGATTGTGAACTGTGTGGCCATAAGACTGCAGTATTGTGTGTGGGCATGTGTATGTATGTGTTCATGCTTACGTTCATACATGTGACTCTGTGTCAGTGTTATTATTGGATTGGATAACATCTTGGGCTTGAAAACAATGGCTTCCTGCTTATTAAGAATCAGGTCTTAGCGGGGCACGGTGGAGCAAGCCTGTAATCTCAGCACTTAGGGAGGCTGAAATAGGAGAATCACAAGTTCAAAGCCAGCCTCAGCAATGGCGAGGCACTAAGCAACTCAGTGAGACCCCTGTCTCTACATAAAACTCAAAATAGGGCTGGAGATGTGGCTCAGTGGTTGAGTGCCCCTGAGTTCAATCCCCAGTACCAAAAAAAAAAAGAATCAGGTCTTTCCCCAAAGTTCAGATTCCATGACCTGCACATGGGGCAATAAAATCCAGACAGCAAAATAAAGTATCAGAGCAACAGAACGCATGCTGTCAGTCCAGAGGAAAGAGAGCCAAGGGGTCATGGACAGCAATGTCCCTTTCCCACTCCCAACAGTGGGAAGAGAGGTAATGGCAGTTGTTCCAACCAGACATCCTCTCCCTGTTGCAGCAATGTGAAGAATGGGACAATGAGCATTTTTCCAAACAATACAAAGAGAAGTTAGCATCAAGTACAGGAATAAAAGCTGGGGCATGTATGTAGAACAGGAGGGCTCAGGATATGTATACCAAGAAGAAGCCAAGAGAGGCTGCAAGACAGCGCTAAAGGCTTATGAAAAGAAGTGGTGTTACAGTCTCATGGATTGCACACTTTCATGAGGACCAGAAAGGAGAGGCTGGCACTGGGTGAGACCCAGATATTTTATATGGCATTCATTAGTTAGACTGGAGCATAAAGAGGATGTAACCTTTGGTCTTGCACAATTAGTGAGGATGCTAGGGGATGCAGACAAACCTTTACCAGTGCATGATTCAGTCCCGTTCTAAGGAAGCCCCTCCCTTTCCTGATCCCTCACCATCCTCCCCTGCATTCCTTCCCCCACCCTCATCCAGAAAATTCACTTCGTTCAGCTTTCCAATGTTCTGTTTTACATTTGGCTTTGTTCAGCAGCAACCTCCACTTAGCCAATTTCTGTTGAGGAGCCAAAGCGCCAAGAAACTACACAAGAAGACAGGGCCTGGAAAGGATCAGAAATGCCAGAGATTTTGCCACCAAGCCTCATCCACCGAGACTGCCAGGAGAGCTTTGCAAATGGAATCAATCTGAATGTGGCTGATGAGAAACATCTGAATGAAAGAAGCCAGGACAAACAGAAATCATCGAGTTTCCCACTGCCATAGGCTGGAGTGGCTTCCCCAAAATTTCTACTCGTATGTCTTGATCTTTGTAACACAAGGAAGACACATGCTCCTTCTTGAAAACCTGTCCAGACCATGCAAATGGACTTGTACCTCATGAATCCCACTTTCCCTCCAGTCTCGGCCTCACTTCTGTGCCCCAGTCTGCCCAGGGGCTATTAGGTCTCACTGGATATGTTTTGATGGAAGACAGGTGGGAGATAGACTTTGGTCACAGTATTGTGCTTTTATTTTCCCTGGAATTTGAAAAGATCAGAAAGCCTCATGCCCTTACTGTCTATGTCCTCACTGCCCCCAAATAAGAGACCACAATACCTCCCTCAATGTCAAGCAAGCAGTGGCACCATTCACTGTATCACATCTCAGATGTTATGATAAAGGAGTATGGTAATCTGCCTTAAGCTGGGAGGAAACAGTTAGATAGGAAAACTTGTGGTTGTCTAGAAAATTCCACAGGAAAGAGCACACTGATTCTAATACCTGGAATTGGATCCTAGACCACATTGACTTCAGAGTAAAAAACCAGAACATCACCCAAGAGATAATAACTTTACGTAAATAGCATTTTGGCGATGCCAAGTTTCCTTTTTCTGACTATATTTTCACCATGTGGCCTTCTCAATTTTAATTCAGAGCAGTTGGCCAGCTGCAATCACCTAAGAAGAGTGGACATTAGATACATTGACATGGGGCTTTACCAATCAGGTGCTCTATGTATTTTTTTTTTTTTTTTTTTGGTACTGGGGATTGAACCCAGGGGCACTCAACCACTGAGCCACATCCCCAGCCCTTTTTATTTTTTATTTTTTTGTATTTTATTAGAGTCAGGGTCTTGCTGAGTTGCTTAGGGACTCACTGAGTTGCTGAGGCTGACTTTGAACTCATGATCCTCCTGCCTCAGCCTCCCAAGCCACTGGGATTACAGGTGTGTGACATGGCACCCAGCTAGGTACTCTACATTTAACAGGCAAATGCTCTATGTTTAACTTGGCAAATGCCAACAAAAAATCTGGCATCTACAAAGCTTTGGTCCAGACCTGGGATCAATGTAGATTGATGGTTCTGTGACTTGATAGTTAGGAACTGCCAAGCCACCAGTCCAGAAACAATTAAATGGTTGATCAGGGAGTTGCCCTGCTTCTTAGTTTCTTTAAAAGATAACTCAGCTATGTGTTACTCTGAGCATAAACATTATGCTGACCTTGATCCAGGAATTTAAACAGTGTCATTTCATGTAAACGCTAACAAATACCTTCTTGCTGAAGTGGTCTGTTTTCAGGATTGGTTACGGTTTCTTCTATATGAAAGTACTTTGGGGTACTGGACTATTTTTAATTGACAGATAATGACTGTGCAACTTTATGGGGTACAGTGTGATGTTTTAGTACATTTTATGCATTGTGTAATGAACAACTCAGGATATTTAGGTTACCCATCATCTCAAACATTTATCATTTCTTTGTGATGAGAACATTTAAAACCCTCTCTTCTAGCTATTTTGAATTATATGATACACTATTGTTGATTATAGTCACCCTTCTGTGTAATAGAACACCAGAACTTATTCTTCCTATCTGGCTGTGACTTACACCATTAAGCAATCTCTCCCTGGTCCCCCACCCACACTCCTCTGTCTCTGGTAAGCACTACTCTGCTCTCCACTTCTCTGAGCTCAGCTTTTTTAGATTCCACATATGAGTGAAATCATATGGTATGTATCTTTCTGTGCCTGGCTTATTTCACTTAACAGTATGATCTCCAAGATCTGGAACAGGACAAGGATGCCCACTTTCATCACTTCTATCCAACATAGCACTTTAAATCCTAGCTAGGACAAGAGAAAGAAATAAAAGATGTCCAGGCTGGACGCAGTGGCGCATGTCTATAATCCCAGTGGCTCATGAGGCTAAGGCAGGGGAATCACAAGTTCAAAGCCAGCCTCAGCAATTAAACGAGTCTCTAAGTAACTCAGCAAGACTCTGTCTCTAAATGAAATATAAAGAAGGAGCTGTGGTGCACACCTGTAATCCCAGCACTTTGGGAGGCTGAGACAAGGAGATTTGCAAGTTCAAAGCCAGCCTCAGCAATGGTGAGGCGCTAAGCAACTCAGTGAGACCCTGTCTCTAAATAAAACACAAAATAGGGCTGGGGATGTGGCTCAGTGGTTGAGTACTCCTGAGTTCAATCCTCAGTACCAAAAAAAAATATATATATATATATATATTTATATATATATATAAATATATATATATATTTATAAAATATATATATATATTTATATATATATGGGCTAGAGATGTGGCTCAGTGGTTTAGCACCTCTGGGTTCAATACCCAGTACCCAAAAAAAAGAAACAAAAGATGTCCAAATTGGAAAAGAGGAAGTCAAATTGTCCTTATTTGCAAGCAATATGATCATACATATATATACATATATATAAAAAAAATCCTAAAGTCTCTGCTACAAATAACTGTCAGAATTAATAAATTCAGTAGAGTTGCAGAATTCAAAATCAGCATACAAAAATCAATAGCATGTCTACAGAGCAATAGCAAACTACCGCTTGTGATCTGAGCACTTTGGGAGGCTGAGACAAGAGAGTCACTAGTTCAAAGCCAGCCTCAGCAATAGCGAGGTGCTAAGCAACTCAGTGAGACCCTGTCTCTAAAGAAAACACAAAATAGGGCTAGGGATGTGGCTCAGTGGTTGAGTACCCCTGAGTTCAATCCCTGGTACCAAAAAAAAAAAAAAGAAAAAGCAAACTACCTGAAAAAGAAATGTAAAAGGCAATACCACGTATAATAGCTACAAAAAAGAAAATACTTAGTAATCTAACCTAGAAGGTAAAAGAGCCTTAGAGTGAAAACTATAAAGCATTGATGAAATAAATTAAAGGGGACACGACTAAATGGAAAAACATTCTGTGTTCATGGGTTGGGAGAATTAATATTATTAAAATGTCCACAGCACTCAAAGTGATCTACACTTTTAATGCAACCTCTATCAAAATACCAATGTCATGCAAGGCACAGAGGCAAACACCTGTAATCCTGCAACTTGGGAGGCTGAAGCACAACGTTGACAAGTTTGAGACCAACATTGGCAACTTAACAAGACCCTGTCTCAAAAAATAAAAAGAGCTGAAGTGATAGAGTACCCCTGGCTCAATACTCAGTACTATGGAAAAAAAAATACCGAAGTCATACTTCACTGAAGTAGAAAAAACAATTCTAAGATTCATATGGTGTGTTGAGTTTTAAATTCACACTCAGATCTACAAGCTTCCATTAGGTTGGTTTGTCTTTCAAATATTCCTACCAGCTTCTAAGGTTGAGGGAGCCCTCTGCTGATGGCTTGGCTGTAACTTCATAGCACGGAAGGAAAAGTGGATGAACTCTGGAGAATTCTCACATTTGAGAACTATAACCTGTCTCTAGGCCTAGGGTTGATTTTGCTATGAAAATCCAGGCTCTAGAAATTTCTTGTTATTATATCAGATTTTATTCTTCCAGGTAATAGAAGTAAAAAGGTCTGGAAAAAGCCCGATGTCCTATGTCCTATGCATTGAAAGATTACATACTTTTGTGTGCATATGGACAAGTATGCTCTAATACACACACACACTGCAATTGTGGCATGTTGACCCACTACAGGAAGACTCTGCTCTACGTGTATGTGTCCTGGAATAAATAGTTGGGAGGCACCAAGGTATATATAGAATCCCAGAATCATGGGACTAGATGGAATCTTTACCTTTTGTGGCATGCCCAGATGAAGACTGATGAGCCACAGCTTGAGAGAAAGGAATTCTCCACTGTGGCTGTGGTCTTGATGCTGGAGGTTAACAGCTTAACACCAGGGTGTGGTGCCCAATTCTGAACTCTGGAAATTAATGGTGATAAGGGTGGGCTGCCTGCCAAGGCCCCATAGTGTGAATCCCAAGAGAAGCACCTTCTATTTTGAGATCTCTCTCAATTCATGGTGTGCTATCCTGTGCTTTGACGCATGTCCCACCTCTGTGTGTGTCTCTCTTTTTCCGACTCCTAAACTTCCTTGGGTTTTCAACCCATGGACTACGTCATAACTTACTCTCTGACACTTCTGATTCACCAAAAGGAACAGTCGTACAGTATTATGAAGCAAATACTTCACCCAGAGTTCAATAGGAAGAATGAATACTATAACATCTCCCTTCCTTGCCAAAAATTTCCAAAGAAAGAGAGGAGAAATGACAGAACATCAGACGAAGCCTGGGCAAATGGGGATAAAAGCACAGTAAGTTCCTTTTCCTGGAGAGAGCTCCCCTGGAAAGGTCAAGTTAAAATGCCATCTCAGATCACATAATATAGCCAATGCTGCCAAATGGCAGCCAAGGTAAAGTCATTGTTTGTTACCTTAAACTAAATTAATACCTAAAATTAGACGAGAATGCAATTCACTTCAAAATCAGAATATCAGTACCATGACAATAGCCAAGTGAGGCATCACATCTGATCCTAAGTCATACGAACTCATTTGTCAGTTCCAACACAGCTCATCTAGACACTTCTCAAGATTTTGAATTCCTCCAGTTCAGGGGCCCTGCACTATACATGTGATCATAGAGTCAGACCAATTGTTGAGAAATTGTGAATTACAAATCCTCTTTCCTCAAGACACCTTACTGCCATCTGCTAGAAATCTGTCATAAAACCTATCCAAATATGCTACACGCATATGAGTGACACTCCCAGGGTTGTGCAAGGAACAATCCTAAGGAGCCTCAAACATATTGCATTATCCTGCAAGATGGGCTTCCTAATGGTGCATGGATGGTACAGTCCAAGAAATATGAGTTCAAATTCTGATTAACCATTATAATCTTTAGCTTCCATGCCTCTAAAATGGAGTTTATATAATGCTTCTGTATGGGGTTGCTTTTAAGGTTGAGACTTTTTTTTTTTGGTACTGGAGATTGAACTCAGGGGTACTTGACCACTGAGCCACATCCCCAGTCCTATTTTGTGTTTTATGTAGAGACAGGGTCTCACTGAGTTGCTTAGCGCCTCGCCATTGCTGAGGCTGGCTTTGAACTTGAGATTCTCCTGTCTCAGCCTCCCTAAGTGCTGGGATTACAGGCTTGCACCACCGCGCCCAGCTAGGGTTGAGATTTTAAACACTGAATACTTAATGTCTGATAACAAACATTCAGTTAGTGGAAACTATTGTTACAGGAATGCTTCTAGAATTTAATACATATCTGAAAGCTCTCTTTTGGATTTACCTTCAAAGCTCTTTCATAAGCCATATGCAAAAATCACAGATTTTTTTTTGCGTATGTTTCTGTATTCTTTGTTTTGTGCTAATACCATATGTGAGTCTCCATTTTATTAATCTGATGTAGCTAAAAGTGATATTAAGATGTTTACAAGAGTCAAATTCATTGTTTAAACACTGACTATATGTTCTAGGTATTTAGGGAATTCCAAAGATATTGTTCAAAAATTAAATTTGATGGGCTGAGAGTATAACTCAGTGGTAGAGCTCTTGCCTATCATGCTCTTGCCTATCCCTGGGTTTGATCCTCAGCACTGGAAAAAAAAAAAAGAACTAAACTTTGTAAAGAGCACTTACATCTTACATAAATATCCTAGACATTCTCTACAAATATCTAATAATGTTAGACCATTGTTTCATTAAGTATGTATTTAATGTGAAGTCTATTGAGAGATGACAATTAGGTTGAGTAGAATAGAATCCCAAGAAACTTAAAACTTTGGAAGCCGGACACGGTGGCGCAAGTCTGTACTCCCAGTACTTAGGGAGGCTGAGACAGGAGAATCGCGAGTTCAAAACCAGCCTCAGCAATGCCGAGGCGCTAAGCAACTCAGTGAGACCCTGTCTCTACATAAAACACAAAATAGGGCTGGGGATGAGGCTCAGTGGTCGAGTGCCCCTGAGTTCAATCTCCAGTACCAAAAAAAAAAAAAAAACTTTGGAAGAAGCAATTGAACCTGGAAGCTCAGTTAATCTGACATTCTGGATGGCTCTAGGAGATTTCAGTAGAGTGATATTCTCTGGGTTCCCATCTGGACCTGAAATAACTTTAATTTTTGCTTCATATTTCAGTTTTCTAATGCTTATCTAAAGAATGTTCTTGAAAGTTCACTGGATTCACTAACAGATACTACCAACTCTGCTTTTTCAAGAGTGGATCATTATTCATTCAATCCACAAGCACTTCCTGGCCCCTCATGCATGGAATATAGTACTCATCAATGCAGAAATTACAAAGAAAATAACACAGAGCCTTGACCTCATGGAATTTCCATTTTAGAGGGAAATCTAGAATTTCAGCCTAAAACCTATCTATTGGAATCAGTATATAAAATGATAAAGAATATATCATGGAGCCGGGCGCAGTGGTGCAAGCCTGTAATCCAGCACTTAGAGAGGCTGAGACAGGAGAATCATGAGTTCAAAGCCAGCCTCAGCAACAGAGAGGCACTAAGCAACTCAGTGAGACCCTGTCTCTAAATAAAACACAAAATAGGTCTAGGGATGTGGCTCAGTGGTTGAATGCCCCTGAGTTCAATCTCCAGTACCAAAAAAAAGAATATATCATGGAAAAAAGAATATATCATGAGTAATATGATTACTCATTGAATAAGCAATAGAAAACAACACATGCTATGGAAGAAAGATATGTGGATGGGAATGGTCATGGAGACCTAGAATTAAACTCAGCCTTAATGGATAGAAAGACTCACTGATCTAGGGAAGAGACCACAATAACGACATATGGCCTTGGACAACAAAAAATAGATCAATCTACTTACATAGAAGCTATGTACTGGTACAGTGGATATAAAATCACAAAAGTAGTTTGGGACCAGATGATGGAGAATTTGAGTGACAGAATCAAGGATTCACACTTTATCCTATGTAGAACAGGAACTGGCTGTACAGTGTAGCATATTAGGTGGCACAACATAGGAAGCTGGTCAAGAAATACAGAAATAGCCGGGCGTGGTGGCTCACAATTGTAATCCCAGCACTTTGGGAGGCTGAGACAGGAGAATTGCGAGTTCAAAGCCAGCCTCAGCAATGGCGAGGCGCTAAGCAACTCAGTGAGACCCTCTCTCTACATAAAATACAAAATAAGGCTGGGGATGTGGCTCAGTGGTCGAGTGCCCCTAAGTTTAATCCCTGGTACCAAAAAAAAAAAGAGATACAGAAATGCAGAACTTTCACAGGCCCTCTGGGCATCAGCTGTGTAGACAAAAGGATCACATGGCAGTGAGTCTAAGTCTTCTGCCTTTAAAAAAAAACACAATAACCTGGGGATTAGATGTACATTTCAGTCTTCCCTGTTCATGCTGCCCTCTTTCATATTCATGTTGGCCTCGTTGACCATGGGTCACCAGCAATGGGTAGATGAAGCAGTAAAGGCAAAAGAAACTCAGAGCTGCTAGTAGCTGGAAAGAAGTTGTTCCTGGCAGTGAAACCTGCCCACTCCATGCCTGGGATTAGGTGGTTTGTTGGGCCCCATGGCATGGTCTGCAGGGCTGTCAGCAGCCTTTAATCAAAGCATGACAGTGTAGTGCACGGTGGTGGCTGGTTTATGTTGTGGATATTAAATGTAGGCTTACGTGTTCCTCTATTTATACATTCACCCAGCCTGCTGGATGACTGCCATTCCATTCAAGGGAGGTAAAATAAAACCCTCCTGTATAGCACGTTAATACACACACCACACATTGCTGGAAGCAGCAGGCAAAAAAGGGTTTGACCTCTAGCCACAAAAAGGAATCTAGTAGGGGATACCACACAGTGGCCTAGCAGACCACAAAAGAAATTCATCTCCACAGTGTGGAGAGCTGGTCTTGGTAAAGTAGGAGGTGGGATTTTTAATAAGCCACACCACTTTCAAGGGATGGAAAGGCAACATGAGGGCTCTGCCTTCACAACTTCATTGTCAAACTTGTCAAATCCTACCCTTGGATACCATCTAGTTTTTACACTAACTTTATTTTCCCATTCATCAGGCAAAGTCCTTCCCCAGAGACTAAGACAGTTTCAAACCAAAGGAAAGCAGATTGCTTTCCTGGTTAGTTACGTGGAACTTGCTAAACTGAGTTTGGAGGCCCATATAGGGAACACTGGTATCCTGCTTACTGACAAAACTATCTTTTACCCATGCCTTTCATTCCACACCACCAGACTCCCATTGCTCTATCCCTTGCCCTTCAGCATTTATAAGCAGACCCATGTTTTATTTTCTTGGCCACCTTCTTCCTAATGCTTTCTCAGATTACTAGAACTTAGTGCTTCCTTTTAAACTATTTCTAATCTCATGGCACTCTTCAAATACCCCATTTTATCTAATTATTCACATACACAGACTTCTCCCTACCAGTTATACCTCTCCTCTCCTCATATCACCTTAAACATCAGAGATATTCCAATAAACTCTGTTGAAAATAAACACAAATTGTGAAACCTCAGTGGGTTTTCAATAAATGTTGCTGACTCTCTCATCAACTTTTAAAGCAAGGTGGGACACTTTAGAAAAACACAAATACCACCCAAAGTGAAGATTATGATATCAATATAGTGGTCCTATTTATCCACAGGGGGTATATGCCAAGAACCCCAGTAGATGCCTGAAATCTCAAATACTACCAAACGGTATATATATACTGTTTTTACATACATATCTGTGATAAAGCTTAGTTTATAAATTAGGAACAGTAAGATATTAACAATAATAATAAAACCAAACGATTTTAACAATACACTGTAATAAAAGTTGTATGAGCTCTTTTTTATCTCTCAAAATCTCACCTTTCTTCTTGTGATGATGTGACATAATACAATGCAATGAGATGAAGTGAGGGGAATGGTGTAGGCACTGCGATGTGTTGTGAGGCTGCTACACAAGGACTAGTTGGACACAAGCTCCATGATACCATGGCAGTCAATCTAATGACTGAGATGGCTACTAAGTGCCAATGGGTGGGTGGAATAGACATGCTGGACAAAGGGACAATTCATGTCTCAGGCAGGATAGAGTGGGACAGTGGGGATTTCACCATAGTACTCAGAATGCTGTGCAATTTTTTAAACTTATAAAGTGTATATTTCTGGAATTTTTTATTTAACATTTTTGGACAATAGTTGACCATGGATAACTAAAATTACATAAAGCAGAACTGTAGATAAAAGGAAACTACCTTAGTATCCTTGTTTGGTCAACCACTGACTTGCTCTGAACAGATTGATAGGTAGAAGATAAGACAAGCAGTAGGAACATGAAGTTAAGGGAACAATTTTATAAACTGAGCCAGCTGTTGGCCCTCACATGTTTTCTTTTAAAAAGCAATCTACCCAAGGCCATTCTGGCCCTGCTCTGGCTTAAGTCAATAGGATATGTTAAATTCCTTGACAAACAACCTGCTGTCTTCAGGGCTCTTTTCAGGGCCAGGGAATGCATGTCCAAAGACTCCTCCCTGCCAATAAGAAGACAAATTACTCTGAAAGGGGACCTTTATGACCTTTACACAGTCCAAAGATTCCAAGACTCAGGAAGACAGGATAATTAAAAGCAAAGCCCATCAACCATAAAACCTGCCCAAAAAAGTTCCAATTAGAACCAGTCCGTGTGGGCCAAAATGACTGAGTGTTGTCTTTAGTATGTCACTTTAATATTGTTGTAATAAAAAGATCCCCGCCCCATGGGGATAATGCAGATCATTTAAAAATCCCTACAATGTGATATCAACGTCATTCAAGAGTTAAGAGGAGGGACCTGGGCAGGACTCTCTAGAAACTTCCCTAAGACCTCAATAAAACTAGGGAATAAAGGAGGCATGGCATCACTATGCTCTTTGAGATAACCCATCCTCTTCCCTGAGGGTGTTTTCCTTTCTTTTCAAATAGTTTGCTATACTTTTACTATGTTCCATGCCTTGCTTGAAATTTTCTCTTGCAAGGATACAAGAGCTGAAAAACACAATGCTCCCCATAACATTAACATGGTACCTTATCCCCACAACAAGATATTAAAACCAGTGCTATTCAAAAAAGAGTACAGTAGCAGTTAGGCCTTTGGGAAGCAGCCACCAACCTTATGGAAAAGAGCCAAATGTGAATGATGAAAGGTTCGCGCCAAACTGGACACAACACACTCCACGTAACCAGGAGATCTTTTTTTTTTTTAAATATTTTCTTAGTTGTAGATGGACACAATGTCTTTATTTTATTTCTTTTTATGTGGTGCTGAAGATTGAACCCAGGGCCTCATGCATGCGAGGCAAGCACTCTACCACTACAATCCCAGCCCCTAACCAAGAGATCTTTATTCAAAGAAGGGCGATGGCAGAGAGAGAGTGTGCCAGGTGGTGGCCTTTTATGTATCTTAGAACGAGAAAAGAGGAGGTTGGTAGGTATCTCTGGGTTTGCATCATGTCAGTTATCAATTGGTCCAAACCCACCCAGTGTCGCATAGGCCTGATGTCACTATGAGGAGTCGAAAGTCAGGGCCTTTGGGGAACCGAAAGCTAGGACTTAGGGCAGGGCATGTGCTTAGCCCTACAAGGCATCTTCCTCCAACTTTCCTTTCCTCACCTCTTCCTGTTCACCCCACCTTCATACTTCCTGACCAGTTCTTACTGCTCCTCGTGTCCTCACCCCTCAAGTTCAGATGCTTACTATCTCTGAACTGTGGCAATTGTCTCCTTATTTGTCATTCACTTAAGTATCTTCCACATTTCCATGTTTTGTTTAGATGATTTACAGTTTCCCAAACATATCCACACATTCCCATCTTGAGGTCTCTGCTCATCCCCTTCTTATGCCTGTGGAATATTTGCCCCACACCTGTCTAAATTTTATTTAATTCTTCAAACCTCAGTTCAACCTCTTCCTCCTTCATTGAGTCTTCCCTGAAACTTCCTTGGGGAAGCAATTTCTCTTTTTCTGAACTCTCATGGCACCTGGCACCTTTCTCACTATAGTTAGCACACTCTACACAATAGCGTTGTTTGCTTGTCTTCCTCTCCAATTAAAATGGAAATCACTGAGAGTAGCAGCTTTTACCTTATCCCTCATAGTATCATATATTTTAACTTCATGTAATACATCCTTGATGAATATTTGTTATTTGTTGAGTGATTGAAAGAATGCATGAATGAATATGTAAAAAAATAGAAGTGATTGAATGGATGATTAGATTGTCAGTATTGCCCAGATTTAAGAAAGAGGAAAGTCACACCGGATAGTTATCAGATTGAACCTCTTGCCTTTATTTAGGTTAGTTATAATTAGCCTCATTTTATGGATGAGGTAACTGAGGCCAAGGTAGACTAAACTCCTTCTAAGAGTCATGTTGCCAGCCTCTTAATTTAGAACTCTTGATTTTAAATTTTTTTAGTTGTAGTTTGTTGACACAATGCCTTTATTTTTTATTTATTTTTATGTAGTGCTGAGGATCGAACTCAGGGCCTCGCACACACTAGGCAAGCTCTCTACCGCTGAGCCACAACCCCAGCCCTTAGAGCTCTTGATTTTAGACCATTCTACTCAAAACCAGCTTCTGTTTTCTTCAGTATTTGACATAAATATCATGGGATTGCCATCAAGATCAGAAAAACTACCCTACTTCTATTCATCCTCTTCTTATGAACCTCTTCTTAGTCCCATGCCTTCATAGAGGCTATGAATGAACATTTACTTATAATGTCCTCTCATGATAAACAAGGCATATATAGTCTAAATTATTCCAAAAAGCAAGTCTCCCAAAATCAAAAGTAATTCCCAGATTAGAATCTATGGACATGGCAAAGAGGAACTTTTATTAAAGGAAGCAGGCACAGTGTGGGGTATGTAAGAAACAGATCCACCACAGGTGCTACTGTCAAGAAGCAGGGACAGAAAAATAGCTGCCTGTAAGTGCCCCTCTCCTTTCTGGCCTCAATGCCAGGATCTTTTTGGTAGATGACTTCTCAGATTTAGTTCAGATCCTACAGATGAAAATTTTCAGGTCAGGCTTCATCCTTTTGCTGCTGGCAAATGGCCATAGAAACATTGCAGCCCACCTCTGCCCCTCAGCCTCCACTGGAGAACCAGGCATCAAATCAAAAGAGCAGAAGGTCAGCTTCTAGGGAAGAATTGATCTGAATTTGAGAGTAGCCCCAGATCCCAAGAAGTGCAACTGCTAAAATGCTAATGCTGATACATCCCAGAGATCTAAGCCTACTTCAAGGAACTTTCTGGCAAATGTTCTCACAGTTTGATTTGTGAGAACAGCAGTTCCTGATAAGAGTTCAGGAAGTAGATAGTAGCTATTAACACCTCTTGGGTTGAGCCTTGCAACTCTTTTGATGGTCTTTCTGCATGTTAGAAGAAGAAAGCTTTAGGGCTAATGGTGGTTAGAGAACAGCCTGAACAAAAGCTGGTTCTTGCCCAGCCTTTTTAAGGGGTTACAAGCTAAATGGTTTTGTATTTTTGTCTCCTAAACTGTAAAATGAGGGGGCTCCAGGGTTAGGACTGTTGTGCTTGTCTATTAAATTCCAAATCCACAGTATAAATGTAGGCCAAAATGCTTCAAGTCATATCACTCTGGATGGGTACCCTGACGAAGAAGCCATGTGGCTCAGCCTTCACAAATGAGAGCCTTTCTCATTCTCTACCTTTCTGGCTCTAAGAGCTCCTGGGAATCCAATGGGTAATCCTCTCCCCAAAGGCCCAGGATACTGTGCTCTTCTCTGCATTGTACCCATCTGGCTGGTGACCCTACTTTGGGCCCCACAAACACTGGTGTGGGGCTCCAGCACTTGCTTTACTGAAAGACAAAAAACCTGCTCCTTCTAGTTTTTACAATCTTAGGTTAATTGTAACCATGAGGGACTGGTTCCATGATTTCCCACCCATGGCCAAATCCATGAATGCTCAAGAAAAATGGCATAGCATTTGCCTATTATACCGACACACATCCTCCCTATACTTTAAATCATCTCTAAGTTACTTATAATACTCATAATAAAATGCTATGTAAAAATCATTGTACTGTATTTTTAGATAATAATAAGGAATAAAGTATCTAGATGTTTGGTGTGGACACAATTTTTTTTTAAATACTTTCCATCTATGGTTGGTTGAATCCATGGACATAGAACCTGAAGATACAAAGGGCTAACTATATTACATTCTCTTTCTAGGGCATCAAGCAGGATAAAATTAGTTGTTCTAATTATATAGATAGATCCTTGAGTGAATTACGTGGCTGGTTTTTGTTGTTCGTTAATATTATAGTTTGAATCTTGAACTCATGTGTTGAAGGTTTGGTCTCTAGCTGATGATACTACTGAGGCCTAGTTACAGAAACTAAGTATCTTTGAAGGGTATATTGGGACTCTGGCCCCTTCTCTCTCCCCTCTTCTCTCTCTGCTTTCTGGATTTCGTTAAGTAAGCAGCTCTCCTTTGCCATGTGCCTCTCCCATTGAAACTGCAGGTTACCAGTTACCTTGAGTCCTGCTTCCCTAAATGCTAAAGTATAACACCAGAGAGGCAGGCCAAGGCAAGTAAAGAGTGAAAAGTGAGGTTTTATTTAAAGGATAGAAGAACAGATTTCTCCCAGAGGAAGAAGAGGGCCCAAAAAGCATCCCAGGGATGAGGAAGTCCCATTCCTTTTATACAACTAATGTGGTCTTTGTCCCTTTACATTCTTCTTTATCTTGGTAATTTCCCCTCCTCAGGTACTTGAGCTCAGGAAGATGCTGGTAGGGGAGCAAAAAGTGGTAAACAGATGGGCTGAGGGCTAGGGAAGGGTAATGGGGCAGGAAGGAGCCTCAGGGCTTATTAGCAGTTTCCTGCCTGCTGGGGTGTTGCTTCATTAACAATTCTTTAGGAAGGGATAACTGCTGGGCTTTAGGGGACATTAACATTTTTATCTTTCACTTTGGGAGCCTCCAACCTTTTGGACCTAGACTTGTTTGACTTGTTTCCCTCAATCTGGCCCAAGTTTATCTATCTACTCTGACTGCCTATTTTTAATTCTGGCTTTACCATGATATACTGCCTAATCACAGGACCAAAAAAAGCAACTGGACCAAGAAACCATGAACTGAAACCTCTGAAATCATGAACCAAGATAAAATTTTCCTCCTTTTAAGTTGATTATCTCAGGTATTTTGTCACAGTGATGCAAAGCTGGCTAACATAGAAAATTGGTACTTAAAGTAGGGTTACTGTGGTGACTATACCTGAAAATGTGATTCAGAACTCTTTAGAATTGGTTTGTTGGAGGATGTTGGATAAGTTTATTAAAGTGGGCTAGAGAAAGCCTAGAATGCTCTCAGAAGGGCTCAATGGGTGATTCTAGTGGGAGCTCAGAAGACCAGAATGCTGATAGGAATGTGGAGAGTGTTGGGTGGAGAGAGGGTGGCTAGACAAAGGGAGGCTGGGCATCTGAAATTACCCAGGCCCGCCAAATGGTCGACTGCTCACCGCTCTGACATCAACCAATCATCAATGAACACGCTAACCTCTGAAATCGGCCCATACCTGTCACTGGGCCTCAGCCAACCAAGAAAAGACACCTCTTCGTGAGAATCCTCTTCCTTCAACCTACCTATAAAAATGGCCTCTCCCAGTCTTGGGCGCGACTTCCTTGGCCCATGGGTGAACCTTGCCTGAAAGCGGACCCCAATAAAGCCGTGCTTTTACCCCTTTGGCTAATGGTCATGGTCTTTACCGCTGATCTGACCTTACAGAGAGTAAAGCACAGACAGGCTCATGAGATTTCAGATGGAAATGAGAACTCTATTGGGAATTGGACTAGAGGACATTCACCTTACATTCTGGCAAAGATCATATCTACATTTTCACTTTTCCCTGTGACACTGTGGGGGGTCGAATTTAAAGGTAGCAGACTAGTTAATCTGGCAGAAAAGGAAATTTCAAGGCAATACAGAATTCAGGTTATAGCATGGTTATT
This sequence comes from Xerus rutilus, assembly GCA_028644305.1. NCBI lineage: Eukaryota > Metazoa > Chordata > Mammalia > Rodentia > Sciuridae > Xerus > Xerus rutilus. The sequence goes on along the minus strand of CM053399.1, from coordinate 101,759,764 downwards.
GCTGGCTGCTTTTAGCCAGATTTTACAGTGAAGTTTGAAAGCAAAAAGCAGAATGGAAAAATTTGAAAAACACAGTTTGTCCAGAAAAGAAGCATGTGTGAAGTTGAGGCCAAGGAGGGTGTGGTTGTTAAAGAGATTAGCATCATTAAAAATAAGCCAAATGCTTTGTACTAAGGCCCAAGGAAAGATGCCTCAAGGACATATCAGTCCTTAGCAAGACCCTTGCCCATTGAAAGCTCAAGAGTGTAAAAGTGGAAACTTGTAAACGCAGAGACCTATAATCCCAGCACTTAGGGAGGCTGAGACCAGAGAATCACCAGTTCAAAGCCAGCCTCAGCAACCGCGAGGCAGTAAGCAACTCAGTGAAACCCTGTCTCTACATAAAACACAAAATAGGGCTGGGGATGTGGCTCAGTGAGTTCAATCTCCAGTACCAAAAAAAGTGGAAACTTGTTTCAAAGACTTTGCTTGAAAAGAGAGCCTTGGAGTGCCCTGCTCACACATAGCAATCCAGAGAATTAGTTCCCCAGGATTTCTTTTCCTATGGTCAGTTGTTCAGGCACCCAGGCACAGCTGCCACTGTGGTTCAAGGGGGGCCCAGCTACTGCTCCAGCTAGCAGCAGACCTTGGTGGCATCCACATAATGCTAGTTTTGCACATATGCAGAATGTAAGATTTGTGGGGTCACAGGGTTTTCCTCAAGATTTCAAAGGATAGCCTGGGAGGCCAGGCCATGTGTAATAGGGTTAGAGTCCCTCACAGCAGCTCCTGAGAGGGTGATATATAAAGCTGTAAGAATGGGGCTGGGGATATAGCTCAGTTTGTAGAGGCTTGCCTCACATGCACAAGGCTCTGGTAACCAGTGGTAGAGTGCTTGCCTAGCAGGTGTGAGGTCATGGATTTGATCCCCAGCACTGAGAAAGAAAGAGAGAAAGACAGATTGCCAGTAATTAAGTATAATCTTTGCCTAAAGAAACAATTATCCACATATATATTATTCTATGACAATATAGTTTTATCCAAGAAAAAATAAAATAAACAACTGTTTATTTTATTAAACTGTTTCTTCATTAAAATAATAAAATTTAAACCCCTCCCTCCCCCAAAAAGTGAAGCCTAAGCTGCATTTGAGACCCCAGGAAACTAGCAATGCCAGAAACATGGAACTGCCAAGGAAAAGTCACAGGCAGCCAGTACAGCCTCCCAAGAAGAGGCTACGTGGGCTGCAATCAGCAAGGCCATAGAAGCAGCGCTTCCCTTTGGGACTCACATCATGCAACTTTGTGTTTCAGATGCCAGACATAGAGCTACAGGATTTAATGTTTGCCTTTGATCCAACCCTTCTTTTCTATTCCTCTATTCCTCCATTTTAGGATGGGAATGTTTACCCTGTGCCATTGTATCTTGGAAGTATATAATTTGTTTTGTTGTTGTTGTTTATTTTTTTATCTTTTATTTTTATTTTTGGTACTGGGGATTGAACTCAGGGGCACTCGACCACTGAGCCTCATCCCCAGCCCTATTTTGTGTTTTATGTAGAGACAGGGTCTCACTGAGTTGCTTGCTTAGCGCCTCGCCATTGCTGAGGCTGGCTTTGAACTCGCAATTCTCCTGTCTCAGCCTCCCTAAGTGCTGAGATTACAGGCTTGAGCCACCGCACCCAGCTGTTGTTGTTTATTTTTATAAGAGGCCACAGCTAAGAGTTTGCACCTTGAGCCTAAGAGAAGTCTTTGGACTTGAACTTGTTAGCAATGCTGGAACAGTTTATACCTTGGAGCCTCTTAGAGATGGACTGAATGCATTTTGAATTGGATGGACATGAGCCTTTAGGGTTCAGAGTAGAATATTTGGATTGGGAGTGTCCCCAAAAGTTCATGTGTTGAAGGCTTGATCACCAGTTGATGGTGCTATTGGGAGGTAGTGGAGACTTGAGGAGGTAGAGCCTACTTGGAGGCAGTAAGTCATTGGGGATTGAATATTGGAACCCTGGAGCCCTCCCCCAACCTCTTTGCCTTTTTCTGTGTGTTTTTCTTTCTTTCTTTTTCTTTTTAATATTTTTTTAGTTGTAGATGAACACAATATCTTTATTTTATTTATTTTTATGTGGTGCTGAGGATCGAAGCCAGTACCTCACACATGCGAGGCAAGAGCTCTACCACTGAGCTACAATCCCAGCCCCTGTGTGTTTTCCTTAGCCATCATGAGCAGCTTTCTCCACCATGTGCTTCCGTCATGATGTACTGCGTCAAACAAGCCAAGTCTGTGGTTACATAGACTGAAACTTGAGCCAAAATAAATTTTCCTCCTTTTAAGTTATTTATCTCAGGTATTTGTGCCACAGTGACACAAAGTTGACTAATACAATTAAAGTTCTCTGAAAATTGGAGTAAAAAACCATTAGAAAGACATTTCATCATGTTACATTCTGTCTGAAGTGTCCTTGTCAGGGAAGACATACTTTAAACATAATTACCATCATTAGTCATGCTTAACAAAAATGACATTAATTCCTTAATATCCTTCATTTGTATACCAATACTTTGTATGTTCCCTTGATTTTTTTCAAATATGTCTTTTCATTGTTGATTTGTTTAAATCCAGAGTTTCAACATCACAGTGTTACCTCTTCTCAGTATATTTTGTCCTATAATAATTGACCCTCCCTATTTCTCTAATGTTATTTTGATTAAGAATAATGCATATCTGTTGAAGACACTGGGTTGTTTTTCCAATGCAAGATCCCACATTGTGGATTCACCTGATTCTATTCTTGTCATTGAAGTTGTTCTTATATTCTTCATATTTCCTGTAAACTATCAGCAAATCTTAAAGACTTGATGCAAACAGGTACAATTTTTGAGGCAAGAAAACAAGTAAACTTTCTGTTGTATTGTGAGAGAGAGCTGGCCTGGGCGCATCCTCAGTACATAATATGCAACAAATATCAGGTTTGTCAATCATATAGCTTTGGCCATAGTTCCATCTTGTAACAAGTTCCGCATTCCTGTGAATAGCCACAGGATGCTAATAGCATAGTCACCGGATGCTAAAAGAATAGTCATACCCTATGCACCCTGTAGCAGATGCTAATAGAATAGTCACACCCTATGCATCCTGTAGGGCTTGGAGGACAAAGGGCCTCTTAGTATATATAAAGAGGGACCTGAGCTCAGGAGAGACGGATCTTGCCCTGTGAGTGTGTGTGAGTTCAATAAAGGAAGTCTCTTGCCTTGTTCTGTGTGTGTGTGAGTGATTTTTCATCCGCGGCTCCCTCGCCTGACTCGGTTTCCCTTTGTGCTGGCGCGGGCGCTGGCATCTGGAGGTTCCACCGAG
>CM053399.1:101707014-101755931 GCA_028644305.1 Xerus rutilus | reverse complement strand
CCATCTTGTAACAAGTTCCGCATTCCTGTGAATAGCCACAGGATGCTAATAGCATAGTCACCGGATGCTAAAAGAATAGTCATACCCTATGCACCCTGTAGCGGATGCTAATAGAATAGTCACACCCTATGCATCCTGTAGGGCTTGGAGGACAAAGGGCCTCTTAGCATATATAAAGAGGGACCTGAGCTCAGGAGAGACGGATCTTGCCCTGTGAGTGTGTGTGAGTTCAATAAAGGAAGTCTCTTGCCTTGTTCTGTGTGTGTGTGTGTGAGTGATTTTTCATCCGCGGCTCCCTCGCCTGACTCGGTTTCCCTTTGTGCTGGCGCGGGCGCTGGCATTGTATCACACCACGAGGTACATAGTGTTTGGTCTGTCCAACTTTTTTTTATTTTTATTTTTTAGTTGTAGATAGACACAATATCTTTATTTATTTATTTTTATGTGGTGCTGAGGATCAAACCCAGTGCCTCACTCATGTGAGGCAAGTGCTCTACCGCTGAGCCACAATCCCAGCCCTGGTCTATCCAACTTTTAAGGAGGCTGGCTGATCATGGGGTGTACAGGTGAGTCCGATCTTTTCATTGCAATGATTATCACTGACATTCCAGTTAATAGTTTTAGACTCCTTAATGAATATTGTCTGAATCAAGTATTTCATTAGAGATTTAAAATGGTATATTTTTAAAAATTTTACCATTCCTGTTGCATTTATTAATTGCAATTCTTCTATATAGGTAGGACCTACTTTTATCAACTATTCAGTTATCCTAAAATATTGAAGGCATAGGAAAGGTAAATATTGTTTTCTCAATATTTATTCATTTTCAGAAAAAACAAATTATTACCCTACTAATTTTTAGCAGCAAGCTATTGAGTTGTTTAGGGGATTTTTTTTTAAGTATTATGAAATCATGACTTTTATATATTTGATAGGTTTTAATCCATTGTTTTATTATTCTATTTGATTCACAAATTGCCCCACTTTAACCCAGGGGAACCCCCTTCAAAGTACTTCCTGTGTTGTTTTGACATGACCCCACGTATTCTTAGAGAGTTTCCTTGAAATTCCTAGTTGACATTTCAGCTAAGTTTTAGACTACTTAACTGAATACTGCCTGAATCAATTATTTTATTAGAGGCTTGAAATCATGCATTTTTAAAGCATTTTTTAAAGTTGTCCAAAAGTTCATTGCTATCATTTAAAGCTGGAATATTCTCCAAAAGCCCATTGGTCCCAAGCCAATGATTCTATTGGGAGGTGGTGGAACCTTTAAGAAGTGAGGCTCAGTGGGAGGAAGTTAGGTCATGACAGGCATGCCTTTGGAGGGAATATTGGATTTCTCTAGCATATATTTCTAGATAGGAAATTGCTGGCTCATTAGGTAAGAGCATATTAAATTTACTAGATATTTCCAAATTACTCTCCAAATGGTCATGCAAATATATGCTTCCACCTGCAGTGTATAAAAATTCTCATATTTTTGCATCTTCACTTGAAAATTGTTCAACTCAGGGGTGTAGATGACTTTTCCGTGGTATTTTATTTAATATGCCCATCCCTGATTGCTAGTGAAGTTGAGATTCTTATGTATGTGTTGGCTACTTGGGTTGATTTTTGTATTGAATTTGAGAGCAGATGTATTGTTTACGATCATAAGAACTGGGGTCAGAGGCCTAGATTTTAAACTCAGCTCTACCATTTACTAGCTGTGTAACTTTCAACATGTTATCAAAACCTTTCTCTGCCTGTTTCTTCATCTGTAAAATAGGGATAATAAACACCTATCTCATAAGAACACAGGAAAGATTAAATGAGATAATATATATCTCAAGGGCTCAGAAGGGTAGCACTAAGCTATCATCATCATCATTAGTTTATAGGAGTTCTTTCTGTATTTTATTTCTTTATTCTATATTATTTGTTAGATTTTATACTTTAAATCTTTCCCAAATACCTATAATTGGTCTTTTTGCTTTATTTATGATACATTTGTTACTGAAAAAAAAACCTGAATGTTACTGTAATAAAATTTTATCTTTATTTTTCTTCAGTTTGAGTTTTTGGTATATGGTATAAAAACCTTTCTATACCTCAAGGCCATAAGGGCATTTTTGTCATATATTTTCTTCTAACATTTCAAAGTTTTGCTTTTCACCTATAGGATTTTGGCCCACCTGTGATATAAGACAAGAATTCATTTTTGTATTTTCCAATAGGGAGAACCAATTTTCCAAGTCACCATTTACTGAACAATCTATTATTTTCCCACTGATTTGTAATTCTACCTTTATCATATATCAAGTGCCTAGATAGTTGTGAGTGTATTTCTAGCCTTTGTGTCCTAGTCCATTGATTTATTTTCCAATCCTTACACCATTCCATTGTGTCTTAATTTCTAGAGCTTTAAAAGAAATCTTTGCATCTCATAGAATAAGTCCTACCATCTTTTTTTTTAATGGAATCTGGTCTTCACCACCTTGCTCTTTCATACCATCTCTTGGAGCTAGAAGAACAGTGTAGACCCTGTCTAACATCTGGGACATGTAAAGGATGAAAAACCAGCTGGAGATGCTCTGAGGGTAGAAATTACTGCTCTAGAGAGTGGACTAAGCATGATCTGCAGCTAAAGTCATTCCCTCTGTCAGGAGGGGAAGAGGAAAGAAAGAGGGTCTAGGTTTGGGCAGAGACCATTTTGGGAGCTGTTATGGTTTAGATATAAGATGTCCCCCGAAAAGCTCCTATGTCCATGCAGGAATGTTTGGAGGTGAAATGATTGGATTCTGAGATCTATAACCTAATCAGTCCATTTTAGTCTGAATGAACTAACTGGGTGGTAACTGTAGGTAGGTGGGGCATGTTCTAGAAGGGTGCATCTTCTCTGTGGTCCCTCCCCTCTCCCCTGCATCTCTGCTGCCATGGGCTGAGCTGCTTTCTTACCACCACTTCAGCCATGATGTTCTGCCTCACTTTGGACTGAGAGCAATGGAATTGGCTATACAGGGACTGAACCTCTGAAAACACGAGCCAAAATAAACTTTTCCTCCTCTAAGTTGTTCTTATTGGGTATTGTGCTCACAGCAACAACTAGCTGACTAAGATAGCAAGGTAGCATGGTCAAGCATTATTATTCCTTGTCTGACCATAAGGATTACTGAGCAAACTTGTTAACAACAAAAAAAAAATTCACAGACTTTAGTCCAGATTTATTGAATCAAAATCTCCCAGGAAGAGTGCCTGAGAATTTTTTTTATATAGATAGTTTTGTGGGATTTTTGTTTTCTGTCTGTTTGTTCTTTTTCAATTTCTGTGGGTTTGCTTTGTAGGGGTTTTTGTTTGTTAGTTTTTTTGTTTTTGTTTTTGTTTGTTTCTTGATACAGGGGCTTGAACGCAGGGGCACTTACCACTGAGCTACATAACCAGACCTTTTTGTTATTTTGAGATATGGCCTTGCTAAGTTGCTGAGGGTTTTACTAAATTGCTGAACTTGTAATCCTGCCTCAGATTCTGGAGTCACTGAGATTACAGGCATGCCCCAACATGCCAGGCAGACAACTTATATTTTTAATAAATACTCCCGCCTGTAATCTCAGCACTTAGGGAGGCTGAGACAGGAGAATCACAAGTTCAAAGCCAGCCTCAACAACAGCAAGGCGCTAAGCAACTCAGTGAGACCCTGTCTCTACATAAAACACAAAATAGGGCTGGGGATGTGGCTTGGTGGTCGAGTGCCCCTGAGTTCAATCTCCAGTACCAAAAATAAATAAATAAGTAAATAAATACTCCCAGAGAGTCTTATAAATGGTCAAGTTTGGAAAATACAGGAAAGGAGAATAAACATGGATTTTGGAGTAAGTCTGGGGTTATACAATGACTCACTCTTAGCACTTCTGTGGCTTTGAACAAGTCACATAACCTCACTGTGCCTCCTTCCATTTTATTTAGAAAAGGGAGCTAATCATTCCTCCCTGGTAGGGTAATCATAAAGATTGAATGAGAAGATGTATATAAAACACTTGGCACAAGGCTGTCACTATAAATGGTCAATTTATTATGTCCAAGAGAAGACATAAACTTAAATTAGCAACCTACAAAAACATTTATTTCTAAAGTTAAGGGGAAGGCACCTTTCTTGTTTTTCTTTTTTCTTTTTCTTTTTTTTTTTTTTTTTTTTTTTTGGTACTGAACTCAAGGGTACTCGACCACTGAGCCACATCCCTAGCCCTATTTTTGTGTTTTATTTAGAGACAGGGTCTCACTGAGTTGCTTTGTTCCTCACCTCGCCAATGCTGAGGCTGGTTTTGAACTTGTGATTCTCCTGTCTCAGCCTCCCAAAGTGCTGGGATTACAGGCATGCACCACTACGCCCAGCTCTTTCTTGTTTTTCTTGTTTGTTCAGCATCTGCTCCCCATTTTTTTAGTCATAGCCGCTGAATTATCTTAGCGAATCACTACCATCTAGTTCACATGGTTCTGGTTATTCTACGTAAGTCTCTCTTCCAAGTTTAGGGTGAATGTGACTCAGGCCTGACCAATCAGCAATCTCAATTCTCCCTGGCCCCCTGATAGGTTTAGAATAAGGACTATGACCCAAATTGGTCCAATGAGATTCAATCTTGGGATTTCCCCTGATCTTGGAGCTGAGAGGCTGCCAAGAAGGCAACAAGCACCTGTAAAACCCATGATCAGAGACCTAAGCAGCCATGGAAAGAAGAGGAGACGAGGAGAGCTGAGGAGCAAGTCTTTTGAAAATATTTTGGAGTTCTGGAATCTAGACATGCTAAAGCAATTCTATCCCAGGATTTTTCAGTTATGTGAGCCAATAAAAATTTTGGGAGGCTGGGGTTGTGGCTCAGTGGTAGAGCGCTTGCCTAGCATGCGTGAGGCACTGGGTTCGATCCTCAGCACCACATAAATATAAATAAAATAAAGATATAAAAAATACAATAACATTTAAAAAAATTTTTTTGACCAAGACAATTTGGATTAAATTTTCTGTTACTTGCTCTCAAAAGGGTGTTGACAGCCAGGCGCAGTGGCGCTAGCCTATAATCCCAGCACTTTGGGAGGCTGAGACAGGAGGATGGAAAATTCAAAGCCAGCCTCAGCAGCAGCGAGGCACTAAGCAACTCAGTGAGACCCTCTCTCTAAATAAAACACAAAATAGGGCAATAGGGCTGGGGATGTGACTCAGTAGTCGAGTACTCCTGAGTTCAATCCCCTATACCAAAAAAAGCAAGGGGGTCTTTACAATAATTTTATAGCATTTCTTCTATTTCAGTCTCCAGCTTACTAGGGAGTTATGAGAGCCCTTTTCTTTTTAGGAAGAAAAAGAAATTAACTTTTAGGAAGAAAAAGAACTTAACTTTTTAGGAAGAAGTAATTCCAAGGCCCAATACTTAGTTGATGAATAATGGAAATTGCTGAGGCATTATCACTTGGGGAGCCGAGGTGAAATAAGAAACTCCAAGATTTTCCATCTAAATGGATCCTTTTCTCCCAGAGTGAGAAGGAGCTGATATTTAGGTAGGTCTCTGCTTTTGTTCCACAAACTCTGAGAAAGGTTGCCATTAAAGGGCAACACAACAGTTGAAAGCAGTTGGATAGGAGAATGACAAGTTTGGCTGGAATGCAACACTGCACCTGAGATAATTATTGTCAACTAATGAGCAAACATTATACAATCGACTCTTTCAAGATCAGGATGCTAATATATAATACACAATTAGAAGGTATTGTACGTTGGAATAACAGTATCAATTCTCTTTCTTTTTTTTTTTTATTGTTGTTTATTTGTTCGACCAGTGTCAATTCTTTACCCCCGCACAATAACAGTCCAATGCCTGTGAAAGCTGCATTTATTTTGAGTCTTTTAAATTTGCCACTATAGACAGGTGAGAATTCCAAATCCAATTTGGGAAAAATCCAAACGGAACTGGAATTGGGGATTCATGTTGAAATTCAGGCAAAACCAGTGGTAGGTAGAATGAGGGGTTTAGTTGCCAAGGAGGTGGAAGGTGGAGTTTGACCTCCCTTGCCTCTCACTAGGAGGCCCTGTAAAGGACCTTAAGCAAATCTGGCTGAGGCAGCTTCTGGACCTAATGAGGGACATCCCAGAATGGACATGTCCCTGTGTGACTGCCTAGTGAATACCAAATGGATTGGGTCATTTTATTCAAACCTGGAGGACTTGGCTACCCAAGTACATGCTCTGTGGATGAACTCACTTTTGCTTTAGTCCCACATGGCTGCTGAAGTCTGAGAAGCTCAAACAGCAAGGGACAGAGAACACAGGCGGGTGATCAGAGAAATCTAAGGAAGGAGATTAAGTTACTGTCAGATCAGAGGGTGTGGGAGATTCTGGGTCAGATTAATGCAAGAGTCTAACTGGCTGGCAGGGAGCTAAGAACTGTCACAGTCCACTGTGGAGAACCAGCTGCCTCGTATATGTATGCAGATGCAGGCTAACTGGGCAGGAGGAAATATCAATGTGTACCCCCAAACACCCAGCAGTACACCAACCCACGCAGCTGAGGAAAAAAAATCATGCCTTTTAGATTCCAATCCCCCAAATCAAAGAGATATCTACAATGATATCCAGCTTCTTTTTTCAAAGGGCATGTCTTCACCAGTCTCTCCACAAATACTTATTAAGAGATTTCTAAAGTTAGGCACTTTGTTAGGTGCCGGGGTTATGGAGGAAATATGCATAGTATTTCCCTCTAAGGAACTCTGCATCTAGTAAACAATTACCAAAACTGAAAAAATGCAGTAGGAGCTTGGATCAAAGAGAGCCCAAGAGAGGACAAAACAGATAAAAATCCCAGTAAGTTTACACTCTAGTGATAGGCATTAAGAAACTTTCTGGGGCTGCGGTTGTAGCTCAGTGGTAGCGTTTGCCTAGCACATGCAAGGCACTGGGTTCGATCCTCAGCACCACATAAAAACAAATAAATAAAAAAGATAAAGATACTGTGTCCATCTACAACTACAAAAAAAAATATTAAAAAAAAAGAAGACGCTTTCTGGAAAGATGATATTTGAGCACAAATATGTGATTGTACAAGATTTGTTTGTATCTGGGATTCTGCCTATAGGTTTATAGCAAGCATTGTTTCTGCTGCCCTCAAGGAGATTGCAAAACTACACACACAGACACAGACTCATTACCCCTATTTGTGAATAGAAAACTGCTGCCAAACTACCTAAAGTTTGTACCTACTGATGTTAATGATAGCAGGTTTGAATGGAGCAAAACCATCTATGTCTTTTCCTCTGAACTCCAGTGACCAAGGACACAGCAGACATTTGCTAAGCCTCTGGCTCAGATTGATGGGTAAATCTCTAGTCATGGGAGCTTTATTCTCATTCCAAATGAAGCTAAACGGTTCATAAAATTAAAGTCCTGACCTTTTAATATCATCTTCTACCAACCAGATTAAACAACACAGTCAAAAAGAAAGACAACCAAAGTGTGAAAACACAAACAGAGTTCACACAGAGAGAAGACAAACATTAACTTATTACTAGACCTAAAATGGCTTCAGAGGAGATTGTTATGATGTTGAGGTCATGAACAGGAAACTAAATGAGATGAGAGAAAACTGTTGGGTGGGCTTATTAGGAAGAAGTGGCTTTTGCAGTGTGGCTTATATGATTAAAGACATAAATTCTTTTGCTATAGATCATAACTTACATGATCTGGTACCTATTTTGGAGTGTCTTTTTTTTCCTAGAACAGTGCCTATCAAATGGAAGATGCTTGATCATTTTTTGAATATCTAGTGAATTGCACTGTCAAGTGCTCTTAAATGAAACTTTCTTTTATTTCATTTCATTTAATTTTATAAAAAGGTAATATGTTGACATAGGTCAACATTTTAGTATAAAATGATGATACAAAGTATTGGTCTCACCCCACTCCCTACTCATTCAGTTTCTACATCCTGCACAGCAACCTCTCCCCATAACCATTTATTAGTTTCCTATTTATCTTTCCAGGCTTTATTTATGCAAATAAAATCAAAATATACTTATTTTATTATGCAAAAGATAACATTTATATTAATCTAGTTTTTTTCACTTAATATAACTTAGCCTCTGTCTTCAACTTAGTACCTACTATTATTTTTAACAGTTCCAGTCCATTCTGCTGTGTGGATGTTCCCTAATTTATTAAGCCAATCCATGAGAATGGATATTTATGTTATTTCTAATTCTTGCTATTAAAAAACAAAAGTGTTGTACACCACATAATAGAATAAATTCCCAAAAATTGAATTGCTGAGCCAAAGACTCTATGCATTGATAATTTTACACACACACATACACACACACACACACACACACACACACACCTCCAGACTACCTTCTAAAGGTGTTATACAAACCTATAGCCTCATGAGCAATGTATAGGAATGCTTGCTTCCCCACAACCTTGCCAACAGAGTTTTATCAAACTTGAATTTTTGCTAATCATAGATTTAAAAATAATATCTCAGGATGATTTTGTCTTGCATTTCTCTTGTTTTGGGGTGGAACAACTCTTTATGAGTGGATCCCTTGATTTCTGTGAATGGGCTGTTCATACCTTTCTTATGTTTTCATTAGGCTAGTAGTCCTTTTGCTATTTGGCTCATAAGTGCATATTATATATAGAGAGAATGGCCACTTTTCTGTAATGCAAGTTGCAAATGCTTTCTATAGTGATGCATTGACAAATGTTTAACAATAGCTCTCTGAAGAAAATAAACCCTGCTTTATAGCATTTTCTAATTTCTATAGTGTAAATATATATGCCACAGCCAAGTTCAACCCACTAAAATGGCATTGCTGCATGTGCATACAAATATAAATAACTTCAAGACCCTGGATGATAGTGAAAGGTAGTTAAATGATTAAGAAGAGGTGCATCTTGAGTATTTATTACTTATATTTGTAACATACTTTAATTGTAAAATACACGTAATTTTAATTTTTAATAATGACTATGTTTGGCAACCAACCTCTACGTTTCTAAAAATATATCAATTCATATGAGCCAGTGTAGGCCAGCTCTAACACACCACGACCTTGTCTCCCCAGTTTGTCATTTGCCTTTTAACGTTCTTTCAAATTGTGTTTTTCACCATAGAAAGTTTGATAGTAAAGTGGTTGCATTTATCAATCATATTTTTTATGGGTATAGTCTTGAATAATGATTAAGAAGACCTTCCCCATTCCAAGATTATTAAAGAGTTCTTCCACGTTTTCTTCTAATACTTTCATGGTTTCATTGTTACATCTAAATCTTTAATCCACTTGGATCATATCTTGGTGTATGGTGAAACAGAGGTTCCTACTTTAAATTTTTAACCAGAAGCCTAGTCAACTATCTCACTTCAGTTGTCTATTATATGATTCAGCTTTCTTTTTAATGGCCATGGCATTTATCATTATTAGAAGGATAAGTTTGAATTATACTTGCAGTTTATAAACAGCTTCCCTATGTTTGTTTCTTTTTTTTTTCTTTTTCTTTTTTTGGTAGGTGTCTTTATTTTGTTTTCCTTGTTTTTAACTGATACATAAAAGCATTAAATTTGTTTAGCTTGTTGTGGTAAGTTTGATAGGTTGAAACAGCTATAATATTTTTATGCCCAGCATCCATTCCTATTCTCTTCCTCTTGAATCTTTGAGGGAATTCTTCCATGTGATATGATCCCAGAGAAGTCAATTATGGTATACCGGCCAAATCACAGGACTGTACTATGATCTAAGCTGATCAGTGGAAACATCCCAACACTCAGTGATTGGACAGAGTTGGACATCTGGACTGAGCAAGGCAATATAATCTTCACTTGGAAGATTATTATATATTAAATGAGAGAGAGAAGACATTTTCTGTTGTAATTGATAGGCTGGGAGATTTTAGATCTTCATAACTAACACAAAAATGATAGTTGTGTAAGAATAAAACCAAATGAAAATAAGCAGAGCCAAAAAGCAGAGAATGGGACAGTTCTGATGGCTTCCTTTGGGTCTCTGGATTCAGCCTTGCCCAAAAGTTAATGCCCCTTGGACATTCAGGAATGAAAGTTGATAAATTCCATTTTTTTTTTGTTTGGTTGGTTGTTTTGTTTATTTGTTTTGCTTTTGCTTAACCTAGTTCAATGCAGCTTCTTAGTAATTTGCAGTCAGAAGAGTTTAACTTTTTTTTTTTGGTACTGGAGATTGAACTCAGGGGCACTCAACCACTGAGCCACATCCCCAGACCTATTTTGTGTTTTATGTAGAGACAGGGTCTCACTGAGTTGCTTAGCACCTCGCCATTGCTGAGGCTGGCTTTGAACTTGTGATTCTCCTGTCTCAGCCTCCCAAAGTGCTGGGATTACAGGCTTGCGCCACTGCACCCGGCTGAGTTTAGCTTTCTTTAATAGGTATTATTGTTCCCACATTACAGATGAAGAAATATAGGCTTGGATGGGTTTAGTCCAATCTAAGTGATAAGGTATTGACCACTCTTAGCTTTTATTTTCTGGTACCCTTCCTCCTAGCATTGGCAGCTCCCCAGCGTATCCTCAAGAAGATTTCATAGGATGACAAGGAAGAAATGCCATATAAAGGTATATGCTTATATTCTTCTAAACTAGCCAAAATTCTGAATTAGAGCTGCTCTGTTCCTGCCCTTCAGCCTTTCTTTTCTTGTAGCAATGTGAAAATCCCCTGACCTGGCCTCTCAGTGTGGTCAAGGTTGTGGCTTTATCCCCCTTGGCTGAGAAGATGTGAAAGGTCATTGTTCCAAAGGCATAAAACTCAGAATCAGTCCCAGAGTTTCTTTTCATATTGGAAGGAGAAATTTGGCTTTCTAAATCCCTTCTTTGAGAATTTCCTCATATTACCACCTGGATTAGATTATACCTGAAAAACAAAAATATTCTGAGTTGGAACCAGGTCTTCTAAAAATTCTCTTTCCTATTGAATGATTAACATTTAGGATTTTACAATTAGAATTTTTTTCTTTTGATTTGAAATATAAACTTGAGTTCAAATGCAAATAGCCCCTGGGAAGGTTTATACTCAAGTTTTATTGGCCATGTCCACCTTAGTGGACACCTTAGCAGATTATTTCCTTGGAGCATATTTTCACTGAAAGAGTAGGAGGCAAAGAAGATATGTAGAAGGAGAAGAAATTTGAGAGCAGAAGCAGGAGATCCTACTAAAGGAGGAAAAAGTACAGAAATGGAGAGATGGTGAGAATTCAAAGGCCTTCCACCCTAGGTAACTTCTGAGATACAACTGTACGCCACAGACATGGTTGGGACACACTGATTCAGAAAGTACCATTTGGGATAAAATGAATTCAACAGATTCTCAGAACCCTGAGGGGATTTAGTGCCAGAACCAGTCAGCTCATTCTTTTTGCATATTCTTCTACTTGGTCATTTTTGGCATTGCTCAAGACCATTCACAAGCTGGAATTAAATTCGCATCTCGAAATGAGCCCCAACCATTCATAGCATGTAATTGCAGCTGTTCTCCACTGTCAGCAAGTGCCAGCTCCCTGAGCAATTTACTACCTGGACAGAACTTCATTTTATAAGCTTATCTGTTCTCAACTGTCATTGATACCCTTGTAGATTCCTTGTCCATAAAATTGTAATTCTCCAACTAAGTTTCTATTCCAAGTTGTTTTATAATGGCTAAGACTGCCTTTGTTCCCACTGTGATTTTGTGATTGCACATACCTTCATACCTTTATTTAGGTTAAATGCCAAGTCCTTTGGTGCCCTTTGGTGAAAATCCAAGTGAATGCAAAATTATGTCAAAGAGAAAAACATCAGTAAAAGCCAGACTAAAAAATTTCAAGCTCTCAGTCCCCTACAAAAACACATTGGGGGAATTTTTTTTTTTAAAGCAGAAACTATTTGAATCAACCTTATCAGAGCTCTGGAAAACAGTCATAGTTTATGGTCACCAATAAAATGCCCAATCAAGAAAAACAATCTTGAAAATAGCAGGAAAGTTCTGTAGCAATTTTACTCACCCTTATCCCACCATCCCCAGCATAACAGTGGCTTTGGCCTTGAAGTGGCAGCAGCCTAGGTTCCTGCCATTAGGCCAGAAGGACCAGAGCAAGACTTGTTTACAAATTATTTTGTATGTCTGCTCTAAACTGTGAATAACTGAAAAGATGACTGAAACAAGGAGTTTGTCTCTCTTCTGCCTTAACTCAGAATTCAGGCAAGAAAATTGGCAGGCACTATAAATAAAACCTCCAATGTGATTACAGATCCACAGGATCCTGAGGCAAAGGATTAGAAGTAGACACATACCATACATCATTTAAGATTCAGAGGACAGGTTTTAGTGTGTCTGCGAAGTTAGGACAAAAAAAGCAGCCATATATATATAAGGGGATTTAGGAAGGCACAACTACACATAGGCAAGATGCACACTCAGGAAAGACCTGAGAAGACCTTAAACTTTCACCTCAGGCTAATCCCCAGGCACAAAACAAGCATAGATAATTGTTGAAGGAATGCCCTAGCACAGATTCTATCTTCAAACACTGGAGAAAACTCCTAAAATTTAAGGAAATCTTTGTCAAAACATTAGCTAAAGCCAGGCATGGTGGCACACGCCTATAATCCCAGCGGCTCGGGAGACCGAGGCAGGAACACCATGAGTTCAAAGTCAGCCTCAGCAACTTGGCAAGGCACTAAGCAACTCAGTGAGAACTTGTCTCCAATAACCTATTTTGCAAAAAGGGCCAGGGATTTAGGATGTGGTTCAGTGATTAAGTGCCACTGCACCAATCATGACGTAAAGAAACAGAGAATTCAATGATCAAACACAACAACAATAACTTCTGCAAAAATAAGAAAACTCTCTAAACTAATAGAGTGCTACAGATTTAAACACACAAAAAATAAAATTGCAAACCTTGGGGAAGGAGAAAACTGGGATTTCCAAGTTACCATATTATAATAAGACAAATGCAAATGCCCAATTTTCTTTTCTTTTCTTTTCTTTTTTTCTTTTTTCTTTTTTTTTTTTTCTATACCAGGGATTGAACCCAGGGACATTTTACCACTGAGACACATCCCAACCCTTACAGGGTCTTGCTAAGTTGCTTAGGGCCTTGGTATGTTGCTGAGGCTGGCTTTGAACCTGCAATGTCCTGCCTCAGCCTACTGAGCCACTGGGATGACAGAATTGTGCCACCATGCCTGCTCAAATGCCCAATTTTCAATAACAACAATAAAAAAAATCACAAGATGTACAAAGAAAGAGGAAAACATCGCTCACTAAAAGGAAGAATTAGAAGAAGTCATCTCTAAGGAAACCCAGACATCAGACTTACTAGATAAAAACTTAAATATGATGGAAGAGTTAGAGGAAAACATGGACCAAGAACTAAAGGAATATAGGTATATATACAAAATAATTGAAAGCAAGGACTCATAGCATACAAAAGAGATCCTTGCATACCTATGTTTATTGAAGCCAAGATATGGAATCATCTGGTTTCTCATCAACAGATAGCTAGACAAAGAAAATATGGTATATATACACAATGAAGTATTATTTGGCCATAAAGAATATAACCCTGTAATTTGCTTTAAAAACAAAAACAAAAACAAAAAACCCCAGAACTGGAGAGGTCCCTGCAGGCCAGGTTATACCAGAGGTGAGGTATTGGTAACTGGCAGGGACACTACAGTCATATGGTAGAAACTGTAATACCTCAGATTGGCACTGCCAGAGAGGAAAACACATGAACAAAATGAAAAATAACCAAAGAAAATGTCCCAAACAAACCAAATGCTAAAATAATAAAATCCACTGACAGCACACTAGATGAAATGTCAGAGAAGAAATTCAGAACATACATAATTAAAATGATCTGTGAAGCACAGAATAATGTAAGAGAGCAATTACAGGCAACAATTGATCAATCCGACAAAGAGATGAGAGAGCAAATATAGGGAGCAAAAGATTACTTTAAGAAAGAGATAGAAGCCGGGCGTGGTGGCGCAAGCCTGTAATCCCAGCACTTAGGGAGGCTGAGACAGGAGAATCGTGAGTTCAAAGCCAGCCTCAGCAATGGCGAGGTACTAAGCAACTCAGTGAGACCCTGTCTCTACATAAAACACAAAATAGGGCTGGGGATGTGGTTCAGTGGTCGAGTGCCCCTGAGTTCAATCCCTGGTGCCAAAAAAAAAAAAAAAAAAAGAAAGAAAGAGAGACATTAAAAAAAAAAAAAAACCAAGCAGAAATCCTTGAAATGAAAGAAACAATAAACCAAATAAAAAATTCAATGGAAAGTATCACCAGAGACTAGATAACTTGGAAGACAGACCTCAGACAATGAAGACAAAATAGATAATCTTGAAAATAAAGTTGACCACACAATAAAGATGGTAAGAAACCATGAACAGAACATCCAAGAATTATGGGATAACGTGAAAAGACCAAATTTAAGAAGTATCAGGATAGAGGACGGCACAGAGATACAAACCAAAGGAATGAACAATCTCTTCAATGAAATAATATCATAAAATATCCCAAACATGAAGAATGAACTGGAAAATCAAATACAGGAGGCTTACAGGACACCAAATGTAAAAAACTACAACAGATCCACACTAAGGCACTTTATAGTGAAAATGCCTACCATACACAAGAAGGAGAGATTTTTAAAAGCTGCAAGACAGAAGGTACAGATTATATACAGGGGGAAACAAATTCAGATTTCAGCAGATTTCTCAACCCACGTCCTCAAAGCCAGGAGGTCCTAGAACAACATATGCCAAGCTCTCAAAGAAAATGTGTGCCAACCAAGAATCTTATACCCAGCAAAATTAAGCTTTCAACTCGATGATGAAATAAAAACCTCCCATGATAAACAAAAGTTAAAAGAATTTACAATGAGAAAGCCTGTACTAGAGAACATTCTCGTCAAAATATTCCATGACGAGGAAATGAAAACGACAATAAAGCCGGGTAAGGTGGCTCATGCTTGTAATCCCAGCACTTTGGGAGGCTGAGACGCGAGAATTGCAAGTTCAAAGCCAGCCTTAGCAATGGCGAGGAGCTAAGCAACTCAGTGAGACCCAGTCTCTACATAAACACAAAACAGGGCTGGGGATGTGGCTCAATGGTCAAGTACCCCTGAGTTCAATCCCTGGTACCAAAAACAAAAGAAAAACAACAACAAAAATCAGCAAAGGGAGGCAATCAAAGGAGAAACCATGTCAAATTAAAAATCAAAAATAAACCAAATGAATGGGAATACAAACCATATTTCAATAATAACCTTGAATGTTAATGGCCTAAACTCATCAATTAAAAGACATAGACTAACAGATTGGATTTTTAAAAAAGGCCCAACAATATGCTGCCTTCAAGAGACTCATCTTACAGAAAAAGACATCCACAGACTGAAGGTGAAAGAATGGAAAAAAACATACCATTCAAATGGACCATATAAACAAGCAGAGGTTTCTGTTCTCACATCAGATAATGTGGACTTCAAACCAAAGATAGCCAGAAAGGATAAAGAAAGTCATTTCATACTGCTTAAGGGAAACATACATCAATAAGACATAACAATCATAAATATCTATGCCCCAAATAATGGAGCATCCATGTATATCAAACAAATGCCTCTCAATTTTGAGAATCAAATAGACCACAACACAATAATACAAGGTGACTTTAACACACCTCTCTCACCACTGAACAGATCTTCCAAAAACTAAACAAAAAATCCACAGAACTCAATAATACAATCAATAATTTAGAATTAGCAGACATATACAGAATAGTTCATCCATCAACAACTGAGTACACTTTTTTCTTAGCAGCACATGGATACTTCTCTAAAACAGATCATATATTATGCCACAAAGCAATTCTCAGCAAATACAAAAAAATAGAGGTACTACTGTGCATTCTATCAGACCATAATGGAATAAAATTAGAAATCAATGATGAAATAAAAAATAGAAGATACTCCATCACATGGAGACTAAATAATAATTCACTATCGAATGATGTATGGATAACAGAAGACATTGAGGGAGAGATAAAAAAATTCTTAAAGGTAAATGAGAACTCTGATACAATATGTCAAAATCTTTGGGACACTATGAAGGCTGTGTTAAGAGGAAAGTTCATTGTATTGAGCTCATTCACTCAAAGACTACTAAGTCAACAAATAAATGACCTGACATTACATCTCCCAGCTCTAGAAAAAGAAGAACAAATCAATACCAAAAGAAGTAGAAGACAGGAAATAATTAAAATCAGGGCTGAAATCAATGAAATTGAAACAAAGGAAACAATTTTAAAAATTGACAAAAACAAAAAGCTGGTTCTTTGAAAAAAATCAATAAAATTGATAAACCTTTAGCTACCCTAATGAAAAGGAGAGAGAAAATTCAAATTACTAAAACTTGAGATGAAAAAGGAAATATCACGACAGACACTGTAGAAATACAGAAGATAATTTAAAACTATTTTGAAAATCTATGCTCCAGTAAAATATAAAGGCCCGAAGACACTGACAAATTCTTAGGGGTATATGATCTGTCCAAACTGAATCAGGAGGACATACACAACTTAAACAGATCAATTTCAAACAAGGAAATAGAAGAGACCATCAAAAGCTTACCAACCAGGGCTGGGGTTATGGCGCAGTGGTAGCGTGCTCGCCTAGCATGCGTGAGGCACTGGGTTTGATCCTCAGCACCACATAAAAGTAAAAAAAAAAAATATACTCTGTCCACTTACAACTAAAAAAAAAAAAAAAAAAAAAAAGCTTACCAACCAAGAAGAGCCCGGGACCAGACAGATTCTCAGCCGAGTTCTATGAGACCTTCAAAGATGAATTAATACCAATACTCCTCAAATTATTCCATGAAACAGAAATGGAGGGAACCCTCCCACACTCATTCTATGAGGCTAGTATCACCCTGATTCCAAAACCAGACAAAGACACATCAAAGAAAGAAAACTTCAGACCAATATCCCTGATGAACACCAATGCAAAAATTTTCAATACACTTCTGGCAAATCCTATACAAAAATATATTAAAAAGATAGTGCTCCACGATCAAGTGAGTTTCATCCCAGGTATGGAAGGTCGGTCCAACACTTGAAAAGCAATAAACGTAATTCATCACATCAATAGTCTTAAAGTCAAGAATCATATGATTATCCCTATAGATGCTGAGAAAGCACTTGACAAAATACAGCACCTCTTCATGTTCAAAACACTAGAAAAACTAGGGATAGTAGGAACATATCTCAACATTGTAAAAGCTATCGATGCAAAACCAAAAGCCAACATCATCCTCAATGAGGAAAAACTGGAAAAATTTCCTCTAAAAATGTGAATAAGACAAGGATGTCCTCTTTCACCACTTCTATACAACACAGTCCTTGAAAGTCTAGACAGGGCAGTTAGAAGAAATTAAAGGGATAAGAATAGGAAAAGAAGCTGGGTGTGGTGGCTCACGCCTGTAATCCAGCATTTTGGGAGGCTGAGACAGGAGAATTGCAAGTTCAGAGCCAGCCTCAGCAATGGTGTGGTGCTAAGCAACTCAGTGAGACCCTGTCTCTACATAAAACACAAAATAGGCCTGAGGATGTGACTCAGTGGTCAAATACCCCTGAGTACAAAAACCCCGGTACCAAAAAAATAAAAAAAATTAAGAATAGGAAAAGAAGTTAAACTATTATCATTTCCAATGACATGATTCTTTATTTAGACAATCCAAAAAATTCCAACAGAAAACTTCTAGAATTAATAAATGAATTCAGAAAAGCAGCAGAATATAAAATCAATACCCATAAATCAAATACATTTATACACGTCAGTGATGAATCCTTAGAGAAATTAGGAAAACTACCCCATTCACAATGACATCAAAAAAATGAAATACTTAGAAATCAATTTAGCAAAAGAGGTGAAAGACCGCTACAATGAAAACTACAGAACACTAAAGAAAGAAATTGAAGATCGTAGAAGATGTAAAGATCTCCCATGCTCTTGGATGGGCAGAATCAATATTGTCAAAATGGTCATACTACCCAAAGTGCTATATAGATTCAATGTGATTCCAATTAAAATCCCAACATCATTCCTTACAGAAATAGAAAAGGCAATCATGAAATTCATTTGGAAAAATAAGCGACCCAGAATAGCCAAAGCAATCCTGAGCAAGAAGAGTGAAGCAGGAGGCAGCACACTACCAGAACTTAAACTATATTACAAAGCTACAACAACAAAAACAGCATGGTATTGGCACAAAAACAGCATGGTATTGGCACCAAAACAGCATGTACACCAATGGTATAGAACAGAAGACACAGAGACAAACCCACATAAATACAGTTATCTCATACTACACAAAGGTGCCAAATACATACACAGGAGAAAAGATAGTCTCTTCAATAAATGGTGCTGGGAAAACTGGAAATCCATATGCAGCAAAATGAAACTAAACTCCTATCTCTCACTACGCACAAAACTCAACTCAAAGTGGATCAAGGACCTAGGAATTAGACCAGAGACCCTGCACGTAATAGAGGAAAAAGCAGGCCCAAATCTTCATCCATGTCAGATTAGGCTCCGACTTCCTTAACAAGACTTCTAAAGCACAAGAAGTAAAAGCAAGAATCAATAAATGGGATGGATTCAAACTAAAAACCCTCTTCTCAGCAAACAATCAAGAACGTGAGGAGAGAGCTGACAGAGGCGGAGAAAATTTTTACCACACGCACCTCAGATACAGCACTAATCTCCAGGATATATAAAGAACTCAAAAAACTTAAACCAAAAAAACAAACAACCCAATCAATAAATGCATCAAGGAACTGAACAGACACTTCTCAGAAGATGATACACAATCAACCAATATATGAAAAAATGTTCAACATCTGTAGCCACTAGAGAAATGCAAATCAAAACTACTCTAAGATTTCATCTCACACCAGTCAGAATGACAGTTATCAAGAATACAAACAATAAGTTTTGGTGAGGATGTGGGGGGAAAGGCACACTCAGACATTGCTGGTGGGACCGCAAATTGGTGCAAACAATGTGGAAAGCAGTATGGAAACTCCTTAGAAAACTTGGAATGGAACCACCATTTGACTCAGCTATCCCACTCCTCGGTCTATACCCAAAGGACTTAAAAACAGTGTACTCCAGTGACACAGCCACTTCAATGTTTATAGCAGCTCAATTCACAATAGCTAAACTGTGGAACCAACCTAGTTGCCCTTCAATAGATGAATGGATAAAGAAACTGTGGTATATATACACAGCGGAATATTACTCAGCATTAAAAGAAATTATGGCATTTGCAGGGAAATGAATGGAGTTGGAGAACATCATGGTAAGCGAAGCAAGTCAATCCCAAAAAACCAAAGGCCAAATGTTCTCTCTGACAAGTGGATGTTGATTCATAATGGAGGAGGGGGCATGCGAAGAAGAATGGAGAAACTTTATAGTCAAAGGGGAGGGGAGGGAGGGAATGGGACATGGGGGCAGGAAAGATGGTGGAATGCGATGGACAACAATGTCCTAGTTTCATGTATGACTGCATATATGGTGTTACTCTACATTGTGTACAACCAGAGAAATGAAAAGTTGTGCTCCATTTGTGTACAATCAAACAAAATGAATTCTGCTGTTGTGTATACCTAATTAGAATAAATAAATTTTAAAAAAAGAAAGAAAGAAAAATGGGGACAGGGAAGGGCTAAGAATGTAGCTCAATGTTGGAACACTTGATTAGCATGTGAGAAGGTTCAGTCCCTAGTACTGGGACAGGGGAGGTAAAATGGTAAATTTTGTGTCTACTTAAATGCCATTAAAAAAACTAATATAATCAGGCAGGCGCGGTGGAACAAGCCTGTAATCCCAGCATTTAGGGAGGCTGAGACAGGAGAATCGTTGAGTTCAAAGCCAGCCTCAGCAATGGCAAGGAGCTAAGCAACTCAGTGAGACCCTGTTTCTACATAAAACACAAAATAGGGCTGTGGATGTGACTCAGTGGTTGAGTATCCCTGAGTTCAATCTCCAGTACCCCCCCCAAATAAATAATAAACTAATATAATTGAAGAAAGAAAGAAAAAAAGAACTATTACCTGGGAAGGCAATAAACACCTATATTCCTTAAACCAAAAAGATAAAAATAAAAAAATAAAAAAGAATACTGCCTGGCAACAGAAATAAATAAAGTACTAAAAATAAAATAAAATAAATAAAAAACAGAGAGCTGGGCACGGTGGTGGAAGCCTGTAATCCCAGCACTTTGGGAGGCTGAGACAGGAGAATCGCAAGTTCAAAGCCAGCCTCAGCAACGGTGAGGCGCTCAACAACTCAGTGAGACCCTGTCTCTACATAAAACACAAAATAGGGCTGGGGATGTGGCTCAGTGGTCGAGTGCCCCTGAGTTCAATCTCGAGTACCAAAAATAAAAATATAAATAAATAAATAAAATAAAATAAAAAACAGAACTGGAGGACATCATGTAAATAAGTCAAACATAAAGAGACAAATATCATATATTTT
This sequence comes from Xerus rutilus, assembly GCA_028644305.1. NCBI lineage: Eukaryota > Metazoa > Chordata > Mammalia > Rodentia > Sciuridae > Xerus > Xerus rutilus. Next base: position 101,735,361 of record CM053399.1, on the reverse strand, counting down.
CTCTCTTATGTGGAAACTGGGCAGGGGTTGGGAAGAGGATCTGAAAGTAGAATGTAGAAGAGGGACTACTAGGGACTGAAAAGAGAGCCAGGGCAGGGGAGAGGGGAGAAGGGGTAGAAAAAGTCCTGATGGACCTGATCAATGCATGATACATGTGTATATGGAAATACAGTGAATCCCATTAGTCTGCAATATTAATGTGTTAAAAATAATTTTAAAAAGCAAGGACTCAGGGCTGGGGTTGTGGCTCAGTGGTAGAGCGCTTGCCTAGCATGCGTGAGGCACTGGGTTCTATTCTCAGCACCACGTATAAATAAATAAAATAAATAAAGATCCATCAACAACCAAAAAATAAAAAATAAATTAAAAAAAAATAAAAAAAGCAAGGACTCAGATACTTGTATGTCATAGCAGCATTATTTGCAACAGCCAAAAGGAGCCAATTAAACATCAGATGAACAGGTAAACAAAATGTAGTTTGCACATATAATGCAATATATTCAAACTTAAAAAGGAATGCAATTTTGGTATATGCTAAACCTGGATTAAACATAAAAATATTATGCATACATGAAATAAATCAGATACATTATAACTAATATTGTATGATTCTACTTATATGAGTTTTTAAAAATAGGCACATTCATAAAAACAAAATAAAATATCTGGGGCTTAGGATGAAGTGAAGAAATACTGTTTAATAGATACATAGTTTCTGTTTGGGATGATGAAAATTTCTGGAAAGGATTAGCAATAATGATTGGACAATTAGAATGTATTTAGTACCATCAGATTGTACTCTAAAAAATAGTTAAAATGATAAATTTTATTATAATTTTTTTTTTTGGTACTGGAGATTGAACTCAGCGGCATTCAACCACTGAGCCACATCCTCAGCCCTGTTTTGTGTTTTATGTAGAGACAGGGTCTCACTGAATTGTTTAGCACCTTGCCGTTGCTGAGGCTGGCTTTGAACTCGAGATTCTCCTGTCTCAGCCTCCCAAAGTGCTGGGATTACAGGCTTGCACCACCGCACCCGGCTTGTTATACATTTTTTATCATAATAATTTTTTTTCTTTTTTGGGGGAGGCGGTACCAGGGATTGAATCCAGGTGCGCATTACCATTGAGCTACATCCCCAGCCTTTTTTTATTTTTTATTTTGAGACAGAGTTTCACTAAGTTGCTAAAGGCCTCACTAAATTGTTGAAGATAGCCTCCAGTTTGCAATCCCTCTGTCTCAGCCTCTCAAGTCACTGGGATCATAGGCATGTACCACCACACCTGGCCACGATAAAAAATTTTCACTATGTTGAAGCTCAAATATTTTCTATAGTCCTTTCAAACCACCCATTAAGTGTCATTTAGCTTTTTTCCTTCACTCAATCAAAATTTATTGAACACTAAAAAATGTCCACTGTTGTGTAGGTCCTTAGCTTCAAGGACACATAAAATAGACTCTGTCATTAAAAAAAAATGAAAAAAAAAAAAAGTAAACTTTAAAACCTGCTTGGGAAGGCATAGAAGTAAAATGACCAGACAATACCATGTGATATGTGATAAGTACTGTGATCCGGTAAGAATAAGGATTCTAGGAAGCATGTAGGTGGGAGCATTTAGGTCAGGCAAGAAATACATAGAAATACTTTTGAGAGTATTTTAGTGACTGAGCTAAGTCTTAAAGAAAACATCTATGAGCCTAACACGGTGGTGCAAGCCTGTAATCCCAGCACTTTGGGAGGCAAAGACAGGAGAATCGTGAGTTCAAAGTCAGCCTCAGCAACAGCAAGGGGCTAAGCAACTCAGTGAGACCCTGTCTCTACATAAAACACAAAATAGGGCTGGAGATGTGGCTCAGTGGTCGAGTGCCCCTGAGTTCAATCTCCAGTACCAAAAAAAAAAAGAAAAAAAGAAAACACCTATGGGGTTGCCAGTTATAAGGGGAAAGGAGCTCCTCAGATAAAAGGAGCAACATATGAAAAGTCACAGATAGTAAAGAGAACTGAGGAGATTGAAAAGAATATGATGTTATATGTAATTGGTGGGAACGGGGTGAGGAGAGGAAAATGAATACTGGAGAGATGAAGAAGACACCGAAAATTAATTTCTTATATGATATGGGAATTTGTACCTTATCCTTCAGGCAACAAGTACTCACTGCAAAGGACTTCAGAAAGAGAAGTTAGCAATGTCTTTAAAACAGACTTCCTAACTACTTGGTAAGAATCCACAGAGAGGTGCTCATCTCCGCAGACATACAAGAGAATTGATGAAAAGCCTGAACTGAGATGGAGGAGATGGTCATGGAGACTAACAGACAGAGTCAGAAAATGTTAATGAGAAAGACTGAGAAGACTCATGACTGGTTAGATGTAGGTGATGGGAAGATGGGTTTCTAGCTTGAGGAAATTAGTGAATGGGGAGACAACTCACTGAAATGAGAGATTCATAAGGAGAAATAGGTCTGGGGCAAGAAAGATAAGTTCTATTTGTAAATATATTGGAAGCAATGGTGAGGTAGAAATAAATGATCATTTAAGTGTGGAGTTTGGGAAAAGGCATGATGGACAGGTAGAGATTGAAGAGTTCGGTGGATTTGCCTAAGTTAAAGGAATTAATGTCTAAATGCAGAATCTCACAATTAGACATAAGTATACTCCTACTGCAGGAGTAATTTAAGGAATGGAACAGTTCTTCTTTATGACATCAAAATCAAACCATATGGGCAACTGCCCGCTCAATTTTGCATGTAATAAAGCTTATGAGAATAAATACACTAAAGATAAGCCTGGAAGCTTTCCAAACTGGTTTTAATTCTGAAGCAAAGAGAGATTTCTTTTAAATAAAATTTATATGTATATACATATATCTCCTATGGTAAATCAAAATCCTTAATCTCCTTTTACATTTGAGATCAATCTTTTGAAAATCTTTTCAACAACCAGAAAAGAACAGCTAATCAAACAAAATGTGATAAAACAAAACAAGTATAAGAGCACTCTATTCTTTGTAAACTCATGACCAGTTCTCCCTGTCTTTTCCTTCTGCTGATAGAAATCCTCTTCCTTGCAAGTGGATTCTATGCAGAATTCCTATGGAATGGGATTACATCACATATGAAGGAAGACTGGGCTTCAGAGTAAGAAAAACCTAAATTTAAATCCTGTTCATCATGTACATGGTCATTGACAAAAATTCATTAATTCACTCACTCATTCATACATGCAACAAACACAGAGAACATTCCTTACGATGTATCCTGTCCTGTGTACATGAAACACTGAGATTAAAATATGTACTTCTTGTTCACAAACTAGTTGAAAAGCAGATATACAGGCAGAGTTACAGAGTAATGTAGGTGTGAGGAAGATGGTATATCCAACTCTGATTTTAGAATACCATTAATGAGACTTGAAGGAGGAAAATATATTTGCCAAGAGAGAAAGGTGGTAAGAAGTAGGAGAAATACCAAAGTCAAGAATGCATAAGATATGCAACTGGGTTCCAGGAGCTCCAAGTCATTCTTGGTAGATACACGAGTGACAGAGATGGATGGCAAGATTTAATGCACAGGCAGAGGCCAGATTACATGCATTCTGTCTTATCTGTTGCCTAGAGGTGCCACTGAGGACTTCTCCTGATTCTCCACTTAGACTCTGGAAGTATTACTCTCTCAGTGAACGCAGTCATGTGCTGCATAGTAAAGATTTGTCAACAACAGAATATTTATTCAGTGGTGATTCCATAAGCTTATATCGTCTAGTGATACAGTTATCTTAGTTTGTGTAACTATACCCTATGAGCTTTGCATAACAATGAAATCACCTAATGGTGCATTTCTCAGAACATATTCCCATTGTTAAGTGACATATGGCTGTTTTTTCATTATTTAGGACTTTGACACCATTCATAGGCTCCTCTCTAAATTCTGTAGCAGCCTATATTACTCAGTCCTGCAGAGAAACAGAACCAATAGGATATATATGTACACAGAGAGAATTTATATTAAAAAAAATTGGCTCACATGATTGTAGAGGCTGTCAAGTCTCAAATCTATAGGGCTAGCCAATAGGCTGTAAACTCAGGCAGGATGTTTGTGTTGCAATATTGAAGAATTTCTTCTTCCTTGTGATATGTCTCTCATATATATATATGTTTATTTATTTATTTATTTATTTATTTATTTATTTAGTACTGGGGATTGAACTCAAGGGTGCTCGACCACTGAGCCACATCCTCAGCCCTATTTTGTGTATTATTTAGACACAGGGTCTCACAGAGTTGCTTAGCGCCTCGCTGTTGCTGAAGCTGGCTTTGAACTTGCGATTCTCCTGTCTCAGCCTCCCAAAGTGCCAGGATTACAGGCATGCGCCACCATGCCCGGCAAGATATCCGTCTTTTTAAAGACTTTCAACTAATTGGAGGACCACATACATTATGGGGGGAGGAGTAATGTGTTTAATCAAAGTATATAAAAATAAGATTATAAATGTTAACCACATCTTAAAAAAATCTTAAACTGGCATTTGACCAAACAATTGAGCATCATAGCCTAGCTATGTTGAAACAAAAAAATTAACCAATTAAATATGCCTTGAGACTTTAAACTATTTCTATATTCAGACAAGTGTCCAGCAGGAAGCAGAATTCACTGAGATGGATATTATGAAAGGACTATTTTTAGAGAAATAGTCAGGTTTAAGGGAATGCAAAAGTGATACTAAGGTACCTGTCAAGAAATATGAATGATATAAGATTTTATTCTATTTGAAAGCTAACAAGATAACCTACTACAGTTTCATGGGTGCTGGTAGAAGACATAACACTCCTGGATCAAAGATGAAGGACAGTTTATTACTCCTAATAACAGCAGTAACCAGAACCTCAGCACATTTTGTTATAATTTCCCAAGCCCCAAATCCCATAGAGTGACATGAAGAGAGCCAGATAATATCTTCACATGAAGTAGGTCTGAGAGAAGGCCCTGGATTTAGGGAAACCAATCTTTTTCTTTTTTGTATGTTTGTTTGTTTTTGGTACTGAGGATTGAACTCAGGAGCACTTGATCACTGAGCCACATCCCCAGCCCTATTTTGTGTTTTATGTAGAGACAGGGTCTCACTGAGTTGCTTAGTGCCTCACCATTGCTGAGGCTGGCTTTGAACTTGTGATTCTCCTGTCTCAGCCTCCCAAAGTGCTGGGATTACAGGCATGTGCCACCGCACCCAGCTCAATCTTTTATAATAGGCACTAAACATCTCTGCCCTTTGCTTCAGAGACACTATCTTTACTTTCCAAGGCTACTCAGTATACAAACATCCTTGAAAACATATTAGTACCTTTCTCCTAAGATATGCATAAACATAAGAGACCCATGGAGAAACCACTATTGACAGGACCTAAAAACCAATGGTGGTGCTGGGTGTGGTGGTGCATGCCTGTAATCCCAGCACTTTGGGAGGCTGAGACAGGAGAATCACAAGTTCAAAGCCAGGCTCAGCAATGGCGACACAATAAGCAACTCAGTGAAACCCTTTCTTTACATAAAACACAAAATAGGGCTGAGGATGTGGCTCAGTGGTTGAGTACCCTTGAGTTCAATCCTTGGAACCAAAAAAAATAAAAAATAAAAGAAGCAATGGTGGCAAATTCTCTTACCATTCATAGGGCAATAATGGCAAACTGAAGAAATAGAGTTATTGAAGCCCAGCAAGAACTGAAGCCACGGAAAACAGGCACCAAGCTGGGTCAGAGAAATACAGTTGCTACTACAGAAGCAACACTGAATCAGGGAGAGTGGGAAATGAATATTCTGATACTCTCTCTTCCATTTGATTTTTGGCCAGTAATTACAATTGGTCAAAACCAACATGAAGCCAACTAGCAAGAAAACCTGTTTGATATACTTTATAAAGGTCAATCTCCTAATGTTCAAAGTAGTACTGGGAGAAGAATAAAGAATATGTCTGGGATATAGTGGAGGAGAAGAGGTTACACAATGGATGAGCCTTCCAATATCTTAGCTTTGAAGATTTTCGGCTTTCTGGGACTAAGTGGTCTTTACTCCATTCACTCCACTTAGGCCTCCCAGACACAAAGTCACATGAATTTATCAACACACAGCACTCCTTCACTTTCAAAATGGTAAGCCTTAATATGTTAATCTCTGACTACAACTTTCTAAACTTTCAGGTGGCTCACTTTCTTTTTCCTAGTAGAGCTTTTTGCTTATTGAACAACACTGTTTGATGCAATCCATTTATTCCTTCTGCTTCCAATTTTCTTCTTATTGAAATGTTCCATTTAATAATGTTTTCAGAAAGAGTCTCTGAGTGATAAAAAAAAAAAAAACTAAGACTTTTAACTATCTGAAAATGTATCCTAGCCTTAATATTGTATGATAGTTTAGCTGGGTATAGAGGGTATATCCCACTTCTCAGCATATACCCAAAGGACTTAAAATCAGCATACTATAGTGACACAGCCACATCAATGTTTATAGCAGCTCAATTCATAATAGCTAAGCTAAGGAACCAACCTAGTTGTCCTTCAACAGATGAATGGATAAAAAAAATGTGGTGTATATATACACAATGGAGTATTATTCAGCCATAAAGAAGAATGAAATTATGGCATTTGCTAGTAAATGGGTGGAACTGTAGACTATCATGCTAAGTGAAATAACCAAGCCCTCCCCGCCCCCCCCAAAAAACAAAGGCTAAACATTCTCTCTGATATGCAGATGCTAACAAACAATGCGAGGGGAGAATAGAAGTTCATTGGATTAGAAAAAGGGGAATGAAGGGAAGGAAGGAAGGATGGGAATAGCAAAGACAGTAAAATGAATCAGACATAATGTTCTTATGTTCATATTATGAATACACAACCAGTGAAATTCCACATCATGTACAACCACAAAAATAGGAAGTTATACTCCAGGTATGTGTAATGTGTCAAAATACACTCTACTGTCATATATATCTAAAAGAACAAAATTTTTTAAAACATTAAATCTTATTCCAGTGTTTTTGGCTTCTCTTTGGGGTACTGGGGATTGAACTCAGGGGCACTCAACCACTGAACCTCATCCCCAACTCTATTTTGTATTTTATTTAGATAGGTCTCACTGAGTTGCTTAGCACCTCACTAAGTTGCTGAAGCTTGCTTTGAACTTGAGATCCTCCTGCCTCAGCCTCCCAAGCCATGGCTTGGCTTTTCTTCTTGCTGATGAAATACAAATTTTAATATTTTTTCCTCTTTAGGTAACCTTTTTCTTTTTTTCTTTTCTTTTCTTTCTTTTTCTTTTTTTTTTTTTTTGATACTGGGGATTGAACTCAGGGGTACTAGACCACTGAGCCACATTCCCAGCCTTATTTTGTGTTTTATGTAGAGAGAGGGTCTCACTGAGTTGCTTAGCACCTCACCATTGCCGAGGCTGGCTTTGAACTCGTGATTCTCCTGTCTCAGCCTCCCTAAGTGCTGGGATTACAGGCTTGAGCCACCGCGCCCGACTAGGTAACCTTTTTCTTTGTCTCTAGTATCCTTGAATTTTTCTATAATGTGTTTACATAAGTGTTGCTATTGATTTGTTCTGCTCAGAAATTAACTTTCTATATTTGAGGAATTAAGCCTTTTGTAATTCTTGGTAAATGTCCAGCCATCATTTTGACTCTTGTTGTTGTTGTTGTTGTTGTTTGTTGACTTGGCTCCACTTTTTTCTAATTTCTTCTCCTAGGAACTCCTATTAGATGTGTGTTGAATACCAACACTCATGTTTCAAATTTTCTTTCATATTCTCTGTCTCTTCTCTTTGAACATTCCTTTGGATAGTTATATCATAGTTGTGTTGCAGTTCACTAATCATCTATTAAATTGTATTAATCTATAGTTTAATCTATTTATTTGATTTTATCTTCACTAAGAATTTTTTTTTTCATTTCTACAAGTTCTATTTGGTTATTTTCAAATTTCCTGGTTTATCTTCACAAAGTCTTGTTTTTATGATTTCTGTAGCTTCTTTTATCTCTTATTTTTTCAAACTACTTATTTTATAATATTTTTATGACCATTCCATTAAAAAATCAAGGTTTTAAAATTCTAATTATACTGTGTTATAATTCTTTGTGTAGTGGATCATTTCACCATGTAGTTTGGAATGTAGTCTATGAGCTTATCTTTAGGAGGTGCTGGTTTTCCCTTGTGAGTTTGCTGGATAATGAGAGTATGCTACACATTGGCTATATATTTGCATCTTCCAGGAATAAAAAGGATTTTATTGTCTAGGATCAGCTTTTAAACTAATATATCCTCCTCAAATTAATAAACATAAGGTTAATTTAGATTTTATAAATCTGAGCATGGGGCAGAAATACAATTCTTTATAACTTAACTGAGGATTTTCTTTCTTTCTTTCTTTCTTTTTTTTTTTCTTTTTGGTACCAGGGATTGAACTCAGGGACACTTGACCACTGAGCCACATCCCCAGCCCTATTTTGTGTTTTATGTAGAGACAGAGTCTCACTGAGTTGTTTATTGCGTCGCCATTGCTGAGGCTGGCTTTGAACTCGTGATTCTCTTGTCTCAGCCTCCCTAAGTGCTGAGATTACAGGCATGTGCTGCTGTGCCGGGCTTCACTGAGGATTTTCTTATTCCCCCTTTTACTGAAGGGTAGCTCTACCAAAGTCCTGGCTTGATTTAGGGATCTCAGCTCTAGTTTCCTACCTTATTCTATCTTAAGTCTATTTCTTCTGTCTTTATGCAGTCATTAGAAGCCCAGTATTTAGCCTCTACAACCTGCTTTGACATTTCCTCGCTGAGGTAGCAGGTTGATACATCCAGTTTTAGTTCCTTTTTCACTTCAGGCATCGAAGAACACCATTTCTCTCCTTTAAGTGGGGAAGAGTGAAGTGTGCCTCATTGGCTCACTCTGCCATGATATTTAAAATGTCAGTCCTGGGGCTGGGGCTATGGCTCAGCGGTTGAGCGCTTGCCTCGCATATGTGAGGCACTGGGTTCGATCCTCAGCACCACATAAAATAAATAAAGATATTGTGTTCATCTACAACTAAAACAAAATATTTAAAAAAAAAAATAAAAAATAAAAAAAAAATAAAATGTCAGTCCTCCTGGATTGCTACTTCATTCACAGATATAATTCTTTTATGTCCAATATGTTCCCGGGAACCTTATTCCATTCATGGTTATGGTGTCAATCCTATCCAGCATAGGATCCACTCTACTTCCTACACCCAGTTGCAGTTGCACATGCCTATAGTCCCAACAACTCAGAAAGCTGAGACAGGAGGATCACTTGAGTCTGGGGATTCAAGGCCAGCCTGGGCAACATAGCAAGATCCCATCTCAAGAAAAGAAAAAAAAAAAAAAAAAAAGCTACTATTAGATTGTCTGCTCAATATGTGTTCCTTCTGGAAACTGACCCTCATCATCCTCATATCTGGTATGAAAGCTGCATGTTCTTATCATACCTCACTGCCTTGATTTCTTGATTGTTTTAGAGATGAGTACCCAACCTGAGTTAAGCCAATAAGCCCCTTCCCTAAAATTTTAAAGTTTAGGACTCAAACAATGTATACAGTTCCTCTCAACTATATACATTTGCATGGTGTATCCATATGAATTTCAGTGTGTTAGAATTTTAACCTGATATCTGAGGTTCTAGAGCTAAATTATTTAGATTTAAATCTTGGTTTTGATATTTACAATCTTGTAATTTAGGGGGAAAAAATCTTAACCTCTCCTTAGTTTTCATATCTTTCAAATGGAGATAACTAGGGCTGTGGTTGTGGCTCAGTGGTAGAGTGCTTGCCTAGCATGTGTGAGGCACTGGGTTTGATCCTCAGCACCACATAAAAATAAATAAATAAAATAGAGATAACTATAATATTTCATATTATAATATTAGAAAATCATAGAACAGTACATCGTACTCCATAAATGTAGCTATTTTTACTCTTTACGAATTGAAAGCATTTTAATTTTCCCAAATCTAACTCCAATTCAATTTTATTCAATTCAACTCAACATTTCTTTTTAAAGTGCATACTATATTCCAAGTATCAAGTTAAGCTTAGGAGAAAAAAATGATGCCAAAATGTAATCCTTGTCTTCACAGAATTTATAGTTTAGTGAGAAGGCAGACAGTCAATGAATAATCACACAAATAAGTATAAATATGAACCACAAGAAGTGCTATGAATTACAAGTAGAGGATGACATGAGAGGAGAATACCAACCTATTCTTCCTTAAGAAAGCAATGATTGAAAAAGAAGTATGAGTTTGGGGAAATTGGAGAAAGATTTTGGGGCAGAGGGCTCATGTGCAAAGACCTGAAATGGGAAAGAACTTGAAGACTTAGGAAATAAAAATGGGCCAATATGGCTGGGATATAGCAAGAGAAGAAGAAATGCAGTTCCCTGAAATGAGTCTGGAGAGTTACACAGGGACCAGATCACACAGGACCTTGTAAGAATGGAAACATCTGAAGAATTAAGTTCTTGGAAGTCAGGTTGAGGACTTTGGATCAGGGTGGTAGTGTTGGAAAAGGGAGAAGTGGACAGAGTTAGAGATTTGGTAATAAGGAAAGAATCGATCGTTTGTCCTGCTTTTCTGTATTCACTATACCACTAAGTAATCAAATAACTGAAAAGGAGAAGATTCTCTTCAAAGAATCATTGTAGCTAGTAAATGAAGAATGATAGAACTACATTACCATCTAAAAACTCCTAATGGCCAGGTACAGTGGCTCACGCCTGTAATCCCAGCACTTTGGGAGGCTGAGACAGGAGAATCACAACTCAGTGAGACCCTGTCTCTACATAAAACACAAAATAGGGCTGGGGATGTGGCTCAGTGGTCAAGTACCCCTGAGTTCAATCTCCAGTACTAAAAAAATAAAAATTAAAAAATTAAAAAATAAAAACTTCTAATGTATGAATGGATCTCGGCGTTACTCATCAGTGACTACTAAAATCACAAAAAGAAAAAAGAGAGATACATTTGATCTCTTCTAATGGAAAAGTACACTATCACCTATGAAGCAATCTTGCTAAAAATTAAAGTCGAATCTGACAAAACATCTAGATCCCACTAACTATTTATAGAAAATGCAAAGGATAAGAGAACATGTTAAATATACTATAGGGATGCAGCCAAGAAAATCTAGATTATGGCAAATCATACAGGACAAACAACCTGGTCCCTTAAAAAAGCGACTAGGGAAAAAGAGAGGAAAAAATATTTAGGACTTAAAAGATATCAGCCAAGCACAGTATAGCTCCTCAAGAAAGTAAAATAATAATATACAAACAGAAAGCAGGTAGGTTAGTGATTGCTTAGGGAGTTGGGGAAAAAGAGGGAGGAACTGCTAAGGGTATGGGTTTCTTTGAGGGGGATGAGAATATTAAAAAGTTGACTATAGTGATGGTTACATAACTCCCTGTGATATATGAAAAACCATTGAATTGTATGCCTTAAGTGGGTGAATTTATTGTATGTGAATTATATCTCAATAAAGCTGGCATACGGGGGCTGGGATTGTAGCTCAGCGGTAGAGCGCTTGCCTCGCATGTGTGAGGCCCTGGGTTCGATCCTCAGCACCACATACAAAGCAATAAAATAAAGACATTGTGTCCATCAACTACTTTAAAAAAAAAAAAAAGCTGGCACACGTATATTGTAAATACATTATATACTATGTATATAATATGTGCTATGCATAATATATTACAGGTAAAAGAAGATATCTGAGGAAAGAGGGAAAATTGGCTAAGGTATGGAGTATTTCTACACAGAGGGGCCAATGTATGCCATGCAAGAAAGACTATGGCATTTTAGATGTGAAACGAAACACTGTGACTGGTATGTTCCTTAAAGGAATATAGCGAGAGATGAAGCTAAAGACCTTGGAAAAGCCCAGATTTTAGAATATTGTAAAAGCCATGCTAAGGATTTAGGACTTTATTCAGAAAACAATAGGAAGTCGTTGTTGAGTGACATGATTTCTATGCATTACAACTCTGACTACCATGTACATAATGAAGATAAGGGGCAGTTTATTTAGGAAGCCAGGTAAGTGTTATTACAATTCTGTGTGCACAAACTCTTGTCATCTTATTTTAGAATGGTGGCAAAGGGAATGGGCAAATTCAACAAGATTTGTTTGTTGATGGATTGGAATTGAGATGCAATAGAGTAGTAAAGTAGCAAGGCTGATTCACCCAACTGGAGGTATGGTGAAATGGGAACACAAGAAGAGACGCAAGTTTTATAGTAAGGGAAGGAGATTAATTTTTGTTTATACAGTTGCGAGTTTATAATAATGAAGCAAGGTTGACTTGTACAATAATGAGCTCTCCTTATTGAAAAATAATTCAAGGCAGACTAGAGATCTTTCTGTTGAGTAGAAAGCACCCTTGCTCTGAAATGTTTTGGACCAAATAACTAAGGCCCCATTCAGCAATAATGATCTGAACACAAGAAAGTGACATTTGTGCCAAAATCTGGTCCCTAAACCAGCTTGTGACTGAAATGAAACCTCTGGAATCTGCCTGGAATTTGAATTCCTCAGAATCATCTACATCAGATTAATATTTAAAGGTTCCTCATACTATCCAGTTTGTTTGTTTCACCTGTGTACAGGCTTCTGATTTCACTAAATTTTCCCATAGGGGTTATTTAACCTAGTGTCAAAGAAAGGTGTATGTATTCCAGCAACCCAAAGACAAGTCTCTGCTAGCTCAGGAAGAATAAAGGTGGGAGGTTGCAGAAGCTACAGAAACTGACCCTGCCCAAAGTCAAAATAGAGAAGAGGACTCCTGCAATAGTTAATCTTCTTAGTGTTTTTTCTCACACCCTCTCCTAGCACTTTGCCCTTAAGGGCTCAACGGCCATTTGTTGGTTAATAGATTCTTTAGCCTTGGAGTGGATGTGGAATGGGAAAATGATAAAAATTTTATATGTAAAATGAGAATTAGTAAAAGTACAAAAAGGAGGGAAAAAGAGACAGATTAAGAAAGCAGTTTTTGTGTTAGTGTTAGTATTGCAGTGAAAGACAACTGCCATCTCAGTCCCTTGAGACACAATTAGTGAAGACTTGCCTAATGGTCTTTTATTGTCTGTCCTATTAAATGCTCTAGGACAGGCAGACTGGATTTATTTGACTACTTTATTCCCACCAGATTCTTCTCCAGTTGTTTACCTTTGTACATCCATTTTCACCCACACCCCACCAGGTCCTGGACCTCATGCACTTTTCTGAACCTTGGGGGGTAAGCATTCTGCCTTCTTTCCCTTCCCCTTCTTCAAATCTCAGTGCAAAACTGAGCCTAGTTTGCATCTTTCTGATTTTGCCCATCTCTAAAACGGGAATAACAAAAAGGATGGAATAATACTAAAAACCTCTAAGTTAGGTTGCTGAGAGAATTAGATAACATACTTGAATACTTGTTGGACACTGCAAAGGACTATACAAACAGATCTTGGTTTTGTTGTATTTATTTCTAAAGCAGATTTCATTAGTTAAAATTAGAGTTCTTGGGTGTTTGGTTGCTTGTCTCTCAGGATAGGATTAATGTGAGAGGTAGCCAAGTGTTTTAGAAGAAAAATCTGCTCATTTCTGTGGACGTCAACCTACCTTACACAAAGCCTTTGGAAATAAGTCTTTCGGTTTAAAAGCTGGAGGTGAGAGAGAACCAAGTATGCAAATGCAGGACCGAGCGTCTTAAGAGTTCAGCCCCAGCCCGCATCCCGGCACCTGCATGCTCCCCAGTAAACGCCGCGCACTGCTGCCTGCTGCCCGGGGCCCCCATAATCTCCGGGTTTGGGTCCACAGCGCATGCCCACCAGGCTTGGGGAGTTAACACTTGACGCGATTGATTTTGCAGGTGACCAAGAACTCCAAAACCCCTGTAGGCGATACTAATCAGTTCGAGGTGACCCGCACATTTCCTCCCCAAAAGGCCAGCGGAGTGAGGATGTAATAAAATGATAGATTCACGATTGTGGAAGGAATAAGGAATCGGTTGTGGAGTTTTTGTTTTGCAGCCCCTGTAGGTGCGCCTAGAACAAGGACTTGGTAGACAATTTTTCTAGTCATCTCAGGACTACACTTCCTGCCAGGTCGGCCAGGAAACTATAGAACCCGCTTTGGGCGCTACGAGGATGCTGAAGGAGCCCAGGCGGTAGTGAATTGAAGATTGCTTACTGGCAGTCGCTATCCGCCCGCCGGGCCAGCGGGCGCGGAAGCTCGACTGGTTCTCCGCGCCCCTCCCCTTGGCGCGGAGCTGCCTCTTGGCAGACCTCAGTTTCCACGTGTGAAAAATGGCCACACTGCCAGTTCACCTCGCTCGCTGAGAGAGAGAGGGAGGCTGGGGTGTTTCGGTTTCGGCCTCGCTACAGAAACCACCAGAGAAAACCAGAGTTTCTTTCGTTCTTAATTCGAAGATTAAAAAATAAAAAAAGTAATGCTTTTCTCAGTGTAAGAGGGGAGCTGGATTAAAGGGAGGCTAGAGGACAGGACAAACTGAACTGCGATTATGGCGCATATCCATATAGGTCTGCATGTTTATACATAGGCATAAATGCATAGGCCGTGTCAAGATCCAAGGTGTTTGTGTCAGGCTGCCTCCACTGCACAAGGAGAACCAATGGCTCACAGTTCAAGTCCCGGCGACCTGGAGGTCCTTTTCTGCGCTTGCGCAATAAGCGCAGGTTTCCTCCTCACCCCTCCCGGCCCCGCCCCGAGAGCGTGCCGCCCCGCCCACTTCCCTCCCCTTCCCTAGCCCGGCCGTCCGCGCAGAGCATTGTGGGACACAAACAAAGTGCCCCCAAACAGGCTGGAGTGAGCCGAGCGGCAACGGCGGCGGCGCCGGCCCGCACGCGCGCGGCGGCGGCTCCCTCCCAACCTCCCCCTCCCCTTCCCTCACTCCCCTTCCCCTTCCCCACCCCGCCCCGCTGGGAAAACGCGAGCCGTCGCCGCGCTCCCCAAACCGCTGCCTGCCCTCGGCCAACCGCCCCAACGGCCGCCCGCGCGCGGCTGCCCGCGCCCCCTCGCTCCTCCCCTTAGGCCCCTCCGGGAGCTGGGGGTGCTTTCCTGGTCTCCGCCTCGCGCTCTCCCACCTCGCAGGCACGCCGGTGGGCTCTACCGCCATGCCCCAGCCACAGGCTGCTCACGGGCCTAGGCGCGGCGGCCCGAGATAGGGTCCCCTGAGCCTCCCGGGGGAGGAGAGCGAGCCAGCCGCGCGCTCCGCCCCCTCCCCCCGGGCTGTCGCCGCCACCGCCGCCGCCACCTCGCCGCCTCAGCCTGGCGGGGAGGAGCAGCAGCAGGCCTCCGGGCCCCGGCACCGCCGCCCGCAGGTAACGGGGAAGGGAGGGTGAGCGTGTGGGGAGGGGGGATGGCCAGCTGCTGCGCGTCGCCGGTGCACCGGGGTGCTCCCGCCTGGGAAGTGACACCACGCGTCGCCCACCTGGGCGCTGGAGGGAAGCCTAGTCTCTCACCCGCATCTGCGCCAGGAGACACTCCGTAGGGTCTCCTCAGTGGCATTTAATCCTTTAGGAGGAAGGCTGGCCTTGGGCCCCGCAGTCCAGGAGCAGTTACCCCGATCTTTTAGGGGTACTCATTTGTAAGCTTATCTGCCCAATAGCAAACCCAAAGCAGGCGGAGGTGTTAATCCCTCTCACCTGGTCGACTTGCAAGCCTGATACCTATTTGTTCCCTCCTCTTCCCCGCTGCTTTTTCTCTAATAGTGGAAAGAAAAAGATGGCACTTCTTTAAAATGAAAAAAAAAAAAAATGCAGACACCTCTTTTTCTTCCCTACCTGAGGATCACTCTACATTTGGTCATTTTACTGCCAGCCTAATCAGAAAACGGGATTACCAGCAATTGAAGTGACAAGTTCGTTAAAATTGATGAAAGGAATTTGAATCTTTGTAAGTTGTGTGAACCTTAACCAGGATATTGTATAAAACCCAATGGCCGTGTACTTTTTTGGAACTTATAGGAATGAAGATAAAAACTTAATTTCTTTTTCAACATATAAGTAGATTGTCCGTTGAGGTTAGGGAAAAAACTCTCCACTTACTATAACTTACGATAACTTCCACTTATTTTCTTAGTGTTTGATTTGAAGATAGGTTAATACCAGAAGCAAACAGTACGGTATGATAGATACCAAAGAGTTTGGATTGGTAGGAATTTTGACAATGTTCTTTTCCTAGGATTTCAGTTGGAATTATTAAATTTAAAAGAAAAAAATAAGAATCTTCATTTTTCCCCATTACTTCACTTTGACTTTCAGTGCATATTTAATTTTATCTAATGTAGTTTCCCCTTTTCATGGAATGTGAAAGTAATAAATGTTTTTCAGTAGTCTTAACATTTAAGTATTATTATATTCATTAATTATGAAAGCTGGATTTACTTATTTTGTGCAACACTGCTAGGCATTTACTTATGTAATCTTTAATTCTCAGAACAACCCAGTGATGCAGATATTATTACTTGAATTTTACAGATTAGAAAGAAACTTAGTAATGTTAAGTAACTTGCCTTAGGTCACACAAGTAGTAAGAGCTGAGATTTAAGCCCAGATATAATTCCAGTGTAGGTGTACTTTCTGCTGTACCTCTCAGTAGAAGTATAGTTTCTTTTAACTTTGTTATGAAAATTTTTCGTTTTACAGAAGTTGGGGGGAAAAATACATGAATACCCCAGAACCTAGATTCAGTGATTAACATTTTTATCATGCTGTACCCTCTCTTTCCCTGTGGTATGTGTGTTGTGTAACCATTCCAAAGTAGGTTGCAAACACCTCAACCCTTAAATGTTTCAGCATTCATTTCCTAAGAATATATTCATCTACTAACCCTGATATCAATAACAGTACCTATCAAAATAACATATTCAATTAATGTATTCAAATTTCCTCATTTGTTCCAAAGTGTTTTTGAGCACTCCCCAACTCCAGTCAAGATTCATTCATTGTGTTTGGTGATTAGGACTAGTCCCTTTTGTTTTTAAAAAAAGTATAATATCCATTCTTTCTCACATTTTCCTGACACCTACCTTACCAAACCAGTCCACATTCTGGACTGCCCATGTCCTTGTGGTGTTATTTCATTTATTCTTCTTTCCCCTTGAATTTTTTATTAACTGAAAGTTTGATCTAAAGAAAAGCTTGATTAACTTAAACTAAAACTTTCTTTGGCAAGAATACTTAATAGGTAATGCTGTGTACTTCATATTGCATCATATAGGAGGTATATAATGTCAGATTGCTACACTGTTAATGATGTTAAATGTGACCAGTTGATTGAAGTGGTGACTACCAAATCTGTTGTAAAGGTGTGTGGTTTGTCATTTTGTGGTTAGTATGTAACCTAAGGGTAATACTTTGACCCCAAGCAAATATTCTATTTCTGACTACATTTTGCTTAGTAATATTTAGCACCCATTAATTGTTTTTGCTTAAATCAGTTTATTGGCAGTTCTCTCTAGGAAAGCAATTTCCTCCATAAAGTAGGAATAAACCAAATTTCCTTATAAAAATGCAGATTAAATACTTGGTTTTATCACTTCAATATTCAGGGTAAAGAGCTGAGAAAATAGTCAACCTCCCACCCCACTTGGTGGCAAATAGATTTTCTTCAATATTTTTTGGGAAGATGTCCCTATGGATTTGTGGGGGTTTATTCATTTTTTTTTCATTGTTTTAGAACCAGTTATGATCCTTTCTCTTTTTGGTAACCAAATTGTTCCAAATTTGATAGTGGAAATCCTTTCAAGCTGACTGCTGTATCTTTTGACACCCTGATCACCATTAGTATTAGAGTGCTTTCAGGCACAAGATATCACATGCTTCTTTTCTACTTTGTTTGTTCCACATCTGGAAATGGCTGTTTATCCAATGTGTCTTGGGTATTTTAAGTGAGAAAGAGCATATGGAAACCAAGATCTGTATGTTTGGCATATAGATTTGCTGCTAGAGTGTTATTCTGCCTCTAGGCCCTTTGAGAGGAGAGAACTAAGGAATGGTTTTCTGCTTGTTTGTTTAATCAGAATTTCATAATGATATATCCTATTCAAATTTAGCATAGCAGAATTTTTTCTTCTGTCTTTTGTTTCAAAATCTTGCTATCAAATTAATATACTTATTTGCTTTCTGCTGTATACAAAAAAATCATTTTTAAATTGCAATACCAATATTACTGCTTCTGAGTGAAGTTCAGAATTTTTTTTTTAAATATTTTTTAGTCATACATGAACACAGTGTCTTTATTTTGTTTACATATTTTTTTATGTGGTGCTGAGGATCGAACCCAGTGCCTAACACGTGAGGGGCAAGTGCTCTGCCACTGAGCCACAACCTCAGCCCAAAGTTGGGAATTTTTTTTACATTTGTTTTTGTCCTTAGAATATGTTACACAAAAAATGTGTAATCAGCCAGGCGCGGTGGCTCACGCTTGTAATCCCAGCACTTAGAGAGCTGAGACAGGAGAATTGCGCGTTCAAAGCCAGCCTCAGCAATGGCGAGGCGCTAAGCAACTCAGTGAGACTCTGTCTCTACATAAAACACAAAATAGGGCTGGGGATGTGGCTCAGTGGTCGAGTGCCCCTGAGTTCAATCCCTAGTACCAAAAAAAAAAAAAAAAGTGTAATCAGTACTATTTCTAAAGTCACTTAAAATACTCTTCTCTGGTTATACTACCAACTTGGTATTGTTTTCATATTTTATTTTAGAGTTTTATTTTATTTTTGAATTTGTAAAATATATACACAGCTCAAAAGTCAGAATGTTTCAAGTTATAATTCTAAAAATTTCACTCAAATTAGGTGGGTTTTTTTTTTTCCAGATTTCAGTACAATATGAATTTCTTGCATAGTCCATCAGCAAATTAGATCAAAGAGCTGTAAAGTTTTTGTTTTTAGAGTATTAATTATACATAGTATTTTGGTCATTTTGACAAAATGATACATGCAAGGAATTGGATTTCAATCCCCAATTCCCCCTCTTTTCTCTTCTCTCCTCCCTCCCCCTGTTCTCTCTCCTCTCCTGATCTTCCTTTCACTCATTTATTTATTTTTTTTTAGTTGTTAATGGACCTTTATTTTATTTATTTGTATGTGGTGCTGAAAATCTAACCCAGTGCCTCGCACATGCCAGGCAAGCGCTCTTCCACTGAGCCACTGCCCCAGCCCTCACTCATTTATTTTTGATTGGTATTTTCTACACACACACACACACACACACACACACACACACACACACAAAATTCGTCTTGATACGAAAATTCGTCTTGATACATTTATACATGTATGTAACGAGCTATTGTTTAATTTATTCCATATTTCTTCCCGTTTCCCTTTCCTCTCTCCTCCTCATTCTCCTTCAAATTACTTTTTTTTTTTTTTTTTTGGTACCAGGGATTGAACTCAGGGGTACTCGACCACCACCGAGCCACATCCCTAGCCCTATTTTATGTTTTATGTAGAGACAGGGTCTCACTGAGTTGCTTAGCACTGGCTGTTCCTGAGGCTGGCTTTGAACTCACAATTCTCCTGTCTCAGCCTCCCAAAGTGCTGGGATCACAGTCTTGCGCCACCGCGCCTGGCTCAAATTAGTTTTTTAAGGTAAATCATTCTTTCCCTTTGCTGCACTCTTTTAATATCTTTCATATCCTAATTGTAGAAGGATTAGCCGTAGTGCTTTTAAATTTTAAAATTAGATTCTGATTCTTCTGGCAAAGAGAAGGCACAAAGACCAGTCTTTAGAAGTTAGAGAAGTAGATTTCAAGCTTGCTTTTGCAGATGTCATGTTTTAAATAAAAATTCCATAAAAGTAGAACTGCAACTTTTACTTGACAATCAGGTCTTTAAAGAGACATGTTAATTGGTAGAGGTTTTATGAATCCATCTACTTTTATGCCACACAACACAACTGGTACACATTTGCTAGCTGCAGAAATAAAGGCATTTAGATGTGTGATCAGTGAAGATAACATTTTGTTTGGAATGAACCAAATTTGGTAGAAATCATAATTATGGTTCAGATACTATGGGTGCTTTTAAGAGGGAGCACTGGTTGTCTAAAGTAGGCAGAACACAGGTAGTTTATTGACCTCCTGTCAACCAGCTGCTGAAAAGTCCACAGTGTGCATGTTTTGTGTGTTCACCATCACTGCTTTTAGTACCAGTATGAGCATCTTTCCTTCAGGGAGTAGGATGGGATGATGGAGAGAATACATGTGCTTTGGACCCATTCACCCTCATTCTGTCTTTAATCTCAGTTCTATAGATTCACCAAGATTGTTGGAATAGATAAAGTGATGAAAAAAAAAATGCTACAAACAGTTGCAAGGGTATATAGCCATGCAGTAGCTAAAGCCTATTGCAGTTGACTAATATGGTGATGATAATCATTACTAATATTTGTTGTGCCCTTTCTATAAACCAGGTATGCTAAACATGTTATACATTATCTCAGTTAAATCTCACATTAACCCTTCAATATTGCTACTAGTATCTTATCATGCAAGTAGGGAAAGTGATATCTAGAGTAGATTAAATGGCTTGTCCAGGATGTCTCATCTAATACGTAACTAACCCATGTTTCAAACTCAGGTCTGTCTTCAGAGTTAGCGCTTGGCTACTTGCTACACCTCACACTAAATGTGACAAGTCATAAAATTGAATATATTTCAATCACCATGAATAGGAACTACATAACTGATGTTTATTCTGTAGGAAAAACTGAAATCGGGTGCCAAGAGTTACATATGTTTGTCATGTCTATTACACATATTTATGTTTTCCCTTCTAAGAAATGTGGGAGTTCCCGGTTCCCTGCTACAAGAACTGCATTTTAGATTACACTTTAGTAGATATTTTAAAAGTATCAAAAAATATAAAGTAACAAAAATCAAGAGGAATTGAATGGATAGATGAGTGAAAAGGCAAGTACAGTATGATTGAAAGTAAATAGTAGTGTATAGGTATGGTCGTTTAGGCGTAACAGCATTGACAGCTGTTTAAAAATCAGCTAACACTCAGCGGGGCAGTGGCGCAAGCCTGTAATCCCAGCACTTAGGCTGAGACAGGAGAATCGCGAGTTCAAAGCTACCCTCAGCAATGGCGAGGCGCTAAGCTACTCGGTGAGACCCTGTCTCTACATAAAACACAAAATAGGGCTGGGGATGCGGCTCAGTGGTCGAGTGCCCCTGAGTTCAATCTCCAGTACCAAAAATAAATAAATAAAAATCAGTAACACTCAGTGTCCTGTGTCCCTATCAACAGTGGTCCTCTGAAATTTCTAGTAAGTCTTCCTAGCCTTATAAAGAATAAAATAACTTTGTCATTGAAAAGACTGTTATAAAAAGTTTTCCCTCATTGTTTAGGAGACTCCTAATTAGGCTCCTTCCAATCATAATTTTTATTACCCCGATAAATATAACATGTATTGAAAATAATTTTCCCTCGTGGTTTCCTGACATTTTGACTGCTGTTGCATGTACTCTATGTAAGTTTTATGATGGGATATTTTTGCATCAAAATAGTGGCATTTGCTTTAAATGCCACTATTATTTACTACGAAGCAGAGTTGTGACATCTCAGAACAACTGCTTAAAATTTATCTCCTATTAAACTGAAAGTCACATTAGTTTTTCGTTGTTCTTCACCCCATTTTAGGACATGAACAGGAAATCTTTAGGTATCTATTCATATATTCTAAAATAGTGATTGTATATGTGCTTTTAAAAATACAAAGCAACATTAGATTTATATTACACTCTTGTTTCATGAAGGCCTCATGAAGTATTACATTGATTTCATTAACATTTTCATTAGCATTATCATTAACATTATAACCAAGAATATTAGAGTATTCTTGGTTAGCACATTTTTACTTATCCTGGAGTAAATCACTGACTTGTCATGGTATCTCATATTGATAACTAAGAAGAGTAAAAATGGGTAGATGAAGCTTATTCTTAATTTCTCATTCTTAATATCATTTCCCGTTTTTCCACATTATTCTTTCATTTTAAACTTTAAACTTCCATTTACAGCTTTAAACTTAAACTTACAACTGTTTGATACCCAGCCTTCTTGCAATTTCAAATATTATTTAAATAAAATTAAATTTCAAATAAAATTTTAAAAATTCTGTTATAGTATTGCTATGCTACTATATGTATTTCAGCTATTTTAATAGCCAAAGGATATTGCTGTTTTACAGACATTAAATTGTATATATTTCTTTATGCTGAAACGATTTGCTATTAAGTTATGATAGTTTTTGGATGCATTCAGCATCACATATCTTGGGTAACATCTAGAGAAGACTGAGCATCTCTGGAATCAACTTTTTATGGAACTACTACCCTCTTTGTTTGTTTGTTTGTTTGTTTTTGGTACTGGGGATTGAACTCAGGGATACTTGACCACTGAGCCATATCCCCAGCCCTATTTGGTGTTTTATGTAGAGCCAGGGTCTCACTGAGTTGCTTAGCACCTCGCCATTGCTGAGGCTGGCTTTGAACTCGCGATTCTCCTGTCTCAGCCTCCCTAAGTGCTGGGATTACAGGCTTGAGCCACCGTGCCCGGCTTGGAACTACTACCCTCTTGTTTCTGAAAATAACTCTAGATAATTCCTATTTTAAATGATTTCATCTTACTCAGATCGTAACCTGCTAGATAATCTTGATCCTCATTTACTCATGGCAAGCAACCATAATTAATATACTTTATTAAATATTTTGTGTTCTCTGATTAATAAAATTGAAATATCTTTTGGCCCAAAGAAAATAAGATCCAAGAGTTTCCAGGAACTTAGACATATTACAATTGTTTTCTCTTTTACTGGTGGTATTTACTGATGTGTGTGTGAGCATTCTTCCTTCCCCTTTAACATTTTCTTCTTTTTATGTTTCAGCTACTTGGGTTTTACTCCCCTCCCCCACATTGTTTTTCTTCCTTTCTCCTTTGGATCTTTCCATTAATGTATGAAGGTAGTTTCTCTTTGGTGCCTTTTACGTGCTGTATAAAACTGTACAAACCATACTTCCATGAGAATTATTTTTATTTATAGGAACCATTGTCTCTCTTTTTTGCTCTACCCAGTGGTGTTCTTCCTCAGTTCTTTCTCCTTTCCTTAATTAGGTTTACTTAACTTTGCTTTGAGAAGTGATGTAGCATAGCGGTAATGTCACAAACTCTGAGCAAACCTGGCTTCAATCCTGGCTTCATATCTGTTATAACTAGTTGTCTGGCCTCAAGCTCTTCCCTTTTGCGGGTGGGGATGTGTGCTGGGATTGAACTCGGGTGCTTAACCACCGAGCCACATCCCCAGTTCTTTTTTGTTTTTGTTTTTTTTTGGTGCTTGAGATTGAACTCAGGGGCACTCGACCACCAAGCCACATCCCCAGCCCTATTTTGTGTTTTATGTAGAGACAGGATCTCCTCGCCATTGCTGAGGCTGGCTTTGAACTTGCGATTCTCCTGTCTTGGCCTCACTGAGTGCTGGAATTACAGGCTTGCGCCACTGCGCCCAGCTTCTTTTTTGTATTTTATTTAGAGACAGGGTCTCACTGAGTTGCTTAGGGCCTTGCTAAGTTGCTGAAGCTGGCTTTGAACTCGAATCCTCCTGTCTCAGTCTCTCAACTGGCTAGGACTACAGGCATGTGCCACCATGCTTGGCGTCAGGCTGTTCCTTAACTTCTCTTTTGTGCTTTGTTTTCCTTACTGGTAAAACATTTCAAATGTTATCTATCTTAAAAGGTTATGTGAGGGCTGGGGTTGTAGCCCAGTGGTAGAGTGCTTGCCTCACATGTGAGGCACTGGGTTCAATCCTCAGCACCACATAAAAATAAATAAATAAAGGTATTGGGTACATCTACAACTAAAAATATTTTTTTAAAAAAGTTATGTGAAAATTAGCCGGGCACAGTAGCTCAAGCCTGTAATGCCAGCACTTAGGGAGGAGAATCGTAAGGTCAAAGCCAGCCTCAGCAATGTCGAGGTGCTAAGCAACTCAGTGAGACCCTGTCTCTACATAAAACACAAAATAGGGCTGGGGATGTGGCTCAGTGGTCGAGTACCCCTGAGTTCAATCCCCAGTACCAAAAAAAAAAAAAAAAAAGTTATGTGAGAATTGTTTCATCTGTAAAAAGTACTTAAAACAATGCCTGACACATATTAAGTGACCGTGTAAGTATTAACTGGTAATGATTATTGTTACTGCTTTTTTAGGGGGTGGGGGGGGGTTGTACTGGGGATTGAATTCAGGGGCACTCTACCACTGAGCCACATCCCCAGCCATATTTTTTATTTTATTTAGAGACAGGGTCCCACTTAGCGCCTCGCCATTGCGAGACTGGCTTTGAACTCGCCATCCTCCTGCCTCAGTCTCCTGAGCTGCTGGGATTATAGGTATATGCCACAACACCCAGCATGTTATCGCTTTTAATAAAAAAAAATCATTCATAGTCACTGATTATTTTTCAGCCATTTATTGAAACACAACTCAAAAGCTATGGGTTATTGCCACTAAGAATTTTGGATTTCTGATTTCATTTGGGTCTTTAGTGCCTCCTAGCCATTCTTCTATTTTGTTTTTTTCTCCACACATGATTTCTCACATTTTGTTTTCCCCAAAAGTTCAACTCCATCTCCTTCCTTCTAAACTATCCACTTACACCTCTAACTTCAAAAAGAAACAAAGCCATCAAGTAAGAACTGCTACTTCTCACTGTGGAAAGAAGTGCTTCATTGTTTTGTTTTCCTTGCTGAAAAGTGATACTGATCCCAAAATTTTATGTAAAAATTAAATTATTTAATATGTAAAAAGTACTTAAAATGATGCTCCCCACACACACACCTGTACCCTTTTCACCCCTGTCACTAAGTATAGTCTTATTTATGGTTCATCATTTCTTTCATGTTCTGAATCCTATTTGCTTCTACCTATCCAGGGACCTTATACCATCTAGTAACACGTTACCTGCATCTTTAATTTTCCCTCTCTTTTGAATCTTTCCGATAATAATCAAAATATTCTCTGCATATATACCACAGTATTATGTATTTATGTATTTTTTATTTATTTGGAGTAATGAAAAATCATTAAATTTCTCCATTCTATTCAAATGTCAGTATACTTTCTCAAACCCTACTAAGCTAAATCCCCAGCTAACCTCCTTGCTATATCTTTAGAACCAGAGTACTTCAGATTGATTTGTGCCCACAGTTTTCATTTCTGTGTATTCTTTGTCTATTGCAATCTTGCTTCTAACTCTGCTACTTCTCCCATGTGTGTGATTATAAGGTCATCAGTGACTCCTTTGTGGCTATATTAAATAGACTGGTTTATATCTTTGACCTGTCAGCATTTGACCCTGTCAGTCACTCCTTGAAATACCCTACACCCTTTAGCTTTTGAAATGTCCTACCATCATTGTTTATTCTATGTAACTTTTTCTCAGGGTTCCCTTCCACTATTCCTATCCTCCTTCCCCCCACTCCTTTCTTTTACCTCTTGATTTGTCTAGCTAGAGGTTTATCAGTTTTGCTTATTTTGTCAGAGAACCAAGGTTTGGTTTTAATTTTTTCTATTGTCCTTTTTTTCTTTTATTTATTTTAAGTTCATTTTGCTATTTTATTAACTTCTTAAGATAGAAGCCTAGACCACCGTTATTTTTTTTAATTGTGATGAAACACACATAAAATTTACCACCATAATAGCTTTAAAGGGTACAGTTCAGTAGCTTTAAGTGCATTTATATTTATATACAACCATCATTACCACCCGTCACCAGAACTCCTTCATTTTTCAAAACTATAATTCAAGACTGGTGCAGTGACACAGGCTTGTAATCCCGTCTACTTTGAGACACTGAGGCATGAGGATCCCAAGTTCAAGGCCAATCAGCAACTTAGCAAAACCCTGTCTCAAAACAAAAGTAAAAAAGGCTCCCAGTGGCTTCAGAGGCCAAGGCAGGAGGATCTCAAGTTCAAAGCCATCCGCAGCAATTTAGCAAGACCCTATCTCTAAATAAAATATGAAAGGGATGAGGATGTGGCTCAGTAGTTAAGTGCCCTTGGGTTCAATACCTGGTACCAAAAAAATAAAAAGGGCTAGGGATATAGCTCCACAGAAGATCACCCTTAGGTTCAATCCTTAGTACCACAGGGAAAGAAAAAAAACACTATGACCAAATAATAACATTGTAGTGTCCTCTCTGCATCCCCAAGTAACTACTACTGTCTTTATGAATACCTACTTTAGGTATGTCATATAATTAGAATCATGTTAATATTTTCCCTTATAACTGTCTTTTTGGTTGGCATAATATCTTCAAGGTTCGTTCATGTTGTAGCATTTATCAGAATTTCTACCTTTTTAAGGCTGAGTAATAGTCCATTGTATGTATTTGCCCCATTTGTTCATCCATTTATCTGTTCATGAACATTTGAGTTGCTTTTGGCTATTGTGAATAATGCTGCCTTTACATAATTGTACAAAGATTTCATATTCCTGTTTTCAATTCTTTTGAGCATATACTGAAAAGTGGAATCGCTGGATCATATAGTAATTCTATTTTTTATTTTATTTTTTGGTACTGGGGATTGAATCCAGGGTCACTTAACCACTGAACTATACCCTCACCTTTTTTTTTGTTTTTTGCCTTGAGACAGGATTTTGGTAAGTCCTTAGGGCCTCACTAAATTGCCCAGTTGCTGAGATTACAGACACGTGCCATTGTGCCCAGCTATTTATTTTTTAAGGAATGCAATAAAAGGAAATTCTAGTAGTCTAATGTTGATGGTTTAATTTATTAACTCTAGGTTAGTCTTAATATCTCTCAAAGCTCTGAACTAGAAAGGGCTTATTTATATAGGGAAAAAATTAAAATATTTGATTGAAAAATGGCTTAATGGTAGAGTGTTTGCTTAGCATGAATGAGATTTGATCTCTAGTGCCCCAAAAACAAGGAAGAAAAATGGCTAGTTATAAAATTAAATTGATTCTTTAAAACTCAGGTGAAGTAGTCCACTTAATTCTCCCTGAAAACTTAAAAATAGTTAAGGAACACCCTTGGGAAGTAAACCATCATTAAATAAAGATTGCATACACTTTTATTAATGTTTAGACAAATAAAAAGTATGTTCTCAAATTTGAGTTCTCATGTGAATCCATTCCAAAAGTAGTTCTTTTTTTAAATATGTATTTTCTTTTTTTTTTTTCCACTGGTACTAGATATTGAACTCAGGGGCACTCGATCACTGAGCCACATCCCCAGCCCTATTTTATGTTTTATGTAGAGACAGGGTCTTACTGAGTTCATTAGTGCCTCGCCCTTGCTGAGACTGGTTTTGAACTCGCAATTCTCCTGTCCTAGACTCCCTAAGTGCTGGGATTACAGGCTTGCACCACTGTGCCCAGCTTAAATATGTATTTTTTATTCTAATTAGGTTTACATGACAACAGAATGCATTTTGATTCATCGTACACAAATAGAGCACAACTTTTCATTTCTCTGGTTGTACACAATGTAGAGTAACACCATATATGCAGTCATACATGAAACTAGGGCATTGTTGTCCATCGCATTCCACCATCTTTCCTGCCCCCATGTCCCATTCCCTCCCTCCCCTCCGACTATAAAGTTTCTCCATTCTTCTTCGCATGCCCCCGCCCCCATGAGTCAACATCCACTTGTCAGAGAGAACATTTGGCCCTTGGTTTTTTGGGATTGACTTGCTTCGCTTACCATGATGTTCTCCAACTCCATTCATTTCCCTGCAAATGCCATAATTTCTTTTAATGCTGAGTAATATTCCACTGTGTATATATACCACAGTTTCTTTATCCATTCATCTATTGAAGGGCAACTAGGTTGGTTCCACAGTTTAGCTATTGTGAATTGAGCTGCTATAAACATTGAAGTGGCTGTGTCACTGGAGTACGCTGTTTTTAAGTCCTTTGGGTATAGACCGAGGAGTGGGATAGCTGAGTCAAATGGTGGTTCCATTCCAAGTTTTCTAAGGAGTTTCCATACTGCTTTCCACATTGTTTGCACCAATTTGCGGTCCCACCAGCAATGTCTGAGTGTGCCTTTCCCCCCACATCCTCATCAAAACTTATTGTTTGTATTCTTGATAACTGTCATTCTGACTGGTGTGAGATGAAATCTTAGAGTAGTTTTGATTTGCATTTCTCTAGTGGCTACAGATGTTGAACATTTTTTCATATATTGGTTGATTGTATATCATCTTCTGAGAAGTGTCTGTTCAGTTCCTTGATGCATTTATTGATTGGGTTGTTTGTTTTTTT
>CM053399.1:101693610-101706914 GCA_028644305.1 Xerus rutilus | reverse complement strand
GTTGAAGAGACTATCTTTTCTCCTGTGTATGTATTTGGCACCTTTGTGTAGTATGAGATAACTGTATTTATGTGGGTTTGTCTCTGTGTCTTCTGTTCTATACCATTGGTGTACATGCTGTTTTGGTGCCAATACCATGCTGTTTTTGTGCCAATACCATGCTGTTTTTGTTGTTGTAGCTTTGTAATATAGTTTAAGTTCTGGTAGTGTGCTGCCTCCTGCTTCACTCTTCTTGCTCAGGATTGCTTTGGCTATTCTGGGTCGCTTATTTTTCCAAATGAATTTCGTGATTGCTTTTTCTATTTCTGTAAGGAATGATGTTGGGATTTTAATTGGAATCACATTGAATCTATATAGTGCTTTGGGTAGTATGACCATTTTGACAATATTGATTCTGCCCATCCAAGAGCATGGGAGATCTTTACATCTTCTTCTACGATCTTCAATTTCTTTCTTTAGTGTTCTGTAGTTTTCATTGTAGCGGTCTTTCACCTCTTTTGCTAAATTGATTTCTAAGTATTTCATTTTTTTGATGTTATTGTGAATGGGGTAGTTTTCCTAATTTCTCTAAGGGTCCACTCACATATAGAAATGCATTTGATTTATGGGTATTGATTTTATATTCTGCTGCTTTGCTGAATTCATTTATTTATTCTAGAAGTTTTCTGTTGGAATTTTTTGGATTGTCTAAAGAATCATGTTGTTGGCAAATAATGGTAGTTTAACTTCTTTTTCTGTTCTTATCCCTTTAATTTCTTCTGTCTAACTGCTCTGGCTAGAGTTTCAAGGACTGTGCTGGATAAAAGTGGTGAAAGACGACATCCTTGTCTTGTTCCCATTTTTAGAGGAAATTTTTCCAATTTCTCGCCATTGAGGATGATGTTGGCTTTTGGTTTTGCATCGATAGCTTTTACAATGTTGAGATATATTCCTGCTATCCCTAGTTTTTCTAGTGTTTAGAACATGAAGAGGTGCTGTATTTTGTCAAGTGCTTTCTCAGCATCTATAGGGATAATCATGATTCTTGACTTTGTCTATTGATGTGATGAATTACGTTTATTGATTTTCACATGTTGAACCAGCCTTGCATACCTGGGATGAAACTCACTTGATCGTGGAGCACTATCTTTTTAATATATTTTTGTATAGGATTTGCCAGAAGTGTATTGAAAATTTTTGCATTGGTGTTCATCAGGGATATTGATCTGAAGTTTTCTTTCTTTGATGTGTCTTTGTCTGGTTTTGGAATCAGGGTGATACTAGCCTCATAGAATGAGTGTGGGAGGGTTCCCTCCATTTCTGTTTCATGGAATAATTTGAGGAGTATTGGTATTAATTCATCTTTGAAGGTCTCATAGAACTCGGCTGAGAATCCATCTGGTCCGGGCTTTTCATGGTTGTTAAGCTTCTTCTATTTCCTTGCTTGAAATTGGTCTGTTTGAGTTGTGTATGTCCTTTTGATTCCGTCTAGGCAGATCATATGGTCGTAAGAATTTGTCAGTGTCTTCCAGCCTTTCTATTTTACTGTATTTCTACAGTGTCTGTCGTGATATTTTCCTTTTTCATCTCAAATTTTAGTAATTTGAATTTTCTCTCTCCTTTTCATTAGTGTGGCTAAAGGTTTATCAATTTTATTGATTTTTTCAAAGAACCAGCTTTTTGTTTTTGTCAATTTTTAAAATTTTTTCCTTTGTTTCAATTTCATTGATTTCAGCCCTAATTTTAATTATTTCCTGTCTTCTACTTCTTTTGGTGTTGATTTGTTCTTCTTTTTCTAGAGCTGGGAGATGTAATGTCAGGTCATTTATTTGTTGACTTAGTAGTCGTTGAATGAATGAGCTGAATACAATGAACTTTCCTCTTAACACAGCCTTCATAGTGTCCCAGATATTTTGATATATTGTATCAGAGTTCTCATTTACCTTTAAGAATTTTTTATCTCCCCTATGTCTTCTGTTACCCACACATAATTCAATAGTGTATTATTTTGTCTCCATGTGATGGAGTATCTTCTATTTTTTATTTCATCATTGATTTCTAATTTTATTCCATTAAGATCTGATAGAATGCAGGGTAATATCTCTGTTTTTTGTATTCACTAAGAGTTGCTTTGTGGCATAACATATGGTCTGTTTCAAGAAGGATCCATGTGCTGCTGAGAAAAAAGTGTATTTACTTGTTGATAGATGAAATATTCTGTATATGTCTGCTAATTCTAAATTATTGTTTGTGTTATTGAGTTCTATGGTTTCTTTGTTTAGTTTTTATTTGGAAGATCTGTCCAGTGGTGAGAGAGGTGTGTTAAAGTCACCCTGTATTATTGTATTGTGGTCTATTTGATTCTCAAAATTGAGAAGCGTTTGTTTGATATACATGGATGCTTCATTGTTGGGGGCATAGATATTTATGGTTGTTATGTGTTGTTGATGTATGTTTCCCTTAAGCAGTATGAAATGACTTTCATTATCCTTTCTGGCTATCTTTGATTTGAAGTCCACATTATCTGATGTGAGAACGGAAACCTCTACTTGTTTATATGGTCCATTTGAGTGGTATGCAGTATCTTTTTTCCCATCCTTTCATTGTCAATCTATGGATGTCTTTTTCTATAAGATAAGTCTCTTGAAGGCAGCATATTGTTGGGCCTTTTTTAAAAATCCAATCTGCTAGTCTGTGTCTTTTAATTGATGAATTTAGGCCATTAACATTCAAGGTTATTATTGAAATATGGTTTGTATTCCCATTCATTTTGGTTTATTTTTGGTTTTTAATTTGACGTGGTTTCTCCTTTGATTGGCTTTTCCATTAGTGTATTGCCTCCCTTTGCTGATTTTCATTGTTGTTTTTCTTTTGTTTTTGGTACCAGGGATTGAACTCAGGGGTACTTGACCATTGAGCCACATCCCCAGCCCTGTTTTGTGTTTATGTAGAGACTGGGTCTCACTGAGTTGCTTAGCTCCTCGCCATTGCTAAGGCTGGCTTTGAACTTGCAATTCTCGCGTCTCAGCCTCCCAAAGTGCTGGGATTACAAGCATGAGCCACCATGCCCGGCTTTATTGTCGTTTTCATTTCCTCGTCATGGAATATTTTGACGAGAATGTTCTCTAGTACAGGCTTTCTCATTGTAAATTCTTTTAACTTTTGTTTATCATGGGAGGTTTTTATTTCATCATCTAGTTGAAAGCTTAATTTTGCTGGGTATAAGATTCTTGGTTGGCACACATTTTCTTTGAGAGCTTGGCATATGTTGTTCTAGGATCTCCTGGCTTTGAGGACCTGGGTTGAGAAATCTGCTGAAATCTGAATTTGTTTCCCCTGTATGTAATCTGTACCTTCTGTCTTGCAGCTTTTAAAAATCTCTCCTTCTTGTGTATGGTAGGCATTTTCACTATAAAGTGCCTTAGTGTGGATCTGTTGTAGTTTTTTACATTTGGTGTCCTGTAAGCCTCCTGTATTTGATTTTCCAGTTCATTCTTCATGTTTGGGATATTTTCTGATATTATTTCATTGAAGAGATTGTTCATTCCTTTGGTTTGTATCTCTATCTCTGTGCCTTCCCCTATCCCGATACTTCTTAAATTTGGTCTTTTCATGTTATCCCATAATTCTTGTATGTTCTGTTCATGGTTTCTTACCATCTTTATTGTGTGATCAAATTTATTTTCAAGGTTACTTTTTTTTTTGGTACTAGAGATTGAACTCAGGGGCACTCGACCACTGAGCCACATACCCGGCCCTATTTTGTTTTATGTAGAGACAGGGTCTCACTGGCTTGCTTAGCACCTGGCCCTTGATGAGACTGGCCTTGAACTTGCGATTCTCCTGTCTCAGCCTCCCAAATTGCTAAGATTATATATTTTGTCTTAATTGTCTGAGGTTCTGTCTTTCAAGTTATCTAGTCTGTTGGTGATACTTTGCATTGAGTTTTTTGTTTGGTTTATTGTTCCCTTCATTTCAAGGCTTTCTGCTTGTTTTTTTTTTTTAATGTCTCTATTTCTTGAAGTAATCTTTTTTCCCTGTATTTGCTCTGTAATCTCTGTTGGATTGATCAATTGTTGCCTGTATTTGCTCTCTCATATTATTCTGTGTTTCACAGACCATTTTAATTACATGCATTCTGAGCTACTTCTCTGACATTTCATCTACTGTGCTGTCAGTGGATTTTATTTTTGTAGTATCTTGGTTTGTTTGGGGCATTTTCCTCACTTGTTTTTTCATGTTGTTCATGTGTCTTTCTCTCCAGCAGTGCCGATCTGAGGTATTACAGTTTCTACCCTATAATTTTGTAGAGTCCCTGCCAGTTACCAATACCTCACCTCTGCTCTAACCAGGTCTGCAGGGTTCTCAGGGATGATCTTCCTTGTCCTGTCTGTTGACTCTAGATTGAAGTAGGCAGGGACAGCTGTCAGTTGGTAGATAGTGGTGGGCGGCAGCGTGGTGCTCCTTTGGCGTCCTCCTCTCTGCATGTGTGGTCGCACATCTTTTTCCTATAGGTTTGTAGACCCACTACAGGTTTCCAAAATCTCTCCTTTAAGGGGGAAACCAATATTAACAGATCTTAATACAAACAATATATAATTTTATACCAAGTAGCTCCTAATAGGACATTTACGGCTTTTTCACAATATACAGAAAGTATGAGTTCAATTAGTATCTACTGTATAAACAATAGGTTTGCAAAAGGGTCTACAGTTTAGTTTTGTCTGCTGGGACTGAAGAGAATGGGGGGGCGGAGTGTAGGATGAGATGTTAGGGAGGTAGGATGTGAAGATATAGAGTTATTAGATCCTAGAAAGTGTGAAAGAGGAATCCAGAAGAAGTTTGCTACTAGTAGAAAGGAGAGAGATTTGGGGAAGACAGGTAAGTAGGAAGAAAATGGAGTACAACAAACAAGGAAACATAAAAATTAAGAGAAACAAAACATGTAAAAATAGGAGATATGAGACTATATATATATAACTGTAATATACTAATCAGGTATCCCAGTCCTCAGTAGTCTAATCCATTAAAAAGTCCATAAAAATACTTGGTTTCACATGTTGGGGATGTGAGGGCAGAAAAAAGAGTGAGAGAAGGAAAAGGAGAAAAAGAAAAAAAGGGGGCGGATAATGGGGGGGGGGAAATGTCTCAAGGTAAATAAAAAAGATCACTTCCTTTCTCATCAAGTAGGTGAGATTGTCTGTTTACTGGTATCTCTCCCCTCAGGTCCAAGATGGTGATGAAAGAGTCTCAAAATGGAGGCATCTGTTTTCAGAGATAGGATGTAGGGCCAGGTGGGGCGGTGGCGTTGGGTGATGCGTTTGGAGATGCCACTCTGTGGCATGTTGTGTGGAAGTAGAAGGTGGACTCCAGATCCTGTCCAGTGTTCCCAGGTGTAGGCCAACGAGGAGTTCCACATTAGTTGATTGAGGTCCACACAGGAGCAGCAGCCAGGGGTCCTGCATGGGTGGATGGCCCGAGGTCCTGTGTAGTGTGTGGGTGCTGAGTGAGTCCTATGGGGGCAAGCAGCTGGGGTCCTGTGCAAATGCTGGGGCCTGGCGACCCGCTGGGGCTGGAATTCCTGCATGGAGGTAGCTGTTGGGGGTCCTCTAATAACTCACAGAGAAACAGTATTTCCACTACTTTAATCTCCAGTCCTGGAGAGACTAGGAATGCATCCTCTGTCTAGGCCTCCATCTTGGATCCCAAGCCTAAAAAGTGGTTCTTTAAACAGAAAATGAGAATGTTTGTTTGTTTGTTTACTTAGATTGACAACAGGGTGACAAGATTAGATTATAAATTTTAGATTTATAATTTTAAAATGATAAGATTTATAAATTTAAATTAGATTTGTAAATTTAAAATGTAAGATACAGCTGTATATGTATCTTATATATGTAAAATGTAAGATACAGCTATCTATGTATCAATAAAGTTTGATTGTAAAGAAAATAATAGAAACACTTATTTTGATATTCTGGAAAAGTAGGGTATGATTGTAATATTCACTGGTTTCACTTCACTTATGTACATCTTCCCTGGATTTTAACATGAAGTTTTAACTTTGACTTATGATTCTTCCATTCTTAAACCCCTAACAGGTTTTCTACAAAATGTTTACATGTTGTATGGGTAAAAATGCTTTTTAAAATATTTACTTCATATAGTTTGTGTCAGATTTTATTTTGTTCATTATTTGCAATTAAACTTTTATTAATAATGTGATTAACCATAAAGGAATATGCTAATCCCAAAAATAAGCACCATAAACCACAAATACTTTTTGAGCATTTTACAAATATTCAGTGTATCTTAGGAAGTTACAAAATACAGACAGGGCCCAGCCTCTACCCTCAAGTTGAATATGGGTGTTATGAGAGCAAGATCTGTAAACAAATCATTTTTCACCTGTTGCACATAAGCATTGTACTGAGGATAGAGTAGTGATTATTTTTTGGAATCACTTCATTATAATAAGCAATGTTATTGGGAAGTATAACACATATAAATAATGTAGAAACAAATGATAAGAACCTCTGCTGGTTTGTCTTCACAAGGGCCTGTACACAAATGTTCATAGCAGCTTTATTTGCAGTAGCCCAAACTGGAAACAACAGTCTGTCGACAGTTAAAGGACAAACAGATTGTGATACATCCATTCAGTGAAATAGTCCTCAGTAGTAGAAAGGAACAAAAAATTCTCCAGCCCATGTTGTTGGCAACATGGATGAATCTCAGAGTAATTATATTGAGTGAAAGAAGCCAGACAAGTATGAGTACTGCATGATTCCATGCATATAAAGTTCTAGACCAGTGCAGTACTATAATCTGCTACTTGGAAGTCTGAGGCAGGAGATGCGCAATTTACCAAGACCCTGTCTCAAAATTAAGAAAAAAAACAAGGGCTTGGCATCTAAGTCAGTGGCAGAGTGCCTCTGGGTTCAATCCCCAGTACTGCCAAAGGAAGAGAAGGAGGGAGGGAATTCCAGCTAATCCAAAATGTAAAGCAACTTGATGATTCCTGGGAGGAGCAAAAAGGAGATATTGCAAATAAGCACAAAGAAACTTATAGGGATCCCAGAAATGTTCCTTATCTTGATTGTGTTGATATGTATGTCCTGAGTTTTTTAAAAGAATATATCCTGGGAACCCAGGTATGGTTGATTTCATAAATATGTTGGAATTTTGGAAAGACAGGGCAAATACTCCAGTAAACTTAAATTGATAATATATCAAATGCTGAATCAAATGATCCTGACAGAACTACTACAGGAGTTCCATGAAGGGAAAGGCAATGTGGTATAATAGTAAAATTAACACAGCAATTAATTAGAGAAGTTCTGAGTTTGAGTACCTGTTAAGCCACTTCTTTTCTCTGATCTTTAGGTTTTGTTTTTTTTTTGGTACTGGCGATTGAACTCAGGGCTACTTGACCACTGAGCCACATCTCCAGCCCTATTTTGTGTGTTATTTAGAGACAGGGTCTCACTGAGTTGCTTATTGCCTCGCCATTGCTGAGGCTGGCTTTGAACTCGCGATTCTCCTGTCTCAGCCTCCCAAAGTGCTGGGATTACAGGTGTGCACCATCGCGCCCAGTTGATCTTTAGTTTTTTAATGTATTTCATAAGGCTTTTAAGATCCAAAGAATATCCATTTGAAAATACATTTTAATCTGGAAGGAACATACAGATGGAAAACATTGGTGATATCTCCTATTGGAGAATAACAAAATAGAGTAGAATTTAACCTGTTGAATGTAATAAGGAAAGAATTCCAGAGGTGGGGAAGTGGATGTAGTATATTTAGAAAATGGTGAGTCAAAGCCACTATAAAGCAAAGAGTTCATATTGGAGAGTAAGGGAGGGCAAGAGCAATAGCCTAAAGCATTTAAAAGTGTAAAAGAGCAGGGAAAATGTAAAAGTGAGAAAGCTTAGCCGTGGATACGTTGTTACTAGCCTTGTTACCTTTGACAAGTCATTTCTTCTCTGAGTCTTAATTTCCTCGGTATAGTGGGAGATAATAGCCTTATCTGAAGGATTTTGTATGTTGAAATCCATAATAAATAACAGTATTATGGAATATTATGAAATATATGAAGTGTGAAATTATGAAAGTACTAAAAAGTAACAAAGGCTGCATGATAACCAGGGCATAATCTGATAAATGTCTGGACTCAGATTTTGTGTTTTAGAGATTATTTGAATAATATTGGAGGACTAATTCACAATTGGCAAGACCGAGGGCAAGAAGACCAATTAGGATGTTGTTCAAATAGTCTAGCACAGTGATGGTAGAGAAAGGAAGGGGTGGATTTGAGATAGGTCCTAGTGACTGGGTCTGTATTGGGAGGAAAAGGGAAAAAAAAAATGTGTTGGTTTCATGATTATCACAAACTGTATAACTTAAAGCAACAAATTTATTTTCTCACACTTCTGGAGGCCAAAAATTCTAAGTCAGTATCTCTGGGTTGAAATCATGATGTTGACAGGTGCCCACTTCCTTCAAAGGCTCTAAGGGAGAAATCATTCCTGCTTCTTCCAGCTGCAAGCATTTATCTTATAGCCATATCGTTCATCACTCTAGTTTCTGCACATTGCCATAACTCCCTCATTCTCTCCTCTTTACATCACCACCTCTGTGTATCAAATATCCCTCTGCCACCTCTTTATAAGGATACTTGTGATTGTACTTTTTTCTTTTTAGAGTTGATGCTGTCCTTGACCAGAGAACTTCAAAAGGAAGAGTACATTTGTGAGACATGATGATGAATTCATTTGGACCTGTTGAAGTACCTATGGGATATCTGAATGAGGATTGGCATTTTATATATCAGAAAACCTTGATTCAAGTGACTTAAACATTAAGGTCATTCATTATTTCAAACTCAAACTGCTAGAGTAGGTCAGCTTTAGAGTTGGTTAACACTTCAATGACATCATCAAAGTCAGTTCTTAACTTTTTTCTTTGCCATTCTTAGATTATAGCTCTCTCATGGTTACAACATGGCACCCACAATTCTAAATTATAGGCCTTAATTCCAGAGATGAAAACACCTAGCTGGCTTTTTTTGTAGGCTGTTTGGGGGTGAGGTTGGAGGAGTGGCAAGGGTATCCCTAGCAGGTTCTATTTTTCTTGGTCAAAAACATTTTCTTGATTCGCTGTCTTTTATCTAAAACAAATCTGTTATTTCTACAATGAAAATCTGTTGAGGTATGCATCCTATCCCATATACAATACTAACACTTAATCCTTTTTGACTATTTTAAGTGGTAAATGACAGAACAGACCCTTCTGAGCACTTTCAGTATCACACTATTTTGCGACTGTAAAGACAGTGGTTATTGTGGTCTGGGAAATCTCATCGAGATCCCCAGAACTTTTCAGAGGTCAAAACAATTTTATAACAATATTTTAAGATGATATTTGCTGTTTCTTTCTGATTCTCTGATATATATACAATGAAGTTTTTCAGAGGCTACTTGAAACACACTGTCACAGTAGATTAAATGCAAATGCAGATGTGAGAATTCTGCTAATTTCTAATAAACTGGACTTCCAAGAGATTTGCAAATCTTTTTTAAGAATGTTTTTTAGTTGTCAATAGATCTCTTTATTTATTCATATGCAGTGCTGAGGTTTGAACCCAGGGCCTCACACATGCCAGGCAAGTGCTCTACCACTGAGCCACACTCAAGCCCATTCTTGCCTTTTTTTAGTCTGAGAAAATACAGGTTTTTGAAAACTGTTGTATTAACATTAACAGATTTATTATTTTTAAGTCAGTTTTTAAAAATTTCTAACAACAGTGAATGTATATAGTTCACATAAATAAAAGTTCTTTGGGATTCTCAGTACATTGTAACAGTGTAAAGGGATACTGAGACTGAGTGAAATCCGATGTGCAAGGTGGATACCATTCACACAACATACTCCATAGTTTTTTCATTTCTCCATTTTTTCTTGCCTTTTGCAGATCATCATCAATTATTGTGCAGGTTTAGAATCTACATGTTGCAGGATTAGCTGTGGGCACTTCAGTCATTTATATTAAGTATTTATCCCAATCACGGGGTAGCATGCTTTTTCTCTTTATTAATGTTTATCTCTACTAATGTGTTTGTTTTTGCATTTTATTTTCACCAGAATCACATATCTTTGTTTATTAGCACTTTCAGCATTCTTACTGTTTTTGTACTTACCTAACATGCTGGACTTAATAATATTCATAAGCACCTCAAAGCTAAGCACAGAGAGAACACACCAGTGAAGACCAGAGAGTCAAGACTTACATGACTATACAAAATCATTATCATCTCTGGGTAGTGGGCACAGTTAACCCTCTTACTTTGGCAGATGACTTTGATTTATCAGTAAACATAATTTGGAGAGGATCTATAATTTTCCTGAATTTGTGAAGAGTGCTTGAGGAATGATTTCTGTTTTGATGGGAGAAGTTTTGATGAAGCTGGTGAATTAAAAAATGAATACTAAACTTTATCACACATATGTTATAGGAAAAAAAACCATGACATATATAAGGTTCAGTACTATATCTGGTTTCAGGCACCCAAAAGGAGTCTTGGAATGTATCTTCGGATAAGGGGGGACTACTATATGAGATTTTAAGTGGGGACTGAGCAAATAAAGGTATAAATCATTGAAAGAATAAGAAATTTTGCAGTAGAATGTTAGCTGAAGGAGAAAAGGCAAGTTCAGTTTCAGATGTTGAATTTGCAATGTGGCATACACATTCAGAGGGAATCTAGCATGGTAGCTGTTCATTAGAACCCCAGAATTGAAGTTCAGGAAGAATGTTGCAGATTTGAGATTAATTCAGTCAGAGGTGATAGCTTTCTGTCCATGAGGTTAACCCATCTGTTGTTTGCTATCATATCCTTGTGCTTATATACTGTGTGCCAGTCAGTGGACACTTTACATATAGTTTAATTCTTGAAGTAAGCCTCAAAAAGTTCATGGAACTTTTCTAAGGTCATCCAGCTACCTCAGTGATAACAGCAGTGATTAAGATCCAGATCTGTCTAAATTACAAAGCTATTACTCTTCCTAGTATACATTCTGTCTTCAGGCAACATTAATACATTGATAATTAAATTACATGTGAAATGTGACTATACATTAGGTGAAGGAATCTATTATTGCATTATTGCATTTTGGATAATATGGAAAAAACCAGTTATTCTAATTCATAATGATTTATCATGTCTCAATGTTTTTATCTTTATAGCAATCTTCTGTGTTTCAAAGGAACAGAGATACCAAGAGTGTCTAGGATTAGAAACCTTAGTGGGAATTGAGTAGTAGTTATAATGTAAGGTTTATGTAGTTTATTGGGAAGATTTGGGGTAGTAAATTTATTTAGTTTTTTTTTTATATATTTACAGATTGAAGAGTAACTTTAGGTATTTTTTGAGACCTTCAGATAATCAGTGTGCTAATGTCTGACATTTTCATAGTCACTTACTTCTTTTTAAGTTGTTGACCAGCAAGTACTACAACTAAGACAGCTTTTAAAATTCTGGTCCAGCCAGGCACAGTGGCACATGCCTGTAATCCCAGCAACTCTGGAAGCTCTTACAGGAGGATGGCGAGTTTGAAGGCAG
This sequence comes from Xerus rutilus, assembly GCA_028644305.1. Taxonomy (NCBI): domain Eukaryota; kingdom Metazoa; phylum Chordata; class Mammalia; order Rodentia; family Sciuridae; genus Xerus; species Xerus rutilus. The sequence continues at coordinate 101,695,314 of CM053399.1, read as the reverse complement.
CGATAGCAATTTAGGAAGACCCTGTCTCAAAATAAAAAGGGCTGAGGATATGGCTCGTTGGTTAAGTGCACCTGGGTTAAATTCCTGGTTCCAAAAATAATAAAAACTCTGGTCCAGGGCTAGGGATGTAGTTCAGTATTCAAGCACTTGTCCAACATTCACAAAACCTGGGGTTTCATCTCCAACATCACACACACACTCACATTCTGGCCTAGTGGTTAATTTCATTCCATTTTTGTAAAACATAATTTTGTTACAGAGTTTGCCTGTCACTTTGACAATTTAGAAAGATATTTAACAAGTAGTAAGTCATAACTTCTCAAAGCAGTTTCTTTAATTGTATGAAAGCAGTTTGTCTTTTATATAGGATAGTTGATTTACAGGTTTGGACACATTAACTTCAGTTCTAGAAGTAATAAGATTTTTATTCTAGTAGGAACAGTTCCCTAGTGGAAACATTTATTACATTATCAAGTCAATGGGAAGACTGTAATTTAGAGAGACTGGTTTCAAGTCCTGTTTTAACAATGATTTTTATACTAAGCAAGAACAAGTAATCTGAGCTCCACTCCCAACTCTGCTAAGTTACTGAGTTGGTTAACCTTTCTGGGCTTTAGCACAAGTATTTGGCACCTGATAAATGTTTGTTGAATTAAACTTCTTTCCCTGAACTACAAAAGGATGCTCTAACGTCTATTGCAACTCTGAAATTCAAATATCTTCATTCTGTTTGAGTGTGTTTTTCACCCATCTGAGTAGGGGAAACATTGCCTCTTTTCTGTTTGTTTCTCCATCCTTTATCTTTTTAACCTCTAAAATAACATTCAAGCTATGAATTGTAATGTCTATAGCATGACAGAATAAAACTGTCAGTCTCAAGAGTCATAACCTACAATCTGGCATGGTTCATCAAGAGATACTTAATATTTTGACTACCTCAAATCATAATGTTTTTCCATAGTTGCCAAGACTAATGATTTCCAGAACTGCTATCTAAAGTCCTGTTAATGACCACTTTTAATCAGGGTCCCTAAAGAAGCAGATGTTATCAGAGATTTTATGATTATTATGTCTTCATGGTTAATGAGAACTTCACCAATTGGTATTCACTTGCTTCAGTACCATACCCTGTTTTTAAAAAACCATTACTAATGTATAATACCATGAGTAGTTGTGCAAATTATGAATTATTGTTATGTTTGTGATTTTAACATTTCAATTTATTTTACCTGATTTTTTTTTTTTTTTGATTGGTCGTGGGGATCAAACCTTGGGTCTAAGCAAGCACTCTACCTCTGAGCTATCTTCCCAGCGCTATCCATGAATAAATTTTTAACAAGGATGGGTAAGCAGAGTATAAGAGCTATATATCTGTACTGACTAAGCAAGAATTAAAAAGTTTGCAGTATATCATGTACAATGTGTTACTACAAATTCCTTGAGTTCTAATGCTAGATTTTTAAAAATTTTACCTACATATTTGCTTGCCTTTTTAATAATATCTTCAAGCCGGGCGCGGTGGCTCAAGCCTGTAATCCCAGCACTTAGGGAGGCTGAGACAGGAGAATCGCGAGTTCAAAGCCAGCCTCAGCAAGGGCGAGGCGCTAAGCAACTCAGTGAGACCCTGTCTCTACATAAAACACAAAATAGGGCTGGGGATGTGGCTCGGTGGTCAAGTGCCCCTGAGTTCAATCCCCAGTACCC
>CM053399.1:101652592-101693510 GCA_028644305.1 Xerus rutilus | reverse complement strand
TAATAATAATAATAATATCTTCAGAGTAGAGAACTAGGAAAAAATGGGTCATTCTCACTGTTAAATTTCAATTATTAAAAATGAGATTGAATTATTTTCATTATATCAAAATGAAAATTTTTTACATAATTTTGGAACAGCTAGGCCAATGAAGTCTATGATGTTATTTGCTTTAGTTCCCTGAAATTCTTTGGAATTTTGTCAAAATATAGCCTTGCTAATGAGAAAGTTTGGGAAATAGGTGCTGGTTGCACAGCAGTGTGAATGTAATTACCCTTAGAAATGGTTAGAATGGCAAATTTTGTTGTATATATTTTACCACAGTTTTTTTTTAAAGTCTTTCCTTGCCCATGAAGGTGTATCACACACATGAACATATTGAAATTAATTAAAATACAGATGAGATTGACAACTTGGAAAAGAGAAAAATGTGAACGCTTGAAAGTAGTGAAGATACAGTAAAATGCCACAATTTTATGTTTGGGATAACTTCAAATGATTTAAGTATTAGAAAGCTGTGAGACTAGATGGCCTTCCCAAAATTCCTCTATCTGGAGATTCTTTGAATTTGTAAATAAACCTTGATTTTATTAAGTAAGGGATTTAAAACCTGTGGAAGAAACCCAAGTGTGCATCAAGAGATGGATGGGTAAACAAAGTGTGATATTCATTGTAATGTTCTTTAATTTTTAGAAAGCAAGGAAATTCTGATACTATGATATGGAGCAATCTTAAGAACATCATACTAGCTGGGCACAATAGCACCCACCTGTAATCCCAGCAGCTCAGGAGGCTGAGGCAGGAGGATCGAGAGTTCAAAGCCAGCCTCAGCAAAAGCGAGATGCTAAGCAATCTTAGCATAGATGAGACACTTTCTCTAAATAAAATACAAAAAAGGGCTGGCAATGTGGCTCAGTGGTTGACCCCTGAATTCAATCCCTAGTACCCCCCACTCAAAAGTTATGCTAAGTAAAATATGTCAGGACCAATATTGGGGATTCCACTTAGGTAAGGTATCTAGAGTTGTAAAATTCATACAAAGTAGAGCAGTGGTTACTAGACACTGGAGAGAAGGAGGAATGCTTCATGAGTACTGAGTTTAAGTATGGAATGATGACAATGTTCTGGAAATGAATAGTGATGATGGTTTCCTAACAGTGTAAATGTACTGAATGTCACTGAAGTGTAGACTTAAAATTTTTATGTGTGTTTTGCCACAATAAAAACCTTAAGTAACTGCTGTGTATTAAGTAATTTAGGTGATGTCAGCCCTTTTAGTTTGTAATAGTGTTTTTGAAGAAAATTATTTTAAAAATAGTGATAATAAGGGCACATCAATACAATAAAACACCTTTTCCCCCAACGTGAAACTGAGGATCAAACCCAGGGCCTTATGCATGATAAGCAAGAGCTGTACCACTGAGGTGTAGGATCCTTAGCCCTTAAAATTGCATTTTAGAGGCTGGGGTTGTGGTTCAGTGGTAGAGCACTTGTCTTGCACGTATGAAGTACTGGGTTCAATCTTTAGCACCACATAAAAATAAATAAATAAAATAAAGACACTGTGTCCATCTAAAACTAAAGAATTTTTTTAAAAATTGCATTTTAATATTCCACTTGAAATTTGGCATGTACAACTGAAGAACTGAATTTTTAGTTTTGTTAATTTTAAATAACCATGTGTGGCTAGTAGCTACTACATTAAACAGCACAGTTCTGTATTTTCTTCATCCTTTTACTGTTAGTCCACCTGTATAGTGTTTAAAATGAGTTTCGTATGGATAGCGTATCATTGGTTTATGTTTATAAAGGAACAAAGTAGCCAGGCACGGTTGCGCACGCCTGTAATCCCAGCACTTTGGGAGGCTGAGACAGGAGAATCGCGAGTTCAAAGCCAGCCTCAGCAATGGCAAGGCACTAAGCAACTCAGTGAGATCCTGTCTGTACAGAATAGGGCTGGGGATGTGGCTCAGTGGTGGAGTACCCGAGTTCAATCTCTGGTACCAAAAATAAATAAATAAAAATAAAGTAGTTGAAAATGTGGTGAAATGCCAGAATTTTGTTTGGGGTAACTTCAGACCAATGATTTAAATGTTAGAAGGCAATGGGAACAGATGGCTTTCCCAAAATTATTCTACCTAGAGATTCTTTGAATTTGCAAATAAATCTTGCTTTCATTAAGTCGGGGATTTTAAATCTGTGGAAGAAACCATAGTGTGCATATATAGACCCTTTCAGACAATCTATCTTTTACTTGGTTTTATTTGGACTACTTAACATTCGATGTCATTGATATGTGAAGACTTTAGTCTGCCATGTTCTGTTTGTTCCCTCTGTTCTTTGTTTCTCCATTTTATTTTCCTTGCTTTTGTGTTACTTGTACCTTTTTTAGAATTCTGTATTCACCCATAGTGTTTTGTTTTTGTTTTTTTTGGTACTGGAGATTGAACCCAGGGACCCTTGACCCCTGAGCCACATCCTCAGCCCTATTTTGTGTTTTATGTAGAGACAGGGTCTCACTGAGTTGCTTAGCGCCTTGCCGTTGCTGAGGCTGGCTTTGAACTTGTGATTCTCCTGTCTCAGCCTCCCTAAGTGCTGGGATTACAGGCTTGCGCCACCATGCCCAGCTCATCCATAGTGTTTTGAGTGTATCTTTTTGTATAGATTATTCTGAATTTTCTCTAGTTATTTATTTATACAGAAGTTACTTGTCACAGTCTAAAACATTTTGTAGTATAGAAATATTTCCTCCCTTTCAAATTTCTTGCCTTTTTCCTTGTTTATGATTGTCTGAAATATTTTTGTATATACTTGGAGAATCACATTTTTAAAAAGTGACAATTTTTGCTTTAATTATGTCAAAAGTAAGTTAGAAAACTCAAGATCCCCAGCCCTTTATTTATTTATTTATCTATTTATTTATTTATTTATTTATTTATTGGTACGAGGATTCAGTTCAGCATTACTCGACCATGGAGCCGCATCCCCAGCCCTATTTTGTGTTTTGTTTAGAGACAGGGTCTCACTGAGTTGCTTAGTGCCTCACCATTGCAGAGGATGGCTTTGAACTGGTGATTCTCCTGTCTCAGCCTCCCTAAGTGCTGGGATTACAGGTGTGTGCCACCGTGCTGGGCTTATATTTTATTTTGAGACCAGTCTGTCTTTTCCTTGGTTTTATTTGGACTACTTTAACATTTGGTGTCATTGATAATGTAAAGACTTTAGTCTGCCATGTTCTGTTCGTTCCCTCTGTTCTTTGTTTCTCCATTTTTTCCCTTGCTTTTGTGTTATTTGTACCTAAGTTACTCTCACTAAGTTAGTTACGGCCTTGCTAAGTTGCTGACGTTGGCTTTGAACCTACAATCCTCCTGCCTCAGCCTCCCAAACCGCTGGGATTACAGGTGTCCACCATCGCGCCCAGCAGATTTTCCCGTTTTTGTGTATCTGAAGATATCTTAATATTCTCTTTATTCCTGAAGGATATTTGCTGGATGTAGAATTGTAGGTTAACATGTCTTTCCTTGAAGTACTTAAAAGATGTGCCACTTATTTCTGCCATCTATGGATATCTTTGAGTACAATGAGTGTGGACGTGATTTTTTTTTCTTTAATCCAGTTTTATTTCACTGAGCCATCTGAATGTCAAGGTTTATGTCTTTTCCAAGAATTCAGAAGTTTTCAATCATTATATTTTGGAATACTTCTCTGCCTCACCCACTCCTGTCTTCTCCTTTTGGAACTCTGAAGATATGGAAGTTACATCTTTTTTATACTGTGTAACACAGGCCCTTGAGGCTCTTTACATCTTTTTTCAGTCTTAATTTCTTTCTCACTCAAATTTGATGATTTCTGTTGTGCTATTCTGAAGTTCACTGACTTTTTCCTCCTGTCCTCTCCATTTGCCTGTTGAATTTATGTTCAGTTACACTTTTTTTTTTAACTTTAAGCGTACATAAAATTCACCCATTTAAAGAGTGTAGTTCAGTGGCTTTTAGTGTATTCATTGGGTTGTACACCCATCACCAAGTCATTTTATTTAATTTTATTTATTTTTTTGGTACTGAGGATTGAACTCAGAGGCACTCAACCACTGAGCCACATCCCCAGCCCTATTTTGTGTTTTATGTAGAGACAGGATCTCACTGAGTTGCTAAGTGCTGCGCCATTGCTGAGGCTGGCTTTGAACTTGGGATTCTCCTGTCTTGGCCTCCCAAAGTGCGTGAGCCACAGCGCCCGGCTCACCACAGTCATTTTAGAACATTTCCGTTAACCCAAAATAATCCCTGGACTCCCCCCTTAGCTATCATATTCCAATATCTCCATCCCCCCTAACTCTAGCCAACCATTAACCTACTTTTTGCCCTATATTTTGTCTTTTATATGCTGGACATGCATATAAATGGAATTATACAATATGTGATCTTTGATGACTGTTTAGCATAATGATTTTAAGGTTATTCATATTGTGGCATATATCAGTACTTCATTTTTTTGATTGCCAAATAATACTCCATTGTTTAGATAAGGCCACATTTTATTTGTCCATTTTTCAGTGCTGCTGTGAACACTTCTGTGTGGACACATTTTTAATTCTCTTGGACATATATCTAGGAATAGTTGCTTAATGGGCCATGTGGTCACTGTATGTTTAACCTTTGAGCAACTTCCAAGGCTGTTTTCCCAAATGGCTATACCACTTTACATTCCTATCAGCCTTGCATGAGGCTTCCAGTTTCTCCATCTTCATCAGCATGTATGTATTATCTGTTTTATTCTAGCTGTTCCAGTAGGTGTGAAGTGGTAGCTCATTGCAATTACTATAGTTCATTGTTGTTGATTCTTTATTTTTAAATTTATTTCGGTTATATTAATAATTGCTCCTTGAATCATTTTTATGATGGCTGCTTTTAAATCTTTGCCAAATAATGGTAGTATCTCTTTGATCTCAGTGTTGGCATCTATAGATTGTTTTTTCTTACTCAGGTTCAAATTTTTCTGGTTCTTTGTATGAAGAGTGATTTTTTAATTTCATCCTAGACATTTTGGGGTTTAGGTTATGGGACTCTAGATTTTTTAGCAGCATCCTCTGCCACCATGCTAGTGAGGGGGAGGCACTGTCTCTTTACTGCCAAGTCGAGGTGAAAGTCCAGATTCCTTACATGGCATTTGTTGACACTGGTGGTGGCGTGTGTGTGTGTGTGTGTGTGTGTGTGTGTGTGTGAGAGAGAGAGAGAGAGAGAGAGAGAGAGAGAGAGAAAGTGTGCCTGGTTACTGCTGGGTAGGGTCAAGAGGTTATATTCCCCACTTGGCCTCTGTTGAACCTCCCTGACTCGGAAGGGAAGAACACCTTGTTTTATCACTTCCTACATGTCTTCCACTTATCTCAGGGGGTCCTTCTTATCACTGGACAGGGATGAAAGTTGCAGGTGCACCTCATTACAGCTAGGCACAACTAGTCTCAGCTTCCCCATTTGACCTGTAATTGGGTGAGTTGTTTTGTTACCGTTTCATTAAAAAATATATATATATATATATTTTAGTTGTAGATGGACACAATGCCTTTATTTATTTTTGTGTTGTCCTAAGGGTTGAATGCAGTGTCTCACGCGTGCTAGGTAAGCGCTCTACCACTGAGCCACAACCTCAGCCCTTAACCATTTCATTTTAAGAATTCTTTATACCCTGTATTCTTTTTTTTAATATTGTTTTTTTAGTTGTAGATGGACACAATATCTTTTATTTTTTATTTATCTTTATGTGGTGCTGAGGATCGAACCCAGTGCCTCACGCGCATGAGGCAAGCACTCTTACCACTGAGCCACAATCCCAGCCCCTACCCTGTATTCTTGATACATGTTCTTTGACACGTGAGTGATTTGCAATTAATTTCTCACAGGCTGTACCTTGTCTTTGCCTTCTTAATGTAATATTTTTCACACAGCAACTTTAATTTTCACATAGCAATTTTGATGAAATCTAGTTTATCTTTTTTCTTTCGTACTTTTGGTTTAATGGCTAATAGCTCCCAACCTGTAAACCTATCTTATAAGTGATTTATACTTTAGCTTGTAACTTTGGAATAAGGTATGAGAGTTTCATCAAGGATTTAGAGGTTTTAGAGGTTTTGTTTTGTTTTATTTTTATTTTTGCATATGAATGTTCAGTTGTTACAATAATTGTTTTTCCATTGAATTGTTTACCAAAAATTCCTTTATCAAAAATCAGTCAACCATGTTTGTGTGGGTGTATTTCTAGACTCCTGTTCATTGATCTCTGTGTCTGTATTTTTGTTGTACCACTGTCTGGATTCCTGTGTAGTAATTATAGTAATTCTTTAATGTGATTCCTCTAACTTTATTCCTTTTTTTTCCCCAAAAATTGTTTTGTCAATTTCAATTTCTTTGATTTTCTGTGTAAATTTTAGAATCAGCTCATCTATTGCTACAAAAAAACCCCAAAAAACAAAAACAAAGTCTTGCTGGAATTCTAATTGTAATTATGTTAAATCTGTAGATAATTTTGAGGAAAATGGACATCTTTTGCCATGTTGTTTTCCAATTCATGAATATAATGTCTCTCCTTTTACTTAGGTCTTCCTTGATTTCTTTAACCAGGTTTTATATTTTTTTCAGCATGTAAGTTCTGTATGTATTTTGTTAGATTTATACTTGTTTTTTATTTTATTAAGTTAGTTTACCTTTTCTTAATTGCTACTATGTAAAAATACAGTGGAGCCAGGTGCAGTGGTACATAGTTTTAATACCATCTAATCAAGAGGCTGAAGCAGGAGGATTGCAAATTTGAGGCCACCCTAGACAACTTAGAGAACCAATCTAAAAATAAAATTTTAAAAAGGGGAGGGAGGGTTCCGTGAGAATGCTTGCCTAGCATGTGCAAGGCCCTGAGTTCAATCCCTAGTACCACTCCCACCCCACATCCCCAATTATAGTTGCCTTTTTTATGTTGACCTTGTCTCCAGTAATTTAGTTATGTTCTTTAAAGATTTCTTGCGTGTTACCATGTATCTGAATAAAGACCATTTCATTTTTTCTTTTCAAACCTATATACTTTTTATTTATTTTTCTTGCCTTTTTGCCCCAGTGAGGACCAAAATAGATTGTATGTAATTGGTGCTATTTCTTCTTTAACTGTTTGGTAAAATTCTCTGGTGAAACCATCTGAATTTCTCTGATGAAACCTGGAAATTTTTGGTTAGAAGGATTTCATTATGAATCCAATTTCTTTAATAGTTATTGGCCCATTTTATTCTTTTTTTTTTAAATATTTATTTTTTAGTTGTAGGCAGACAGAATATCTTTATTTTATTTTTATGTGGTGCTGAGGATCGAACCCAGTGCCTCACGCGTGCTAGGCGAGCACGCTACCACTGCGCCATAACCCCAGCCCCCCCATTTTGTTCTTGTTGCAACACTTACACATTAATATTCCCTTTTTCAGGGGCTGGGATTGTGGCTCAGTGGTAGAGCGCTTGCCTCGCATGCGTGAGGCACTGGGTTCGATCCTCAGCACCACGTAAAAATAAATGAATAAAATAAAGATATTGTGTCCATCTACAACTAAAAAAATTAAAAAAAAATATTCCCTTTTTCCTTCTATAGTAATTTGTTGGGGTTTTTTTTTTCTCATTTTCTTTTTTCTTCTCTTTTCTTTTCTCTTAAGACTCTTTTCTTTTCCTTTCCTTTCTTTTCCTTTCTCTTCTCTTCTCTTTTCTTTCAGTACTGGGAATTGAACCCAGGACCTCACATATGCTAGGCAAGCCCTCTCAACTACATCTCCAGCCCTGTCTATTTTATTTTGAGACAAAGTCTTGCTAAATTGCCCAGTCTGGCTTCAAATTTGTAATCCTGTACCTTAGCTTCTCTAGTAGCTGGGATTACAGGTATATGCCACTATGCCTAGCTTTTCTTTGTCATTCTTGCTAGATCTTTTTATCAATGTTACTGATATTTTTAAAGAACAAACATTTTGGAGTTTTTTCGTTTTCATTGTTTTTGTTTTCAATTTTGTCAGTCTCTGCTCTTTATTAATTCCTTCCTTCTGCTTGCTTTGGTTTTATTTTATTCTTTCCTGGCTTCTTGAAAGCAGAACTTTGAGATTGTTCATCTGAATCATGAGTAGTACTCAGCTTCTACAGTAGAGATCTTATTCAGAGAGAACCTTGCCATTATCTTCTTTCATCCCTTGTTTCTGAACCCTGGATCAGAAATTTTGCCTGGGGGGAAAGATAGACCATAAAGCAGATAGCTCCTATTCTCTTCCCAAAGCAGCTGACTTAATTGGCAATGTAATATGCAGAATTTTAAAATGAAGCTCCATCTCAAAAACAGTGGTAATTTTGGAAGAGATTTAGTGGGTTTAATGAAAATATAGCCTAGACCATATGCCAGCATATGGTCATCAGAAGAGGCCAGAGAAGAAGTAGAAGGAACCCTGTTGCATGGCCAGACCAAATATCAAACAGACCTCAGAAAGCATTCCTTCAGAGGAGCCAGAATTTGATTGGATTAATTTGTGGAACAGTTTGTGTGGTATCTGTCCAGCGTGCGCACGCGCGCGCGCACACACACACACACACACACACCACCCCCAATTGTTGAGAAACTGTAGAGCAATTAGTGGAGCTTAACACCTACTGTGATAAAGAGGAAAAAAAGGCAGTCCTACATTTATCACTGTAAATCCAGGGTGACTGTGGCATACCCAAAGACACACCTCCCTAAGGAGCAACATCAGATGCTTAGTTGTGGGTTTTAGGGAAGTGGGAAAAAAGGACTTCACTAAAATCATCTAGCTAATCATTAAAAAAAGAAGCAAATAAAAATAACAAGCACTGGGAAAGAAGAGGATGGGAAAGGGACAGTAACCAAAATTGACTACAATACATTATCAGAAATGTTTAGTTTCCAAAAAGAAAAAGAAAAAATTGAGGCACAGAAACAAGTATGGCACAAACATTGGGGGAAAGATGCAGGCAACATAAACTGTCTATGAGATAGAGATCAGATGTGAGATCTAACTGAAAAATCTTCAAAATAGCCATTATAAGTACATTTCATAGAACTACAGAAAAAGCATAATTAAAGAAGGTAATAATGATAATTTTCACAAATGGAGAATATCAGTAAACAAATTATCAAAAATAGAAATTCTGGAGTTGAAAAATATAACAAATTTCAGATTTACTAGCAGTTCAACAGATTTGAACTGGTAGAAGAAAGATTTAATGAATTTGGTGATCGATAAAGATAAAGCAAACCAAAACTTCAGAGAAAAAAAAGGTAAATGAACAGAGCCTTAGAACAATGTGGGACACAATCCAGTGCTCCACTACTAGTACCAGAGGGAAAGAAAAATGAGATGGCAATATTTAAAAAAAAAAGAAACAATAGCAGGAAACTTACCATATTTCTTAAAAAAACTCATCTACACATTCAGGAAACTCTGTGAACTCCTAAATAAATAAAACACAGATAGTCAAAGACACATGGTAAAAATGCTGACAAAGACAAGGAGAAAATCTTGAAAATAGCAAGAGAAAATGGAACCCCATAATAAAATTAATAGCTTCTTACCAGAATGTTCAGAAGTCAGTGGGATAAACATTCAAAGTGCTCAAAGACAAAAACTGCCAGTAGTGCACATGTATAATCCCAGTTCCTCAGGAGACTAAGGCAAGAGAATCACAAGTTCAAAGCTAGCCTAGGCAACTTAGCAAGACTATTTCAAAATAAAAAAGACTGTGGCTGTAGCTCAGTGGTAGAGTCCTGGGTTCATCCTCATTACCACCAAAGGGTGGGTATGGTACTGACAACCAAGAATCCTATATTCTTCTTTTGTACTTTTTTTTTTTCTTTTTTTGGTACCAGTGATTGCACTCAGGGATACTCCACCACTGAGCCACACCCCCAGCCCTATTGTGTGTGTGTGTTTTATGTAGAGACAGGGTCTCACTGAGTTGCTTAACACCTCACCATTGCTGAGGCTGGCTTTGAACTTGCGATTCTCCTGTCTTAGCCTCCCAAAGTGCTGGGATTACAGACGTGTGCCACCATGCCCATCCTTCATCACTTTTAAATGGAGGCAAAAACAAATCGAATTTGTTGCTGGCAGACCCATCTTACAGGAAATACTAAAGGAATTTCTTCAAGCTGAAAGCAAATGACCCTCAAAGTTAATTCAAATACATGCATCCACACAAAGCACACTGGCAAAGGTAATGATGTAATTATAAAAAGCAATTGGTGAATATTTTTCTTCTTGTCATAGCTGATTTTAAAAGCAGATATTATATATACATATGTATATATAATGTTGACCTATAACATACAGACTTCAATGAATATATATTTGCCTATAACAGCACAAAGATAAAATGGGTGGAAATAAAGCTGTATTACTGGGCTAAGGAAATATGACTATAGGTGGAAAGTTGTAATTACATCAAGGTGTTATGTTTGAAGTATTAATAGGCTAACAATATTAAAGGCAGTTTAAAGAATAGAGCTATATAGGAGTAATGTTTTATTAAATCACTAGAATGGAACTAATATAAATCTGAAGATGATTCTGATAAGGTGTACATAGTAAATCCGAAAGCAACTACTAGAAATATAACTCAGAAAAAGTGAAAGAAACCATTAAAATGCAGGATAAGGGGTGAGGTATAGCTCAGTTGTAGAGCACTCGCTGAGCATATGTGAGGCCCTGGGTTTAATCCCTAGTACCAAGGAAAGAAAAAAGAGGAACAAAAAAAGGTCATAAGAGAAACAAAGTAGAATGGCAAGCATAAATCTATACCAATAATAACATTAAATGTGAATGGATTTAACAGTCAAAAAGCAGTCGTCAAATGTGGTTATAAACAAGCGGGGCGCGGTGGCGCAAGCCTATAATCCCAGCACTTAGGGAAGCTGAGACAGGAGAATCGCGAGTTCAAAGCCAGCCTCAGCAATGGCGAGGCGCTAAGCAACTCAGTGAGACCCCGTCTCTACATAAAACACAAAATAGGGCTGGGGATGTGGCTCAGTGATCAAGTGCCCCCGAGTTTAATCTCCAGTACCAAAAAAAAAAAAATGTGGTTATAAACATTAGCTATATGCAGGAGACACTTGGATTCAGAGAAATAGATGGAAAGTAACATGACAAAAATTTACACAACAACAAAGCTGTAGTAATTGTACGAATAGTCAACAAATATGCTTCATAACCAAAGATGTTAGAGACCTTTTATAAAGGTCATTCCATCGGAAAGGTAAACAATTGTAAGCATATCTATATATGCTTTAAAAACAGAATACCAAATAAGAAAATAATTTTTATTTTGCAAAATAATAATAAATACAAGACAGTTTAATGTTTGAAAACTTCGGTATACTACTACTAGTATAAAATAGATGATCAACAAGGAAATATAAACCACTTATATCTAACAGGCATTTTTGAACACCCCACAAAAAATAGATCATACTTCCCTCAAGTACATATGGACTGTTCTTCAGTGTAGACCATGTGCTAGGCCATAAAACAAAGTTGGTAAATTTTAATAGGTTGAAAGAATGCAGAGTATGTTCTGAGATCGTATGGAAGAAAAATAGAAATCAACAGCAGGAAGAAGTTTGGGAAACTCACAAATATGTGGAAATTGAACAACACATTCCTAAATAATAAATGAAACAAAAAATATTCAAAGGCAAATAAAAATAAGACGCAACATACCAAAACTTGTGGAATGTAGTTATAGTATGCAAACAGAGGAATTCATGGCTTTTCGTGCCTATATTAAGACAAAAAATTATCACTAATGAATAACCTAACCTTCTAAAGACATGGGAAAAGAGAAAAAACTAAACCTGAAAGAAGGAAATCCTAAAAATTACAAATAAATACTAAGAACAATTGTATGCCAACAAATTAGGCAACACAGATGAGGACAGATCCTAGGAAAAAGGTAGTAAACAGTCTGAATAAATATATCAAGTAAAGAGATCGAATTAGTAGTCAAAAAACTATCCACAAAGGAAAGCTCACACTCAGATGGCTTTACTGTGAATTCCAAACATTTAAAGAACTAATACCAATTCTTCACAAGCTCTTCTAAAATATAGAAAGCACATCTCATTTTATGAGGCTAGTATTACTCTGATAAGGTAAGCAACAATATCACAAGAAAACATAAGTGGTGGTGGTCTATAGTTATTTATGGTAAAAGACTGGCTACTCTCCTCCAAAAATCAAACAAGGTAAGAATGCCCAGTCCAGTCTCCACTTCTGTTTAACACTGCACTGGAAATTCTAGCCAAGGAGATTGGGCAAGATTAAGGAATAAAAGGCACTCAGATTGGGAAGGAAGAATAAAATTATTGGCAGATGACATGATCTTATATATAGGAAATTCTAAGGAATCTATTAGAAACCTGTTAGAACTAATGAGTTCTGCAAGGTTGCAGGATACAAGATTAATATCCAAAATTAATTGTCTTTTTTATACATTTGCAATGAACCATTTAAAATTTAGAAAACAATTTCATTCACAGTGGCATCAAAAGAATAAAATAGGAACAAATTTAACAAAGCAAGTGTGAAACATTCTGAAAACTATAAAACATTGCCAAAAGAAATTGAAGACAATCTAAATAAAAGAAAAAACACCCCAGCTTCTGAAATTCATATGGAGTTGCAGGGGACTCAGAATAGACAGAGCAGTGCCAGAAAAGGACAAAGTAGTAGGACTCATACATCCTGATTTCAAAACTTAACTATACACAATAATAATGAAGGCATTGTGATACTGACACAAGGTTAGACATAGGTCAGTGGGGGGCTGGGGTTATGGCGCAGTGGTAGCGTGCTCGCCTAGCACGCGGGAGGTACTGGGTTCGATCCTCAGCACCACATAAAAATAAAAGATATTAAAAAAAAAAAAAAAAGACATAGGTCAGTGGAATAGGTTTCAGAGTCCAGATATATAAACTCATTTATGCTCAAATGGTTTTCAACTAGAATGACAAGGGCTTTCAATGGAGAAAATACAATCTGCTTCTGGGACAACTGGACGCTTTATGCAAAAGGTTGAGATTGGACACTTAAACCACATGCAAAAAAATAAAATGGACTTAAGATCCAAATGTGAGAGCTAGAAACATAAAATTCCTTGGAAAAAACATTTAAGTATAAATCCTCATGGCATTGTATTTGGCAGGGTATTTGTAGATGTGACGACAAAAGCATGAGCAGCAGCAAAAGAAAAAGGTAAACTGAACATCAGAATTAAAAAACGTGGGCTGGGATATATAGTTAAGTGGAAGAGTGCTTGCCTGGCATGTACATGCCCTAGATTCATCCTCAGCACCACAAAAATAAATAAAAATTTAAAATCTTGGAAAAAATTTGAAAGACAACCCCCAGAATTGGAGAAAATATTTGCAAACCATCTACAAACCATCTACATCTGGTAAGCAAATTGTATCAAGAATATATAAAGAATTCTTACAACTCAGTAACAAAAAGACATCCAATCAAATGGCCAAAGCATCTCAATGAGCATATGAAAAGTTGTTCAACGTTATTAGCAAGGAAATGCAAATTAAAAATAGAATGAGGTATCACTTCCCATCCACAAGGATGGCTAGTATGGGGGAAAAAAAAAAACTTAGAAACTAACTCGAGTTGACAAGGATGTGGAGAAATGAAAACTATCATATACTGTTGGTAGCAACAGAAAGGTACAGCAACTTTGGAAAACATTCTGGCAGTTACCAAACAAGCAGTATATAACTGAACATTTCTGCTCCTATATGTATACCTAAGAAAAGTGAAAAAAATAACATTCACACCAAAAAGTATGCATATAATTGTTCATGGTGGCAAAATAACCAAAAGGTTATTATGTCCATCAGCTGTATTATTCAGCCATAAAATGAAAAGTACTGATACATAGTACTATATTATGCTAAGTAAATAAAGCAAGCCCCAAAAGTCCACTTTTTATGTGATTCTGTTCTTAAGTCTGTCTTGAATAGGGAAATTTCAAAGACAAAATAGATTAGTGGTTACTTAGAGCTCATAGGAAGGTGAAGGGTGGGCTGGGAATGTGATAGCTAAAGAATATACGATATCTTTTTGAGGCAATAAAATTGTTTTAAAAAAAGACTGCAGTGATAGTCACACATATTTCTGTGACAGTTTTGGGATTTTCTATACTTTAAAGTGGTAAATTATATCATTTGTGAATTTTATCTTAGTTATTTCATAAAATATATAGTCATGTTACTGTAACATTAAAAATCAATTTGTTGATATCAGATAAAAGCATTTCCATTTATCTCAAAATATGTTGTGGTTGGTTCTTAAAAAAATTTTTTTAAAGACAGGTCTCAGTAAGTTGCTCAGAGCCTAACAAATTACTAAGGCTGGTTTTGACTTGTGATCCTTCTGCCTCAGTCTCCCAAGCCACTGGGATTACGGGCTTGCACCATGGCACTTGGCTAAAATCTTTTAAGTCCCTTAATCTGTGAATCTCCTATTTTTGTTTTCCTTATATCTGTGTTTGTCTCTTTCCTTTCAGTTTATTAGTTGAAAAAATTGAGTTTTGTTTCATAAAATTTCTTACAATCTACATTTTGTTATTTGCATCCCAGTGTGTCGCCCAGCCTGTTCCTGTCACCCCTCTACTTCCTGTGAATTGGCAGCAGAGGACTTGATTGGATTTCTTGCCCATTCTTTTTTATCATTCATGATTGCTTTTTGCAAAGATACAAATCACTGGTGAGCAATGCCTCAGTGCCTCATGGTGGAAGGGAAGAGTTCAGAAAATGGTGTTCTTCTAATTCTAATATTCCTTTTTCATTTATTAACCAAAGCATTTTTGTAATGAGAAACTTCTTTCATATTCTATTTGCTCAAAAAAACCATTCATATTGGAAAGGCAAGATAAATGCTTTTTTCTGTTCTTTTGAAAGTCAATTTTCAAATTAACTATTTGGTTTAATGGCACCTTGTAAAGGTGACAAATTAACTTTGTTTTTTGTTTCTTAAGTCATATAGACTCATGAGTTTAAACATATTTTAGTTACTGTCCCATTTATTGACAAAGTGAGCCTCCTCCAATTGACTTATAGCAGCATTATTTATAATAACCAAAAGGTAGGAACATCCCCAATGTCCATCAGCTAACCAATAGACAATCAAAATTTGGTATATCCATTTATTGTAATATTGTATTATTCAGCCATAAAATAAAGCACCTTGTAAACTTTAATAGCTTCCTTGCTATTTGGTCAGATGTTTCAGGTGGACATTTACGGTCCCAGATGTGGAATCAGCTATTTCTCTAAGGAGCCCTGGTTCCTTTTAATGGGAAATGGAATTCCGAAGCCAGTCTCATGCTAAGGATATTCATTGTTGTAGATTTACTATTATCAATTCCTACTGATACTTTTAATTCACATTCAAAACTATAAATTCAACTGGCCATTATTTCTTCAACTTTTAGCCATTAATGATGAGTAAATACAATACTTATATGTAGCAAAATCAGTTAAAATTTTCATGACATACATTTATCCTTTCATACAGTTCACTGCTGTGTGTATGTGATATGGAACACTGGACAGGATCAAAAGATAAATTAAGACACTCCAAAATATTTTCACTGACTCCTTTTGCTCCACCTACTCCAGACTTCTCTCAGCTTATCATTCTATCCCTTTTCTCTCATACATTCTTTACATGTCTTCAGTTGTAACAAATTGAACAAAATGAAATTAATCAGTGACTCATCTAAAAATTCAGTATTTAGGTCCTGCTCTAACTTTCCCTAAATCCCAAACCAGAATGGACAGCTTCATATATATAAATTTACATGTGGGGGCTGGGGCTGTGGTTCAGTGGTAGAGCACTTGTCTAGCATGTGTGAGGTACTGGCTTCGATTCTTTCTCAGCACTGCATATAAATAAGTAAAGGTCCATTGACAACTAAAGAAATTTTTTTAAATAAATAAATTACATGTGGATTTTCCTCTCAGAAATATTTCAGACTCAGTATGTCCATAACTAAAATATTTCTTTCTCTCCATCCTTAACCTCTGCCAAAAATCATCTCCTCTTTTGTTTTTTATGATGTTTAATAAAAAAATCAGAAACCTAGGGTCAGACTCTTCTCTCCTAGTTATTCCCCAAACCCAGCCTTAATACAAAATCATGCTCAGGTCATTTTCCGTCATAAATGTTTCTCACAGTTGTATTTTCTCTAATATTTCTAAGCTGTGTCTTCTGTTCTCACTACCATCAGTTTAATTTGGTTTTAGTTTGTGTACTTGTACTATTACAATAAGAACTCTTAAATCTACCCTCTTTATTGCCACCAGGATAATCTATTTAAAATGCAAATATGACTGCACTACTCTGCTGTGGCTGCCCATGCTTATCATATAAGATCCTAGATCTTTAACATAGTGGAACACTTATAGAAGTGACTTTGAACAAAGTAATGTTCTAAGCCTCAAGTTTCCTTACCTGTAAAATCAGGTCATTATCATCCAATTTCATGTGAAATAGCATATCTTAGATCCCTTAGCATTAACAAGCAGTACAGATAATTTCATATATAAATAATTTCATATATTTCCACCTGGATGTTGTTCTTAGGGCCATCTTATATCTCTCCCCTGAACCTTCTTTTCTGTCCTTGTTTTAATCAGAATATAGGGTGCAAATTAAGTGATCTCTGTTCTTTTTTAGCATAAGTGAAAACTACTTAGTATCTTAAAAATTAGCATCCAGTTTTGAGATGTGGCTAAATATTTAAACAGGCATATTCTTATTAATAATCAGTTTTTCTCATCCTCCCAAATTATTTTCAGTGTCAACTGTCTTTCATTTCTTTACCATCATTTTACATACTCACCTCTTTTTTTTTTTTTTTTCTTGGTACTGGAGATTGAACTCAGGGGCACTTGACCACTGAGCCACATCTCCAGCCCTATTTTGTATTTTATATACAGACAGGATCTCACTGAGTTGCTTAGTGCCTCGCTATTGCTATGACTGGCTTTGAACTCGCGATTCTCCTGTCTCAGCCTCCCTAAATGCTGAGATTACAGGCTTGCGCCACCGCACCTGGCTGTACTCACCTCATTTTATATGCTGAGATACTCCAGTTTAATCTCAAATCTTCTGATAATTTTTACCACCCAATTTTTGTGAAAAATATACACATTAAAAATATGCTCCATTATATAAGAAATAGAATAGACATCTGAAATTTGACCTCCATTTAATTTTGTTTTGTTGTTTTGTTTTTGCAGTACTGGAGATGAATCCAGAATATTGAGCAAGCTGGGCCAGTGGTCTACCACTGAGCTATAAGCTCAGCCCCTGCATTTAATTTTTATTCATGCTTTTTCTATTGTAAATAAATAACCAGTATTTATTGAGTGCTTGCTTTATGCCAGGAATTGTGCTAATTGAACCCTTTTGATTATGAGTATAATTTTCATGATTCCTATTTTTCAGATGAGCTGAAGCATTAGAGACAAAATAACTTCACTAAGATTTAGTGCCTGACTAGTAAATGGAGAAATTAAAATTTAAAACCTAAGATTTGTCTAACTTAAAATCATTCTGTTTTATCAATTAGGCTATATGCTTTACTTTGCAAAACTTGACACCACTTTGAGACAAAATGAATTTTCCCCCTTAAAGTTTATGTCATATAGTAACTATTGCTTTCATAAACGTGTATATATAGTATTTCATCAGTTATTTAAAATAAAAAGGTAGGAAGGAAATACTTCTGAATTACTGAATAGTTCACATTGCAAACTGTTAATACATGAAACATTTTTATTTCCTGTGAAAGCTACATAAATTGTGTATTGGTAATTCTTTTTTTTAAAAATATATATTTATTTTAGTTGTCAGTGGACCTTTATTTTTTTTTTTTATTTTTATTTTTTTTTAAATATTTTTTTAGCTGTAGATGGACATAATGTCTTTATTTTATTGCTTTATATGTGGTGCTGAGGATCGAACCCAGGGCCTCACGCATGCGAGGCAAGCGCTCTACCGCTGAGCTACAATCCCAGCCCCCTTTATTTTATTTATATGTGATTCTGAGAATCAAACCCAGGGCCTCACATATGCTAGGCGAGAGCTCTGCCACTGAGCCACAACCCCAGCTCCCAGTAATTAATACTTAGCTCAAGAATTATAAATATGCTCCAAGTGAAATATGTAACTACAGACATATTCATCTACACATATAGCAAGAAATCAGGTGTTTTCTTAAACAGAATTATCTAATACATAGAAATTTCAGGTATACTTTCTGGCATTTGAATTTTCCAGGTTAGGTATGATTTTTTTTTCAAATACTGTAATTTCATCTCTTTCCAAGCTTTTGCCTCAATGTATAATATTGCAGTACTTCCAAAATGTATTTGTGTAATTTTTTTATTATATAGTACATCAGAGTTTCCATAGACACATACTGGGAAATGCATGTAATAAGTATATAATTTAAAAGGCATTTCCCTGTGTATTCTTCATCTTCCTCTCATCCCATAACTCCAGCTGTATTGGACTTTTTTTTTTTTTTTTTTTTTTAGCTGTAGATGGACACAATGTCTTTATTTTATTGCTTTGTATGTGGTGCTGAGGATCGAACTCAGGGCCCCACGCATGCAAGGCAAGCGCTCTACCGCTGAGCCACAATCCCAGCCCTGTATTGGACTTTGTACCATGTTTATGACCATTTGGATAAGTAAGATTTGCCAGAAGTACTCAACCCATTTCATTTTTGTCTTCCACTAGCCATTTAAATTCATTTTGTAGTTCTTTTTCCAGCTCACTGGAGAGCAAATCTTAGTAACTTTTCTAGGCACTTTCAGGAAATAAAAACACTCTTTTCAAGAACTAATATACTGAATTCAAAGTTAAAAGTTAACTATCCTTTCTCACCTTAGGCCTACTGTAGGCTTGCAATGGAAATGTAGAGTTTGATTTGTTCCTGCTTGTCTTCTCACACTGAGCACTCTTACTCCTCTACATTTGCTCACTATGGCTCTGGCCCTTCCAGAATTAGGATAGGTTGAGGAAGAAGAAAAGGTCTGTGATAGTAGTAGCAGCAGCAACAGCAGTTATTAATATTTCTATAGCATTGATTGTGTTATTAGTTACTGTTCAAAACACTAAACATGTATTAGGTCATTGATCCTCAGAAGTACGGCCTGGATTCTATTTTCCCTGTTTTACTGCTGAAGAAATTAAGGTACAGAGAGTGTAGTGACTTACTTCATAAGTTCACACAGCTGAACCAACTGTGACAGTTGTCACAAATGACAACCCAGCATTCTGGCTCTAGATTCTGTGCACTCAAGACACTCCAATGTATGGCTTTATATACTGTGGAAGGTAGTAAGCAAACTTCATTGTCCTGAGCAGTGTTTAAGTCAGATGTATGCCCAAGAATCTTTTAAAGTGTGATACAGTTTTCATTCACTTGAGACAAAGGGCAGACATACAGGAGAGTAGCAGGGAGTTTGTAATTCACAGCACACTGAGTATTCTCAGCAAAATTCCTCTTCTAATCTTCAACTTTTTGATCACTGAAGGTGATGAAGCACCAGGTTGAAAAAGTTTTCCACTCCTCCTTTGCATATGTGGCCTCACACCTTACTTAAATGTAGTTCAGTATTAGTTTTGGGGGCCTCCAACCAAACCGAGATTGAAGTGGTTTCATTTTAATACACCATTGCACATTTTCCAAATATGCTGTTTAATTTCTTGACTTTATACCTTTGTTCATGCAGATGGTCCCTGGATTATGACTGTCATTTGCTCTGAAGGCATGTTTCCTCCCTCAACCACATGATCCCAATCAAAGTAAGCAATCTTGATGGCACAGCTTTAAAAGCAGAAGCCAGTTTCCTAGGATATAACAAATGAATGAAACACTTTCTATATAGCCCTCCGGTTTTTTACCTCTTTATCTCATTTCTGTGAGAGAAAAATTAGCAAATATATTAAATGATGGTCTACTTAGACCCATCTTTGCTGCATAATGACTTGTGATTACATGTCTTTAGGAAAAACATATAAAACAGTCTAATCAGCAGGTCCTTTTTATTTCAACAACCTTAATTGATTTGTTTTCCATTCTTGGATCAGGCAACCTTTCAGTCCATAAAATAGAGTAAGTGTTCCTGGAGCAGGTTTATATTTAGGCTGTTTTCACAAATTATGGTCCAAGATGATGATTACAATAGCCTTCTCTATCAATCAAAAGGATTTATGCCTTTTATCCTTTTTATCATATCAAACAGGGAACAGTCCCAAACTGATCATTTTGTCTTCCCATTATTACAATATTCAGTGACTTTTTTTATCTTGAAATCTTTTTTTTCCAATCCTCCCCTTTTTTCTTTCTCCCTCCTTTCTTTTCCCCTATACATTTATCTAAGAACATTCAAAGAAATGATTATGTGGGGTGGATTATTTAATGTTTAAACTGGCATTACCTGCTGCATGCTTACATTTAGAAACAGATGATACTATACCCATTGACAAAGATCTCTTGATATTCAATAAATTATCAAATGTGAAATATTTAGAATAGTGTCTGCCGTAAAAAGCCAGACACTATCCTAAAAATCATTATTTACAAACTATCATTTAAAACTCTGGAGCATATTTAAACAGTATTTGACATGCTTCCCTGATTGAAGAGTTTGGAGAATGTATTTTTTTTTTAAAATATTTTTTTAGTTGTAGATGGACACAATGTCTTTATTTTATTGCTTTGTATGTGGTGCTGAGGATCGAACCCAGGGCCTCACGCATGCGATGCGAGTGCTCTACCACTGAGCTACAATCCCAGCCCGAGAATGTATTTTAATACATTCTATACCTAAAGTTTCTCTGTCACTAGCATCTTTTTGTCTTTTATTTGGCACAGTGGCCTCATGAAAATTATGTAAATTGCCTAATTCAGCTATTAAATCATTATTGAATATTTTATTTATTATTTTTTAGGACATTTGTGATTCATTCTCATCCTTGAAGAGCATCTGTAGAAGAGGAAGGAAAAGATGGGTGTGAAAACATTTACTCATAGCTCCTCTTCACACAGCCAAGAAATGCTTGGAAAACTAAATATGCTGCGAAATGATGGACATTTTTGTGATATCACTATTCGTGTCCAGGACAAAATCTTCCGGGCACATAAGGTGGTACTAGCAGCTTGCAGTGATTTCTTTCGCACCAAACTTGTAGGCCAAGCAGAGGATGAGAACAAGAATGTGTTGGATCTGCATCATGTTACAGTGACTGGCTTTATACCCCTTTTAGAATATGCTTACACAGCTACTCTTTCAATTAACACAGAAAATATTATTGATGTTCTAGCTGCAGCCAGCTACATGCAAATGTTTAGTGTTGCTAGCACCTGCTCAGAGTTCATGAAGTCAAGTATTTTATGGAATACACCTAATAGCCAACCAGAAAAGGGTCTAGATGCTGGACAAGAAAGTAATTCTAACTGCAATTTTACTACTCGAGATGGAAGCATTTCCCCAGTGTCTTCAGAGTGCAGTGTGGTGGAAAGAACCATTCCTGTCTGCCGAGAGTCCCGGAGAAAACGCAAAAGCTACATTGTTATGTCTCCTGAGAGTCCTGTAAAGTGTAGCACACAAACAAATTCACCCCAGGTATTAAATTCTTCAGCTTCCTACACAGAAAATAGAAATCAACCAGTTGACTCTTCATTAGCTTTTCCCTGGACTTTTCCTTTTGGAATTGATCGAAGGATTCAACCTGAAAAGGCTAAGCAAGCAGAAAATACCCGGACTTTAGAGTTACCTGGCCCATCTGAGGCAGGTAGAAGAATGGCTGATTATGTGACTTGTGAGAGCACAAAAACTACCCTTCCTCTGGGTACCGAAGATGATGTCCGGGTCAAAGTAGAGAGGTTAAGTGATGAGGAGGTCCATGAAGAAGTATCCCAGCCTGTCAGTGCATCTCAGAGTTCACTGAGTGATCAGCAGACAGTGCCAGGAAGTGAACAAGTCCAAGAGGACCTTCTGATTAGTCCACAGTCTTCCTCTATAGGTATAATGCCTTCTATATTTTTCATAATGCTACAATCAATTCAACATTTTTAAGTTCTTCTTAAATTAAAAATTTTGTGTTCAGTCCTATATGAAATATAAAGAAGAGTAAAACATAACTGGATTTTTAAAGATGTTATTAGCACTACAGTTTCCTTTTTACAAGTTACACATCAGGGAAGGGAAAAAAAATGTTGATAATACATGATGGCACAAAGCCAGAGATACAAATTGTTAATTACTTTCAGTGTAAAATCCAGTTAGTGTTTTATTCTTTATTAAAATATTTATTGAGAACTTAATCATATGCTAAACGTTGATGACGCAGAAAGCATAGTTCCTGCCACAAAGGAATTAATAGTCTAATTGATGAAGCAGTTGTATAAATAATTGGTTACAGTGAACTGTTAAACTTAGAAACTAGAGATATGAGTTGCAATAAAGGAAAGAGCAAGTTAACACTATATATTTAAGATGGGTCTTAAACAACAGGTGGGAATTGACCCAAGCAAGGGAACGACACTTAAATGAAGATGCATAAAAGCACAGAACTTGTAGGAAAGTATAGAGGCGTGGAATAATATTACATATTTGGTAAGCAGTGAACTCAGTGCAGAGTGATATGAATAAAGTATGGACACCTGAAATTATGGGGAATAAATGAGAAACCAGACACAAAGGAGCAGGTAAGAGCAGGTTGTGAAGAGCTTTAGCCTTGAACACTAGTTCCAATTAGGATTGCTTTTAGCTGCATACAGCAGAAGGCATCTGCAGTTGCTTTAACAACCAGGATTTTTTTCCCCCAAATTATATAACATGTTCACAGATGTTAAGTCCAAGACTGGTAAAATGGGCCTAAGTCCCTTGTACATTTATCTGTTATCATTAATTATCAGTTTCATCTATATGTTTGCTTTTGGTTACAAGATACTCACTTCATCTTTACCTTTGCATTCTAAAATGGGGCAGTGCTTATATCATGAAAGCACAAATACCAGAAATCCCTTAAAAACAAATGCCACGGACTGGTTTATAACTTGGTTGTAGAGCACTTGGCCTAAGGTACCAAGGCCTGGGGTTTAATCCTCAGCACTGAAGGAAAAAAAAGCTATAACATACAACTTAATGCCATTTTGTGTCATATGATCTTTCCTAGTTGCAAGGGAATATGGGGAAATAATGATTATTAGTTGGATATATAACTGCCTGGAACAAAATTAGAGCAGAATGGATATTGTAAACCAAGTAATCTTGGATTTTATCCTAGTGATAGTTAAATAGTATATCTTTTTTTTTTCTTTTTTTTGGTACTGGAGATTGAACTCAGGGGCACTCAACCACTGAGCCACATCCTCAGCCCTATTTTGTGTTTTATGTAGAGACAGGGCCTCGCTGAGTTGCTTAGCGCCTCGCCGTTGCTGAGGCTGGCTTTGAACTCGCGATTCTCCTGTCTCAGCCTCCCTAAGTGCTGGGACTGCAGGCTTGAGCCACCGCACCCGGCTAAATAGTATATCTTAAATAGAAAATACACACATATACACATATTTTAGGAAAATTAGTATTGTCTTATAGGAGGTTTGATTATGTGAAGAGAGGCTCAAAAACCAATTGGTGTGATAAAGAGTAAAACTCTAAAGAAAATGAATATTACTAGACTTTGTAAAGGAAAAAATCTATACTACTTGGTATTATTGAATATATATACACTGAAGGAATGGAAATGAGTCATAACTTGCTGTCTCTGAATCCAGATATGTGTTACATTTGATGATCTTTCACAGTTCCTTTTTCCTTTTTACTGGTACAAATAATGGTAATTCTATAGCGGATAGCATCTATTAAATGCAGTAACTACAATATGAAAATCAGTGGAAGTAGGACCTAGTTTTAAGAGTAATCAGCAAGGTTGGTTCTGTGTACATTGTAGTTGAATTATGACCAAGTAATATCATGCCAAAAGCAGTTGAAAAGGCAATATTGGTAAAATTACAAATTTGGGGCTTTTTCTCTTTTATTTAGCAGTGGCAAATTCAGTCTCAGTAGGAAGGATTTTAAAAAAAAGCCAAGTAAATAATAAAGACGATCTTTCCAAAACATTGGAGAACCAAGACTATCATGTTTCCTTTGTTAATTTCTTGTGTTTTGACCCTTTAAATGAGTTTCTTTCAGTACCACAAACTGGATAGTTTAAAACAATAGAAATGCATTTTCTTACAGTTGAGGAGGCCGAAAGTCTGAAGTCATGGTCTCAGCCGGATCTGGTTCCCTTTGAAGGTTTGTAGGGGAGAATCCTTCCTGCCTCCTCTGCCTCTGGAAGTTGCCGAAAGTCCTTGACATTCCTCAGATTATAGCAACATTACTACAATTTTTACCTCCAGTGTGTCTGTGCCTCTGCCTTTATCTCTAAATCTCTCCTTATAAAGACGTCAGTCACTGGATGTAGAGCCCACCCAAATCCTGTATGAGCTCATCTTAACTTGATTACATCTGCAGAGACTCCATTTACAAATAAGATTTTCCTTCATAGGTAGAGGGGATTAGACCTCAATGTGTCTTTTGTGGGGGCAGTTTCATCCACAACACCTAAAGTTTATATTCCTGAATCTGGGTCAAGATACTTTTGAAGAATTTTAGTGAACACACATCCAATAAAATATTAATGGCAGGAGATCATTGCTTGTTAATATGACCAAGTTTTTGCTTAATTACCATAGTCTTTAATCTTGAAAACATCTTGGTACCTTCTGAATAATGAACTGCTTAATGAATAATTACTATTTTAGTCATTAATCTGAGAACTTAGGAACCAAAATATTGATTTAACTTAAATGTTATGCTAATAATACATGAAATAGTCATTTTTACCACTCTCAAGTATATCTAATTTCATATTTTGCCTGTATGATCTTATTAGCATTATATAGGGAAGTTATGAACATAAGTGGAGTAAAACTTGGAGTTACATAAGTAGAATTATTATAATTGTGAATTCTATTATAATTGGAACATAGTAATAATTCTTCTATCATGTAATCATCTAAATGGGGGTTTTTTCCTTGCTTTCATAGCAGTATGCTAATGACTCTCAACAAACCGATCTTAACTGCAAATTTATGCAAAACAAAGCCACAAAGGAAAAAAGTTAATTTCTGGGATATTGTAAGCAGTCAACAAACATGGGAGGGAGATAAGGAAGATGTGCGTAGTACTTCATAAGTAATTATTTTATTTCCTAATTCATTTTAAAAAGATATTCAGGAGATGGCTTACCATTTTTGATGCTTAAACAGTCATATTCTGAAATAATAATAATTTGATTACTCATGTAAATAATCAAAGTCAAATATTACTTTTTACATTTTCCTTTTTTACCAGTAACCCACGTTGTAAAATGTAACATCTTCAACTTAGGGCAAATAGAAGCAATAAATACAGCAGATTTAAAGGGGAAAAAAAGGTGGGGAGGAGAGCTGAGTGTAGGTGAGATCTTGTTACTCAAAAAGATAAGGCTATTTTTGTACAATTTAAGAAAAGAATTTCATAAGTGAAGGGGCTTCATATTATGAATGACTTCATGATTTATCTTGAAGTATTCAGTTGCCTCTGTATACCAAAGACAAAATAAATAATAATTCTAGATAGTCTGCAATTTACTATGTTAAAAAAGGAATTTTATACTCTAAAGTTTCTGCCAGCCAGCCACAGTCATATGCCTATAATCGTAGTCACTCAGGAGGCTAAGGCAGAAGGATCACAAGTTCCAGGCCAACCTCAGCAGTTTAGCAGGACCCCTAGCAATTTAGTGTGAACCTGTCGCAAAATAAATAAAAAGAGCTGGAAATGTAGCTCAGTGGTAGAGGGCCCCTGGGTTCATTCTCCAGTACCTAAATAAATACATGTCTCTGCCATTGACAATAAAGTGGTTGGGACTGGGGCTATAGCTCAGTGGTAGAGCGCTTGCCTAGGATGCACAAGGCCCTGATTTCAATCCACAGTACTGCAAAAATTAAAATTAAATGATTGTGTTAGGGTGATCAGTTAAGGTATTAAAAAATAATTTCAGTTTTCTTATTAGCAATAAGTGATAAACTTGTTGAGGTGGGCAGCTAGAATAATGGTGGAATTTCAGCATATATTATATAGAAAAGCAATATGACATCATGATTAAAAGTTACTATTTTTTCCCACTTAATGTGACTCTGAGCAAGTCACTTAACCTCACTAGTTTCCATAGCCATAAAGATAGTGATACAGTCACCACTCCTTACTTATGGTTTCACTTTCCACCTTTTTAGTTGCCTGCCATCATGTACTACAGAAATATCAAGTGGAAAATTCCAGAAATAAATAATACCTGTTTTAAATTTCATGCCCTCTGAGTAGTGCACCAATCTGAGTGTGAGTCATCTCATTGTCCAGTGTATCTAGGCTGTGTAAATTAGCCTTTTAGTCAGCTTAGTCACCATTTTGGTTATCAGAATAGTATCATAGTACTTGTGTTTAAGTAACCCTTTTTGAGAGAGAGCAAGAGAACTTTTATTATCACATGTTGTTAGAATTGTTCTATTTTATTGCTGATCTCTTATTATGACTAATTAAACTTTACCATAGGTATGTATAAGAGAAACAGTACATATATAGGGTTCAGTACTGTTGGTGGTTTCATGCAGTACCTTGGAAGGAACAAATGTATCCTTACCTGATAAGGGGAACTACTATACCTATTTATCATGTTAGTGCCCTCCAGCCCAAACCACCAGGAACACACCTGTAGTTGAACAAGTTACAGTTGTAGTTTTAACATCTGAAAATCTTCAACCGATACCCCAGGTACATAGTTATCGATAAGTTAGTGTGTAGACAGACGTAACCAGGTGTCTACATAAGTATATCCTAATGGTGGGAATGTTGGGGTAAGTATCTATTGCAACAGTAGTGATCCAGTTTTGTGTTTCCTAAGATGGATAGATACCTTGTGTAGAATTAGTTTCCATAAAGCAAGTTGAAATGTGTCTGAAGAGAACTGTCTCTGGATAGCCCTGTTAGTGTCCCTTGGACAGTGTGTGCTGACAGGACTATAATGACTTTAGCAGAAGCATTTTGATGATGTGAGATCAAGGTCCAGTTTTTATAGGACTGAGGGTTGGGATTAATGATATGAAGGAAACTTAAATACCAGAGGGGCCTATAAAAGGAAATTTCCTTCTGAGATGTTTAAGGAATAGCTATTAAATTTTCGTCAGCCAGGTCAGATGAGGGATAATAGAGCCAATGATTTGTTAAATTCAGAGCAGTAGCTGATGGGAGAGGGGACACAACAGTTTTGTTTTCCCTTGGTGACAGAAGGAGATCTTAAGCTGCATACCGTGGAACATGCCTGTAATCCCAGCAGCTCAGGAGGCTGAGGCAGGAAGATCACAAGTTCAAAGCCAGCTTCATCAACTTATGAGGTTTTAAGCAACTTGGCGAGACTATGTCTCAAAAATGAAAAATAAAAAGGGTTGACGATATGGCTCAGTGGCTAAGCGCCCCTGGGTTCAATCCCTGGTACTAAAAAAACAAAAAAGGAAATCTTAAGCAGTCAAAAACAACAGGATGGTGCTGAAAGCATATATTAAACTGTAATAGGCAGGTATAGTAGTTAAAAAAAAAAAAGGAATACTGAAAAATCAGTAAATCTAGTTTTTTGTCTTGGGTGGAAACTATCCATTTTTTAAGATAGTCTTTCTGGAGGATCCCTCAGAATCCAAACTTTCAGGTCTTCCAGTGGAATGATTATAAAGGAGTCAGGAAGATGTAATGAATGGCTTTTAGGTTGAGAAATAGGAAACCAGTAACCAACACCTTAAAGTTTCATTGCTGAGTCAGTTGTTAACAGAACCTGTTAAGTTCCTTGCTTTGCCATGATAAGGACAAATTTTTTTCCTGTCTTTTCCAGAAAACCAGAATTAACAGGAAAATCATACACTGGAAATGTCCCTGGTACTACTCTTAAAAATTACTATTCTAGTGTTTGTACACTGTTGATGCATCTCAAGCAATCTTGTTCTTATCAAAAGCTCCCCCAAAGTGGCCCCTTGTGACTTCAAATTGTCTTTGGTGAAATTGCCAGCAGTTGAGAGAGAAATGTACAAGTTAGTGTTACATGACAAAAAATCATGAAGATAATAGATATTTGGCCTGAAAAATGTAGTTTTGAATTGAGATGACCCACGAAAGCTACAACAGTCCATAAGAATAATTGTGTGTTACTTTTTGTTTCCAGAGCTTGACTCTGTTTCAGAGTTGTCATGGATCAGGAGCCAGACCAAAAAACCTTCTGATTCTGGGCATATGACACTAACTAAGCAAAGCATTTGTTGGGAATACAGAAACAAAATGAAGAATTTCTCATAAGGTTTTTTAACATCTTTGTTGAAATATAACTAACATGCCATAAAAATTTACCTGTTTAAAGTGCACAGAGGTTTTTTACATCTTATGTAGCCATCTCACAGTATCAGTTTATAATATTTTGATAACCCTAAAAAGAAATCTTGTACCCATTAAGAATGACTCCTTATTCCCTCACAGCCCCACTCTTTCACCTACTAGGTAACCATTAATATATCATCTGTATAGATTTGTCTATTCAGGACTTTATGTAAATAGGATCATTCAGTAGGTGGTCTTTTCTGAGTGGCTTCTGTCCATACCATGTTTTCTCAGTTCATCCCTGTAGTACTTTTTAAAATTTGGAAATGGTTTTGAGAGTCACAGATCTAACTTGGCCTGCAGGGCTGGTTCAGATGGACTAATCAAGCCCATGCCCATGCTTTCATTATAGTTTATTCCACTAATAGACAGCCGTCAACACACAAGGCAGCCATCACACAAGGACAACAAATTTGATTGAATAACCAAAATAATTCCTAAAGACCTTATTTCTAGGAAAATCAAATAAACTCAACAGTAAAGGACTTCATTGAAATATTTGAGCTCAGTCCAGCTTGTATTTATCCTCCAGCCAAGGGCAAATTGTACCTCAAAAGGGATTTCAGATCTGTACTCTATTAGAGTCCTAATGCAAGGCAGTAAGAATACTTAATCAGAGTCTTGGTGAGACTTTCATTTCTGTTAGTGCTCTATAGCCAAAAACCACCTATAATTGAGCAAGTTGAGTTTTTTGCTCATTTGCAAGGGAGATCACCATGGGGTTTTTAGGGATTCTTGGTGAGAGAGAGGGTATTAGAAAAGATGTAGCAAAGGATTTGAGCTTGTGTTAGGTATTTTAGGGAGGATTCCAGGAAGTTAGGTTTTCTTGGTACTGGTTATATCAGAAAGTAGGGATGATTCTATGAGCAAGGTCTTAGTAAATATTTCCTAAGAATGCAGACTAAAGTGAAACAACATCAACTGTGACTTAAGCTGGTAAGGGGGGATGTTGATATTTTTGTTATTACATGGTGATTTTGGTTTCGCCCATGTTTGAACAATAGTAATGTTGGGGTTTGGGGGGTTTTCTTGCTTAATAAGTCTACAGAGTAACCTAGTCTGATAGTGGTGTTCCATGAGACTGTTTATGTCCAACAGGAGAACACTATGGCCTAGCTAAGAGTGCCAGGCTAACTAACTCCTGAGTGAGTGAGTGGCCAGGTTCTGAATGTGAGGAATTACTTTTCTCTTTTTCAGGTATTCTAGTAAGATATTATATTGAAAACATGTAGAACAGTTGCCTGACACATAGTCAGTGCTCAGTAGGAAATGACCAATATAATTATTTCTCATTGCCAGAAGGATTTAAATATCTTGAGTACCTACCTAAACAGCAGCAGTGTTGTTTGATATCATACACCATACATCTTATTTGGTGAAAGGGTGGTCTCTCAGTAAGCTAGCCCTTAATAATATCAAGTTGATTGTCATTATAAATCAGCTTTACCGTTTCATAAGGTGAAAGGGTCTATTCAGAATACTTAGCATTCCCACTATCCCTGACAAAAGAAAACTTTTCTTTTTTCTTTTTTTTTGGGCAGTGCTGGGTATCCAACCCAGGACCCTCATGCATTGTAGGCAATCACTTTACCACTGAGCTATACCCCCTGCCTAGAAACTTCATTTTTTTATAAATATTTTTTTTTAGTTGTAGACGGACACAATATATTTATTTACTTTTATGTGGTGCTGAGGATCGAACCCAGTTTCTCACGCATGCAAGGCAAGCACTCTACCTCTGAGCTACAGTCCCAGCCCTAGAAACTTCATTTTAATAATTTAAGAAGCATCTATATTACTTCAGAAAAGTAATAACATGTACTGTTGAGTCAGTATAAGTTAAATTCCAGTTCATGTAATTTACGTGTGTTGTCACTGGCAAAATTTAACCATTTCAGGAAAAAGATTTGATAAAATTTATTTTTACTGATAGTTGCATAAGTGATTAACACTTTTTTGTATTATAACTTTCATAGTATGGATGGACTCTAAAGCCTATGTTATTTTGTTTTAACTCAATTTAACTTGGAGCTTTGGTTGTTTTTAGCTTTTGGTGAGGGGAAAGTGCTTTTGTTTTAATTTTTGCATATCCAATATCCATCCATTGAATTAGAGATGTGTAGTAGCCAATGTTCTAATGACATTTAAGCATGTTGAAATGGATTTTTTGATTTTAGATGTATTTTGTACCCCCATTTAGTTCTTTTTTGACTCGCTTTTTAAACAAACCTTTGACAATTCTTTTTTTTTTTTTTTTTTTTTTTTTTTTTTTTTTAAATATTTATTTTTTCGTTGTAGGTGGACACAATATCTTTATTTTATTTTTATGTGGTGCTGAGGATCGAACCCAGTGCCTTCCGCGTGCTAGGCGAGCACGCTACCACTGCGCCATAACCCCAGCCCCAACCTTTGACAATTCTAGAATCAATCCAAGTCAGAATGTTTTTTATTTCCCCCTCACCAAGATTTCACTCACTCCCAGAAGTAATATAGCCTTCATGATAGAAAGAAACAAAATGCCAATTAGGGTCTTCCTGCTCTGCCCTTATCAACCTCCAAGTGGATTTTGTTTTGTTTTGCTATAAACTATAATACCTATAATTGCCTATAAAGCGCTCTACCACTGAGCTACAGTCCTAGCCCCGGTTAGGTTAGTTTTTTAAAAAATTTACTTACTTGTTTCCTAATAATGCCAGCTAACTCAAGTGTTCCAAAAGGAAAAACTGAAATATTACACAGGAGTAAATTTCATCCTATATATGTTCACAGATGATATTTGTTAAATGGTTTCATGTATATATAGTATTATACAAACTGTTACAATTAGTACATTTTAACTTTCATTAAAATACTGTAACCAAAAATTTGTTTACAATTAAGAAAGTAGACCTTTTCAGAGGCTGAGATTTGTTCATTTGATGCAACACAACTTGCTTGCAGATGGTAAAGAAATTGGCAAAGTTTATCACCTGATGAGGGTAGATTGTTTGGATCCACTGTCCCTAATACAAACAACAGATTGTAGATTTTTGTTTTGTGTTTTACAGACCACCCTAAAAGTATTTGAAAACCTGAAAGATGGTCAGGAAGCTCCCAGGTTAAATTAGAGGGAGAGGAGACCCTGACCCAGAGAGATAACATTATAGGCATTAAAACAAGTTTAATAAGCCGGGCACGGTGGCTCAAGCCTGTAATCCCAGCACTTAGAGAGGCTGAGACAGGAGAATCACGAGTTCAAAGCCAGCCTCAGCAACAGCGAGGCGCTAAGCAACTCAGTGAGACCCTGTCTCTACATAAAACACAAAATGGGGCTGGGGATGTGGCTCAGTGGTCGAGTGCCCCTGAGTTCAATCCCTGGTACCAAAAAAAAAAGAAGCAAGTTTAATGCCTTGCCAAACATTTACCAAACAATATTAGGTGCAGATTCATCAGATAACAAAGGGGAATGAAAGCCAAAGTACAGACAGCATGTGAGGATTATAAAGTTGCTACCACACATTAAGCAGGGACCTCAGAGGAACTATCTATCACTAAAACTAGACCTGTTCCCCATTCTTCATTCTCTGGGGGATTATAGGGAAACTGCCTTGCCAGTGGGCAGATAAGAAAAGGAAAAACACATGTCTGAGAAATTATTATGGTCACTGACTAGCCCACTTGCACATTTACATCCTGATTATACCTAGTGTGACTAGGCCAAGAGTAATCTGAAAGAGTAACTTGTTTCAAGTCAAGCTCCTCAGGAGCCTTGCAGAAGCAAGCATAAATTTTCTCTGAAGAGGACGTATTTATCCCAACCTCAGCAAATCAATCCCCTACAAATTATTATAAAGGGCAGAAGCCACTGTCAAAAATAACCAGGGTATATAAGGAAGGCAAATAGAGAAACACTAATGGGGAAATTTTAAAACAGCAAAAATAAATTGGCAGTGTCAATTGGCATAATTTTCAGACATATGTAAAACATACACTTATTCAGTTTAACAAAATTAATAACCTTCAACAATAATTACAGATAACAATAAATTAAAAAATTAACATAGCAAATTTGAGGTGGGGGAAAGGAACTTAGGGAAAAGGAGAAAATAACCAAAATAAAAATCCGTGAACATTTTCGCAGCAGGTGGGATTTAGCAAAAGAGAATTGAGAATCAGTGGATAAGTTAGAAGAAATTATTTGAATGCTGCACAGAGAGACATGGGAGAAGAGATTACAGTGGAGAAGAGAAGTAGTATGATACAAATGTAGATTTGATAAAAGTCCTAAAAGGAGAAGAGAGAACGGCTGAGAATTTTCAAGATTTAATGAAAAGTGCAGTCCATCAGATGCCAGCAGTTCACAAAACAGGAACACAAACCTATACACATCATGGAGAAAATTCTTCAGAAATTTTTTTAAAATGACAAATTACCTTGAAAAGAATATCTTGACTCTTCAATATCCAAGTGTTCTGGAAGAAAATAACTGCCAATGTAGATTTCCACACACAGTGAAAATCCTTCAAGAATGAAAGTGAAAGATATTTTTAAACACAATTATCAGCTAATCATCACTAAAGAAGCTTCTTAAAGATGGATGACAGGCAGAAGTAAAAGTGAACACAGAAGGTCTCATAAGTAAGAGATGAAGAGCAAAAGGAAGTGGTAAATATGTGAATAAATGTAAGTAAACATTGCTCATATAAGAGTAGTAATGCCTTATAGGGCCTAATCAGAACAAAGACCTAAAATATCAGACAATAATTATTGAAGTTACAGAATGGGAACAGGTAGAAAATAGAGTAGATAATACAAGATCCTTGTATTATCAGGAAAAAGTAAGCTTTAAGTAACTTTAGGCTTCAATAAATACATATTTAATTTTTTTTTCCTGCATAATGGGTGCAACCTCGGAAACCAGGGCCTGGCCCAGTATGTGTATAATTTCTAAGGTTACCAGTGAAAAAGAATATGAAAATATTATATAATTTCCAAACTAATAGAGAAATGGAGTGATCATTAATATTTGTAATTAACAGACTGATTCTAAAATGCATATCAAAATGAAAGCGCCCAAAACAGAATGTTCAGGAAGCAAATGGACTCAGTATTCACTCTACTGGAGATCAAAATTTATTATGAAGCTGTGATAACTAAAATTGGGCTTTAATGCAAGGACAGACCAGCAAATGGAACTAAAATAGAACCTGGAAACAGACAGATATACTTATGTATGGTTGAAACATTACAGAGATGACACTGCAAAGCAGAGGAAAAAAAGAGACTTCAATAAATGCATTTGGTTACAAAATCAACTCCAGATAGATTTTTAAAAAGACCTAAATCTCAAAGGCAACACATAAATCTTCCATGATAATTTGAGATAGGAAGAGTTTTTTAATACCAAAAGGCAGAGCCATAAAGGAAAAGATTAATAAATTTAATTAAAATTTAAAATCTTTGGGCATTAGGAACCTATAAAAAGATAAACCATGGAAGGGGAAAGATATTTGTAGCGTCTATCACTGACAAAGGGGCTTATATCCAAGATATGGAAAAAAAATTATGAAAAAGCAAGACATCTCAGTAGCAGGACTTGAAAAGACATTTCACAAAGGTCTCTGCCTTTCTATAAATACATGAAATATTTCTCAACTTCATTTGTAAGGAAGAAAATTTTAAAAAATGAAATATGTATGTGGTAAGTATTGGCAAAATTTTTTAAATCCAACAGTGCTGTATGTTGGTGTGAATGTGGAGCAATACAGCTCTCATACAATGCTGGTAGTAACATTTAAAACAATCATTGAGAAACAGTTAAGCATTGTCTAATAAAGGTGAATATACTCATATCATGACCTAGCAATTCCATTCCTAAGTATATACCCTAGAGAAAAAGCATGCACTTAAGTTTAAGATATAAAATTAAAAGTGCAAGAATATTCACAGCAGCATTGTTCATAATAGCCTGAAACTTCATCAGAAGTAAAATGGGGGCTGGGGTTGTGGACTCAGTGGCAGAGCGCTTGCCTAGAGTGTGTGAGCCACTGAGTTTGATTCTCAGCACCACATATATAAATAAAGATCCATTGACAACTAAAAGTACATATATATTAAATTTTTAAAAAGTAAAATGGATGAGTCAAGCCTGGTAGTGTACACCTGTAATCCCAGTGGCTTGAGAGACTGAGGCAGGAGGATTATAAGTTCAAAGCCAGCCTCAGCAACTTAGCAAAGCCCTAAGCAACTTAGTGTGAGACCCTGTCTTTAAAGAGGAGAGGGAGTGGCTGGGGATGTAGTTCACTTGTAAAGCACCTATGGGTTCAATTCCCAGTGCTCCCCCAAAAGTAAAATGGATAAATTGTTAATATTCTACAACAATGAAAATAAACTTAAGTTACCAACATGAATGAGGCCACAGTATTGAAGGAAACAAGCCATAAGAATACATACAGTGTAATTCAGTTTATATCAAGTTTTATAACCAGACAACTCTGAACTATATTGTTCATGGCAAGGGTTGGCAAACCTTTGACGTCCAGCTAGTAGATAGTTGAGATTTTAACTGCCACCTGGTGTTTATTGCAACCACAGCTACTCAGACTTCCTGCACTATACAAAGTGTGAGAGCAGCCCTGGACTGCCCATTGTGTTCCAGCAACAACTAATTCCTAGCTTATGGGTACATATGTTTGAGATAAAACTACTTTTTAAAGGAGGGAGTGTGGGAAGAAATAATAACCATATAAGACAAGCTTGTGGTTGAGGAAGGGTTTATAGCTGGGGAAGAATGAATGGGAACTTCTAGAATGCCAGCATGTTATCTTGTGACTTGTGTGGAGATTGCTGAGATGTTTGCTTTGTATTTTAAATTTTATGTGAAAGTTATATAGTAAGTTATTTGTGGGCACAATAAAATAAGTTTTAAAAATAAAAACTTCATGTGTACAACCATA
The DNA here is from genome assembly GCA_028644305.1 of Xerus rutilus. NCBI lineage: Eukaryota > Metazoa > Chordata > Mammalia > Rodentia > Sciuridae > Xerus > Xerus rutilus. The sequence goes on along the minus strand of CM053399.1, from coordinate 101,657,977 downwards.
GAAATGAAAAATGGTGCTCCATTTGTGTACTATGAATTGAAATGCATTCTGCTGTCATGGACAACTAATTAGAACAAATTTTTTTTAAAAGTTTAAAAAATAAATGAATAAAAATTACAGTCAGGCGCAGTGGCGCACATTTGTAATCCCAGCAGCTCAGGAGGCTGAGGCAGGAGGATCAAGAGTTCAAAGCCAAGCTGGGCGCGTGGGCACACACCTGTGATCCCAGCATTTTGGGAGGCTGAGACAGGAGAATCGCAAGTTCAAAGCCAACCTCAGCAATAACGAGGCACTAAGCAACTCAGTGAGACCTTATCTCCAAATAAAATACAAAATAAGGCTGGGGATGTTGCTCAGCGGTCAAGAACTCCTGAGTTCAATCCCTGGTACCAAAAAAAAAGAGTTAAAAGCCAGACTCGGCAACAGTGAGGTGCTAAGCAACTCAGATCCTGTGTCTAAATAAAATGTAAAATAGAGCTGGGGATGTGGCTTAGCGGTTGAGTGCCCCGAGTTCAATCCCCGGTACCAAAAAAAAAAAATTGCCAGTGCTTTCTCAAATAACAGTTAAATATCATTTAGTTTTATGTGAATCCTAATTTGTATTTACTTAAATTGCTCTGGCACAAGGCCCTGGGTTCTAATCCCCAGCAGCGCCCAAAAGAAAAAAAATGCTTGTTTTCTGAAATTTTTCTTAAAAGGAATTCCTAAAGAATTTAAATAGTAATATAAAATTTTTCTTACACATTTTTAAATCACATCTAATTAAAGTAAAAATGTAATATAGGATACTAGTGCTTTTAGTTAATCACTCAAGATATGAATACTAGAAAATACATGTTAGAGGCATGGATATATGGCTTACAAGTAATATCTTATTTGCACCAAAGTATTGACAACTGTCCTCTTTTCATTCTTTTATTCACAGGCTCAGTAGACGAAGGCGTTACCGAGGGGTTGCCTACACTTCAAAGCACTTCTAGCACTAATACTCATGCGGATGATGATGATCGGTTAGTTCTAACATAATACGTAGTTTTTTCTTAAGGGTTGTGTTTACAACTCTAAATGCAAGCATTTTATCTCAAAATAGTATAAGAAATTTATTGACACTTCACTTAAGTATACTTTTTCAAAGTAATGAGGTAGCATCACATTAGACTGCCTATAAAAGTTACAGGTTTTTGTTTTTCATTTTCAAAATTACCTAGTCCTATTGCTTTAAGTAGTATCTGTATCAGAGGTTAACAAACTGTGTACCACAGGACAGTTCCAGCCTGCCATCTTTATTCTGTAAATCAACTATTAGTGGAACATAACCACACTTATTTGTTATATATCATTAGTGAGTGGCAGAGTTTAACTGAAACAGACCATATGGTGTGTAAAGCCAAAATATTTACTATCTGGCCTGCTACAAACACTGTACCAGTCCTGATCTATATGCTTATATGCCCTGGTTCCCAAGTCACTGTCTTCATTAGACCCCTCTTGCTTACACATAGACATACATATAAGGGACATTTTATACGTAACACCAAGATAACTCTTAATTTCTAACTCCCCATCTAACTCCTCTTTCTTCTGTGTTTCTTCCATTTTCATGCCCTAATTTTTAAAACACAGTCTCAGAATTATTCATGATTCTTCTTTCCCTCCCCACTTTCTCTCTCCTCATATTTAATCCTTAAATTTGGTCAACTATATAACCAGTCTAGTTTAAGTCATCACCATCTTTCCTCTCATCTACTACAATAGTTTTCAAAACTTGCCCCTGATTTCATTATTCCACAACTGAAGGCTGTTTCCATGTGGTAGCCAGAATCATCTTTTTTTTTTTTTTTAAATCAGTTTAGGTTGTATTGCAAGCTGTAGATACTTGCTATTCTTCATGCATATTTAAAACCTAAAATTGCTTGCTCTTTTTTGTATTTTGTTGTTTTGTGGTACTAGGATGGAGCCTGGGGCTTTTGCACATGTTGAGCAAGCTCTCCATCACTGAGCTTTACTCTACAGCCTACTATGCCTTTTAAAACAACTATGTAAGCTGGGTGCGGTGGCCCACGCCTGTAATCTCAGCCTCCCAAAGTGCTGGGAGGCTGAGAAATCACGAGTTCAAAGCCAGCCTCAGCAACGGCGAGGCACTAAGCAACTCAGGGAGATCCTGTCTCTACGTAACACTTTTGTGGGGATGTGGCTCAGTGGTGGAGTACCCCTGAGTTCAATCCCTAGTACCAAAAATAAATAAACAAAACAAACAAAACAACTATGTGATACAACTTTTGCCAACTCCAATCAGACCATTCTCTCTCTTGTATGCTACATTCTAGCCACATTGCCCTTTCAGTTCCTGAAATACCTCATATTTGTTCCTTTCTGCCTTTGGGCATTTTTGCTTCTCTATGTCCTTTACCTGAAATGCTTTCTCTCCCCTATTTCCTTCATATTGTTGGCTCCTTCTGAGCCTTCAGATCACTGTGTCAGTTCTCAAGGAGGCCTTTCCTGTTCACCAGTCTAAAACAGCACCCAGTCACTGTCAGATCTTCCAACTTTTATTCTCTGCTTTGATCAGTTTCCTAATTATTGTTTGCCTCTCACCACTGAATATATACCCCACTGAATGACTGAATTCCTCCTCATAGAGATTGCAAGACAATCTTAAAAATTATATTTGATAAAAACTTCAAGAATTCAAGGAACTCGAGGATTACTGTTCTTGGATAGCTAAACTTGGCTGAGAAGATCATCAGCCACAATCATTTGCATGAATTAGTAAAAACAAACAAGCAGAAGTGTGCCCAGATTCCATAAGTTTAAGTCTTACTCAGGTCATTGTTTATTAAATATGGTGCCGAATAATAGGCATATGGAGATGAAATGCATAGATAGCCTTTTCCCTCAAGGAGATCCATCAATTTCCAGGGAAGAAGAGAGGTTGTAGATAAGTAAACAAGTCATCATTAAGTCATCTGCAGAGAGTTGGGTTGCTTTGTCTGGGATGATATCTAGCTAAGCCACTGATAAAGAAAGCTTCGAGGAAGAGGATGTGACAGCTCAGCTACATTTTATGAAATTAGGCAATATCTAGGCAAATAAGGCTAGAGGAGGGATTAAATGTGCATAAGCACAGAATTGGGGGAGATAATGGTACACTGGAGGGAACATTTGGTATTGGATATATTTAGGGAGTATGATAAGAAATGAGGCTGGAAAGGTAGATAGAAATCAGATCCAAGGAGTACTGTATGCCTTTTAAAGGGGTTGAAACTGTGTTGTGAAGATAAAAGTTTTGCAGGCTTTTAAAGGAAGACTGGTTTAATCAGAAAGAGTACTGTGATTCCATGAGAAGGATGGATTAGAGGAGTATGGTACTAAACAGTTACTAATTCAAGTTTGTATTAAGGAAGCCTAAATTAAAGCAGTAGCAAAAGGGATTAGAGAGATTAATAATATCTAAGGTAAAATAGTCTGATATGTTTTGTAGTTATATGTCCATGCTTAATTTAAGATGCTGCATATTCTGGTCAGTAACATTGTTTTTCATATTGTTTTAGGTGATACGCCTAACAGTCAAACTGTTTTCTAAGAAGTCTTTAAGTGTTTCTTCTTTTGTTCTTTTAAAGTTGACCCGCAGAAATGTTTTTCCAACTTAAAAGTCAGAGCCTGGTTGCCTTTTTTGGTTTATTTTTTTTAGATTGGAAAGTGTTCAGTATCCCTACCAACTCTACATTGCTCCTTCTACCAGCAGTACAGAACGACCAAGTCCAAATGGTCCAGACAGACCTTTTCAATGTCCAACTTGTGGGGTGCGATTCACCCGTATTCAGAACTTAAAACAGCACATGCTCATCCACTCAGGTAATGCCATCTTCCCTGTTGTTACATAAGTGAGCACTCCAAAACATTTTATTTTGGGAATCCCAATTAAATAGAGAACAGGTGCTTTTAAGAAAAGAGAAAAGGAAAAAACTCTGGAAGTCAAATGAGAACAGATTAGCTTAGATCTATTGCTGAAATGGTGCATTGTCAGGAAACTATTTGTCTAATGCATTTATGACAGATACTAAGTATTCTGATTCAAACTTAGAGTCAATATGCAGTGTATAATATGTATATTAAAAGATATTGGGGAAAAATGAAGAAAAGATTGGGTGTATTAGGTATGTGTACTTATGTAAGAATTACACAGATGGTAAAGCAAATAGGTTTATAAGACTATGTATGGATGTTCTTTTTTTTATCATTATGTTAACTTCTCTGTAAATTTAAAATTGTTTTGAAATAAAAAATGATTAAAAGATTTAATATTTAATTATTAATATAATTTTATTATGTAATCCTAATCTCTCTGATTAGTCAGCTATATTTTTATAGTATAAGCTTTTGGATAAATGGTAGATCAGATTTTGATGAAGTTTGGTGACCACATAAATTTACCAGGATTCTTATGTGTAAAACACTGACCTCTGATGGACAAGAGATTTTTACCACTGTTTTCAGCTGTGTTAGTATCTCACTTCTCATTCTGTAGATAGATCTTAAAGTTCCTATCCTAATGCCAGTTCTCTGAGACATTGTTAAATCCATGATTGTGTTTTATAAGATGTTTTTCTTTTTCCCTAAAACTGTGATAATGAATTTAAGGAAACATAATATTTTATAATTCACTTACTAATTTTTATCAATAGCATAATAAATACTCAAAAAGCCATTTCATCAAATGATGGTTCTGTTGTGATCATGACATACAGAAATGTTAGAATTTTTCTTTTTTCTTCTCATTTCTGTCTGAGATGGGGAATATTTTTTTTTGGTACTGGAGATTGAACTCAGGGGCACTCAACCACTGAGCCACATCCCCAGCTCTATTTTGTGTTTTATGTAGAGAGAGAGTCTCATTGAGTTGCTTAGCACCTCACCATTGCTGAGGCTGGCTTGGAACTCGCAATTCTCCTGTCTCAGCCTCCCTAAGTGCTGGGATTATAGGCTTGCGCCACCGCGACCGGCTTGAGATGGGGAATATTTTCAGTCTTAATATCTGTAGTATAGATATGCTCTTATGTGGAGATTTTGGTTCTGTCTAAATTCTAAATAGTTAAAATATGTTTTGAAGTCTGTAAATGAGATGATTTAGAAGAATATTCAGAGATCAATTTCAGTATACATTACCTAATTTGCCCTCTTCCATCCTTTTTTTTTTTTTTTTGGTACTGGGGATTGAACTCAGGGGCACTCAACCACTGAGCCACATCCCCAGCCCTATTTTGTGTTTTATGTAGAGACAGGGTCTCACTGAGTTGCTTAGTGCCTCGCCGTTGCTGAGGCTGGCTTTGAACTCGCGATTCTCCTGTCTCAGCCTCCCTAAGTGCTGGGATTACAAGCGTGAGC